>CM037031.1:18582350-19832350 GCA_020882235.1 Schizaphis graminum
CGACGTGTTAAAGTTTTTTATTCGAGTATGTCGTTATTGTTTTGCATTTAAAATAAAAATTACAATTATATTTATGTCTATTGTTTTACGTGTATAAAATAAAATTGTCTCGAATTTTTAGTATAAAACATATACTCGTGTTATATTTTCGATAATATGATGTGATTTAATATAACGTTTTATAGAACTTATATTTTTATTTTTATTTTTTTGTTTGATAGAGTTCGAATGTAATATTGTTACGACAAAAAAATAAATTATTAAAATATAAACTTTTTACCGATACCGTCTGTCTTAGGAAAAAAGTTTCCCCTAAAATAACAGGTATTAAAAAAATACTCAAACATTTTAAAAACATTATTATTAACACAACCAATTAAAAAATTTTTTAAAAAAGTTACTTGACTGAGATATTATATTTGTTCCGATTTAACTTAATATACAAGTATTATCACGAAATTATTATTGGAAAAAAAAAAGTTTAACGTCCAGCCTTGCCCATATTATATTCTATACTATGCTATCCACACAACTATAAGTGCAACGCTATATTTTGTTTTTAAACACGTGTAATTATTTAATCAATACTGTTAGTTTTATAAATATATACAATATCATTACACACGCTTATGTAGATTTAATTTATGTATGCGTGTCTAAGTTAGAAATCATTAATAACTATAAATAATTTTTACTGACATTGACACAACTGAATAAAACAGTGGTGTTTTCGAGGATATGATAGCGTTAGGTAATCAGGTTTTATAATAAACAACAATTTTTTTTATGAGAATTTGTTCAGTTCGATTGCTCAGAATCGACAGAATCCACTATCATTACACCCGTCGCGTGTGCAGTGCCTCGATAAATTACAATTATTTATGATAACCAATTTAAACTAAACTGCAGAAATGTGTTCATTATATTAGTTTATCTATATAAAAGTAATTTTCCCTCAAATGTTGTTGCATATTATATTATGGTTAAAGTTATCATTTTCTCGGAATCCAAAACCGTTCAAGCGTATACTAACGCGTTACTAATACACCAGAGAAATCAAAATTGAAATTAACCGTTTTGGCGTTTTTTATTCTTAGTCGTATACATATAACACGATCTAATCAAATTAATAAATTATATAATACATAATCGTCCAATACAGCATTATGATAATTTCATTTAAGTCAGTTCAACAATTAGGTATTATTTGTCCTTAATTTTTTTAAACCGTTGAAGATATTTAGACGTTTAATAATTGAATCTATCTAATACTTGATCATTTATTTTAAAGAAAAAGTCTAACCTTATATCTAAAATTAAATTTTGGAATATATAGCAGTATGGTTATGAAACCGAAAGATAAATAGGTACTGCCAGGTGTATTGGTTTTAATTTTAAATGAACCGTTGAATAATAATAATACACTTGAAAAACAAATCAATTCGTAGAAATATATCTCATTAACTATATTATGCTTTGTTTTAATAAAAAAAAAAATTGTGTCTAAATATTATTTTCGAGTCCTGTAATATTGTATTGCAGTTTATTATTTATTTTTTTCAAGATTCGGCATTATTTATAATCGTACCCTTGATAAAATATCAAACATATTTTTAATTTAAATTGTGTCTTAAAAATATATACACATTTATGAAATATTTATAATACAATGGACATATAACACACATTACCTCTATAATTTTTTCTGGTGTAAATTGTTTGATGAAAATTTTTTCGATCACAATAATCTCTCATCTTTGGCATATTATTATTTATCGATCAGGAATAACACACTGTAATTAACACAAACATAGTAATCATAAATACTCATTAATTAATTAAACTAATTTAATAATCTAAATACGATTTATAGTTTCATTTGAGAACTTAATTATTATGTATGTAAACAATTATTAAACTATTCATTGCACGTCGGTGCATAATGTATGACACACAAAACTGACATTTAAAAAAAAATGCTTGAATAGCTTAGTTAATTTATTAGTACCTATCTAGTGACTTGTTATTTTTCAAACGAAATAATTAATAATACATAAATACAATAAATGTTTCTTTTATGTAGAATAGATTTTCAAACAAATAATTTTTTTATTAATTATATTATATTCATAAAAATATAAGCTGTTTAGCAATAAATATATTTTTTTAAACCAATTGTATTAAGAAATTTAAAGAATTTTATTATAAACTTAGGTGTTAATGGTAATTCAGATAAGAAATAATGATTCCGACAAAACATTCAGTATAGCCGTATAGGTTCACCTAAAATGATACGAGTTTGTAATAAACAATGAATTCGATTAAAAATATTTTCCGAAGATATTTCAAAATTAACAAATACAAATTTATTCAAGCGCATACTACGAAATTACCGGTAAATTGTATACACAAAATTAAGTACTTACAGTAAATTTGCATCCCGGTTAATAACTATTTATCATAATAGTTTAGAAATGAAATTTTGCATGGATAATGTTTGATCATTTTAAATGAGCTTATATATTTGTTATTTATATTAGTATACATTAATATATTATGTACAGACGTATATATGACATAGGTAGAGTATTTTTTAATTCAAATTTCGAAAGTTCAATTTTTTCTTTTTTCTTTTGTAACAGTATTTTTTATTAAATATAATATTATAGTAAATTTTAGAAGATAATTATTTTTACTATTTAAAATATATTAAATTTTTTAATAATTTAATTATATGTATTTATAATTTACTATAGCATAGGTACATACTAATTTTATTTATCTATAGCAATACTGAAATTAGTCATTTTATAAACGTAGATTATATAATATTATTTATAATTTACTAAGGAGGTCGTCTATTGCGTTTGAATAAAATAGAATTCATGATTTTATTAAATTAAGCTCTTATTAGAATTTTAGTCTTCAAAAACACACATGATTTTTCAAATAATTTACTTACTAAAAATCGAATTATTGTCATAGTAAAACACAACAAACATTAATAATTAATGTAGGCATTATACAATAGATATCCATGAACTAATTTAACACAATTAACTTGACATATTTAAACTGAAAAATGATTTCATTAGAAAAAAACGGCTTACAAAATAACTAAACTGAATGCCAGCTAATTTAGAACGGAAAAAAATAATTTTATACCAAACAGCCTAAGTAATACAACACGATTTTATTCCTATACCAATAAATATTATACCCATCGACGAACAAACACTCCCCTATTACACTACTCTTCATTGGCCATTATACCCACCCCTGTAAGATGTTCGCCGAATAACATGTTTCTGATTAATGGTACCGATAGTATATAGACGTGTGCTTTAGTGTAATTTTAGTTTCTTTAGTTTGTGTAGACATAATATTAGCGATTATTCTTCCTTCGTATAATATTATACACTATAATATATAATATATTATAATAATATGTTGTGCATGTAGGTCGAATAGATTTATTTCACTAGCCTATTTTTTTCCTTCGTTTGGACACGTAGTTTTTTGCGTCATCGTGTATACAGTACGTGTGTAATACGCATGACATGTCAGTGGCGTATACAGGGTTTCCGAACGGATGTCCGGGCGGGGTGGTCACGACGAGGTGCGTAAGTCCAGATTAATTCTGCTCCAAGTCGTACGCGACACCGCGAGTTGTGGAAATAATCGCAACACACACATACACACACACACACACACACACACACACACACACACACACACACACACACACACACACACACACACACACACACACACACACACACACACACACACACAGTACACAGTGCACACACATTCGATTCGGGAGGGACGAAGCTGATGATATCGACCACTCGCACGTGAATTATATACGCCACCGACAATGATATACTTCGCATGCATCACATATTAATATATATAATAATATTATATTACTAAAAAATAATTATTTTTTGACGTACTATTGTCGTCGTCGTCAGTGTACGAGATAGTGTTTTGTTTTTTTTTTTATTATTTTTTATTTTTTACGCGTAAATTTCGTATACGACTAATGCGCAACTATTTAGTTTCGTCGTTGCGTATATTATGTCGTCGGCCGGATGTGGCGGTTGGACCACGCGGACGTGGGCCTTACACCCGCCGACCGACCGTCATCCGCCCGCCAGCGTTGCAGTCTTTAATGACGGCCCTGCCGTTTTTTTGCAGTGATATCAAAATCCATAAGACAGTCTGCGTCCAAAGACAGCGTGCGCAGCTCGCCGTGGCCGTTCAGAATCACCGAAAACCCGCTGACGGCATGATGACATGATGCGCGTAATGCGATTATGTCATTAGCGTGCGCAGGTCGTCTGGCGGCGAGGTGGGAGGATGGTGCTATAGCAACAGTTTTACAATAATAATATAATTATAGGTATACGCATATATATATATATATATGTATATATAGATGACATATATATAAATATTATAACATAAAATATACACTCGTGCAGTATTTTCGCGGTCTGGCATCGACGAGTCGCGGAAAGAGTTTCCGAATAATAATAATAATAATAATAATAATAAACCGAACCGATTAGTCGAAAGGGGACAAACGTATACAAACGGTCTGGCTAGTTTGTTTTTTTGTAGAAAATTATATGCATATAATATATGTATATATATATATATATATATACGTAGACCTATATTTATTATGATAATAAACAGTTATGTAATATGTAATGACGTTAGGGATATTGAGACTCATATCATCAAAAAAAGCTTCAGACGTAGTTTTTGCTAAACGGAGAAACAAACTCCGTGTGTATTGTTATAATGTATAGGTACGCCTAAAAATTAAATTAAATTAATATATTATTATTATTAAGATATAATCGTTGACGAATAATAAAAACGACGAGATAAACGAGTTAGTTTTAATAGACTGCACAAACACCTGCGCTTTTTTATTGTTTTTTTGTTTTTTTTTTATATATATATATATACTTTACGTTGTTGATTATTGATGTTAATAGTTTGTTAAGTGTTGCTGTTATTTATTCAGATATATTGTACACGCCGTGGATTTTATATACCGTTCTGTATGATATAAAGATGGATTGTGATAAGTAACAATATATAACAATGAAATTTATAATTATACATATTTTTAATTTTAATTGTTGCATATTATGTCTTTAAATAATTATTACATTGATAATACGTCCGCTGTTTGTTCGTTATTACCCGAAATAACGCGTTGGCCTATGGTCGACACATACCCGTGTGATATTGTGTATTCTTATTATTATTATCAAAGTGCCCATCTAATGCTATTCTTTGCCATAATGATATTACAATAATATTAATATGCGCTTTAAACATTAGTGTGCACTGTGCACACATTATTGTTTATTGATATTAATAATTTAATATGTTTTGTTATATAGTAGTTTAAACGATTACATGATATATTCGTGTTTTATACTTTAAAATGTTAAACAAAAGAACACGTAGTCCAAATTGACATGTATGACGAGGTTTTTGAAGGCAAATACTCGGATAAAACGTCATTCATTTGTTAACGAAAAAAATGCAGTCAAAAAGTAAGAAAACTAAAATAAGGTAAACGAAACCGCGTCAAAATAAGGGTTTGAAAAAAAAAATGTATGAACATTTGCAACAACAACGTTGTCCATGATAATCATATCATAACGAAGTTTATCCTAATAATAATAATAAAACAAAAAAAGTCAAGATTTTTATTGTTTACGCATCACATATTGTAAAATAATATCACACTAAATTATATCAATTGACTTACGCAAGGCTGAAAATAAAATTATAATTATTTAAGACGCGTGAAAAACGCGTTTTAGGAAATTTAAATGATTTATATTTTCGCTTTCAAATAACAATTCTAAATTTATTTCTGGTTTAAGAAATAATTATTATAATCGAGAAAAAATATATTTAAAAATATTAGATGATAGAACACGTAATCGAAATTGACAGGGTATTAAAAGGATTTGGAGATATTTGCTCGACTAAATTACGATAAAACGTCATGTCATTCATTTATTAATGATAAAAATGCAGTCAAAAAGTAAGAAAACTTAAATAAGGTAAACCAAAATGCATCAAAAAAAAGGTTTAGAAAAAAAAATTAAAACACTGAAATGATAAATTAATGATTCTAAAAAAAAAACATGAATGTGATTAACAAAAAACTAAATGTGAAACGAACATAATACTATCGTTGATACTACCTACGACACTTACGGTAATGTATAACAGCATATTAAAAATATAAAATACGTCACGAAGAAACACAAATAATAATAATACCTACAATATTTTGTGGTGTTTATATTTTTATTCTAGTTATTTTTGCGGTATAATAGATATACTTTTTTACTATTACACGAAACAACTGTTGTTCCACCAGAAGCTAATGAATTACTAGAGGTATATTTATTTAATTTATACGAAAATGTTTATCAGAAAATGTATACAATTACCCCGAATTTAAGTGCTGAATTAATCAAAGGTATATTGAAGCGTCATCATACGGGGGACATCAAACAAAAGTTTAGGGGGAAATGGGAAATTCTTATACAAAACCAGTATTCTTGATTTTTGTTATTCAAAAATGATAAATTGTAAAGTCTTCGCATTTTTATTATAATATTAGCATTTAATAGTTATGTTATGTTTTCAAAATATTTTGACAATTAATTGTAATATTTATAGATATTTGATATTTTTTTAGTTTTTTTAGTGTGTTTTTTTATGATAAAATTTGTAATTGCGAGTTAGAAACCTTGAAGATAAATAATAAATAATAATAATAAAATTAAGGGTTCTCGTTCAGTTTTTCTTACAGTAAATAGAAATAATTGAAAATAAATAATCATATTTTTTTCTAAATATCCAAAGTTAGCGTAAATTCCCAATTTTGTTTATGATTGATTGAAGTTCAATTTTTGACGACATTATATTCTATTCAAAGTATAACAATGATTTATCATCAACTGATGTTTTGTTATTTTATTATTATATTTAAAGAATATATATCATAGATCCATAAAACATTTTAGTATTACTTAAAATGATTATAATATTTTGTCTATACATAATTACTAAATTACTATGTAAGTTATACATAAATTTAAAATTTTTTTATTTTTAGTTTTTTTTATTTAAAAATGATGAATTATCTTTTTAACTTATTTTTTATATTAATACTAATTGTATATATTTTTGTTTGTTTTTAATAAAAAAAAAAAAAGTTTTGATGATAAATTTGATTGCCAACGTACCAAGCCTAAAATAGATAATAATCAACGTTCTAATTTGCGCCTCGCAAGCCGTAATAATATGTAGGGAAAACACCTGAAAACCTCAAAATACTCAACTTAGAGTTTAGCTATTAGTTTAACTCACTAACGATTAAATGAAAAATAATAATTTTAATGTTTAAAATCATAAATTAATATAAAAACTTAAATAACTTTAAATTCATAAAAAAAAACTTGCCCTACTACTTTATGACAATTTAAATATAGTTTGCCATTTGAAAATCAAAAGTTGGTAGTGATTTCACTGTTATATAAGAATGAAAAGAAATAAATAGTTACATAATTTTAGAAAAGCACAAAACTAAAAATTTAGAAACAAAAAGTAAACACTTTGAAATAAATAATAATGAGTGTTTAATGATAAAAGAATCACCCTGTATTATGTTAAATAGATTAAATATAAGTAATTACTGAAATATATATTATTGTAAATCGTGGTTTATACTCATAAATGTTCAACACGGCGGCACTGGACCTAAATGAATCATTTTAACAGATTTACGATTTTAATTAATAGTTATATAATATTGATATATTTTTATCTATTAGTATTTTAATACTTTTAATTTATACATAAATAGATAACTTTCTTAAACAGTTTGTATATATTTTGAAATTTTACATAAATTGTATAGTTACTAACAATAATTCTTGTACTAATATCACAATTTGAGAACATTTCACACGTTCTCATTTGCTATATTATTATTATTTATGGTAAATGTTTTTTGATATTTTAAATTTCATTTTATTTGGCAATGTGTATTGACGTCAACATGCTGTGTTCTAATAGAATCGCTAAAGAAGTTAAGAGCATCATCATTTAATTGTCAGGTACTCGTATAACCGATACAGTTAACGATATAACAGAAGTGTGTATATTTTATGTTTTATTTTAACCCTAATAAAAATTGGGATGTAAAAAAATAGCATATTATTTGCTTATAACTAGTGAGAAAAATAATATAAAAACGTTAAAGTTCAAATCATAATATAATTTACGTTGAAAAATTATCTAGTATGTTTATATTTAAAAATGTTGATTATATAATTTAAATATATAATATATTGTAAATAATTATACAATATACATAATAGTATTATATATACTATTATCAAATGTTCAATTTTATATTTATAAATTTCATTGAATAAATATATATTTTTAATAAATCATTATTTACTACAATATAAAACATGCATACAATATTACCTATATACTTAATGGATCAAATTTATGGGATATGAATACGTCATATATATTTAAAAATGTTACTATAACGATTAATGTACTATATCAAATATAATTTGTTTATGTTTCTAGCCAAACGGCAAACGAGATTTATCATGATTTATCATGATTAAAATATGATAGTTTGTTGATTTAATTCATTACAACTTGTTTAATTCAGCTTATAATAGTATTGGAAGTACCTATAAGTAAATTTCAATTTTAAGAATAAAATAAAATAATATTGTTTTAGAACTGAAGAAGGTTTCTATTTATTATAACTATTTTATAATATTTTCTATTGAATAAACAAAATCATATATTATTTATCACATGTATGCAATCAATGAATTTTCTTGTTTACTGTTGGTTGAATTGGTATCGGCCGCAGCTGTTGCAATCCATTGGACGCTGTTTGCAGATTTGTTGTTGTTGATACAACTGTTGTCGCAGAGCAGCGCTCATGCCGTTTTCCATGATTTTCTGTAGATTTTGTCCAATTTCCCTTGCTAATTTTTCGTTAGTGTTATTTGGTAAATCGAATTTTCCTATATCGTATCTGAGGCCTTCAAGTTTAATGTTAGATTCTTCGACGATGAATTTGTAAGCACCGTTTTCCTGTGATACGCGTTTCATGACGGCACTAGCTACAATGTTTTGGGCGTTGAATTTTACGTTATTTATGTTGACCTGTTGGTTTGATTTTTGGGCAACAATATCGGATTCCCACGTGGGCTGTTTAGCTAACACAACCTTGACTTTCAATTTGTAACCGTTTTCAGATTGGTTTTGACGGAAAGCGACGTACTGGACGGACCTCTTTCTGTGGTATTGATTCCTGGATTGATCGTCATTCCATGAATGGGTTTTAGCGAAGGTGACAGTGAGTTGAGATTTTTTGTTTTCCATCACCAAGTTGAGTTTGTTGTTCAATGGCATGTCAAAGGTAGATTCGATTTCAGATCTTAAACATCCGACCAAACCGTTGTAAGAGTTGTCGATCATTTCACTTTCAATTTCTGTGTTTAATAATTGAACATATTTGGTTTCAATTGCTTCCTTGATCGATTGGTTTTCAGAAGAGTTTTCGTTGTTTTTGTAGGCAAGTTGGGCAATTTCGTTGCGGGAATGAGCGTAGTTGCGGTTGCGGTTTTCTAATTCGGTGGATACAGTCATATCGGTGTTTAACATGTTCAAATTGAACGATTTTTTCAATCCATTGTTGGAATTGAATTTAGCCTTCACTAACAAATTTTTGAAGAAGTATTCCAAATCGACCTAACCAAATATATAAAATATTATTATTGATATATTTAAATAAGTACAATTCAAATTCGAGTTTCTACTTACGCAATTTCTTTCTGTGTTCAAATACATGGATTTGATAACACCGTAGTTGAGACCATAGACATTGCTCTCGTCGATGTTAAAGTATTGTTGATGATCCATTGGCAGAGCGTGATTTCTTAAGGCAAGTGATTCTCGAGCTTGGTTGGTTTGGATGGTTCCGTTAGGAGCAGCATATTTATCAAAGATTGTAAAGAATCTAACCATTTTTTGTGCAACCTGAAGTCCGATTTCGTTCGATAAATCATTATTGTGGTGGTCCTTGATATAATCTTCTTGAGAGTTTGACTCTGAAGAGACTGAAAATCCATAGTTTTGACTTGCGTGATTTTTATTATTCGATCTCTGTTGGTTAAGTTCTTCTTGGCTTTGTTGGTCGAAGTTTCTAGAAACCTGTGATCTACTCCATTGGTTCTCGCTTTCGAATACTTCCTGGCTGTTTTGTATAATTGGTTGGTTTTGACTGTACTTGTTCATTGAACGATGTGGAGTTTGAGTATTCCAGTTAGATTTGCTGAATTCATTTAAGCCTTGGTTGTTTTGTTGGTGTTGATTGTCCATAGACCTCTCGTTAGAGCTTTGTTGGTTGTTATTGCGCTGATGGTTCAATTCTCCATTGCGTTGTTGGTATTGATTTGCACCATAGTTGCTATTGTACTGATCATAACGGTCATTTGTATATCCTTGAGTATTATGTTCAGATTCGGTGTGTGTATCGTGGTGATGATGAGTAGACACTAGAACAAATAGACATAATTTAAAAAATATATTTAATATTATCATTGATTAGTATACTATATAATTATATTATATTATACCTAATATTATATTATAATCAATGAAATAATGCATTTTTAACGTCATTAGAACCGTATGGTAAAATATTTTAAGCTACGTCTTAGCAATTTATATATTAAAATATTATTCACCTAAGTTAACTATTGACTTATATTATAAATGTTAACTTAATTGAGACAAAAAAAAAAAATTGCAAAATATTGTTATCTTTATCAAATTTCTATCAAAAATATTATGCTTGTATTATAAAAATGAATTAAGTTTTTAAAGTAAAATCAAATTATATTTTATAAGCAATTATAAAAATAAACAAATAAAATCAATTTATTAAATTAATAATAATACTTACGGGCTTCTGAGCCTACTAAGGCTACGAATCCAATCACGACAACGGCTAACAGCTTCATGGTAAGAGAGTTACTTGGCAGCTGTTTAATTTGCATCAAACAACTGATGAATGATAATTTTTTAATAGTGCAGCCCCGTTATATACTAATTTTTTTTCAAATGTAGTGATAAGTGATCAATAGTATTGGATTTGATACAATTTTAGGTAGGCGTTTATATATTTATGCATGTTATCTATAGAAAAAAAATGCATAGGTCATAAAATAACGATTACCTATAATATTATTTCCATCTACAATTATAGCTGATTGGCAGTTTTAAATTGCAAAAAAAACATACGTTTAAAAATAATGTTAATTGTACGTATGAGTTTGAATGTGTTCTAAGATTTACGTAACTTGATTTAATAACACCTATAAGTTTTAAGAAATATTAGACTTAAACCTTTTAATAAAACATTTAGGGGTTGTTTTAGGTTGTATAGTAAATACATCAAATACTAAAACTAATTTTCATTATTTAAATGAAATGGAAAAATGGATGCCATAAATTGAATCACTATAATAGCTGAATTAAATTATTTATTTATATGTTTAATATAGATAATTGCATTTGAAAAATAGCTCCAAATGGAGATGATCTGTCTATAAATAACTATTTCCTAGAATTTTAATTTGAGATAACTACAAAAAAAATTAAATATATTTTTTTAGATTTTTGGTTTTAGTAAGAACCACTAATGAGAATTATTATACTATACTATCAAGGCTTATTGTTTTAAAATACATTTTTTTTTTTAAAAAAATTGAAATTTCTAAAAGTAACAAAATATTGTGTAGATAGTCTTAAATTGTTTTCATTTAGTATAGAAACTTTAAGTTTGATAAATGTTTTAATTTTCCACAGTAAATAATTTTTGAAAACAATCGGTTGAAGTTATATAATACATTAGAACTTCACAAGTTTTTTAATTTCCAGTAAATACATTTATGATAAATCGTGTATCGAATCTTAGGTAATTTCAGCGAATTAAAATGCTTATGGATTTTACAAAATAACTTGCAAATATCCGTAATAATTTTGATAAATTTCGTTAAAATACTAACTTTTAAAAGTTCAAAATATATTTTAACTAGGTTAGGTTAGGTTAGGTATAAATTAGGTATACTAGGTATATATTTTTATATATTTTATTTTCTATAAAAACAAGTATGAATAAGTTAATATAAATTTTTTAAATAAATTTACTTATAACTCTTGTCGAAAAAAAATTAATATAATCAATTTAAATATCAAAGACCTATAAAGAACATAAAAGTAGCTATATAATAAAAAGTTTATCATATATATAAAAACGTAATATGATTGTAAATTTTTTATGTCTCTAAATTCATTCGTTTTTAAAATATATCAAAAAACAAAATCAGTTACCTAAGTCAAAATCTCGTTTGATTTAAAATTTCTCGTTTTTTCGTTTTTGTTTTAGCTTATTGTTTTGGAAAGCACTGATAATTTTTATTTTGACATCCTAAATATATACACTAAATTTAATTTATTACTAGAAACCACCCTTGAAGCATTTTTTCCATTATAAGATGTATACACAGACATACACACAAAAAATTAAATAAAATTCTCAATTTTTAAATAAATACCTACATTATCCGCTTCACTGAGGATATTATAAAATTTTAAATCAATATATTACATAGAACTTACAAAACAAAATAGCATAATTATATTATTATTTGATTTTATGTAGGAATATTTACTGTAAGATTTATAATTGAATGTAGGTCGATTAGTTTAGAAATATAAAATATGTTGAAAAGATTATTTGTTAAAATACATATGTGTGTGTGTGTGTGTGTGTGTGTGTGTGTGTGTGTGTGTGTGTGTGTGTGTGTGTGTGTGTGTGTGTGTGTGTGTGTGTATTAATATGTATTTATTCTTGATCGTGATAGATTAGTATAATACGTCGTTATTTTTGTTGATTTTATAAATCAAGTAAGATTAATTGCTCTGCTATTGTACAGTTGAGGATAATCTAAAATATAATTATTTAATTTAAAATAACAAAAATGTATTATTTTTATTACTTTATTTTCATAGCTTTTTTTAAACAAATTTCTTCCTGCTTAAATTTAATATTATAATTAACCTGAGTAATGCACGTGGCATAGTGTAGACAATTATAATACAATAAATAATAATAAAAGTTTATCATTATCTACCGAACTATGAACATATAATTATTTTGATAGCCAATAAAATTATCTCCGATAATATCTAATTTATTATTTTATCACATAAATATTAATAATTATAAATTAGAAAACATTGTAATTATTAATTACTTATACATTATACAAATAATGATTATGATAATATTCAATTAAAGCTCTACCATAAGGTTAGGACCAATGAGTGTACCTATCAACGGTGTTTCATCGTCAATTATTTTTTTATAGTTACCTAAAATTATTTAAAATTAAATATTATGTATTATAATTTAATTACTTTTGGGTTTTTATAAATTCAATGTATATATTTTTAAATAATATGTTTGTTAACTTTTCATAAATATCACTATTATTGGCTACTTGATTAAACGTTAAAAAATGTAGTTATTCATTTTCATTTAAATATTTACTGTAGTTATAAAAGTTGTTCAGTTTAATAAGCAAACATAAATTTTAATATTATGAATACTTGATTGGTATACCATGTATCAAAAATAATATGGGCGTAACCCATTTGGACGCAGTTTAAAAAAATTACCTGAAAATTCTTAACACGTTTGGGTGCATTTTTGAAATCATTTTAGTGCACAACATTGAATATTTTAACTACTTATCGAAAGTTCTGTGTAATTTAATCTAATATTAAGTACTCAATTATTGTTTCATGTTTGATCTATAGACCATGTTTTAATTATTGAAAAAAACCGCATCGAATATAGTTACTTATAGATATTTATCTGCTAGTAGGTACAGATAATAACTACGTTCTGTGTCCGCCATTTATCATTTGATAGTTTGAAGGCGTCGTGTAAAAAATAATTAATTAATAGAAAAGATACGATAATATTAATAAATAATAAACTAGTAATTTACAAAATTAAATAAGGACATTAAAAAAAAAAAATCTTTAAATATTTTTGGAAGATTATTCAGCCAACTGTTCGCGGTGTCTTCTGTGTAAAGCTAATAGGCTCAGATTTAGTATAATGTATTAATATATTATGCAAAAAAATATATGTGCCTAAACATATTATTATGGGAAATATTACGCTCAAGCGTTGTATAGATTTACGTCCTTAAGTGTTCTGTTTTAAATTCACCCAAATGTATTTGCCCTGTGCCATATACGGAAATAAACGAGATAAACAAGACGTACCTTCTTAACAATTTGGATGATTATAAATTCCATTGACTATACCTTTTTGGAATGTAAATTACATCGGTACAATTGTTTATCTGAAAAAAATATTTGAATACCACTGGTACATAGCTTTGGTATGTAAAAACAAATGTCAACTCTGCTGATATTATTTTTAACCAATTATATTTTAATTTTTAATATTAATTAAAATCTTAATGAACTGTTACTTATTTTTTTAAAACCAATCATATTAAAACTGCAGGAATTTTTTTACTTTCAGATCGCCACTTGTTAAAATATAAGCAATCACTATTTTTCGCTAAAATGTTGAATATTTGAATTTAATAATAATCGATTATCCTAATAATAAGTTATACTTTTGTAAGATGATATTTTGCTTTTTATATTTTTATATTTATTATATTGTATGAGTACTAAAACATTATTTAATTGTCATATAAATTTCGAAAGAGTTTTTCAATATCTGTTTAAATTTAATAAGTCAGTTAAAACTGTAAACATAAGCCATAAATAAATCATAAACTGCTTACAAATTGATATTGTTATATAAACAATGATTTGTATAATGTATATACAGTTATAAGTATTAGTATGGTACTATATGGTAAAATCATCAAACTAAACAAAGAAAATGATTAAAATAGATTGTGTTATTTTGATATAAAATTATTTTTAACCTATAATATACAAGGTGATTCACCATGATTTAGCGCCCAAAGTCGTTCATTAATATTGAATTTATTCAAAATTTGATTTTATTAAATTTCTTCGTATATTATAAATTTAAAAGACCATATTTTCTAGGTAATATTTCAACATTTTAAAAATCAGATTTTTAATCATTGCATTTTTGAAAATAAATTAGGGTTGAGCCTGGCTGTTGAATAACATTGTATAATGTAGGTTTCATACAAAAGTATTTTTTTACACTTAAATGTTGTATTAGGTATTTTAAATCAATTATAACAACTCATGAAAAATATACCTTAGTTATTAATATTATTAAAGCATTATAATTATTAAGCCGATAATTTCTCAAGTAGATTAAAATATAACCTTTTCAACTTATTAAAATGTTAAAAATTCATTTTTATTAATTTTAAATGTTACATTAAAATTAAATAATCTATTTAACTATCGTTAAGTTATAAGTTATAATATGAACAACTTCTTTATTTTTATAGTCTATGTAATATGGTTCATATTATATAATTATGTTTTTGTTTATTCTCATTCAGTTCTTTTAATTAATATTTTTATATATTCTTCTTACTATACTAAAAAGTGAAAGCTAAATAGCCAAATTTTTATATTACATTTTGATTAAATTTTAGTTTACCTACCTAAAAAAAAAATGAAAATGTTTTTAATTGTTTTATTTAAATGTCAAATGTTGAATTATTAATTTTTATAAATTAATTATATAATTTAATTAAATACATTTAATTCATATTAGTTGTATGATTTTGACAGCAGTTGCCCTTGACTAACCTGCTGTTCGTAGGAAAAAAAAAATTATGAAATCAACGGGGAGGTTGGTAAAATTACAGATATGATGAGACGAAGAGTACCTACTATTTGATTATATTTTAACGTATAATGTTTTGCACTAACTTTGTATTTTACATATATTTGAATTATTTCTATTAAATAATAAGATTATTAAAAAATTATTCATTATGATAACACAATATGTTAGTTTTTCGATAAACTAAAATATTCATCATACCAAATATTTCGAGATTCAGGATAAAGGCCCAGAGGTGGATCCAAAGGGGGGGTGCTAGGGTGCTATATCACTCCTTTGGAATGTTGATTCCTAGAAAAAAAATACTCTACACAACATGCATGCATTTTTCAGTAGGCTAGGTACATTTATACACAAAATAAAATTTAATAGAAAGTTGTACTTATCGTAGTAAAAAATAATCAAAAAATATTAGTCACAACTTTTGTTTATAAGCATTTTAAGTTAAAATTTTTACGAAATATGTGAAAATTGCAAAAATTTGCAAGTAATTTTGATATTGAAAATTCATACAATTTTTATGATTTATATTTAAGATTAAAAACCCAACACAAGGTTCTTTATAACTTTTTTCTTCAAATAACTGTAAACAAATTTTCAGCGTCAATATAGAAGACATTTTATGAGTGCATGAAATTAATTTTTTTACTAAATTGCGTAAAATAACGATATATCCTAAAAAATTTAAATAATAGTTGTTATTCATTAAATATAAATCGTAAAAACTTGAAACTTTCAGTAGTTGAGAAAAAAAATCACAATTTAAAATTTATAGGTTAGGTATAATAAAATATACCCTAGACTGACAAATTATCTCCGTTCAGAATCGCTTTTTGTATACAATGAACCTATTATTGAATTCAAATTTAACACATATTTTATAGTGACTTACTCTCCATCTCTATTATACAACAGAGCGATACCCAATTGCCCCCTTTTTTTTAGATTTGTTTTTAAAGTTGCTACTCATATTGAAAATGTTCATCCTTTTGAAAATTTGAATATCAAACACTAAAGCACACTAATTATTTAAACTGAAAAAAGACCTTGCCTTCAGGATGGAGTATACAGAATACTTGGCCTTAACCTTAAAACCCCCATTAAAAATCCTAGATCCACTCCTGTAAAGGCCTAGTATAGGCTATAAGTTGTTATACTCATCGTCTAACACAATTTAAATAGTCATACATACTTGAATTCATTAAACATTATGTATTGATAATTTTAAGGTGTATAGAATAATCGAGTTAGTTTATATTTTCAAGATGCTAATATTTAATTAACGAGTTAAGTAATTTAATAATTTACAAATAGGTAATTGATTTTTTCGATTTGCATTTTAATCACTTTATATTTTTATTTATACATAATTTATAATACGATCAATTTAAGTAAGTAGATTAGCATGAATTTGTTGTCTGATTTTGCAAAAGGTCTGCAGGTCAATTGCAGCGCGTGTGTTTAATGATTTAATGATTCAACAGTGCAATACATCAGTTTATATTGAAATAAATAGAAAACTGCAATAAATTTCGCATTCCATGTTTAGCCAGTCATTGTACGAAATTATACGAGTACATTCAACAACATACCTAAGATAAAACATTTGTAACGTTTAATTTCCTTCATAAATTTTACTCAATTAATTAAATTTAATTAACTCGGGGTTTATTTTTATTAAAACAATAATCGATAATGTGATAAACGTTTATCTGTGAGATGTCTAAAACCGAAAACCAACTTATCCTAAAAATATTTGTTACACTCGATTATATAAAAATATAATGCCCATCTCAAACTAATAATGTATAATAGTATGGTCTAAAGAAACAAATGTTCAATTACAATTTATAGTTATAACAAAACTGCTCTGAGTACACTAGAAATATCACAAGCACCTTAATTTATTTTGAAATTGAGTTCATTAAACTTATAGCTGATGAAATATTATGTCATATTTGTTTTATAAGCCATAAAAAATATAATTTGTTTTATACACACATCCAATTTAATAAATATTAAATTTGCATCGTTATAAAATAAAAAAGTTTGTCGTAATATTTTAATGTTAACAGTATTTGAGTATGACTACAATTAATGAATTTTTTTTTATAACTGCATACCTATACAACATTTAAAATAAAATATTAGGTAACCTTACTCACTCTTACCCAATTAACAAACTATCATTTAATTAGTGTTAAGCAAATATTTATTTCTAAACATTAAAAAATATAAATATTGTTTTCACTTAATAATAAATGTAGTTCTCTGTGATCTAAAAATTACAAATTTGATGAATTAATTTTAGATTCTGAACGAAGTGATGAATGTATTGATTTTACTATGATGTGTGTTTTTTTTTTTTTTTTTGTGTCTGACGACAACATTTGGAGCAGTAATAATGCTCCGATTTTTGACTTCAGCTCCTCTTTGAATAGGAAAATTCATCTAGTTGGTACTTTTGGGGGGTAAAAAGTAAAATTTTCAAATAGTTTTCAAAAAAATCGAGAAAAACAAAAAAAAAATGACAGAAAAATGGCAATTTTACGAAAAACCACTTTTCGACAAAATCGATTTTTTGATTTTGCTGTAACTCAAAAACGAATCATTGTAAATACTTGAAATTTTCACCAAGTGTTTATATTATGGTTATCTCTTTACAGTTAAATTTTTAAAATATTTTGACCATTTTTAAGCTACTTATAGACAATTGAAATTGTCGACTTTTCTAAGTTTTTTTTCTTCAAATGCCGATAAAAATTTTTTGGGTGGCCAGAAAATCTTGAAAATTTAATACAAGGTTTCTTATAAGTTTTTCTTATTGTGATAAAAAAAAATCCGAAATCGTTACTCACAATTTTTTTTTATAAGGGCTTAAAGTTCAAATTTATACGAAATATTTCAAAATTTAAATTAAATTTCATACTCTCATTATGCGTATGTTGCCTAATACTTTTTTTTATTAATAAACAGATACTATAAAGTAACCATAGTAATATATAAAAACTATACTATTTGTTTCAAAATAGAATATAATATGACAATATTTAAATATAATATATCCTAAACTGACAAATCATCTTCGTTCAGAATCGTTTTTCGTATACAATGATACCTATCATTGCATTCAAATTTAACCTACCATAGTCTGAGGTCCACCCCACCCCCTAATGTACAGCAGAGCGATACTCACTTACCCGCTTTTTTTTCATTGCATCTGATAAGTATCATACTTGTTACACATTTGTTCCTTCAATACGTACTAAATTTATTTAAATTCTGATTTTTGTAATTTTAAATTTTAAATTAAGGACCATATTATTTTGAAATATTAATATTTTTATACGATTTATAAAGTGTGCAGTGACATACACGTATAGATTAATTTTAAGACGTTTTTTTCTGCAAGTTATGAAATATCTTTTTTTTTCAAATAAGAACTATTATTTTTCTCTGTGAGTTTTTTAACGGATTAAATAAATAAATGTTAAAGTATCTAACTCCAAATCAAATCAAGTACCTAGTTTTGAAATTATTTTGAAATTATTTGGCATTGTGTATCAAGGGTAATAGGTCTATGACAAATGGTTCATAATATATAGATATGGAGTTTTGATGATTATAAAACAAATTATAATTTGTAAAAACTGTCTCAAACTGAGTATAATATATACTAAATCACTACATAGTACATATATTCAATATTTCTGTAAGACTATTTTTAAGGACTATCGTCCATATTAAATACATTTTAATAATTAAGAAACTACTATTGTTTGAATTTTGATTTAGATATATCAATATTTAAAAATACATAATGGAAAAGAGTGGTTCTTATTTGAAAAAATTAACGGTATTGCCACAGGACATTATTTAAATGCAGTATACAGTACATTTGAAAAAATTTCTTAATACGAATCACCCTGTAAAATAATTGATAATAATACTTTATTATAAAATCGCATTTACATTATTATATGCGGCGCGTGTAATAATTCATTAATTCAGTTATGAATATATAATGACTTATTATTAATGTTTTTGCTATTTTTCCATAGTGATCAATTATAAACGTACATCGTACATTGTACAATCTTAATCAGTGTTTTAAAACGTGAATTATTATTAATGGATGCTAACAGTAGGCAAAATTTTATATTTGTTTTTTTCGAACAACTGTAAAAATAATGTTTTTTTTAAATTTTAAATCAATAACAAGATATCGTAAAAAGATTTGTATAGAAATATGAGCTAATAAAAAAGTCCGGCGAATTAAATAAATATTGTAGGTTTTTATTCAAATAACAATATTTTTTTTTAATGTTTGTACCTCTAAGAGTATATTTTTGTTTCGGTCTTTGATATAAAACATGAAATATTAATGGGTCGCTTGAATATACATTTTATAAAATAACCTTTTATCGTTGTCTATAAAAAGTACTGAATACAATCCATATATTCGATGTGATGTTTAATTTATCTTTTACTACAGCTGAAATTAAATGTCAACTGTACTATAATTATATTTTAATTTTTGTTTATCAAATATCAAAATGTTAATTCGTAGTTTTTCGATTTTAATTTTCTACGTAGGTATTATTTATAATGCATACTTATACCTATATAATACAATAAATATAAACATATTTTGAAATCGAGTTCATTAAACTATTATAGGTACCTATCTAATGAAATTATATCATTTTTTTTTGTGAATAAAATAAATATTGTTTTTTAGACATACATTTTTTTCTTGATGCATAGTCATTTTTTTTTTTGCTCATTGGCTTGGGCGTCTATATCGACGTTTTGAACAAACATCGTGTCATCTGTATATAATATAACACGGATATGCCTACAAAATAATATTATTATTTTAATTTTATTGAATCAATTATTGTTTTTATGTTTGGTCAGCACTCTTTCCATAATTTCCACTTTAAAAGTATCTACATTATAATAATTTATAAATTATTTAAATTTGTACCCATTTTTCGATTAAAAAGTTCAGTAAAAGTACTACGATTAGTAATAGTAATATTTCTGACGCTTGAATTCAGTTAGCCTCTACATTTTTAGTTACCTTTTCTTTTAATAAATTCCAAATAACTAAAAACATATTTGCCTTGAATTTATGTCACATATTTAATATCGTATACATATTATTTAGTCGCCAATTTTTGAATTTATCTACAAAAAACATACATCTCTTTATTTGTAATACTAATAATATAATCCACCTTAAATTAAAATTATAAAATCATTTAATTTCATTGTTTTCATAATATTATCGAATACAAAAAACAAAAATATGGTGAGGAGATAAAAGTTTTGAATAATAAGTTTCAATTAACTTTCTTCCCGAAATTGAAAATAATTATTTTTAAACTAATATAAATAGCTTAATTAAACTTTATTGTGTTAAAACTGTTTGGATTAAGTTTAGTTAATAAATATTTCAATATCTATAATATCAGAGGTCGGAAAGTACTTAGGTACTATATTGGTGTTAGGAAGATTAAAACAATAAATAAGTGAGGATCAAAGAAAAACATTTTTATCAAATCTTTATAATCCAGTTGTTTGCTTTTCGTGGTCCACCATTTTCCGTTAATCTAGATATAAATTATTAAATATGGATAATTTAATTTAATTTAAAAATATATTTTATTCTGATACAGACTTTCATTTAACCTCTTAATATAAATTAATATTTATTAATATAATTATAAATAGCACTTGAAAATAATAATGGTTGATATAATAAATAATAACCAACATTTTAAACGAATTAAACATATACAAATATCTTATAATAATTTACTAATAATGGTCTTTTGACCATTCCAGGCTATTCGAATTTACAATATAAAAAATTTTCACCAATTAGTAACTATTATTTATAGTCAATAGAGTTACAGAGCTAATTAGTAAACAATTTTATCATTAAGTTAATTTGCGATAGTTACGAAGATATACGTCTTGACAATCTACATATTCGCGTCCCTCCGCGTACTGAATAAAAAAATTTCATTTTTTCTCTCCTTTCTACATTATGATTTATGAATTATGAATTTCCAGTCTTCACTCATAATGTATATATTAGTGTATATAACTTGTCAATGAAGATACATATTTCTTTATTTTATTTATTAATTTAATAATTATTTTTATTAATTATTTTATTTATATTGTTTTCATATTTTATAAATTTTATAATTGTATTACTTACGAATATATAAGTGTGCATTTAAATTGGGTCACGTCTGTATTTTATATAAATAAACATTATATTATTATATCTTAAGGTTTTAAAATAATATTTTTTACTATAGATATTAGATACTAACAGTTTTATATATTATCTATGAGACTTAATTACTATAACAGCAATAATTGTTGGTACGACTTCTGTAATTTTTTTTATTATTTTAATTAAAATATGCATTTTATACGTTTCCATGTTTAAATATTGCGACAGTGTTTTTTTAGGTATTAAAAATACTATTTGGATAAATAAAGTATAAATATTTTTGCAGAATACCAAAAAAAATTATTTGAATATACAATAGTGTTTCGTTATTATACATATAACATCACGTGCTTCAAAACAGTTTTAAAAATTTATAACTAGACATTGTAATTAATATAAGTACTTATATAATACATTATTAAATTACGGCGTATAAATGTCATACAATTTTCGCAACATCCAATTTATATGTAATTTTAAAACTGACTATTATCATTTTTACTGGGGCTTAAACATTTTTCACTGTCATCACATTTCGTAATATATTATTATGGCGATACCGACTGGCAGCTACTCATCACAGTGACATTAGGGTTATTATTTTTTTTTCATCATATCGTCAAATCGTATCGTATAATTAAATTATTTTAATTAGCTATAGTTTAATTCAACACGCACGGTGAACCCAGTAATCATCGTTGACACCCCTACAACACTGTAAAGTTAAAAGTTAATATATAATATTATATTAATTCAATTAAAACTACATACTAAAAAATCGTTTTAATTAATTTTTGATTGTGTGAAATAAATATAACACTATAATTTTAAAACTTTAATATTCTGAATATTCAATGTTGCGCATAAAAAAAACAATCGACAAGCACATAATATAATATAATAGGAGTAAGTTATATATCTATTACCGTAGATTAAATTCAATAATTGGTATTATTATTTTGTACTTTTGGAAATATGAGAAATTTTCTCCATTGAAAAATAAAATCCTACATAATTTAATTATTAAAAAATCGTAAATGAGCAAATTGTCAAAATATGTAGAAAAAAATGGATTTATTGAGAAATATGTAAAAACATGTACTTATGGCAAAATATGTAAAAATATGTAAAATAAAATATAGTTAATTTCATTAGAAATCTCTTGAAACGAATTTATCACTCACTTAAATTAATTTATCAAGTCACAGTAAAAATATGTATTTACATATAAATCCGAGCCCTACTTATAATGCAACATCGTTTAAACTACATAGAAGAAAATAAGGCCGACAGATAAAATATAGTTTAACCTAGCCGTTTTATATATATTATATGTTTTTTAATGGAATACACTTTCACGGTTAGTGTCTAAATATAACCGAAACGATATACGTAATAATTATTGTATTGATTAAATTTACTAGAATTTATAATATGCATTTGCAACATTATCTATTCGATTGTGTTCTATACTAAGTAATACGAACATGTTCAGTGGGGCCCATTATCTTCTTGAAGAATAAAATAAAAATAAAATAAAATAAATAAAAAATACCAAACACGCTTAACATTATATTCTTCAATAATTAGACTATGATAAAATTTTAAATAGATCTATAAATCTATTCTATAATAGTATAATCTATGATAATACCATAATACCATAATAATTTTAAATGTATAGTAAATACTATTAACACATTAAATGTCCGAGTATAATAAATGCTCGACTAAGTATTTATCTATTTTGTATTTTGTGTAAAATGATTTCTGAGAATCATTATTTTTATAATATTAAGGGTATCAAGTACTATCAACTAACTAGTTTCACTCAAATTCACACAATTACATAGATATTAATTATTAAATTTATGTTTAATTGAACATACTATTTATGTCATGAATATAAAAATATCATTATAGGAAATTAACAATAATACAAAGTAATTTAAACTAAATTATGCGAATCGTATAATTAACTAATATAATATAATACTTATTATATATTGTAATTTAACTAGCACACGTCTTAGTCTGCGACTCAAAGCAGGACGAAAAGCTATATATTATACAGTTTTAGAAGGGTTATGTGTGTTTGTGTATTATTATTTGTTATAGCTGTGCCTGTAGAAAGAATGCTGTAAAATTTCATATAACCCGTGGTCTATCGATCGGAAATCGGATACTGATGACGTACTATATTCGACGTACGCATGGCAATTTTTGGCATTCCCAGCAGATTTCAATAGAGAATACTATGCAAATCTTTTGAAATATGTAAAAAAAATAAACCCTCAAAATCTACAGTGTACAATAACATAAGTTATACCTTATACTTATGCATATAAATGTATAATACGTATCAAACAAAAACTATTTTGGTTTTCTATTATAACTCGAACTTACAGGACTGCATTATTAGAATATTTTATATTATGTATACTTAATAAACATATTATTATGTATAAACATTATATTATTGATTTTATTTCTCAGCGTGTTTTGTAGATGCGTGTGTCGATTTTTCAGATATTTTACTTCAACTTACCCATGGAAAAATTACATTTTTATTGCTTTTGTTTTTTTTAAATCTTAAAGCAAACATATATTGAAGATAATATTTAGTTTTTAATATAAATCATATCCTAAAAATCATATAACTCTATACTATAGTTTATTTAATGAATATTATAGGTTGTACAACTATTTTTTACGAACTAGAAAAGTTATTGATCTTATTGCAGTATAATATAGTTATATATTTGTTTAATAGCACAACGATATTATTTTAATCAATTGTATAGGTTGAATATTGAAATAAATTAGAATAACATTTTATTTGATCATTGATATGGTTATCATTCGAAATCATTAGGTAATCAAAGTTTTTGTTGCTAGTCATACACGTGCTGTAAACAAAATACTAGGTAAAGTGCTATAGTTAAACACTCGAATATATTCTGGTCTTTCTTAGAATGCAACGACTTATGATTTAAAATTGTGATTATTGGTTATATCAAGCATTGGTTATTAAATCCAGATGAGTGCTCAAAAAAATATTGTCTTTGACCTCTGCATTATTTTAAAATTATAATCATTAACTACGTACTAACATAAAATTACTCGGAAATATTAATGAGCTTAAATAATGTATTTTTTTTTTGTCAAAAGTGATATTTTAAAGTAGGTGATTAGAAAAAAAAATTATAATATGCAATTGGTGAAAAATATTGTAGCATTGAAACATACATTCATATCATAGTATTATTGGTTCGTTAAAATTAGTTCTATACGTATTGTAATAACCAAAATGTAATAAATTACACACGTTAAATGATTGTATCTGAAAAAAAATGTTTATAAAGTTTTTAATGCGTTGGTATTTTTTTTTTTTTTTTGTTTGTTTGCAACATTTTTTTTTCCGAGAGCGATAATATCCGGTTTACAAGTATAAGAAGCAAAAAAATAAATAATAATAATGATAGATCAGTCTTTTTTTTCCTATGTGTACAATTTCCGGTTCTAAACAGATTAAACTCTGGTTTAATTTTATTTATTTAAAATTTAATACGAGCTACACGATTTAGATACATATGTATTTTAATTTACATTTAATCGACTTTGTGGATATTGTAAAGACGTTAAAGTGTTTAAAGATTGCTTTTAGAATGTATATGCATCTTTTAAAAAATGTATAATATGTTATATGATATACCTAATTTACTAATATAGTTTGGATTCTAAACTTTATAATAATTTATAATATAATATAAATATAATAATGTTTAATCCAAGACTTAAGTAGATTAATTACCATTGTTGTTGAAGCCTTTATATTCAATAAAAAAAATATATAACAAATATTATGTAATATATTACCACATAAATTACCATGATGACATTAATTAAAATTTACAAAATTAACAATAAAGTATGATAAATTAAGTCGAATATTATGTGAAAATTCATAATTTTATCAAAATATTTTTAAGTATAGGAATATAAATAGAAACTATTATAATTCCCCAATTACACATTAATCTAATAACTATTGTAAAAATAAAGAAATTAAAACAAATTATAAGACTAACGAATTAAAACAAATAAGTGTATAATGTTGTTAGGTATACGAAATAATTAATTATGTTTAAAATACTTTCATAAAGTAAAACATTTGAAAAAGAATTTAGGTTAAATCTAAGACTTATACATTTTTTAATTTTATTGATTTTTTTAGAGTTTTCACTCAACAGATAATCTAAAAATTTAAGTCTAAACTGTGTGTCTGTGTGTGTAATATAGTTTTAATGTTTCTCAAATAATTCATAAAAATTCATAAAAATTTACATAATATACAATTTAAGTACAAATATGTTCTTGTAATATTATAGTATCTGTACATAAATAAAGTATTTTCTCAATAAAAAAGTAAAAATTTACCTATCCTATTATTATATCAAACATTTATTCTAAAATAAAATGACCTATTGGCTATTTATCATGTTTTATAGATTAGAATAATTTTCTATGCATAATTTAATAATACATATATATATATATATACAGGGTGTTCCAAATTTCATGTGACAGCAGATTTCAGCATGATATATTTAAATTAGGAAAAAATGACCTATGTAAAAACTATTTTGAATGATATAATCTAAATTAATTTGATATTAAATATTTTTTTTATTAATTAGGATGGGGAGGTTCGAGGGGTAACTTTAAAAATTCAAATGGGAACCTATATTTTTGAAATATGATTTGTGCACAGCTTAATTTTAAATGAATTTTGACGGGTCATTAACAAAAATGTCTTAATAATTGAAGGAGTTATCGACATCTGAATATTGGTGTTAATTTATAAAATTCTACAGTGAATAATTAATACTAAAAGTGCTTCTGTTGTACGACCTTAATCTGGGTATGTAATTATCAATTTATTACAGTAAACAGTAGTCAGTACAAAACGTATATCAGTATTATCGTTTGACATTATAACCAATTACGAATTATTTTTATTTATGATGTCCTAATTGCATTTCTTAATCTATGAATAGATGAAAAGTCCAAACTCCAAGACCACGATAATAGTTGATTATATCAAATTATTTTATTGATGATAATACAAGATATTATAATCACAGATTTCTTTAAGTCTGTGATAATAATTTATAACCTAAAAATTATAGTGATAAATGATGAGATAGATAATCTGAGATGATGTGGTTGTTTGTTGATAAATGATAACGCTTGTCACTTGTCACTTTGTAATTTTTATATGAGTATATGACAGTTAAGAGGACGCCACACCCGCATGTGTCGTCTCCGTCTTACAAGTGCGTAACATTGCAAAAACTGTTTCACGCGGGAAAGAACCGAGAAAGCTACAGTTATAACTAAGAAACGAAATTTCCACCATATAAAAAGAAGAATTTTGTCTGTGAAATATCGTTTTTATTTTTTCGACATCAGAACTACAAATAAAGTTATTCGTGTTTAAAAATATACAAAAATAATGTATTATGAAACAATAAGAACTTTTTTTGTATAAGTGATATCGAAAAAATAAGAACGATATTGCACCGACAAAATTTACCTTTCTATATGGTGAAAATTTCGTTTCTTAGTTATAACTGTAGCTTTCTTGGTTCTTTCCCGCGTAAAACAGTGTTTTCAATATTACGCACTTGTAAGACGGAGACAACACATGCGGGTGTGGCGTCCTCTTAAGACAAAAAGTTAAACTATATTTAAATACGTGTCTAATTGTTTCATTATTTCAATCAAATGCATATTTTAAGTCATTGTAGTTAGTGCGTTTGAATTTTCGTCAACTGGTTGTTACTGTCTGGAAGTATTTGCATTTGTTTTAAACTAAATCAAATGACATACCTAATTTTGATAATATGTATCAATTATCTATTTACACTAAGAAGGTACTTTATATTTCTTTTATTGATCATTGAATAATTAAAAATTATATTTTTGTTCATCACCATCATTAGTACAATATTCATATACAATATACAATTCATACTATATTTGTACTTATCTAAGACTTCAAATTTGAAATTAGCATTTTCATTATACCTAATTTAATGTGATTTTTTTGCTTATTGAATTTTTTTAAGCCCATTTATTTCTAGTCTTAAAAATTATCAATTTGCTTTTAAATTTAGTTTACCATACATATCATAGTCTTAGTGGCTAGATTATTTTAATATACTAAAATCAACTAAATGACAAAAATAATTCACCACTCATCAGAATATATTATGAACATTTTTTTACTGATGGCTGATGTAATAGAACATACTTATTTTGTTTGAAGTAATGATTTGGACTTATGTTGTTATAATTAAATTAAAAACTCACATTATAATATTTATTATATAAAACTATACATAATACATTTATATGTATAAATATGGTATGCAACTATGTATTTTGCATATTAAAGAGTTTATTTATTAGAGGAAAAAAAATGTCATGAAAATGTAGTTTAAGAATTAAAGTTCTTATTGGTGCTCATTATGTAATGTATTTTATCAATGTTATGTAAATATTGTGTGAATTTTATGTCATTGACTTTGCTTTCCATGCCCATTGATATTTTAAATTTAGTTTACCATACATAGGTATCTTAGTCTTAGTGGCTAGATTATTTTAATATACTAAAATCAACTAAATGACAACAATAATTCACCACTCAGAATATATTATTCGTAAAATTAATTTATCTATTTACACTTTGAAGGTACTTTATATTTCTTGCTTGGATCATAAAAAAATTAAATTTTTGTTCATCACTGTCTTTAGTTAATTTTTTATACATAATCACAGGTCATTTGTACATATCTAAGACTTCAAATTTTAAATTAGTTTTTCCATCACAATTCAACGTGTATTCTTTGTTTATTTAATTTGTATTTAGCCAATTGATTTAAATTAAAAATATTATTGGATATAATCCATTATTTTCAATAATTTTAAGACAACATTTTATTGAAATGTATGGTACTTTAGTACTTAACTAATTAGAATAGAGCAAATGTTTAATTACACTAATAAATATTTGCATGTATGGTTTTTTTGTTGGTCTGTGTTAATAAAATAATAGAATTTATAAATTTTTAAAGTCTTGCAATTTTGTTTTAAAAGGTTATTCATACAAAGGCCACAATTTTGAGGATATTATGATCCTTATCATTATTTTTTACTAATTTGTTCAAACATAGATCGCATTTATAATGTTGTATTAAATGTAGCAAAACAGTAAATACCTATATTATGATTTATTATTTGATTGAACTAGATAACCTCTGGCAAGAGCCAAAATTCTATAAGTTAATTTATCAATCAAGTTTAATATAAATATACAGTATACACATAGGTAATATTACTTGTAGCTAATAAATTAAAATATTGCGAGTGTTGTAAACAATCAGAACCTATATTTATATAACTTTTAAAGACTAGTATTTATATTTTATAATGTTATTCACTCAGAAACAACTATTTTTAACTAATTTGTTTATATGAATACTTAAACATATTTTTTAAGTAATTCGTTTAAACATTGGTCACATTTAATAGTATAATAAATATAGCAAACTAATAATTTAGTTTACCATACATATCTTAATGGGTCATTTATTTTATACTAAAATTAACTAAATGACAACATTAATTCACCACTCAGAATATATTATAATTTTTTACTGATATAATTTGAAATATTTGAAATACTTACTTATTATGTTTGTTGTCATGGTTGAGACTTTGATGTTGTTATAATTAAATAAAAAATTCATAAGTATTATAATATTTATAATTATATGTAAGTATACAACTATACATAACTATACATTTTATATGTATATTTTTTATGCATATTATACCATTGATTTAAATTAAATCTGTTTTGGATATGATCCATTTTCTTCAGTTTTAGACAAAAGTTTATTGAAATGTATGGTAGCTAATTAAATTAAAGCAAATGTTTAACTACCTACTCTAAAAGTCATTGTAGGTAGGTACATAAGACTGCAAATGTGACATCATTTTTTTTTCATTAAATTTTATTGTCCTTATTGATATTGTAACCTTTGATGGTACATATTTATTTTCATGAAAAATAATAAAATTCGGTGAATTTTAGCTGAAACTTTTAGATTTGTTAATGTATTTAATTAATTTATTTATTTTATTTATTTCTTGCTCATGAGTAATAATTAGGTACATAGAATTCATAAATTTACTTAATAAATATTATTATATTGTATGGTTTATTGTTGGTTTGTGTTAATAAAATTATAGAATTTATAACGTTTTAAAGTCTTGCAGTTATATTTTATAAGGTTATTCAAAGAAAACCTACTATTTTGAGCTTATCAATATTTTCTATTAATTTGTTTAAGCACTGTCGCAATAAATATAGCAAAATAGTAAATACCTATATTATGATTTATTATTCGATTGAACTACATGAAACCGCTGGCATGAACCAAAATTCTGTAAGTTAAACTAGTCAATCATGTTAAACATAAATATAGTAAATAACTATATTATGATAGCTATATTAGTTGTAAACTTGAAGCTATAATAAAAAAAAAAAAAAAAAAAAAAAAAACTATATTATGATTTATTATTCGATTGTACTACATGAAACCGCTGGCATGAACCAAAATTCTGTAAGTTTCTGTAAGTTAATCATGTTAAACATAATTATAATAAATATAGCAAAATAGTAAATAACTATATTATGATTTATTATTCAATTGTACTACATGAAACCGCTGGCATGAACCAAAATTCTGTAAGTTTCTGTAAGACAATCACAATAAATACACATATCATAGGTAATATTACTTGTAGCTTAATTTAAATATTGCGAGTGTTGTAAACAATTAGTACCTATATTGATATAACTTTTTAAAGACTAGCACTTATATTTTATAATGTTATTCACACAGAAGCAACTATTTTTAACTAATTAATTCATATGAATACTTGAACATAATATTTAAGTAATTGGTTATTATCACATTTAATAGTGTAATAAATAAAGCAAATTTGTAATTTTAGTTTTGCAAATTTAGTTTACCATACATAATAGTATGATACATATCTCAATGGGTCGCAGGGTTGCTTATTTTATACTAAAATGTACCTACCTACTAAATGACAACAATAATTTGTCTTGACAAAATTATACACATTTCAACTATCTTCACATTCATTAAAATTAAATTATGAATTTAAAAATTGATAGTCTTTTAAAATGTATTAATTTGCTTTTAAATTTAGTTTACCATACAAACCTTAGTCTCAGTGACTAGATTATTTTAATATACTAAAATAAACTAAATGACAAAAATAATTCACCACTCAGAATATATTATGAATATTTTTTTACTGATGGCTGATGCAATAGGACATACTTAAAATACATATTTTGTTTGAAGTCATGATTTGGACTTGGATGTTGTTAGAATTAAATTAAAAACTCACATTATAATATTTATTATTATATAAAACTATACATAATACATTTGTATACGTATAAATATGGTATGCAACTAATAAAATTAGCAAATACGTACGTTAAATAGTTTACTTATTAGAGGAAAAAATGTCATGTACATTTAGTTTAAAAATTAAAGTTCTTATTGGTACTTATTATGTAATGTATTTTACCAATGTTATGTAAATATTGTGTGAATTTTATGTCATTGGCTTTGTTCTCCATGCCACAGATGAATATTATACTTCATATTAACCTATCAGTTATTTTATTCAATGATATTGATATTGGATCAATAGGTAGGTACAATTATTCAAAAAAAGGAAAAATTGATAATACAAATAATAGACACATTTTCAAATAAATTCAGTCAAAATTGCCTTGTTCTAGTGTATGTTTGTATTTGCTCATATTTTTATTTGTATTTGTCTGTTTTTATAACTTTTAAATTCCCAAGTCTAGCTATAACATTAAGTCTTTAATGACTTTTAATCATTGTAACAACATCCAAGTCCTAGTTATTATTTTTATTTAATATTTGATAAATCGTATCTTTATGTTGTGAAAGGATGATGTTCTCTCAAAAACTGTTTGATTTTTATGCATCATTTAGCTATATGTTGAACGCGAAATTTAATCATACAAGTTTTCGAAATCAATGTTGTCATTTTGTAGTGTTTAGAAATGATATATCTAATATTAAGTTTATTCAAACAAAATATGAAAATAGGTATGATAATAGTATTAATAGGGCCTGAAAGTTCATACATTAAAAACTATCAAAATATACGCTTAAAATCACTAAAATATGAGCTAAATGTGTATTTTGTTTTTTTTTACGTTAAGGTTTTTTTTTCTGTAAAAATAATAATTCAAAGATGGGAAAAATATCAATTTTAATATGATTTAATATGTTATATTATTTACTTCAAGAATTAAAATTTACAACTATGGATTTTGAATATTTTGTTAGGGTTTCAAATACAAATGAATGACAATTATCAGCCCGATCAAGCAATGACGCTAATAATTTTAATCAGGTTTTTATTTCATATTGGCAACGTTGAAAGGACATATCTTTCAACAAATACATTTTGAAATATACTCAAAGTCTGACATTATCATGAAATATTAATAAAAAAAAAATAATAATAATAATAATAATACTAAAATGCAGTAAAATGCAATTTTATTTTAAGTATGCTTATACTCGTATTTTTAAAAAACCTCAAAATACCTATGCGAAAATATGTACATTAAAATTTCATTTTTGAACTCGTTAGATTGTGATTACTTTTATCTCATCCACCAACGTTTTGATGCACTCAGTAAAAACATGCAAATGCATGAACTTCTGGGCCCTAGTTATTACCTATTATTTAAATTAAAAAATATATTTAGGTTCCTAAAATAGTCGAAAAATACAGGTACCTATTTGTATAAATTTTAAATAATTTTATGCTGTATAATATAATTTATACAACAATTTGGTATTAAATAGCTATAGCCTATTTATTTACTGTATGATATTTGTTTATAACTTTATATTATAAATAATAAATAGAACAATATACCTACAATATATTACGTATTGTAATATTATGTAGGTATACATATTGTTATAATGTGTTGTTTTTTTTTATTTTCAATACAATGATGCGATTTTACCTATGTAATATATTAAGCTTAAATTAAGATATCAAACATACGTTTTATGACTATAATAAATTGATAGTTAGATAGCGTAAAGATTATTAAGGTTGCATAAGAATGCATCGGCGTATAACAGAAGCACAAATGTCTATTATTATTATTCATTGATGGCATTTTATAAATTAAAATACAAAATTAAAATGTTAATAACTATTAACTTCTTTATTTATTTATGCATAATTATGAATGATACGTCAAAACTCATTAAAAAATAAATAAATCGTATATGAATCATATTTCAAAAAATTTTTGTTCCCATTTGAATTTTAAAATTTACCCCTAAAATTTCCCCTTTTTAATTAATAAAAAAAAATTATTAATATCAAATTATTTTAGATTATATGATTCAAAAAGGTTGACGTAGAAAATTTTATTAAAATTAAATAATCTTAAAGTTATAAATCATCATATCTTTAATCTTATATCCATGAATTTTAAAGAAGTTCTCTAATGTTCATGCTTATATCACTATTATCATTGATAAAATAATTAAATAATACAAAACGCTATTATCACGGTCTCAGACTCTTATAGGTTATACCTACATATTAATATATTATTTTATTTTATAAAATTTAATTAAAGTCATCGATTGTCAGATTAAGAAATGCAATTAGGACAACAAAAAATAAAAATAATCTGTAATTGGTAATAAACTAATAATATCCAGCGATAATACTGATATACGTTTTGTATTGCTACTGTTTACTGTAATAAATTGATAATTACATACCCAGATAATTAAGGTCGTACAACAGAAGCACTTTTAGTATTAATTATTCACTGTAGAATTTTATAAATTAACACCAATATTCAGATGTCAATAACTCCTTCAATTATTAAGACATTTTTGTGAATGACCCGTCAAAATTCATTTAAAATTAATCTGTGCATGAATTATGTTTCAAAAATATAGGTTCCCATTTGAATTTTTAAAGTTACCCCTCGAACCTCCCCATCCTAATTAATAAAAAAAATATTTAATATCAAATTAATTTAGATTATATGATTCAAAAAAGTTTTCACATAGGTAATTTTTTCCTAATTTAAGTAGATCATGCTGATATCTGCTGTCACATGAAATTTGGAACACCCTGTATATGAATATAAATTCACATGGAACTTATACCTCATTATAATATATCCAATTATTGTTATAAATATTTTATGTTTATATTTTAAAATGGGAAACTAGTGTAAACTTACTTAATACAATAGTGTCATTTAAGCAATTTATTGTTATGTATTATTTTATTATGCAATATTGGTTTTAGATTCTGGACGAAGTGATGAATTAATTAATTTTACAACGATAAATGTGTGTGTGTGTGTGTGAGAGAGTATACACTATACTTACGATATTAAATAATATAAAAAATGCTTTGATTAAAAACTTTGAGGACAGTTTATGATACAAAATTGAATTTACATTTTGTGAGGTTATAACTTAAATAATAAATAGCCTGAAAAACAATCAAAAAATAAATAAATAAGAAAATATGGGAATCTTTACGCAAAACCAGTTTTTGAAAATTTCGATAAAAATGTTGATATTTAATATTTACGAGTAATAAATAACGGAAACAAATTTTAATTAATTTGTTGAAACTCATAAATATTTTTACATTTATTAATATATTTATGTACACAATACAATTTTCAAATCATTTAGATTAATTATATGTTGTTGCCTACTTTAATTTTATATCGTATAATGTGAAATAAATTACTATAATAATATTTATAAAAATATATTTATATGATAATTAAGACCCATGGTACTAGGTTCTGGCGTTCAAGCAAATAATTACTTCAAAATATATTAGAAAAATGTTTTAAATACATTCATTTTTTTTCAACATTCAAATATTATTTTAGGACTTTTTTAATTAACTAGAAAATCATATACGAAATCAATAAATTATAGTTATATCTTAAATATTATAATATCACACCAATATTAATAACTTGAAAATAATCGATCGCTTATGAAGTTTTTTCCTTTCTTTCTAGTAACCTAAGTTGGTTTATTCATAAAATTTACGCACGTGATATTTTTTCGTAATGATTTAGTTGTGTAATATTAACGGAAGAATATTTTTCTAGTCATAAGTTAGTTTTTATTTGTATATTATATCGTGATATTATTTTGTGTGAACATGCAGTTCTACATAATATAGACATATTAATGAATTTATTTATTTATTAATATTTCTATGGTTCTACACACTAAAAGTAGTGGTATTGTCTACGAATTTCATAATAATTAGCTTATTAATAACTATGGCACGGATAAAATGTATAATCAAAAATATAAGTATTATTTATACTTATACAATGATTGGTAAAAAAAATTAGTTAGGTAATATAGAAATTGTATTAATTGATAAATATGTATTAAGTATTATAATTTATAAGTTTACCAGAACTATACATACATACATTCAAATATTATACAGTATAAGTTATAACAACCAAACTATTTTATTTTACCAAACAAATGTTTTATAACTTATTTTTTTCGAGATTTTAACTTGTATCATACATTTTTAGTGTGTACCTATACTATCATTGATTATAAAATATAAATACTATATATATTATATATATTATACATATTATATACTATACATAGATAGTATATAATATATACTATATAGTATTATAGTATTTATAATCAACGATACTATGTATATAATATTACACATGTTTTCAATTTTTAAGGGATACTTATCAATTTTTTTATATTTTATTTTTTAATTACACCTACTCTTATAGTCTATACATAAAACTAATATTTAAGGTATATTCATGTAAAAAAAATAATTGTTATTGAATGATGAGGTACTATTATATCGAAAATCACAACGAAGCACACTAGTTGTTGATGGTTACCTACAATTTTCTTTCTTTTTAAATAGTATTAAACATTTTCAAGTGTATAATACAATTTATTTGTAAAATTAGTACATTTCTATTATCATATGTACACTTATTTATACACACAGTTAGTAACATTCACGTATACACATAGATATGTCTAATTTCATAAATACTTAAATTATTATAATACACGCTATTTGAATTAAATATTTAATCAGAAATACAAATATGACCACCAATATTTTATTGTACATGACGTAATCAAAAAGGTTAAAATAAAAAAATTGAAAATTAACTATATTTGACTACTACTAATTACAATTATTTAGGTTATTAACTCGTAACAAACGCACAAGACTATAATAATAATAATAATAATAATCGTATAGTTTTCCACTACCCCAATGTTTCGTTTATGATGTAAAATTTGCTGATGCTTGATTTTCGAACGACCGCGGCATATAAATACCAGCCGATCATACCAATGAGGTACCAGTTGTGTCAGTCGATCATCAAAGCTATCAAACATGAAGTCTGCTTTGGTTATCGCATCCGTTCTTTTAGCCGGCGTGGCTTTCGAAGTTACCGCCCGGAACGTCTATTATGACAACCAAAACCAGCGTGGAAACAGTAAGTATACACATTTTTTTAAAATGTTGTTCTCCAAACATTTTAAATAACCAATACACGCATAAACTCGTACATTCGAAATTAAATTATTTCGATTTTAAATACTATTGTTATTTGTAGACGAACAGTGGGCACGTTTCCAACAAGGGGACTCCAGCGAAGAATCTGCAGAACCAACCTTCAATGAATTTCAAAACAACAACAAATTCAACAACGTTCAAAGCAACTATGAATCAGAATCTACTTTTGCCGACCGTTCACAACAAAACAACCAAAACGACGAGACCTACTTTGGTTTCAACCAAGAATCGAGTCAACAACAACAACAACGTACAAGCCAAAACCAATTCATGGCTGTCGGTCAGCCCGAAGGACTCACCAAGGCAATGGTCGAGAAAATCGCCGCCATTCAAAAAATTGCCGTCGAACAGAATATCGCCGACAGTGCCGATTTCTTGGATGCCACGGTCACCGTCAACCAAAACTCCGTCAAATTCCCAAAACACAATTACGTGTCGTTCTTCAACTCAACCATGAAGAACCTTGACAACGGTGACTTGGAATACATGTACCTGAACCCCGAAAAAGATGCTGTGTTCGCCCAATACCAATTCAACGAGATCAAAACCGTTGGATCGTTCAAGTCCAACATCGCCCACGCTCATTCGGGTTACTATACAATCATCATGAATAATGTGCTCAGCAACTTATCGACCGGATTCTACGACGACAAACACGCTGTGATCAAGGCAGCTAAATTCCAAAACGCTGACGCCAACATCATGACCCACGACGGTTCCGAAACACAAGTGTTCAGCCCGGCTCTGGAGCAAAAATATTTGGGAGTATTAGCCAACGCCGTGTCCAACGAAGTTATGAAATCCGCCAACAAAGGTGCACTTGTCCATATTAAAAACGAAATCCGTAGACCAATCGAAATTAACACCGCTAGAAAATTCACCAACAAGCTGTTCGATTTGAGATGGCAGGAGGACCAAGTCACCATGGAGATGACTAACATCGGTTTCAAGAACTCCGAAGAACTGAAACAAGCAACCGAACATTTATTGAGCTCTGTCACTTTCCAAAGGAAATCCCAAGACTCCTACAGGATGCGTTACGACTTCTCCATTAACAACCTAGAATGGACTTCGGCTCTGAACGTCATGATGGCTGGTAAGAGGATGACCACAGATCCAATCAAATTCACCATCGAAAAATTAAACATCAAAGTTTACGTCGACAAGTCCATGCACAACCAACAACAACAGTCGTATGGCAAGGCTTACACCAAAGTAGAAGTACGAGGTCTTCATTACAACTTGAAGCACGTCCAGCCCGAACTTGTGTCCAGCCTTGAAAACAACCTCCAACGTTTCATGGAACTTTCTTTTGGATCTTACCTTCAAGATTCATTGGTACAAGAATTAATCAACTACAACCGTCAATATTAAGTTGACTTATTTATTTTTAAACCTATGTTTTTTTATTAATAAATTATTATAGAGTAAGCAATAGCATAAACGTTCAACATATTATTTTCTTTAATTTTTAATCTTACAATAGTTTTATAATTTTATTATATACAAAATAAATTTAATATCTAATAATACAACAAATCAACTTGTTTTAGAAATAACATAATTATTTATTGTACCTATGTCCAATTTGTGAAAACAACTATTTCAATTCCAAATGTATTACTTTAAATTGGTAATGGTGGCATGGCATATGATGTTTACTAAAGCACAGAAATATCATATTATTTTGACGAAGATATATGACACAAGTATAATATACCTATACTTTGTTTTAAATTAATTCTTTGTATTTATTTGATTGCTTAATAATGTCCATACTCAACTATTGTTCTTATACATATTACTTATAAGTACTTAACCTAACGATTTCAACTATATAGATAAGACTAAGCCTATATACATAAAAATGAATATGAAAATGATGACATTTTAGTGAGTATAGGGACTTAGAAAAATAAGTTTAACTTACACTTACAGCATCATTTTTATAGATTACAAAAATTGTGTTATTAATAACTTATCATATTAAAATTGAGTATCTAATAAAACAATAATGATATAATAAATTTAAAAATATATATTTATAACCACGGTATATGTGTATTTTACTACACTCATTTTTACACTAATACTCGTATAATTAGTTATTATCTACTTGTTAACTATATTATTTTTGTTAAATAATAATATACATACAAGTGATGATGTTAATAAATAGTATTAACTAAAATTTATAAATTATAATAATTAATAAAATGCTGCCTACGATTATTATATGTGCATAAATTATGAATTAAGGTATACAAGTCGGTAGTATTATTATTCGTGGCATATTATACACATTTATAAAACGCATTGTATAGGTACCTACTAACATTGACGTTTTTTTATACGTACATTTTGATGACAATTCGGTATCTAATCGACAAAAAAAAATAGTTCGATTATGCAAGATAATATAAGAACTATATAAATATTATACAGTATTATATTATTATATATAGCATATTAGCATATAACGATAGTAAATATAAAATAATAATAATTATATTAATATTTGTCTACGTACTAGTATTATAGATACAAGAACCACCAATTAGTATTTTTGGTGATCCATTTTAGAACTTCAGGAAGATTTCGGGATCAAACAACATTTAATGTATATATATGTTCACCAAATAAGGGAATATAGGCAAAATCAAAACATAAATGTAAACCTCTTTAAAATTTATAATTAAAGAAATAAATGGCTTTTTGGCGGGCCACATAGTATTTGTCCGTGGTACATATGCAGCACTAGAGCCGCTATGCAGTGATCTCTGATTTAGTATGATATTATCGCACTTGCAGTTCAACAAGGTAAATGAAAAAGTATACATTTGTTGATATCATGTTATTTTCCGCGATTTAGGACCATCAAATAAAAAATTTTTATTCGGTTTCGTATATATGAATACGCAGCCGATTAAAAAAAAATTAAATCGGTTCTAATGAAGTATAAATAAAATATTTATGTAAATAATTATAAATACAAATATAAATGGATAACCGGAATCAACAAAAACGCTAATGTTGTCTCATCTACACATCGTTATAAATGTTATAATATAATATTATATTGTTACAATACAGTGGCGATTATTGTACGTCGTGTAATAATTTCTTTCGACAGCTAATTATTTCGTTTCGGTACGTGTGGCATTCCGGCTATCACACGGTCTTCGATATGACACTCGTCGTTGCCCCTGAGTATCCTGAACAGTCCGTTCTCTCCCCACGACCGACTCCACGAGTTGGCGCACAACCAATACTTGGTACCGTTGTCTACGCCCCAGCCCAAAATCTTGATCGCGTGACCGCCTTCTATCTGACCTCTTGTGTAAGAGTACACCCCTTTAAAAAAAAAACCATAAAACACATGAATCAAAGCAAAACGAACATGATCGCAGTGTTATAATGATAAGTTTATTATTATTACTACTTATGATATTATTATATAGCTTCCGCCAATGTTCGTAATCTGATATGTTCAGTAATGACTATTATAGTCATTATCGACGCAATGTTTAATTAATAATTCGGATATAGAAAATGGTGAAATTGCAGCTATACAACGCACGCAATTATCAACGTTTCAGATAGTCAAAGTGAACGATATTAATTAATTTATAGTATATTTAGTATACCGCTTTAATAGTCAATAAAATCGATTATTTTGTTATTTTATATTTTACTATTATGCATAGTTACTAATATTTTTAAAACATATTATTTATTTTTTTATACAAATACTGAACACTTTGAACACTCGCTGACTTTTGTCGTTTGCAAGATTTTAAAAGAAAAAGATTTTAAGCGGAAAATCTTGGAAAATTTGGGCGACTATAGGACATTCCACGCCCATATATGTCTACCATTTCTCTATAATACGAATTACTTAGAATTTTAAATTTTTTCTTGTACGAATATTTAGCATATTGTATTTGCATGATATTTACGAAATTAGTTCATATGACCAATAAATCGATAACCAGCTTAGAAATAAACTTAACAGCCAATTACGGAAATATAATATAACAATTAATATAGTGTTTATCACGATCACCGGCATTTCTCGCATTGCTCGCATCGCCTAAACATCACCAACATAGACTATAATAGCATGTTATATATATTTCAAATAAAAATGTTTTATACCGAATCGTCGTTCTTCGTTACTGACGTATTAAATTTTAAACAACAATTACTAATAACTGATAAATAGTAGAGTGATATTATAGAGGATTTTAAATCGAAGAAATAAAACATAATAGGTGTAGGTATATTAATCATAACTATAAAATACCTATCGTTTTCATTCAAAAATAAAGTTATGGTTCTATGACAATAAGTCAATAATATAGTGTATTGTGTGTATAATGTATAATATATTATCACCTTCAGATTGATAGTCGTATACGTTCCGAAAATTAGTACACTACGACTTATAGTCGATAACTTACCGGTTTTGTAGTACATGAAATCTGTGTACACATAGAAAGCCGCTTGGACGGGACCATATTTGTATATATCAGTCATGATGTCCTCTTCGGACTTCAGCGAGTATACGGTGTCAACTAAAAACGCGTTTTATAAATGAGTTAATGTACATTGTACAACAACTGTATAGATTTATTACTTTATGTTAATAATAATGCAATAAGCTGCAATACGGCCAATGGATGTATCTACCTATTATGGTTCATATCATGTCCGACGACGATAATAATTAAGTATAATAATATGTCTAATAAACTGCTTACCATAATGCAAATCAGCTCTATAGTCTTTCTTGTAGTTCGAATTGGTACAAGTCTTTATCGTGCATTCGGGTGTATCGGGATCATTGTCTATGCAAGTATTCCTTCCTTTTCCGCACGGATAAATGCTGTACGGTTGACAACCCTTGGGGCGACAAATACCACAAAACGTTATATTACATATTATAGACTTGTAGTATAACAAACGGTAGGTACTTGTAATCAATTACAACCGATGGTGATTACTTGAAATAAATTAGGTATGAGATTATTTGCAACATCGCATCGCAAACAATATAAATGTTATATTAAGACTAATTTTTAAGTCGTAAACTAGTATTCAATGACGAGTACTTCAAGTCCTTGTAAAATTGTACATAGTCGCGTTTATAACGGGAAGGGTAGGTTTACTAATATAGTAATATACCACATGTCCCTCCCCGATGATCTACACCTATGTCATAACATACCGTTCGTGTGTGTTACATTACTCGAATAATTAGGAAATATGCGTACCTGAATATTTAAACGTTTCTTCTAAGTATGATAATTGATTTTAGAATATATATTTTAGTATATTCTAAAATTAATGGTATGACATAATTAAGAAGATAGGCTAAAATTTTTTTTAAAGAAATAGGAGGGACTCTATCCCATCGTGTTTCTCCCCTCCCCAATTCGAGTACAGTGTGTATATATTATAACTATTTTTAGGCTCACTTCTCCGGATTGGTATTCTCCACCCGTAACGATACCGTGCCGCCGGAAGAAATACCACGCTGCCTCTGGCGACCCACCATCGCATCCGTGACCACATCGATAGCAACAAGTGTTCAACTGTTCGGCAGACAGGTTTCTGGCCACCGCGCCCCCAGTGGCTATGCAAAGGCGATCACTGAACACGGAAGCCGCAGACACGGCCTGAAATTTATTATTTTGTTATTGCGAATAATTAATTGTATAATGAGTAATAAATATTTTTAATCATTTTTATTTATTTATTATTTTTTTTTTTTTTTTGATCAATCAAACCGTTTTATTTTCAAGTGTTTGGTATTTAAATATTTATTCTTAAGATTTAAATTCCCGTTGTTTATCTTGAACGTTTCAATTGGACACAAGCATAAGCTTCAAAATAAAAGATGAAGGTTGCTTAATAAAGATTTTCATTATAACTAAGACTAATTAACAAAAAAATTAATTTACTTCACAGACCATCATAATATATTCATATGTATATAACTATTGATACTATAAATAAAACACTTGAAACTATTAAAATAATAACTAATCGCGTCGTTCAAAATATCATTCGGAGTATGGGATTCGAGGTTAGTGATTAAATGGCTTGCAAATTAGAGTACTTGCGCCTATATTAAAATATTATATATCCACTCATAACAACACATCATTTAATATTATTAGACAGTTTTTAATAGTTAGTACTCAATAGTCTTATCTATTTTATATGATAGTAAACAATGTAGATAGTATACAATTTTAGGTAGGTACTACAATAAGCAACCCAAAGAAAATGAAAATGAAACAGTTAACTTATATTAATAATTTAAAAATATTATATAATATAAGGTATTTTTTAGTTTAAAAAAAAATAAAATCATTAGGTATTCGTTTATAATTTTATGTTTTGAAATACTTATGTTTGTAAAATATATTGTAGTTATGCATTTTTAATTAATCAATACGTATAAGTATACATCTAATGTCAATATTTTAGCTAATTCGAGATAAATTTTAAGATAGATAGTTTGAGATAAAATGTTCGATAAAAATATGTGCTAGTGAACTAGTGTGAATTTAAAAGTTAATAATAAATTATTTACTTAAAGTGTGCTTATTTCTCGTAGTTTACAATTTATTTATTCAAGTAAGTATAATATTGGTAATGACTAATGACTATATATTATGCTATAGTATTCACCATTTTATGACCAATAATTTCTAGTATAAAGGTTAGTTATTGTTCAAATAAGTTTATTTTGTTTGTAAATCTATAGTATTAAATTGTCTACTGATTCAAATCAATAACTTAAATAATTCAAAGGACACAGTTTAATCACTGTGTACGCTAAATGTGTGCAATAAGGTATTTAATATTTTATATATTTTCAAAGGTTCTACACATGAACGAATTTGTTACATGCATTATTTTTTTTGTTATAGATAAGTACTAACCAAAACAGTAAGTATCCATAAAAAAATTCTTGTAAAATCAATAGCTAAAAATGGTCCAAAAATAGGTCTGAGTTGTTCATTGTTGTAGACTACTGGGCATTATATTTCACGTTCCATATCTGCTTATAACCCATAATGGTTATATTATCCTAGCAGTGATTCGTAAAACGCACATTATATAAATATATACAGAGAAAGTCTTTTAACATAGAACGCTCATATAGGTTGAACAATAAAAACCGATAGTGGAATGCTACACTTCAAATTTTGACGGTGTATTATATGTCCACTTGTTATTTTAATCATATTATCTAAACTTTAAATCATTGTAAATAAAAAAGTGGGAAGTAGGTAACCGCTTCTCTGTACAGTAGATTTCAAGTGTATTTCGTCATTGAGTAGGTCACTAATAATGGATGCGTTGATAAATCATTACATACGAAAAATGATTTTGAGCGAAGACGGTCAGTGTAGATATATATTTTCATACTGTTATTAAATTAATTTATTTTACAACTATAGTTGTAGGTTGAATTAATTTTACCAAAAACATTGTACTTAAAATTACATCGTGTGTAAACAATTTATTAACACAGGTTAAGAGTTTAAAGTACGCACGAATAATATTTTTAAATTACAACAGGACAATTAAAACCATTTTTCATCATTTAAATATATTATAATTTTGCCCATTGACTTAAAATATCTATAACCACAACTCTATTTATATTTATATTTTTTAGTTAAAGTTTGAATTACTCACGAGGAACTTTGTATTCAATTTACAACATTTTTGACTGGGCGAGATTTTTTTATCGATAAAACGGGGGTAAAAAATCGAAAATGCCATATGTCTATAAAAAGGTTAAAACTGAGTTAAAACGTGTCAAAATGAATAAAAAAATTGTATCACAAAATTTTAATTTTAATATATTTTAGTAAAAAAATTTAAAATTGATTTTTGCGAAAATTTCTGTTTATTCATATTTCTTTTTTTGTTTTTCAGACTATTTTAAAAATTATTCAGAATTTTTAATTTTAACCTCTTAAAAGTAACGACTAAAAACTTGCTCCAACGTTGAATTATTGGTGTACACATGTACACAAAACCAAAGACATCATTGTAAAATTCATAAATAAATGCAATGATAATTTGATCGAAATTTATAATATTACTATATATTATGAAGTCTATATACTATTATTATCATAATAGATTATACTTGCCCAACATGATCCACAGTTAGACTGGTCCTTGATCGAGCCCAACAAGGACGAGCACTCGGGCCATCGTTCTCTGGCATCAAAATTCTCGGGTAAGGCTTCGTTGGAGTCTCCCTCGGCGTTTGTCTTTATTGGTGCGAACCTATACGCGTTTCCGTTTCTGGGTAACACACCCATCAATTGTTCGAAGTTCTTTCCGTCTCCTGGAATAACGTTTGTGTCGGTGGCCTAAAACACGACCGTAAAAGATCGGTCCATACGATAATGAAAATCGTTAATTCTTAAACTTATTTTCATCGTCTTTTAAGTCAAAATCGGAAAGTCAAGGAAAGGTACATGTTTATGGATAAAATAAAATTTGTTGAAACTTGAGATTAAATTTTGTACATTTAAAGAAACTATATCTGCGCAATATATTTATGTTTAACACACATTATTTTTATAATATGTAGGTATATATTGAAATTGAAATGATGTATCGTTGCATATTTATTTTTAAATTATAGTTACCTTTACCAATATTGTGGTTTCTGAAGGCAGAAAAATAATATTCTTATTCTTATTATTATTTATTTGATAAACATTAACAACTTATAATAAAAAAAAAATCATTCAAATACTATACAAAGAAATTGCATCTATAAAATGTGGCAAAAAAGCATGATTTTTTTTTAGAAATTATAATAAACACGCGTGATGAAGTAAATAAGTGTATTAATTGAATATTATGTTATAATGCTTATAGGCATATATTATGTATATTATGTAAGGTAATGAGATCAACTAATAGTTTAGCGAATTTTGTACGTCGCTCAGACATAACTAATAATAACTGTAAACCGACGGTGTATAAACTTGACCGATAGGTAATCCAAATATTTTTTAAATATGATATTATTAAAACCTTTTAAGATGTGTCGTTTGCGTATTGATGTATTGTCGAGAAGCTTACTTGTTTGTTGAAGACTTTGTCCAATAGGTTTCATATCGGTATCATTTTTATCACAAGTGACTTACAACAATTTGTAACGTCGACAAAAAAAAAAGTTGCAACACATTTTTTAAAACTATGGAAAAAAAAGCATAAATCGGGGTTGCAAATATTCGTCATAAAATAATGTCACCGATCACACAAAGTTGAAGTATACTTCATGTACCTACAACTTCGTGTACCTACGTGAGAAACATCGACTGCGTTCAATAGCCGCACGAGAAGTTACAGGGTCCTGTCAAGGATTAAAATAAAGTATTTTCTCGTATACGACCGTTTATCAGTTATAGTATATACATATTTATATAAATCTATTGTTAAACGTGCAAAATATCAGTTTTTTTTTTATTTATAAACGTCACGCAAACCCAAATGTATATATGTAATAAATAATAGTTAATTAATAATTATAAATAACTAAATTCATACAACTACTACTATAATATCATAAAATTACTTTATGCGTTTCCCAATCTCGATTTTTCGTTTTATAAATTCCATTGGATTTATAACGTAAAAAATTAAAAACACAGTTAATACTTCTTCTTAACACTCTCAGAAACTATGCCAGAGTATTACATATAATAATGATATTGCGATCTTAAGCATATTATTATTGTAATTTTCAGTTAGTTGACAAATATGTTATACATATTATAATATAAATGTGTATAATTATATTATCACGCGTATACTTTTCACGACGATGATATTATTTATTTAAGGTCGGTGGCTGTGATACCTATTGTAATACATACCCTCCATGTGTTTCCGGGGTCCGCATTCACCGAGTCGATGATAAACGTCGCTTCGTTCGTCACCGCTGAAGATTCGCGGACAGCGACTGCCACCACCGCCGCCGCCAGAATAATCAAAATACTTTTGGACATTTTTCTTCTAAGTCGAATTGAGGTACGTCTGTACGCGGTCCTACGACTGTAGACCGTATTTGAAAGCGTCTACTCGAGTATCGGCGGTGAACACTATTCAATGTTTTTTGTTTTACGTCTCAATTGCCTCTTCCAATCGAATAATATTGTGTTATCAATCGTTATCGCGGACACTTGTCAGAGGCGTCGTTGCGGAGAAGATAAAAATTTGGATCTAAACGATAATATCTCTTAACGTTTAACACCATATTATTCGTCACATGTCAGTCTGAGACATAATAATAATATCCTTAGGATTTAAAATTTATTGACGATAAACAATTAACAAAGCAGAACAATTTATACTCGTCAGAAGATATTAAACGTATTAAATTTATATCGAAAGTCCAAAATTTTTTTACATTTCTGCATGTCCTATATGCGTTATATTAACAATAAGCTGCATATGTATATGTGAATTATATTTTGTTGATAAAGTCAATTCGGCACTACGAATAATAACATATATTACAATTTACAATACATAACGGATATATAACATTTTCAAAAAATAGGTTTCATTATTTATACAAGATAAATCGATCCTCGATTTCCTGTATTTTTGTAATAACTTTAAATTTAAATAAGTATAAATAGTAGTACACTTAGAAGGATAAAAAAAATGAAAAGCCACAAATCCATTTAATTTTTATGGTAACGTTTTCTTCTTCAATATAATTTTTTCTAATTCCTGTTTTTTTTTTTAAATTGCGAGTATAATATGTAAGAAAGAAAAACAATATTTTTAAATACTTAGAATTTTCTTGCAGTTTAAGGAGGTACTAACTTATTTTTTTGAAATCATATTTACCTTTTTCTACTAAAATTAACTATTTGAAAATACTGGTCCTATAAAATCGAAATTTGAACAAGTATTTTCAAAATTGATTTAACCTTTGGACATTAAAAATAATAATATAATCCATAATAATTTGTATAGAATAAATTATAAGGCATATATTCCGTAATGGTTTTAAATTATATTAAATAAAATGAATAAAGAATTTTATAATTTTTATTAATTGTCAAAATGTAGTAAGTATTTATTTATATTTTTTGTAATACCATTATTTTTCAAAAACAATTTCTGATTAACAATTTACAAAAGAAAAGGGCAGTTTTCGAGTAAAAAACAAAGATATTCAACTGTATAAAATATCTGGAAATATCTGAAAATGATATAATCTTTTTAAATAAGTATTTGAAAATATGATCTTTCAATGTTTTAAAAATTCCAAAACTCCCAAATATTGAAAAAATAAAGGATACAAGAGTGGTGGCATGTTTGGAGAATCATCCTGTATATTGTTTATCGATGCATCGAGATTTCTATAGGCGTTTTAAGAGTGTTTAAGTTATGTTTGAACTTTGTATTAATATATTAGTACGAATATAATAATATGCTTATTGTAAATCTGTTTTAAAACAGATTCTATGATCACCTTGATAACCTGTAGCACCATGAATTAAAAACTTAATAAAATAATATTATACTTGTTTTGGTTTAAATATTTAAATATTTTCCCAAATTTCTTCATAACATAATTATTTTGAAAGAAATAATTATAATATTAAAATTTAAAACTATGCACGTATTACAAAAATCAGATGTGTAAAAAAACTGAATACATTATTGTTTATTATAAACATCAAGTGTCGTGTATAAAATGTAGTCTACGCAAAAAAATTTAGGCGGTATTTAATTGGTTCTTTTAATATTTTGTTTTTAATCAAAATAAAATTAAAATAATACTAAATTCATGATTAAATATTGTTTTATTTTTAAATAAATATTTAAAGAATAATAAACGATTATTTTTCTAAAATTTATTCTATTTTTTAGAATATTTCATAATTTATTCATATTGCTATCGCCTATCAGTAATTAATTGTTTACTAATATTAGGATAGGTCAAACTTATTTTTCCATAAAAGAAATATATTACATTATAACTTAAAAAGAAATTATTATTATTATTTAAAAATATTATTGTTTTTAACTTATAATCTTATAATTTGGTATACAAAGGTACCGTATACTATTATAAATTGGCTTATATATTAAAATACAGTAGAACATCTATTTGATGAACTTTAAGGGTTTTTGAAAAATATTCGTAAATAGAAATTTTGTTGAAAGGGAATAATATTATTTGTATTTAAAAAACTAATTTTAGATTTACGAAATGACGACAACCTGGTGACAATTTATTTTATTATTCATACCTAGATCATCTATTACACACAAAATCGATATAAATAATCTAAGCCTTAGATTCTAATTTCTAAGGTACTAATTAGGTAATAAAATCCAATGAGATATGATTGAGCTCAATCATATGTTTTTTATATTATGTCTAATTGACTATTGTATAGTGTATACTTTATAAATATATAACAATCCAATAAATTTTAAATTGGCTGTAAAAAATTCAATAAAGAGAAACAAATTTTTTTAAACAAAAACAAATTTATCAAAAAATTAATTTTGTTTTAATTTGCTGACAGAAATTAATTTTAATGTTGAAAATGTTTTTTTTTTACTGCTCCTAAATGTGACGTAATATTATATAAAACCTATCATTGGAATTTGTAATATCAACACACTCATTGTTCCGCTTAAAATGTAAAATCTAATACATTAAAATCTTTATATTATTATTTTATGCAAATTCTTAAAAAATTGTATAGGTAATACATTTGATTTATCCATTATTATTTATTATTATTAAATACCTATGAATAATATTCTAATATTTTTTTTACTCATTATGTAAAAATCAATTGCAGATAAATAATTTCTATTTTTAACTTAATCTATTCTATAGTTTTGATATAGCAATAGTTGTGTTATTTTAATTTTAATTATATAATTAAAATTAACCATTTTCACTTAGATTAGATATAATCGGCTTATAATTATTAAAAAATATTACTTTTTATAGTGACATTATTAGTCACCGTATTTTAAAATCAGTGTTTATGATGATTAGACAATTTCGAATTATTTAATTATTGTTTTTTGCTATCTGACCGAGAAATAAAGTTAATATAATTTCGACTAACTATCAATCAAGAATATACAGTAAAATACGATTAATTGCATTGAGATAATAAAATAAATTGACTCAAAACAATAATTTCCAATAGTACCATTCGATTCTATGAAAGTAATACGTTATTATGTCTTAATGTGGAGATTATACAGATATTTAGCTCTAGTAAAAGAAATTTATTTCAGTTATTTAATATTAATAAATTTGTTTAATTTTAAAGTTTTCAAAAAAGAGGCTAAACGCTAACAGAATAATGTTAAATTATAGGATTCCATCCAAATAAAGATAGTAATATATATAATATTATAAACGTGTACGATATTCTCTGTAAATGTAATATATATAATATTTGAATTTAAAGTAGCTTTAAATATTTTAACATATCTAAATAATCACTAAAATTAAATTGCGTAATATTATACAAATTAGTGTACCACATTTATTTTAGACTCTATAGTTACCCATTTGTTTTGCGTTCCTATAGAACGTAGTGGTGGTTATACAAAGAAATATCTCCAGTACAAAATATATAATATTTTTAATAAAAATATCAAAAATATAAATTTCATATTATATATATATTACCCAACCAGACAAATTTTAGTTTGTTAATTACAATAAATTTGATAAATACTAAAATTAAATAAAACAAAAAAAAATTAATAAATAAAAAAAAAAATATTATTCTAGTTCCATTCACTATTAAAATGTGTAAGGTCGTTTTTGTTTTCAGATATTAAGTAGTAATGAAAGGCTAATGTTTATTTAAATTTTTTCACCATGTGCAACATCATTCTTCATGATTCTTATATACATATATATATATATATTAAATTAGTCTAATATATATTTTTTAGACTATAGGCTACCTTGAAAATAATTTTTCTAACCTTATATGTAAATATATTCATTTTTTATAATTATTTATTTTATTCAATATTTTGAATTTAACGTAGGCATTCTAATGATTATAGTATTATACACTGTTATTATTGACTGTGCTCAAAGGGACGGAACTACAAAATACAATCACTATCTAATAGTCTACCTTATTTAAAAAATTTTTACGATGACATTTTACAGAAGATATTTTTACGAAGATGTTTTTGTGTTAAAGTTAACCTATAACCTAATCATGGATAATTAAAATATAAGTTTAACAAATTAACATGTATAATTATTACAAATTTTTATATATTTTACAACATAATATAATGAACATAATATGTACTGTAATTAAACTTCTGTAACATAAATAATTATTATTTTGTACCTATGCTTATAACCATACTAGGTAAAGTTGTAAATAAAAAAATGTATAAGTACTTATTTTATGATCATATGTTAAATTAGGTATGGTAATGATAGTTTTAAGTTTAATTTCAATCTCACTGAAATTATTTATAGTATTAATACTTTTGACTAAAAAAGGAGTGCCTATATACTTATAAAATAAGAATTTTATATAAATAACCTATACAATTAAATTATAATTTATTTTGATCTTATAAAAATTCTTAAATTGATTTTTATTTAATTGTATAAGGTAAATTAACATTAAGTTAATATTATGGTTATGGTTAATTTTTTTTAAAAAGTTATAATAATTTGTAATACCTACCTAATTAATATTTAATATATTACATTGTAATCATTCGGTACACATCTACATTATTTTTAAACAAACAAATCCAAAAATAAAAATAAAAATTAATAAAATCTATGAAATTAAACCAAAATTTTACCACTTAAAAGTAATTAACCAATAATAAGAATTTGAAATAAATACATACTTAAGTGTTAACTTAATATTAGGTTCACGTGTAATTCTAATTAGATATTATTCGTGAATACAATATTAAATGAAAAATAAATAATACTAAATAAGTAAAGGAATGAATAATGCATTATGGAGTTAAAAATATAATTTTGAAAGATGAAATTATTAGTTTATTAAAATATTTAATAATACAAATTATTTTATTATTTTATTATATAAAAAATTGTATTTTATTTTATATTAAACATACATGGTAGTATATATGTATAATAGTTAATAAGTTAGTATAATCAGTAGGTTTACCTTAATTTTTTTTTTTTCATAATAATATCTATTTTTAAATAAGAATAATTTGATTATTTATTTTCTATTGGTCAATTGATACTTGTAAATATGTCTATTTAAAAATAATTGATTGTAAATACTCCAATATAATAATACATAATACAACTTTGTATAATAACTATAGACTTTTATATTATTTATTAAATTGTTAAACGTGTTTTAAAATTATTAAAAAAAATCTTTAACTTTCAAAAAATTATTTTATTTTTGTAATACACTTTATATATTATGTATACATGAGTAAGTATTATCTATTTTCCGATATTTTAGAAATATATAGTAAATTAGTAACATATAGTTCACGACTTTCAATTTAGTAAATAAATAACACTCATTTATTGAAAAATAGTAATAATAAAATTGAATTAAATATTATAAATTCATGTTTTTTGTGATTATTCAATATATTTTAATAATACGAGTAATATACCTTTGAATTAAGTATTAACTGAAAATAAACTCTAACAGACACTAAATGTTTAGGTAATCTTAAAATGTATACCGTACAAAACCAGCTTATTTCATCGTTAATCATAAAATAGGTCAAAACATATATGTACTATACTATGGTAATCTATGTTTTTAGTTTATATTTTCTTCGGTTATATGCTTATAGCCGCAATGCATATTGCTGACAGCTAAGTTTGTAATACTCGACCAGCATATAAATACTGGCCAGCCATAACGATGAGGTACCAGTGTCAGTCGAACAACCAACATGAAGTCTTCTTTGGTTATTGCATCCGTTCTTTTAGCCGGTGTGGCTCTTGGAGTCAATGCCTACAGAATCAACAACAACAACAACAACAACTACGACAACCAGGATGAAAATTGTAAGTATACGTTTTTAAAAAATAATCATTATCCGTAAACTATTATAAACGTATAAAAAAAAAATGATTTACCGATAATTATTATTTTTAGCAAACCAGTGGTCCCGTTTCCAACAATCAGACTTAAGTGCTGAATCGTTTAATCCGGACTCAACCTATTTTGATCAGAAATCAGTTGATTCTAAATTAAATTACAACAATGACCAATTCAACAAGCGCATCAACGACGACAACTCCCAATCGACTTTTACCAACCGCCAATACCAGAACAGCCAATACGACGAGACTCATTTCGGTTTTAACGAAAACCAAAAACAGCAGTATCAACAACAACAACAACAACAACATCAACAACACCAACAACAACAGTATGGAAGCCAAAACCAAGCTACAAGTGGTCAGTTCAGTGGACTTGCCAAGAAAATCGCCGACAAAGTCGCCGCTATCCAGCAAATCGCCGTCAACCACAACATCGCCGATAACGTCAATTACTTGAACGGAGCGTTTGAAGTCGCCAGAGACTCCGTCAGACTGTCCACAAACAATTTCGTGTCATTCTACAACACAACCATGAAGAACCTCGACAACGGTAATTTGAAATACATGTACTTGAACCCCGAAAAGGATACCGTGTTCGCACAATACCATTTCAACCAAATCGAAACCGTCGGATCATTCAAATCTGACGTCCGCGACGCTCGTTCGGGTTACTACACAATTATCATGAACAACGTGTACAGTAACTTGACAACTGGATTCTATGATGACAAACACTCCGTGGTCAGGTCCGCTAAATTCCAAAATGCCGATGCCAACCTCAAGACACAAGACGGTTCTGAAACACAGATGTTCAACCCAGCTCTACAAAGATTTTTGGGAGTGTTAGCCAAAGCCGTGTCCAACGAAGTGAAGATGTCCGCCAGAAATGCTGCGTTCGTCCAGATCAAAAACGAAATCCGCAAACCAATCGCTTTCCAGAACACAGAAAATAACAAATTGTTCGACTTGATCTGGCAAGAAAACAACGTTGCCATGGAAATGCCCAACATTGGATTCCAGGACTCGAAATTGGCCTCCACCACTGAACAGTTATTCAAATCGATGACCTTCCAAAGGAAATCCCCAGACTCTTACACAATGCGTTACGACTTCGCTCTCGACAATCTAGAATGGATTTCCGCTTTGACCGTCATGACAGCCGGTATGAGGACAACCATCCCTCCCACAAAATTCAACGTTGAGAAAATCAACATCCAAGTCTTCTTTGACAAATCGACTTTCGAACAACAACAATCGTGTGACAAGATCTTCACTAACGCCTATGTACATGGTCTAAACTTCAATCTGAACAACAATATCCGACCCGAAGTCATGTCCGCAATTGAAAACAACCTCGAACGTTTCATCCAACACTCATTGGGATCCTACATCCAAACATCTTTGAAACAAATCGTTTGCAACAATAATTATTACAAATACTAAATTTATTTATTTACAGATTTTGTAAATGTTAATTTTATATACATATTAATATAGAGTAGAATATTGAATAGTAAACATATTATATTATTAGACTTATACAAGTAATGCTATATTATATTTATAAATTATTTATATTATTTATAAATATATTTTAATAAACTGAGAACTTGATTCAAGTGACTTACACGTTTATAATCAATAAAATCAAAAATTAAAAAGAAAAAATGCTGATATAGTTGTTTTTTGATTCCTGGTAATTTATAAACAACTAAAACAATTAAATAACATCTTCATAAATTATGTATTTAATAATTTTTTTATAGAAACAATATATAAATATATTATATATTATTTTAATAATATTATTTTTTTATAATAAACTAGTAAAATAAATTGATTTGATTAAATAAGTAAGCGTAATATAATATACCAGATATTATGTACCAGCCACCAGGTTATGTAACATACAAATATAATATAAAATACTGTTATAATATAATATAACTATAATATAAAGTGCATTTTAATTAACACATTTGATTAGCCTAATTTATATTCATATATCTGCAAGTTTACAAACAATTATTATAGTTAGACTAGTTAGAGGGAAATTTTTCTAGTGCAACTATAAAACAGTTTATAGCTCAGTGGTTCTGGGATACACATATTTTTATAATAAATGCAATGGTGTTTGTAATAAACAAACAAAATAAGGTTAAACTTTTAAAGGTAACCACTAACCAAAACATAATATAGCATTTTCGCCTAATTTAACCATACCATTTACACATACCTACGTATGATTTAAGTATGCTCTTAAGCAATATACATAAATGTAAAAACAAAATTAAAGTAAATTTAAAGTTGATCTACATCCTTGTCACATAATGGCGCATACAGTTGTCCTCTAAACAATTAACGTATTAGATATATTATTATTCAATATCATTATTTTTTTTAAACGTAGGTAACTACAATAATTAATATTGGCATAATATTTTAAATAACATGAATGTTGTAGACGTATTATGTTTTCTTTAGTTTAGCTTTATCTTTAGTTTAAACAACATATTTGCTATTAATTTTACTTTTAAGTTACATTTTATTATTTTAGAGCGAAAATTTAATATGAAAATATAATATTTATTTAATGGACTTGCGTTAAATCTTATCAATTAAGTTGGCTAGTAGAAACTGTTGAGTGTTTTGTTTGTGCTTGTATGTTTTAGTATTGTGATTGTTTCGATATTTAAGTATATAATTTATTCAGTGATTCTATAATACACTCCAAAAAAAAAAATGTTCTTGATAATGATAATGAACACTACAAAACTTTAAAGTAGGCACCTAAAAACAATTCGTTGTGATTTAAGTAAAGATTATGTTTTCGCATGTCTAATTAAAATAAACTCAATTATCCTTTATTTCCTAAACCCCAAATGTTACATGGGTAGTTTTAAAAAAAATGCATTTCAAGGTGTATTATTAAAACACATATTAAACGCCATTTTTTTCTGATTTATATAAGTGCAAATGGTATAGTTTTTTGGCGAATAAAACTTTAAAACAAATAAGTCAGTATAGTTATATAATTGTAATATGTATAAAATTATCAGAATATTATTATCGTCATATTGTTATATGATTGACAAACAAATAAATAAAAAAAAAAATACAAAAAATTAAATGTATAAAAATTATGTTTGTCAATTATATTTTATCCTCGTGATTTTAAGAATAATTTGAAATAAATCGTGATTTAGATTTTGGGTGGAGCGAAGAACGTTTTTATAACACATGTTTTTTTTATTTAATACTTAATATCTTACCTAATATCTTAAATAATATAAGACTCTAGTAGAAAAACGTTCCAACTATACATTTTTAAGAAGGTTTCTACATGAAAATGTGAATTTAGTTAGTACTTTTAGGAGAACAAAATTGAAAATAATTAAACTTTTAAAAATAATCGCAAATTAAAAAAAAAATAAACATTTTTTAAAAAGTTTAATATTATTAAAATATTTTGATAACCAAATAATTAAATTGTCAAAATCGTCTTTTATTGTATACAACGATTTATCATTAAATCCAAGTCAAAACATACAGTGACTTACACGATTAAATGACACTATGATAGGGGGGATGTAACTAGTAACTACTGACTTTATGCCTTACTATGCTGTGTATAAAGTATTAACTGTTTTTTATATAATAATAGATACTATATATGATAAAAAGTACAACAAAAATTTGTCAAATATTTATACTTGAAAGTGAATCTCATGCTCAGTACATACAATACATCTTCTATTTAATAAACTATAAGACAATTTAATTTTTTGGTGGCGTCTATTCTTGGACTTCATAAATTACCTTTTTAAATTTCAACAAAATAAGAAAATTGATTTTGTCAAAAACCAAATTTGCGTGAATATTTTGTTTCTTTCCGATTATTTTATATTATATAAGAAATTTATTTTTAACCAACCTCCTCCCTCTTGAACAATACTTACAAAATACAATTTTCTATCAGAAACCACCCCCAAAATTTAAAATCAAAATACTTTTACTACTTTTAGTACTACAAAAGGTATGAATAAAAAAAAAACATCATTATAAAAACTACACATCATCGCTCCGCTTGAAATTTAAAAATCTTATTGACTAAACATTAAGTTAAATTTGCATAGTTGCACCGCACAATAACTTTACAAAGTTAATCATACGTCTATCGATTCGATCATCCAACCATGCATTTTAGCGTATTATCTATTCTATTATTTTGAAATTTCATAAATTACTATAATATTATGGTGATACGTATATATGAGCAGATATACCTTTAAATAATATGATATACGTTTGCAAAGGGTACGTACCTATAATTTATAAATGGTTATAATTTTTTTTTTCTGATTTTTTTTTTTTTTTTTTGATTAAACAATTGAATAGATACCACACCTATTATTATATTTTATAACACAACTCTTAAATTGATACCGTCATAATTGTTGGTACGTGAGTGATAACAAAATTGTTGAGTAATTTTTTTAATTCTTTTTGACGAGAGTGGGGTATAAGTTTCCATTATCGTTGTAATACGAATAGATAACAATATAATATTTAATAGTATGTTCAAACAATGAAGTACATGATGTATACATGGTGTATATATAAGATTAAGTTAAATCGCGTTCAAATTAAATCTTAATTGTGCACCTCAGAGTTTATTTTTAAACGTCTTCACACGATATTGCAATATAAACAACATCTGAAACATTATGATATTAATTTCTGGTATCTTTTAAACAATGGTTATACAATAAACGTATATAAAACTGGTTTTTAATACACTCAAAGAACACTACCCACGCTAGCTGTACTTCGCAATAAATAATATTTGAGAAAGACTGTTTAAAAAAAATATAAATGTATAATTTTATTTTATTCGTTCTTTATAATTTTTATATACTAAATGAGTAATGACATCCGAGTGATCATTAATTAATGAAACAATTATTTATTTATCTATTAAATTTAAAAAACAGAATAGATTGGCAAGTCTTTGATTTCTACTAGAACATAATATTACATTTAATCGAATTCTTTTTTTTTATTTGCCCGTAGTGTGGAGGTACCCCTATATTGATATTTTTTCATACACTTTATTCAAATGTATTTATTTTTACATCTGAATAATTAATCAATTTTTAAACCAAACTTCTATTAGTGTTTTGGAATTACAAATCCATATGGATTGCAGTACTTATCCGAATGCATTATAAAATGTTTTTATAGTTGATTTAATTTTGTTTTGTTTTTAAAATACATTTGACTGCAGACACCCACGTTCATATTGCCAAATTTTTTTTTCGTATAAATTATACTCAAATTATTTTATTTTTATACTTTTGGCCAGCAATTTCCGAGTGACCTCTGAATAATCATTCATTAATTAATTTAATACCTAGACACCTAGTTATTAATTTATCAGGCTTAAAAACACATAGACGTCTTCTATTGCCACATTATTTAAGTTTACTTGCCGATGTCTCTGACATAGTACTATAATAATACAGTGATAACGGATTGTTTAATTTAATTATTTATTGGTTATTCAATACTTAATAATAAAATATTTTTGAAGTATTCACTGTATAATATATACGCATAACGCATATATTATTATATATAACATAGATGTGAAATTTTACAAACTTAAAAAATAAGTGGTTATTTATTCACATTTTAAGATATTGTATATATTTTCCGAAATAGGTACATGAATAATTTCTATTTTACACTTACGAGTATTGCACTTATTTATACACACTCATTGTTATTATTGGTCAAAGTAATAACTGTTGCGACCTCAGCACTATCGCTAGATCGTGTGACATTTTTCTGGACGTTTTTACTTTTCATTTTCGATATCCTAAATGTAATTTTGAATTCAACAGTAATTCTTGATATTAGCTGGCTGTACTTACGTCGATATCGACATATTATTATTTGTATTGCTTAAATGACATTATATTCGTGTCGGCAAATGAATACAACAATTTAAAACCGTTCTAATCTAAACCATAATCAATTATTATAGTACTTATATTGAATACATAAATACTTCCGCTGTACCCACAACATCGTCACATTTTAGCCGAAACAATATTACAGCAGCGTCTATATATATTATTATAATAATAATATCGCCGTATACTCGGCCCGCCCGTTACGTATTATAATATTAGGACGTATGTCCGTAATATTGTAACTGTAATACGTGCGTTTTTCACGTGCTATACGTCATGTACCTAACCTAACCGAAATCGAGCACCCGTAAGACCCTGTGGCTGTAATAGGGTGTTTTATCATTAGAAGCAGGTAACTCTCTATCTACATATATATATATATGTGTGTGTATATATTATATACGATGCGACCGTACCGTATAATTATTATTGCAGTACGTCACGCGTCACTCTCGGGAAATTTGAGCGGCGGCGGCGGCGGACAACACAGTCAGGTAAACCCCCGCGACCGAGTCGGTTAAGCGCGTCGAATTCTACCGTTTAAACGATGACTGTTGTACGTATACGTATGATATGAGTATTACTCGCGTATAATCGTGTACGCCGATCGCGACCGTCCGGCGTGTATACATCTCGCTCGTCCGCCCGAGCGCAGTGTGTCGTACGTGATCTATTCGAACCGTGACAATTTTACGACTCCAGTCCGATTCCCACCGAAGACAACCTTCGGAATAAACTACACGCACATTATAATAATATATATCATACTATATAATATTAACGTACCTATATACCTGATATCATTATATATGTACTACGATCGCACGCCGACGTTTAAGCCACGTCGATTTTTTTTCTGTTTTCATTTCTGATGATATTATTATTATTATTATTATTATATGGTCATCGGGGTGCATGTGCATTAGCCCATTAAAGTGCCAAGACGACGGCATAATAATAATTATCGTGTACGACTTTTATTATTTTTAATTTTTTATGCGGTATACCTACGCGCGCATCTGTCGACTATAAAAATCGTCAACTATAGTTTTTTTTTTTTTTTTATTTTCCTAGAACGTCGAGACGCGGTATCACACATTATGCGTAGGTATATATATATATATTTTAAACGTCGTTAACGTTTTTATTTCTAATATTTTTACGCTGTACACGCCGCGCGTACAGTTTTTAGACGGTGCCGTGGAAATCTATAATAAATCCGAATTTAAGTATAGGTATCGTATAATGATGCACAAAACGTGTTGGCGTCTTAATACATTATATAGGTGTACCCACGCGGTGGTGGCTGCAGTATGCGTACATAAAATATATAAATATATGAACACTTCAAGACGATGGACCGATGAATTGTATATTTTTATTTCCCGGTCCGTGTCTGTTGATGTAGTATTACCAATAACGACATATTACATGGAAAAATTCAATATACAATAAATACATTACGGCAAAATAATAAGACAACGACTGCGTGTCGATATAAATATATAATTAATTAATACATTATATCGACAGAACTGCAGTTCTACAATTGTAGTATTGTTACAATGTACTGGGTTATTCAAAATGTATCATCCTATGCTTTGCACCTGGCTTCCTAGGTCATTTCATCTTACACCATGTGAATAGATAATTTATCTGGGAATATGTCAAAAATACAGTATTTTAAATACCTACTGCTTATTTACCGGTATTATCAACCTAAAAATTAGCGCAATCAATTACAACGGATATGTATGGAATAAATTAGCTAGAGTTTAGATTAGGTGTTATCCATGTGACCAAAGGAAGCCGCGTACGCCATTTTCTGTACCATCACATACATTTGAAATATTATTCTTTTATTTAATGTATCATATGTTACTCAAACCTAAAATTAAAAATATATAAACATTTGAAATCAGATCAATCATTTTTAATAACTAAATTTAGCAATGTTCTTATTTTTTTTTCCAGTACCACTAACAGTGAATAAAAAATAATTAAATTGCAAAATTTCATAAAATACGAAATTGATTTTTTAACAACGTTTATTCGCATTTTGTAACACATTACAAAACTTTTCAATAAATGCATATATAACTAACATTATTTTTTTCAATTTGATAAATGCTGTCATTTCAGTTGGATTATGTCACATTCCGTTTGAAGTATGTTTATATTATAAATAATAATATACATAAAAGGAAGGACCAAAAAAAAAAAAAAACAAAAACAAAAAAAACATAGGAAATATAAGAATAGTTTGATAATAATTGTTGAGTTTTAAATATATATATATATATATATATAAGTAAAAATAAAATGAATTAGGAAAATTATATCAAGAAACGTCTAAAATATTATTATCAGTCGTATGATATTTGACGTCATGGATATCACAGTTCAGTAGCCCTTTATGAATGATGCCAAATGTTTTTTGTCTTCGTCGCTCAGACCGTTCCGCAACGTACGCCTCACTGTAAATACGCATAGATTGTATCAATATAATGTAGGTATAAAGGATTTCTTATAAATAGACAAAGGTTAGTTTATTACAAATATGCCTATGTATTACAGATAACAATATTGGGTAATCAACATTACACTTATGACTTATAAACAGTGGTAAGATTTTTAAGGGAGGTCGCACGATTTGTTGTTTTTTATAAAATAGGTAGAAGTTTGAGGAGTTTGACTGTGTAAAGTCCAACGCTACTTATTTAATTATGTTATATCAAGTATGTATAGCTTTATAATTCAACCTAAGGTAATACTCGTATATGTTAAAATTATTAATTAGGTAACAATAAAATACATCACAACAAGGCGGAACATTTTATTATTTTTAATTAAACGCAAATAATGAATATAATACTGATTGGCGCTAATAAGTGATGGGTGAGTTTCGGATATTTCTAAAATTATTTTACCTACAATAATCAAACACTTCACCACGCCACTGTATTTAATTTAATTTTATGAACTTTCAAACTACTGAAAAACGGGGGAACTTCTTAAACAACATGTTATTATTATACCGACAATCGACATTGTATGGTTAAACGGTTTGTTATACCTCTATTATAAATACACGTCTACGAATCAACAAATATAAGAACAATTACGTGATGGTTAACTATGGTAAAATAATATTAATATTTATGTATGATAACAATTTAACTCGACTTGAATACACTACCTAGTAATATTACGCCTAACCACGATAGGGTACTAATATACTATTAATGCCTTGTCAATTAAACGAACGTCGTCGTCTAGGATGTAAACCTGCTGGCTGCTACATAATAATGTAACTATTGGTCAATGTCTTTACTACAAATTACATTTTAAATTTAAAAAAAAACAAAACGACAAGAAAGTAAAAACTCTATCAGACATCAACATCGATTTAAATGTAATTTAATAAAATTTGGCAGGTAGGTATTTTCACGAAAACACACAACACAAAACACAAAAACGAACACATTAGTTATAAATTTACCAAAACTACGACATCGAATTACGAGAGTGACTGCTACTTTGCCTTGGTATATTATCCCTAGTTCGAGACCTTTTGATCACTGCGTAAGTCATTAAACATATTCAGATAAAATGTTGTTTTTGTAACGTGTCATATTACCGAAGTATGCCTCGTACTTACGTGACTTTCTATGAGCGTCTTTAGTTCTCTTACGTTCCCTCTGCGTGGTTCTCGTGTTCGCCCCAGACGTGGCAGTGACTGTTTTCACCAGGCTCTCGATCAGTTCATCGTCGTCGTTGCTTACATGAACACCGTTCGTATTTCCTGTGCACGGATCAACGGTCAATTTTTATTTCAGTCGTTTATTAATATATCAAATTAGCAACCCTTCCATATTTATTGCAGTACTAACCCAAGGAATGTCTACACTGATTCCTCCACGAGAACACTCTGTTGTTTGAAGGGTCTTTATCTAATAATTGTCTTAGTTCAGTGTCAGCGTCTTGTTTATCGATTTTTCCGACTTCCGTTATCATCTTGCCCCGTGTCTTATTCCGCTCCCGATGGCTAGCCTTCTTGTGCAGTTGTTGAATGACACGCTCTCTGGTGGTACGGTATTCCAGCGAAAACTCAGATACGATACGGCACAACTCGTTTGGCTTGGTGAGTTGGACTTTATGCAGAGGAATTCCAAGCCAAAGACAAAATTTATTGAAACGGTTCATCACGCGCCGATGGACTTTACCCAGCACCACAATACGTTCAGCACAGTCGGCCAAAAACTCTGACATTCTAAGACATAATACTCGTTATTAGTAAATTTACTTAAATTATTGTTATTTCTATTACTTCTACTATTATTAAGGTCAAAATTTAATATCCTGAAAATATACATAATACACATACTATATTATACACTTAAAATAGCAAAAATTATTTGTATTTAAAAAAAAAATATAGATTTTTTTTATTTATAGATTTGCATGTTATTTACATAAGCAATTATAGGAATTTATTTTTAAATTAAAACATTCAAAACAATTAGAATTAGAATTAAAACAATTCTAGTTATCTAATTTATAATTTTAATAAGGTATTATAAAATAAAAATAATATAGACTTAGAAATAAAAGTATTGTTGATCATCAATCTATGATTTGTGAACTTTTTATCCATATTAAAAATTAAAAATTTCATAAGCTATCAAATAAGCAATAAAAATTACAAAATCATAAAACCATTAAAATATCTAAGTATATGCACTAAAAACTTGCAATGCAAAAAGTTTTATACCTAATAATCATTATTTCAATATTGCTATATGGCCATACGTATATTGAAAAATGTTTTGACAGATAAGTTTAAAACACTTGTCTGTAAAAGTAAAACTATGTGTAAATTACCCCAACAATTTTAAAGTACTTATTACAATAACATTATGTTTGGCATTTAATAACTTAAATTTGTGCTGACAAATAAAACTCTCATCTCTGTCACAGTCTAATGACTTTAGAGATGAGCCACTTATTATTTATTAAAAAATGTTGTGTCAATTATTGTGGGAATAAATATATATAATTATTATTATTAACTATTATGCGTGACTGCAGTCTGTCATGTTGATTAGTAATAGCGTACTTAGATTTTATAGCAGTCGCCCCGTCGTGTTTACTGATCGTCTTTAAATGATCGAAAGACGCCCTGCATTCTTGTTCTACTTTTGATAATGTCGCAGCTATTTCCCCGAAATCTACTCTTGACGCACGTGTAATAGCACCAATCTAGTTTAAAATAGTACGATTTATTTTTTCGATTTTATATTATAATGTATTGACTATAATAAAAATTAAATAACTACCTCAGAATATAAATCCGTGGAATCGGGAAACTTATCCATAACGATATGACACAAATGGTGGAGAAGAGAATGTTTATGTACGGTGTCTTTAACTTCTGGTACTTTAGCCAAGTATTCAATTTGAAATCCTTTGACTTCAGCTCCGTTCAAAAATATACCTACTGACAGCAACGTGCCCAATATCGCTTTAAACGTACGGTTCGTTTTCAATATTTCAATTCCCTGCATTAAATCCATAAGTGGTTCGGCGATTTCTTTTTCTACGTTCTCATAGTCTAATTTAAAAGACCACAGTTTTAACCTAGCTGGAAGTTCAGATATTGACGCTAGTGTTAATAGGAACTGTTCAGCGCTGCCCAGAGGCAAGTCCGGACACGCAGACTGAGCCTCTTGAATTTTGTTTCGTTCTTCATCACTAGGAAGCATAGTCATAAGTTTCTATACAAAAAAAAAAAAATTATTAATGTTATTATAATAAAATAAAAATTATAATGATCTGTTAAAAAAAATATTAAACTCTTTGCTCTTTTATAAATTGTCTTCAATTTATTACCTCTATTCCCTCTCGATTTATGACTGTCGGATCCATTTTCAATATGGCCGCTTTAATGGACCGCGGTGGAGGTAGTTTTGTCATGCCTATATTAATTGCATTTGATCGTTTCGGGTCCAACACAATTACTTCTTTTGTTTTATTAATCTCTTGTTGTTTCTAAACATTTAAATTACAATAAGAATAGAACATTTTTACAAACACCCGCCACCCCATTTTAGTTTAAGCATAAAAAAGCCTTACCTCCTGGAAAAATTTGTACAATCCTCGTTTTTTTCAATTTGGTCGCATTAAAAACAAACAAAATATCATTAAAAAGCTTCACAAAGTATTACCAAGCATAAATGCATATTATAATTTTAAGAGAACCATTATAATCATAAACCAAAATCCCAGATGTGTTACTTTTGCATTACCCGAAACCATTTGTGAGGCCAAATATACAGCATATTTTAATATTTCATAATTGAGTAATATTATTATTATTATTAATTAATTATTGGATAAATAAAAAATTATATTATTGTGTTCTTTACCTTGGTAATAAAATCTTTCGCTCGAGATTCAAATAAATGTTCAAGTTTATGAGTATCAACATCAACGGGACTTAATTCTTCCCATAACAAACGTTCAGAGTTTAATTTCACTCTAGCGATAGGATCATCTCTAACTTCCTGTAATTATTCGTAAATTAAACAAATTTTATTTTTATATTAAAGCCATATAATATATACCTTCCAAAATAGTTTAACAGTCTTTTTGGTTTTCTTTGCAACATGTTGTTGCATGGGTGGTAGCATAGGACAAGGAGGTGGGGGAGGAGGAATACCTCCAAGTAATGAAGAAGAAGCCAATACATCAGAATCGTCATCAGAGTGTAAAGTAGAAAAATCTAAGTCACATAATTGAAGAGATCGATCGCATTCGCTTACTAATCTTTCCCATTGTAAATCAGTCTCAGTTTTTCTCGACAGTATATCTATAGCCGACTCCGAAGTCGGACTCTTCACTACTTCATTTTTTGACTGAGATTTGGCAAGTCCTATAAAACAAAACCATACATATTTTAAAATATACAATGATTATTATAAAATTAAAAATTAAAAACTTAAAAAGCCTTACATACCTTCCATTGCTTTTGAAATTATTCCTCTCATATCATCTAGAGGTGGAGCTAATTTGGTAGGCGACTCATCTGGACTTCTTAAGTTTGTCAACTTTTGTGTTAAGTCTTTTACCGAGCTCTCTCTTTGAACTTGCGAGTCTCCATTACAGAAAGACAGGTTAAACGGATGTAATCCATTTTGACCTTCAGAACTTTCACCTAATAAATTCAAATAATTAATTCAAAATACATTTATTTTATTAACCTTACCGTACTTATTGTGCGTTGGCAAATATATAACATACTAATTATAGGTACATACCTTGATCATCAGTACTGGACCAATCTGGTCGAGCAATATTGTTCTTATACTGTTCCCGGAGCAAGCTCCGTTGTCTTTGAGCACGTTCTCTTCTTCGTTTTAAGCCAGGGGTAACTCCAGCGTCCTCACCTGATGCAAAGCGAAACAAACAAAAACGCTACACAACGACGGTGACAAATATTAACGCTTAAAGCTAAGCTGTAGTAAGCAAAATAATTAATTATAGTCTAAGTGGAAATAGTTTTAATATATAGCAATATAGGTATAATAATAATATTTTTGTTTTAAAATAATTCAAAACCATACTCAAAAACAAAAAATTAAATATGATTATTAAATTGGTTAGACAAGTCGAAACAATAATAAAACAAATTCATAAATATTTAATCACGCATACCTGGATGAGGTAATTTGTTTGGTTTTGGTAAAGGTGGATTTATATCGAGTCTTTCCATGAGTAAAGGCATTTGAACACACGTGTTACCAGCTGAATGTCTTCTAGATTTCCGCCTATCTACAGAATCTAATGACGAATTCAATGATTTTCTATTTCTTAGTGTTTTTCTGAAATATAAACGTAATGTATTGACATATTATATGGTACATATATATTTATTTTAAATATCTACCTATTAAAATGTTTGTACCGCTTACCTGATTGAATGGTCTACTCTGATCGGAGTAGATTTGTTATCTCCATCTTCGTGTTGCAGAACAACTTCATAAATCTGAAGTTGTCTGAGAAGATCAAGTTCAGTTCCCGGCTTCGACATGTACCTGGAAATAAAACAATGTTTATAGCATACGCCATGATGATAACAATATGTTTTTCGTCTCACTTCTGTATAACTTGTTCCATTCCTTGTTCCTCGATAGAATCAACTTGATCGTAATACGTATCTTGATCCGGTATACCGTTCAATGTCTTGTTGATTAACGTCATCGCGTACACCAACAGTTCAGTGTCGACCATATCGGGTTCGGTGAGCAGTTTCATAACATTACTCCACAACGGAGTGCCTACGGGAAAAATAAATAATAAAACGGACGCACAATACGAATGATCGGTGGACCGAGATAATATACAATACATATATATATATATATAATACATATTATACGATTATTACCATTGGATTGGTGCACCGCGAGTACGGCTTGTATGAAAATCAAACAGTTGGATTCGACGTACTCGATGAAGACCAACAACAGCTTTAGCGCGGTCTTCACGACCAATCGGAATCTGGACGTCAGCAACGAGTACAGCCATTGAATGGTCGGGTTATCCTCGATGACGCCATTCATGCCGTCGACGTACAACATCACTTGCCCGAGAGCTGAGAATACAAAACGGTCGAATGTTATTTTTTTTTGTTTGCGGAAGTTACCGGGTACAATTTTTAGAGGTACCTCTTAATATGTAGTTTTGATAATTCTGATCGACGTCCGATCCCAGCTTGATGAGACACCGCAGCCCATCGTTCTGTATGAACTCGTGAACCAAATCCTTATCCTCCTACAACACATATATTATATACATTAAGTATAATATTACAATAACATTTCAGCTGTTGCAGCGTGTACGCGGCGGCGGCGGCGACGGCGCACGGGGCGCTCGAACAATGGCCCGGGCTGTTTACATTGCTAATCACTATAACATATTACAATATAATATATATGATATATAAACACACAAGCAAACAGTTTCTCTAAACCTTGAAACGCTTGTGCCCCTGGCGAACACGCGCACAAAAGAATTATCATTGTTATGGTGTGTTCTCCGAGTCGTGGTCTCTCACCTGAAATATGTGCTTGAGCGCGAACAAACACCTCCGAAGCTCTTTACCTTCTGAGTTCATCAGTTTGTCTGCAAAATAATATAACGATAATAATATTAATAATAAGAAAAGATGAAGGAAAAGAAGAACAAGAAGAACAAGAAATAAAAGGTCACGATTTTTCGTGGACTATCCGTGGGTACAGGAGCAATTATCACCGCGTGTTCGTCATTATTTGTTACATATTTTTATTGTACCCCATAACGTGTTCTATTCATATGAATGTACGAGTATATAAGGTACAGTCAATACGACTTGCGCTATTAACTCGTTTTAAATAACGTCAGTTTCAGACAATATAATAACCACTCGACGAATTTCGCCTATTTACAATATTTACGGGATACTTACCGATTATAGTGTGTACTTTGACTGACAACTGCGTACGCAAGACAATCGAGTTTCTTTTACTGGAATAAAAGTATAAATTATTATTTATAACAATATTAACAGTAGTTATTATGGTTGAAAAATAATAACAAGTGTGTTATTATTTCATGCAAAAACAAAATATATTTTATCATTTTAATTAGACCATCATTTTTTATATATAGATAGGCACGTGTCATATTATATCCTACCACGATATTTCCGCAAAAAGAAGGTACCTATACTCCTTCTAAAGTAGAAAAATTAAAACTGTAACTGAGTTTTACGGCATGAGGTGAAAGAGGCCATCATATCAAACAATTACCGTGGGATACAAAATATTTTGTTTTTTGAACAGCCCGAAATCGTGACTCAAATAAAAACCCGATCCGACTTTTAGATCTAAACGTTCGTTGAATTTTTCTCTTGGGTAACTGCAACCCGTGTCGAAGGCGGTAACGCAATAATAGCTCTCATTTATTTAGTTTTCTTTTTTCAACCAAGTATCCATATCGATCTTAATCTGTCCCCACATAACGGCGTTTTATTTCTTTGTCATGATTAGAATTCTCTGTTAAAACTATGACAGATTTTTTTTTTGTGTCGTTGTATTTGTCGTATTTGATGGGACACGGTGACACGGTGACTAAATAATAACAGTAAAATGAGTTCACAGTTCATTAAGTAAATATTTAGTTAAATACTACAGACCAATAATTGTTTGATGAAATTAATGATGAAACAGGTACTCTTTGAGTTATTATTGGTTGAAGTTTTGTTAAACGGTCTTAAACAATAAATAACTTTTAATCTAAACTAAATATTTAAATACGTTTTCAAAAATCTAAAATAAACATTAAAGAATCTACATTAGTATTGGTAGGTAATCGAGAACAAAATATGACGTGTTATTTTACTGATTATATATTTTTATTTAACTGCTGCATGTTATCACGCGAGCTTATTGTATAGTTTTCTTTACCAACTAAAGAAATCAATTTACTCTCTAATAATAATTATTATGTTATGACAACCGATTCCCATAATGCTACGAATATTAAACATTCTTTATCCTCCATATTCCAAAAAAATTCTCATAGTATTAGTTAACTGTCTTATTTATATAGGTAACCGCGTGATGTATATAATATAATATTATAATAATATGTAAGGACCAACATATAAATATACTTTTATTAAATTAAAAATAAAGAACCCCATTGAAATATTCTTACATAATACTTTAATTTCACAAAAATTTTTCTAAGGATACATTGATTAATATAGTTGTATGATAATATCGACTAAAGATCAACAAATATTTATTAAGTTCATTGATATAAATGTATTTTTTTCACTAAAATGTATAGAATCTTAACATATCAAAATATGATCAAATAATTAAAGTGCCTACCAATACCTATTATTATTTATAATTTCCTAGTACAGCATATTCAAATAAAATAAATAAAATAATTACACAATAAAATATCTATATATATATTATCTGTATATAATTAGTAAAAAATATCTCTGACTAATATATATTATATGCAGAGTGATTATTTTATCATTAAACACTCATTATTTAAAAAAATGTTGACTTTTTCAATTTCTTTTTTTCAAAATTTTTAGTTTCACGCTTTTCTAAAACTATATATAACATTTTTATTTTTTCACCCTTATGTTTAAAAGTGAAATCACTATCAACTTTTGATTTTCAAATGGCAACCTATATTTAAAATGTCATAAAATAGTAAGGCTATTTTTTATGAATTTTAACATTAAAATTATTATTTTTCATAAACCGTTAGTAAGTTAAAACTGCTCAAAGTTGGCCGGTTTAAGGTTTTTAGGTGTTCGTCCTACTGGTTATTACGACTGTGAGGCTTTGATAACTACAAGTACAAAGTTCATCACTGCAGTCATTACGCATGCGTCGATAGTCGATAACGAGTTTATTATATAAGAATATATGATTACATGAAATAAGAAGTATTATAAAAACCGAAAATCACTTAACTTTTAAAAACTATATCTCGCTAAAAAATTAACGAAAAATAATAATTTTAACGTTAAAATTCACGAAAAAATAGCCCTATTAATATAGTGCATTTTAAATATAGTTTTTCATTTTAAAATCAAAAGATGATAGTGGTTTCATTATAAATAAAAGGGTGAAAAAATATTAAACTGCATACAGTTTGAGAAAAGCATGGAAAAATATATTTTGAAAAAAAAAGTCAATACTCGACGAAATAATGAGTGTTTCATGATAAAATAATCAACCTGTATAATATGAATTATTATACATAATGTTTCATAGGTAAATGCATGATTTGACTTTTAATAGTTACCTATCAAATATTCTTGATATAAAAAAAATTAAGTGTGAAGTTGCAATTTAAAATTATAAGAATATACATAATTTAATTTATCCGTTTAAAAATATAATTTACAAAATTCATTAAATTACATATCAATTGAACAAACAGAAATTTTATATGCATCTAATTATATCTTAAATCTACTCTCCTGTTATGTCACTCAAGAATAAAATGTAACTTTTTTTTTATTGAAAATTGAATATGTGATTTTTGGCGAAAACACTAATTATCTAGAATAATCTTTATGTCATGAAAAACGTGTTGTTGGCCAATTAAAAATAAAACTATCTAAGTATAATAGAATCCTGTAAGCATATATATATATATATTGTTGTCTAGTCAATAAGAATGATTATGTACTTATCATATTATCTAATGAAATACAAGCGTGGGAAAATATATAGTTACGTCCCAACACTGTCGATCCGTTTAAAATACCTTAAAAAAAAATTTATAACTTAACTCGTATAAACAACATTGTTTAATATTTTGTTAGTTGACTACGAATAGATATAATTTCAGTTAAAATTTCAGAGAAAATTTTGAATTAAAATTCACTTTCACGTCACGTATACTTATGTATTTTACGTATTTACAGAAACTAATATGAGATTTTGTGTAAAAAATGTTTATTTTTATTTATCATTTCATACATAGTTGGTATTAAAATTTAGTGCATTCAACCACAACCCTTTGTTTTTTCCCTTTATAACTGAATTATTCAATCACGATAAATACTTGGGAACAAGTCTAGTTTAGCAGCCACTCGAATTTTTCGATTTTTTTTTCGGAAACCTATGTATTTTAACGAGTCTTAAACGATGGTGTAAAAATAAATTTGCGGAAACCATTAGTTTTGAAGTTATAGACTTACGAAGTTCACGATTTTCGGTGTTTTACCCATACGCGTGACACTATTATTTTACATTTTTACCGCTTTTATATAATGAATTTTTTGGGGAAACCTTTGTATTTCAACTTGTTTAAAACGATAGTGTAAAAATAAATTTGCGGAAATCATTAGTTTTGAAATTATACACTAGTTTAATCTAGTTTAGAGGCCACACGAAATTTTTGCTTTTTTTTGAAACCTAAGGTAAATCAATGTTTTAAAAATAAGGGTGCCAAAGTAAATTGCTAATTTAGCAAATATAGCTAATTTATAAGTTTTCAGTTTATATTATAACTCATAAACACACAGTATTTAGAAAAACAAAAATTATAAGATAAGATAAAATATAAAATGTACGGTTTTGTTTATATTATGCAAAATAATGTAAATGTCTAAATTTTTGTTTCTACGCAGGGTACTTAGCAAAGTACATATTTTTAAAATCGTGTCGGTTAAAAAATGTTGAGCAGAGTTTTTCGGGTTATGCTCTGTAGTATACGACCCTGTCGATGGAGTTAGAGACGACACTTCTGTTGAGTCTGCAGAGTCGAAATCTGGAACCGACTCTGAGGTAGAGTATGGAGACGAATCCGAAACAATTTTTTTTTAATTTTAAAATAAAATATAAAATAAAAAAATTGGTTTTACTTTTTGACAGTGTAACCCGTATCCTTGTATGGTTTTCAATGTAAAAAAAAACGAAAAAATATCCCTTGACTTGCTATGCAACACCATCTCAAGTAGGTCACAGGGTAAGTTATGTCGTATTATATGTGCAGTGATTACTCGTTTTGCTCCTCGGTGCAGTCGCTCTGCTCCGCAAATTGAAAATATCCCGTCACGCGTATGGGTAAAAAATTGAAAATCGTGAACTTCGTAAGTCTATAACTTCAAAACTAATGGTTTTCGCAAATTTATTTTTACACCATCGTTTAAGACTCGTTAAAATACATAAGTTTCCGAAAAAAAAATCGAAAAATTCGAGTGGCCGCTAAACTAGACTTATGCCAATACTTGAAATTCTGTATGATTTCACCCGAACTAAAACGACCATGTTAAATAATATACGGTTAACCTATTATACAGGATTATTCGCATCACGAATAATTGAGTAAATTTTCTGAGCGGGACTATTAAACCGAAAAAGAAAACACGTTTAGGTGAAATGCCGATCTATTTATGACTATATCCTAATTCCTAATAACATATAATATATACCTAATAATAACGTTTAAATAATAATATCGCTTATCCGAACGCATTCGGATATGACTGTCACGATCCAGAAAACATCCACCGTTGTTGGTAACTATATAATAATTGTATATATGTATTATAATCGGTACAATCCCCAACAACAACGATATGGATCATTTCACCGACAACAAACTTCATACTGCGGATTGTCGAGCCGGTATCGATCGCGGATATATAATATATTTATGGCTACAATGTTACTCGGTTTACGATAAGACCGATGATTTACGGCGTACGTTATCAGACACACATAATATATAATATGTACTCACTCATTTTGAAATCCTTCGAATTCCTCCGGTTGTTCGGAAATGGACGCCTCCATGTCTAGGTAAGATCCGAAATCGCCGTCCTTGTACAGCTGCAGGGCGGCGTCGTCCAACTGAAAACAAAAAGAAAAAAACGGTGCAACATGAAATATGACGGTCGTTCGAGAGATAGTACGTATAGAGTGTAGTAAGTACGACGAACCGAGCACCACCGCACCGGGACGCGTAACGGCGACGAGTCCGCGCGCGAGCAAAACGGTCGCGCGACGACGACGTCGGCGGCGGCGGTGGCGGTGCGGTTCGGATGAGCGGGTGCGTGTGTACCGCACCAGCGGTAGTGGTATATTATACTCGAAGCGTACCTATTATAATGACATTACGATATATGCATAATATAATATATGTATATAGGAGGCGGTGTGCTTCCGACGGGATGTGACACGGAACGCGGTGACGACATTATACATGGTAATGATAATATGGTATAGGTATATATACCTGGCCCGTATTAAAAAGTCACCGGCATCACCGCGGCACACACGACGTACTGTCGAGCGCGGGCGGGTGACAACCGACGAGCGGGCGGAGGGGGAGGGGGCAGCCGCCGCGGTCACGGTCGATCGGCGTGTGTGACGACGCGCGGGGCGGGCGAGGATTCTGTGCGCGGTTAATGAGGTCGGGAACCGACCACGATTCGCGACGGTAATTATTAACGGGCCAAAGGTCCGTGAACCTAAACCGACCGACTACGACGCCGACGGATCTGGATCGTACACATTGCATTATTTACGATCTGCCGCAGTTTTGTCATCACGACGCCGCGCGATTTCGACTGCGCGGGTGATGCAGTAGTATTATACACGCGCGGGCTCTCTGCGCCGGATTTGTAGCAGCCCATCGGGAGGGGGAAAGGGGTAAGAAAGGTTTTATCGTTTGTTTTTTGTTTAATAATATTACATTTCCACCGGCACACCCCCGCGCGACCTGACTGTGCCTCGTGAACCGCCCGACCGTGAAACGACTCTATATATAATATTATTACATTGTTTTGTCGTATATATTATAACGACGATGATGGTCATTGTCGTCGCTTTATAAATCGTTATTGTTAAGAACCCGCAAGTAATATTATGTCAAAACGTATATTATTATTATATGCATATATAGCGACTGTTTTGGAAACAACGCGGAACGACTACGAAGCGGAAGAAAAAGACGTTGGTGCAGGCGACGAAAAGACGTCGCAGTGATCGCTTGAAACGGTAATTATTATCGCGGGTAAAAATCGCGTACCGGAAACGTCACCTGCCGTCATGACATACTTCAGAGCGACGAGTAAGGGGTGGATTGATTTCGACAACTCGGGATTCCGTTGAGACTGTTAGAGTGGCTTGCAAATGCGTCACACATTAGGTGCAAATACCGGTTGTACCTGCAGGATGATTTTAATAATTTCTAATCCCTACATGTGTGCCTTGTATAGCTATTGAAAATCTTAGGGAATGTTTTTAATAGCAATAGATGAACGTTAGATCACACTTAAACATAAAGTTATACCAGTGACCTATATACTGTATATACAATTGCAGATAATTATTGTTTGGTGCAGAGTTTTAAAAAAGAAATGATTTTAAAATGTTTAATTATTATAAATATTGTCTTAAATTTATTATCACATGAAATAAACTTAAATTCGAGAAAATCCAAAAACAAACTAAACCTAATATCTTTTGTTTATAGTGTAAAAATAGTCGTGATTTAAATTAAAACCTTCCCTATAGTTTCCACATTTCTTTACAAAATACTATACACAATATATATGTATATTATACATGTATAATAGTGATCCTACACCGGGAAAAATTAACGATGGATCACCTGGTCCAATTCTAGACTAACATATTAATTGTGTCACTATCTTAACTATTATTAGGTATTATTATTACAGCACCAACAAAATCATCAACCACTTTTGTACTTTTGTAAGACGCCATCGAACCAATGTTATTCGTCGTGTATACCACAAGAACTATACTAAACGATATTGTTATATTATTAATTTAATTAATTAATTATTTTATAAATATTTTTTTTCTTTTCACATAGTATCAACACGCAGCGTTAGAACTAAATATAAAATCACGGACGGCCACGAATGTCTGAGTATGAAAACCTATAACAATAATAACTAGGGAAAAAATACATAATATGATAAAATCAACATCTTACTATGCGTAGGTATATAATAAAATATATACATAATGAGTATATATAAATATATACATGAGTTTTTGTCTTTTATAGTATTTTAAATATCTAAAATCGGTTTAAAATCGACTCCCCCTAGCTACAATGGTTTCGATGTATTAATGGTATTATATTAATATACTTACATATAATAAATACGTAGTTATTGCGACGTTATTTACTGCTGTCATAATTTGAATAGGATAATCGTGTGAACGACGTGAAGATCACGTCATAATATATACACCATAAAAGACGGATGTCTGTGCAGCGCGCGAATAAGATAGATGTTTAAGGACGAACTGGACAATCGGTGTTTGCCATCGCACGCGCGTGCCCGTTTATATAATAATAATAATAATAATAATATATATAGTCCGTATTCGAATGCAATCGCCGATCGCGATCACCGATAAAGCGCGTTTAAAGAATCGGAGTATTATATTTTATTAAACACGACGACCGGACAACCGCCGCACTATTTAAATGATCAACGCCGCCTACCTTAAGGATCATCGGTTGGTTAAACGTGTACCTATAAACATAATATTATTATAATGTACTCGAGCGTACGCGCGCACAATATACCTACCAATTTTTTAAAATATACAAAAGTCCCGTATTTCTCGCGAGTTGCGCGCGTATTATATGGTATTGCTATATATTATTATGTGTGCGAATAATATTAGTTTTTTACCATACGCGAATCACAATAAGATATTAGTCGTGATGAATCTCCGGTTTAAAATATATAAGTGTATAATATACATAGGGAGTACAGACGAATTCCAGACGCATAATGTGCAGCGAGTAGCGACGTTTTCGACTCTATAAAAAAAAATATGATAACAATAATTATAACGTTGTGGAAAAACATTGATTGATGGATGCGTGAAATATATTTCATTATGATTCAATAGCTGAGGGTTATCTCGACTTTGACATTATTGAAGTATACATAAATATATAGGCGCACGTGCGTTTACATAGTATATTATAATGATTAATGATTGATGGACGCGAGCGCGCGCACGCGCGGAGAGTAAAATATAATAATATAATACAATCTCAAAGTTACATCGTTTCAATACACCGAAAAGTATATTATAATATATAAAATAATAAATACCTACTTATTGAGCTTGCGCGGTATATTTGAATGTCCCGTTTAGGTGAATTTAAAATTTTCAAGACGTTCGATGTATTAGCGCATGTATACCTAATATACGCGTAATGTAAGTTGTAAGGTCTGTTGTACGCGCCGCACGGTATAATTTGCGTTCACCGTTATTGCGTTATAGCTGCAAGAATATAGCAATTTGAAGGTATAAACAGTTTTTTTTTTCCGAGCCCGACCGTCGCCCAAATATATACCTTTTAAAGTGTAATATAAATCTCTAAAAATGACACATGTATTATGGTCATTATATACATTAATACATGCGTATGTCATTAAAAAACAATTTGTATTTTAATGCATTTAACCACGCGGCGTACAAAATGAACGCGGGTAAAAAAACACAGAGACGATAATAATCAAGAAAATGTTCGCCAAAGTCAAGCGCCGCGCGTCAAGTAAGTATTCGTATACGTATAAATATATTATATAGATATATTTAACTATATAAGACGAAGGTTGCCTATACCTTGCCTGTACTTAGGTAGGTACCTCCTAAGCGTAAAAAATATATAATATATACTATTAACCGCGAAAGGGTGACTGCGGATCAAAATCTTTAAAGAGCGATTTTTAAAAGAACTATTTAATAGGTGTACACTGCCACGTGTCCTTTCCAAATAACTATTATACCGTCTGAAGTTTATTCGCGTATAGACCGCACGCATTAATAACGTTCAGTTATTAACAAATACACTTCAATAGCTGATTCGCGTGTTCGACTATAGCTATATAGACACGCACACACGCTGTATACGCCTATAAAATATAATACTATCGCGACTGTGCAAATCTCGGCGTATAATTATTGTCAATGAATCCGAACTCGATCAGTGAACACGATAATATGAATGTAACACACGTCCGCGTATAAAAGACAGACACGCGGCTATTCGTATATAATAATATAATATTCTACGCGTATAAAACCTACTCGAAACGATATCAAAACAAATGGTTATATTATATATTAAGTAAAACCAATTAGACCGTTTAATATAAATTGTATGATGGACGCGCAGCTACATATTTATATCATGCTTGAACACTCAAGTCCTGAGGTCAACTGACTAAAGAACAAAAGTTTAATTAATATTATATTGTCAACGTGAATATTGTGACGCCCGCGCATATTATATATTATACACGATCTCGATACGGTTTTCAATAATTGCAACTTCAAATAGATATACGACGTATAATATACGATGTGTTTCACTTAAATGGCAACACGATAATAATTTCAGCCAGATGACTGTACGACCGAAACGGCAACTCTTGATGAAGCTAAAGTAAGATACTAAAATACATATACAAGTAAATTTTTAAAATTATTGGGAAGTAATTTTGAAAGGGATTTTAATGTACCTACGTGTCCACAATGAAACTTATATTTATTTGAATGGTTGTACATATTATTACCAAATTCAAAAAACCCTATTCTTTTCAAGTAATCTATATGAGTGACTGAACTTCTTTTCAAAAACGTAAATGTATTGATTTATTACAGAAATTTAAAATTTAAACAATTATGAATTTTTCTTTATATTAATAAAAACATTTAAAACACGTCTTACAGTAAATTGTAAATTATATATGTTATTATTTGATTTCATGACGTTTTTTGTCACCGGATACTTGTGTATAACAAAATGTCAACATTATTCATTAAAATTGTTCCTGTTTCATTCTAAGGTCAACCTACCAAAATACTTTGATATTTTGTGTTATTAAGTGCATCACACTGTATAATGTATATAGATTATAGGTATATATACTATATACGCAAGCACTCCTATACGTGCAACTTTCTATAACTCATGCTAATAATAAAATTCCACTATTGCTCAATTCACAGCCCAAATGATAATAATACTTTAAAATACATGCATGCGTAATTGTACTGAATTCATAATATCGTACACGTGTATGCGTATTTATTTGCATAATTAATATTATATTATACACGAGAATAAAATCGTTGATGTCGAGGAGACTTTAATGAACGGGCATTATAATTATAAATTTCAAATAAACTTCTTATATATAATGCATCTAAATATGTTTATTATTTAAAACAAAAACAATAATTTAGTCACTAAATGTGAATTCCTAGTTTCATACAATTTATTAGAATCTTATGAATTTAATTTGTCACTGCAGAATCGATGAAAATTAAATATACATAATAATATAACATAAATTCCTACGATAGGTACGCCTATTAACCATACTATACTGCAGTTATAAACAAATAAAACGCAATGACAAGAATTGCTTGAAAAAAAAACATCCTACATTTCTTGATTTAATTAGAAGTGGCAAAATAAGATTTTTAATTAGCATATAAATAACTAAGGACGAACCTTAGATTTTATGACCCATAAACTTGCGATTTCCACGATGACTTAAAACTAAACTGACCGCCCAAGATTTCCTTCTAATAATAATTTGTTTATATATATACATACACATGTGTATTAACATGGTCGTACACCTGGTCACTAAAATTTTAAATATATCTAGAAAGTTCAAATATACTTAACTATAATAACTATGTATAATATTAGGTTAATATAGAAAGTTTAGCATATTAACAGTTATCGTGTTGATCGGTTATTATTATAATCACACACATAATTTTATCAAAATTATTAATTAATAATTGTACAACGTACCTACATACAACCGTGTATTTATACAAGTACATCAAATCAGTTGCATACAAAATATTTAAATTGTATAAATAAAAGATAAAATTAAATTAAATTGAATGGTATATTTTTATTTGTCAACGATCTATATTAAAACAGTATGCTCATTAAGTAAATTTCACAAGTCATATTTTTAAATGTTTGTTAAAACTATAATATTTTCTAAGTATTATTATTTTTTCGAGGTATTCCTAAAATCTTTTTATAATATATGTAATATGTATGAACTACAATCTTAAGAGACAAATTGCAAGACTTATAAAATATTTTTACAATATTCATACTTTTTATTTTATTTTGATCAACTAGCCAGAATGACTCGAGAATTTTGAATACTTTATAATTTGTATGTTCTCTTTGAATTCCGAAATAAACTGAAACTTGTCATTAAAGAAAATTATAATGCACTTACTTTATTTTTATAAAAAATTATATATTACGTTATAAATAATAATATAGACAATTAATTGTACTATATATGAACATATTTTTAAAATTTCAATTCGACTACATTATACATAATATTAAAATAATATGAAGAAAATATTAGTTAGCCACTCTTTAATAGCAATTTAATTAATTATAATATGTATATGTAACACAAAAAAATCGCAAAATGTTTGCATAGATCTTCTAGATTATATATCATTATCATGTTTTATACCATGTTAAATTATAGTCCACAGTACCGTACAATTATTTTTAAAATGCACCTACAATTATGATGTATAACCAACAAAATCATAAATTTTCTATATATTTATAATCTATAAAAACAAAACAAAGTTTTTTTTTAATATTATGCTAAATAAATCAAAATTGAATGTAAAATATAAGTTTAATTTAGCCGATTAAATATAACAGCTACTTTATATATTTAAAGCGTATCTACCTACTCAATAAAAACAACCGCGCCCAAAAGACTCTGTGACATTTACACCAGAAATGAGCTATAATTTTGAAGCATATCCCGTGGCTGCGGGATTGCGAAAAAATCCTTTTCGATGACATGAAAAACAATCCGTTAAATCGGGTTAAGACTCGAACTCTAAGTACGAATTAAATATATATATATATACATATATTATACAGGCGTAGGTAAGCTAATAAGTAAGTTAATCTGACGGTATTGTATATACGTACAAGGTCATTACGGGCCGCCGAGAAAGACCGACGATGTTACGACGTTTACGTCCACAAGAACGACGGTCGTGCGTTGGCAGCCCAAAGGGGGCGTGATTCTAATAATGTGTTCCGGTTACATAGTCTGGCAGGTTCTGTATAGATACAGCCGTATTATTCCGTCTGCATAATATTATATTATAAATCAACCTAGGCAGATGGGCACCGTCGATAATGTTGGGCGGCGGCGATGGTGGAGACCGGCGAAAAGGTACGAGGAGGATTCCGTCCGACAAATGACGTGTATCGTAAACTATCCCGGACCCCTACGACATGCACATAATATACTAACATATTATATTGTATGTACCTACCTATGTGAAAACGGGAGGGACGAAATCCGGGAGAGAGAACGTTATCGCGATAATATTATATGATGTTAGTTGGTACAGCTGCACCAACAATAGCGTTTCACGTATTTCGTTAATCGGTTGCAATATAATACGGACCCGTTCCGTACCCCCACGTCGATATATGGTATATGGTAAACGTCAAAAATGTCACATTCAAATTATTATACGCATACGTATATAATATCTAACACGCCGTATAATATACATATTATGTAGGACGTCTATGATACTATTATAATATGGTTATTATACGTATACATTATAGGACAGGCGTTTCTAAACGTTTTGCAAACCAATATTATATTATATAGCCATAACATAAACGCGCAAGACGTAATAGGGTATATGATATTAAAATGTACGAGTCGAGACCAAAATATATTGGATTGTCTTTAACAGGTGCCCACCGGGCTAGTGTTAGCGAAAAACGTGTAACGAACGTTATTATTATTACTATTTTATTTTTATTTTTTTTAATAGCTACTAGTTTACAAACTAAGATACCTAGCTCAACAATAATTACAAAGACGAATATTATCGTGCACATTATATTGGCACTAATAAAGTGATATATTTACTATACGCATTACAGCACGTCGGCTACTCATAAGTATATAATAAGTAATAACTATTCCCTCTATAACTTCGTTTTAACGGTACACTTAATCTGCTACGGGATCGAAATATGAAACATGTTACGTAAAATTCATTGTATATTTTTTATCACATCCCAACAATTTGAAAATCGTTCAATCCACAACACCCAAAAATAAAAAAACGCAACACAAATCGTTTTCAATTTAATATAAAAATAATAATTCTTTGACTTATTACGATATGCTCAATAGACGAGAATAAAGGTATTATCATAAATTCATAAACAGTATTGTGCATACGATAGGTACAGCTATACAAATATTTACGGTCATTCGAATAACGTAATACGGCTCGTGGTAATCGATGGTTATACTGCAGTATAAATCATAAATGTAAACATACAGTATTTCAACTTCAAACGAAAGTATTACAATTAGGCAACACCGGGCTCGATAAAAATACAAATAATTGACCACTGCAAATTATACAGTACGTTAAATATCCGTAAATATTTTCGCGTTGTTGCGTAAAGAAAAACGGGTAAGGCACAGGACGTTCTTCGTGTATGCAGTTGACAACATTATAGCTATAGATATAATTTACCTACGTACAACATTTAAATTTAAAACAACCAAAGATTTTTAACTGACATAAAAAGTGTACTAATTAAATTCAAAACGTGTAGCCAAGAATAATAAGTATATATGAGCTGTGTTTAATTCGCTTTTCGCAATCGTAAAAATATATACCTATGGCACTATAACTGTTATATTGGCTCTTATTTAAACAAAACCAAACCATTGGTTATATTCTAAAGCAATATTCTTTGGTATTATTCCAACAGTACTAAGTATATAACTACAAGAAAACACCAGACTGTCCAGACTCATCGCCCTACGTTCATTATTATTATTTATGAAACGTTGCTCAACATTAATATACTACACTTGCAGCAGTGGCGACGAAATATTAAGCCAAATAAATGATATAGCATTTCGAGTGGACATAATATTATTATATATTTATATATTATGTATACTTTGCTGCAGACTTCGACCGAAACAGATTAAAATCAGATATTATCCTCAAGTATATCAACGCAAACAAAAAATGTTGAGATTCTTTTATGCACGTCGGGCCCGTCAAACAGATTTTTTTTCTTCGCGTATGTATATTATAGCTATATAACCGCAGTTAAACGATGCGAGTTGCACACAATTATCGAACGTTAATGACAACTAAGTACCCAACTAACATAAAAAAATTAGATATTGGGAAAAAAAATGTTAAGGTCACACAGTCAGAGCAACGAAATTGGTTTGAATTACAGGAAAACGATTTTTTTTTTTTTTTTAATATACAAAGAAGAAAACAAAAGATAATTATATTTCACGTTATGACTTATAAGTTATAATAGCAAATGAAGTGATTCGCGACGGGTTTAACAATCATTTTTCGAATTATTTCGAGAAATATATAATATATTTACATAATATCTATAGGTATTATGTATAGAATAATGTCATTCTAAAATTATAAAATTCATTAAAACCGATACCTATACTTTTAAAAAATAAACAACATTAGCATAAACAAGCTCGTGCCTACTATATAGAAAAATAAAATACGTCGATAATAATCTGACTACTTTTTTTCATACATATAAAATATTATACAAACGCATTATTATTAACTAAACCAAAATAACTGTAACAAAAAATCCTTAAAAACACCAAGCATTGGTGAACAATTTTCAATATTAAAAAAATATAATGATTTTCTGGATTTTTATCGGTATACATAATTAAATGTTTACTTACAATATATTTTAATACTTTTGTAAAATCAATTAAGTATTATAATCTATTTTTCAAATAATAAAATAAATCATATTATACATTTTTAGTTTAATCCGTGTTAAATAATTGTAAAAAGACTCGACTGCGAGGAATGAAGGAAACTTCATGTCATTCGCAGCCAATTTATTATCTTTTACCATATTTACATTATTTATTAATACCTATTTAAATTTTCAATAAACGTCACTCATTAAAAAAAAAAAGTTAGCAAATATTCTCATGACTTATGCTTTGATTTAATGGTCAAAATAAAATCCTATATTATTTTAAGTAACATTTTTTTTTTAGTGATTTGCTTTAAAAATAAAAATTACAGGTACCTACGATAAACACATGCACAACAGTATACAATAATATGGCATATGTCACATGTGTCATGTGTTGCCTGTGCGTGGTGAACGTATTTATTGCTAGATTTTGTAATATAATATTTTTAATACTAAGTAGAAATTAAATAGTTAACTCGGAAAACGAGTCACCCGTGAAAATTTAAATTTTTGTTTGTATAGGTACGTACTCGATAGTCGTATATAATAACACTAAAGATTTTTTTCTCCTTTCGATAAACCTATAATTGCGAAACGATAGGATTAATAATATTATGTAAATATGTACTCGGACGGGGTGGGGGAAGTAACATCGAACGGGTAGTTGAAAAGTCGAGTATAAATTCTGGGTACCCACACGTGCGTGTGCGTGTGTGTGCGTGTGTGTATTGAACGTGAATGTGTGCGTGCGCGCGTTCGCATGTGTGAGCGTGCTACAGATGACCAGCTGGATTGTCGACTCGGAATAAAAGAAGACGTATAAACCGGTTGTGCGCTACAATCGGGACTACACAACTTTTATCGTCGCATTATTATTATTATTATTTCCTCTAAACAAAACCTATACCTTATACCACCTACTTATACTATATATTTACTATATTATATTATATTATTATTTTCTCCCAACTCGGAACAATAATGACGATTTCTCTCTTTCGGTCCCTCGGAAAACCCGACGTAAGTGCGAGGTGGCTACCGCCTGTAAACCGACTGCTGCAGATGACCACGCACTGGTCGGCCAGCTCGTTATTATTATTTTCAGTTATCGTTCGGTTTTTTCCGCTTCCTTTTATGCCACCGTCGTCGGTTCGATAATACAAAAAAAAATCAACGGCAACGACGCCGCCGCCACCGGTATAATATATAGGAAGCAGAAAACCGATGTTTTTTATTCATCATTATTATATGTTTTTTCGCATTCGACCGAGTATATATATTATACACATATTATATGACATATATATATATATATATATATAGATTGTGTTGGACGATCTCGTGGTGCTGTTTAAGGCCGCCGTTGTTCAGCGGAGGAACAGGCAGCACAAGAGGTGTTTTTCGAACGAGTATTTTGTGTAGGGTTAAGCGGGGGAGAGGGAGAAGGCCGTAGACCTGCGGGAGACCAGTTTTAACCAGTGTATTATATAGAGTTGCGTTTTATACATCAACGAACGACTATTTATATGTAATAAAGCCTTTTAAACTTTCAATACGTGCATTTAAAACCAAAGATATACAGAACTTGACGTACCTAATTGAAACACAGTTGATTAAATACTTAAATATTCCTTTACGAAAAAATAAAAAAAAGCAATTATTTATAAACTCGCACTACTATTATTTTGCTACTACATATATATATTTGCAGTGTTATTACAACCTATTACAATAAATTATTAGTTGTATAAAACCATTTTATTTTTAATCATAAACTTTTACCGATTGACTATAATAATTAAATTCTACGATGATTTAGCCGTACGGATTATGTGCGTATCAAGCGATAGGTAAATATTTGAACACTTTAACGAGATGTCTTTATGATTTATAATACTTATATAGTTATATATTCAAAAATAATAATTACGGCCATCGAAAATATCGCACAGCCGGACAACCAATATAATAATATAGAACATGCTTAGAAACTCTTCAAAGGCTTCTCGTCATAAGGCTTCGCTGTACTTAGTATAATTTAAATTTATCCCGAATAACACATTATGAATGCACCATAAAAATAACATTCACAGTAAGTTTTCAATTACATCTATGTCCGTGAAACTATTTATGCGTGTATTATAATTTATATAAGTCACTTTCCAACATTTACTCAAAAAAAAACTTACATGGTTAATGCGATACGCGCTGACGTCCTGTAAATGGATTACTTGTCAATTATAGCATTATAATATCACATTTAATACTTCATAATATTGTTTAAAAATAAATCAATATATTGTATAAGTCATTATAGTAGCATATTATGTATTTATGTCATCACGCGAAGAATTACAATTTTTTCCGAGCTGATGTGTTGGCGTATGTTGTATACGTATTATTTATTTTAAAGTTTTAAAAATTTTATTCAAATACTAAATAGTCCAATAATATAAATTTATCGTTTGATACTTGATCAAAATAAAATATTCTTTATTGTGTAATAATTCAAAAATAAATAGAAAATATTTTTACATTGTTATACTAACAGGAATATATTAAATTGAATCATATCAAAGAGTTTTGGCGTAAAAATGGGTCAGCCTCAGAGCTATGAGTAATATCAACTAAGATACCCGCCTACACACGGTGTACGCTTACGTCTAAAAATAATCACATTAGATGCACCGGTAAATTAGTAATACCTCAATTTTTGTCACGCGCATATACTCATATTCGTGCCACTGTGATGAAAAAACTTAATCGACTGGAAAATTCTATCAGGAAAAAATCATTATCAAGCCAAACTTTTCATACGGTTTTAATTTCGTATTTATTTTAATTGAAACTCTATTTATCGCCCGTCCGTTGTTTGATGGATGAGAATATTATATAAGTTCAACAATCGATCAAAACTATTCCACTTTTGTAGTTTGTATAATACGTATTTGAAAATATGGCAAAGATAAAAACCTGTTTTTATTTACTCACAAATGACCAAACACGTATTCGACACCATCTTTCATTAACTCTTGTGAAGCAAATTTATATCTTATTAGTTATTACTCCAAAAGCTACCTGTATATTATTATATCTGTATAATAATCAAAAATTTAAGTAAACTTATTTATAATTTAATTTAAATATCGTCCAATATTATAATAATTTGGTAGTTATTTGTGTTTTTTTTTAACCATTGTACATAAAATTAAATGTAATAATAATTTAACTAAATAAAAATAACAGAATAAAAAAAAAAAATTCTAAAAAAATAACATAATAATATAATATTTATAAAAATAAATAGATTGACCGTATATTTAATACAACTGGTTTAAACTAACTATTAAATATTACATAAATCGATTTTATTCAAATACCCCATAATAATCATTCATCAATAACAGCTATAAGTAACACATTTAAACATCTAAATTAAATCGACGCTTATTTTAATAACACGAAGGTAATATATTTTTAATATCATATTCATAATCGTATTGAAGTTATGGTTTTGCCAAATAAATTACAAAGATAAGTAGGTAAGAATAAAAAAAAGTTAAATTAAATTTTTTCCACGTACGTTAATCACAAAAGTTATTTTTATTCAAGTATGATAATTGATACCTACCTAGTTGAACACTCAGAATGATCCACGCAAATGTAATCTAAACATTAAGTACCAAAAGTTTTGAAAGAAAAAAAAATATATAATTATATATATCATATTATTATATTTACATGGCAAACCACTACACAGTTCATTTTATTATACAACACTATTATTACACTTAAGTGTAAAATACAATAAAACTCAAAATTTAAGACTATATGAATATAAAAATGAATAAATACCAAAACCTTCTCTGCTTTATAACATTATTAAATGTGTAAACGTAAAGTAATAGAGTACCTATGGTCTATGGAACAACTACACAATTTAAACCCCTACGTAACATCGAGTTAAGTGGATCTACCTTTTATACTGTCATATAAGTGTAGTAAGTGTGTAATTTCGACGAAAGTATATTTTGAATTCCAACATCGATGCTTGAAGGAAAAAAACTAGTCTCTCGTCACAGCTAGCTAGGGCTTTGGAGACATGCAGGCAGAAATGTTCTTCGAATTTATTCATTAATACACCTACTAATTTCAAGATAATATTATACTATATAGTCAACATGTCAACATAAACGAGCAAACCAACAAACATCGAACATACAAGTATGATATTTTGAACCTACGTATCACAATCGATGAAACTCTGTCGTCCAATAATATGCAGCACTGCAGCAGTGAATTAAGCACACCAAAGTACATTCAAATAATAAAAGTTCTTAACTCACATAGTCACATGTATTATAAAACGTAAATGTTTTATAATTTTACGTTTAAAAATATAAATATATTATAATTAATATATAAAAATATAAAAATATTTTAATGTTTTACTTATTTAAAAAAAATATTTTTTATCTATTGTCCTATTACAATTTTTATTTTTAGAAAAAATTAACTGAACACTACTTTATTTTTATTTATTCCTTATTTTACAAATAATATGCTATACGATACCTAATATAATATTAAATTGTATAAAAAATAAAAATTAAAAAAAAAAATGTGAGTTATCGGTATCCGGTCAATTCGTCGCGAACAATTATCGCGGTCGGTCAGATTCATCGCTAACCAATTCGTCATGAGATGAAGTACATTTTTTTTTTAATTTGAATACTTTAATATAAAACAATTTTTGAGTACAGCTACATCATGTAAAATATTTCATATGTTATTATGGTTAGTGACTATTGAGTATTGATAGACTTTAAATTTAAATAATCAACTACAAACATAATATATTAATACTTATTACTTAATAACATTTTGATTTTATACTAAGTCTTTTTATATTTTGTACCAATATTAAAAATTAAATAAAATGTAGATTATTTACAAATAACTGCTTTTTTAAAACTTAATTTCACGTTTAATTTACGTTGTACCTAATTATCGAGTATCGCCCAAACTAATACAAATGCATGCGAACCGAATAAACCGATAACTAATCCTCATTGCAAAATCGATTTGATCAACATTCTTCCGAGTTTCCGACCAAGTTTGAATGATATAAAATTGATGTAAAACATCTTGCCCGACGTTCATAAAATACCTATAACGTGTTTTGTGTTTCATATTATCTTGAAAAGTAAATCAAAGGTGAAATACAACGCGAGTTACCTACATATATTTTATAACTGAAGATTACATTAAACAACACATACTTTATATAGCTTTCAGATTATATATGGTTTAAAAAAAAAAATAATAATAATCGTTCTATACGAGACGTATTAATAAACCGTCTCATTAGTAATTTCTGCACGGTTGAATACGGTATATAAATGTCATCGTATTTTATCACGGCACATCGCTCAATCACCGACTATATAACAGTCATTGCTATATGACGATATAATAATATCATTGACGACGATATCGAACGCGACAGATTTGAAAACTAATATAGTTTTTAAATATATAATATTGATACAATATAACACGATGCAGGCCGAGATGAATTTTTCATTTTTTTTTATTTTTTTTTTTTTGTTGCTTAAAACGTATAGTTAACGAATGCCGACACGTAGTCTGGCAGGGTCGTTAAATGTTTCACCGGTCACGGCAAAAGCAGAAACAGCCAATAACATATTCCGGGATCGTATTTTATGATAATTTATTTACATTTTTGTCTTTTCGTTCGCCACCGTCTCACAATGTCGGAGAGGAGCGAAGTCACGGCAATTGTGAGAGAAGGGGGGGCAGGCAATACGAGACGAATACTGAGGACGAGCTCGTTGCTCATCCCCGTACTTCCTGCACAACGAAATACGAATCACTAGAAATATATTCGTAATCCGTTTGCGGTAATAATATATATACTGGAGTACATACCATTGTGCGTGTAAAGTCGTGTGTACACGGACTTATTATGTATACCGACATGCATTATGCAGGGGTGGCCAACGAGCGGAGAGACCTTCCGCAAAACGCCACGGGAGCGAGAACCATACACAAAAAATAAAACGAAAAAAAAATATTTGTCGTGACGACTATTACAATGGCCCCGTCGTTTATCGCGACCAGGTAATATCTTAAGAAATACGAGAAACATTTTTTTTTAAAAAATCGGTTTGACCAAAATAGTCTCGTAAAAAAAATGAATACCTACAGTAGGTAGAATTTTCTTAAATTCAATAAAAGTTATAAACTTTTAAGTTTAAGTTAACCCTAATGGCTAATATTATAAGTTATAACCTATTAAATTTTCAAGTCCAATTAAAAGTATCACCCTGTATTCGTGGATATAGTTGTCGATCGTTATTATATTATAATAGTACCGGAGGGGATTAAGTTTCGATATTTTCACGAGAACCACGATAGCGTGCAACGATATACATCATCGGTTTCGTTAAAAAAAAAAAACATAGTAAAACGTTACTGTTTTCAAATGAGACTACCTATGTAACAGGAGCCTCATCATCTAATATATGCCCCCGATATCAATTTATCTTGCATCGGGTCGGTGTAAGAATATTTTGTACTCGAAAAATCGAAGGACAGATAACGAATGATGTTGTGATCGTGTGATCGGCGCCATATGACCATACTAGAATTTTAATTATAAGCGATCATTTGCAAATACATTTTGGATAAAAATGCGATTGCGTTTGAAAGTTTTTCACAACTGCTATGGCGCGGGCAAATATATATTAGTACTAGAAGCTTTTCGGAGGTTCTACCCGCCACCCTTCACCGATACGGTAACCAAACAAAAAAAAATTTCTTAATTTTTTACTTATTTAATATACCTATACTAATATACCTATAATATTTATAACGACTATGTTGTATAACGCCTTATTTCCCTATAATCACAGTGAATTGTGTCTGCAGACCACAAGTTGGCCACCCCTGGTATACAAGCCGCATCATACGCTGTACACTTACACTCACATGCGTGTGTTCACGTACGCACATCGGTGAAAACGGCGGTGGCGGATCTAGGAGTGTTGCAGCGGCGTCCCGTATAGTATATTATGGTGTAAAAATATTATAATATAATATTATATATTATCATTATTACGATTATTATTGTAATAATAACAACAAACACAGCGGAAATTGGTACGTTGTTGTTACAAGTGAAACGACACTGACGGCTTGTGATGGCGAACGCAGCAAGTCGTGAACCGAAAGGAAACGCGCGTTATTCCACCATTATGTAAATCGTCAACAACAATGACGGCGATGAGCGGTCCGAGATCTACGCGCAGGTGTCGACAACGATCTAGTTGTGTCGGTTAGGTTAGATAATGTATTATAACAATAATGCGTACCTATATAATATTATTGTTGTTTTTGTTGTTGTTGTTGTGCTTTAGTTCATACGTGTATTAATTTTCGAGTACGGTATATATGGGTACCAGCAGCAGAACTTGTGTTATGATTATTCACTTTATGTAGCTGCTGCGACTTCCCACAATATTGTGTACGTATTTGAATTTTGGACGTGTTTTTCAATTTTTGGTGGTACCTATTCCATCGCAGGAATTTAAAACGCGTTTATTTTAGAAAAAAAAACTTGAAAAAATACTCCCATCCTAATTGAAGATTACGTTTTAATAATAATGATAATAATAGTAGTAATAACGATACGGTTATACGCATATGTAATAATAATAATAATAATATCTACCTACCTCCTATATAATATGGTTATACATAAAATACAGAGATAGGTACGGGAAAGTCATAACCTTGTGAACGGGTTTATCCTAATCTATCAAACATTGTGGTACCTACGTGCAATAAACATTTTAATCATTCGATTATCCCGCGCGTGTGTGTAAAAAAAAAATAAATACAAATTTCATTTACCCTCGAAAAAAGTAGGTATAAATTAGTCGAGTCCGAATTTCTGTTGGATACGTCATAAAATATACGCATTTGTAAAATTAATAAATTAATATGCAGTGGAATAAACGAGAGCAACAAATTTATCGAAAACGATTTCTAACAATTAACCTTTGTATATTTTATACATTATACATTATTTACAATTAAATAGTAAAATCGACTATCGAGTGTCTCCGTGCAGCCGGCAGGTACCGCTATAACTCAAAATAAAAAGGTATTCTCCACAAATCTCTTTTATGTTACACGCGTGTATACCTACATGAATAAATGGTCTTGTACACATTTTTTTATCGATATTTTATTTTACAAAATACTAGTTTTCTGCGATTCGGTAAACAGAGAACAAGAAATTAAGTGTTAGAAATTTACACGTTTTTTAAGTAATAAATATTTTATTTAAGTTTTGAAAGTATAATTAATAATTTATTGTTAAACGAAAATGTCCACACCATGATAAGCAACCGATATTGTTATTATTTTTGTTACTATTATTTGTTATTACCTCCAAGGCGTGTCACGGTTTCGCAAAGAAAAATTATTAATATTAATTTAAAATAATTAGGTCAAATGTGATTAAATAATTAATAAGAGTAATATATTATTTTTAACCTACAACCCATGCCATACCTGTATCTTAAATTTAGTTAAACAATCTTGTAGTCATACGTTTATGACTAGAAATTAATAAAATATTTTAACATCTTTAGAATACAATAATACATTAATGTGTAATTGATATTATGCGTAAAATTTATTTTGATGTACCTACAAATTTAAAATAATATATTAAAACAAAACAATGAGACAAGTAAATAAAACAGTTTTTTATCGTTGTCAGTGATAAGTATTTAATTGTGTACCAAGTATAAATATGCTTACATCATTCAGACTTTGAAAATCAAGCTAAACGTGTCACATTATGTTTGTTATAAATTGTAATATGCGTAGAATAAAACTGGACCAACATCGCGTTATTATTATGTATTTTACACGTAAACTAATAAACTTGATAAACAGACAAACTATAGACAAAAACAACTGATGTTGTAAACATATTGATGCGATTCGTATGCGGTTTAAAAGACATATTTACGTATAACACATGACGGTGACGCTTTTTCCTAAAAATACTAAAAAAAAAGATAAATACATTTTGTGAGTACAGACGGTTGGCGATCGGTAGTTTATACGTATTCGAAACATAAAATAAGTATAAGTACTTACCTAATTCCTAAACAATGCAATAATTGTATAGAAATATAACAGAAATGTTTTCTTCTACACCGCTTTTTCATTAAACACGTGTAGTATAATAGAGTTGAAAAATTCCCTGGGCCATGCATTGGTGGCATAAATTTCTATATGTGAAAAAAAAATAATGATCATAGACCCTGCATAGACGCCAGTCGCTTAATTTTTATTATCGAATGTTATTGCGGAAAATATTTAACCTCGATAATTTCAACCAATAATCGTTAAATCTCACACAACGACATGACTCGATCTGAGCAAATTAGTTATTGAAAATAATACAACAATAAAATGAAGTACGGTATTAAAAGATAAATCGCGTTAGACGCGTGTTTTTCTTTTTAAAAACAAAAAAACAACGGCCAACGAGCTGTAGGTATATTATAATTTATAATAATATATTATTATAATCGAACGCGATTAGTCACACCGCGATGAAAACATAATATTATAATTAACATATCCAACGCGACTTTTGATCGTTGCTTATCGGATTTATATTTTACTAATGGAAATTAAAAAGAAAACGTGTGTGACAGATTCGTTATTTATTATTATTCATATCCACGCAGTTAATTTTTACAAAAAATTTTGCTTTCACAGTATCGTATAATTCTTACATATATTATTATTATTTGTTTTTTTTTCTGGCAATTACACAAACCAAAAATTTTCGTAAACCAAATAATTTCATATGATTTGACAATATTGTTTAAAAGCCAACATTTTCTAGGGTATATTATGTATATATAGGTTAACACTTGATAAATTTAGAATAATGGTATTGTAAGTTTTCAAACAAACTATTGGAACGTATCTACGATTTAACTTTCACCCTTTTACTATGTGTGCAGCAAAACAAAACACGTAATTTATGTAGAATAAAGTAAAAATTGTCATAACATACGAGTATAATATTACATCTACTCAATCGAATGTACGAATTATGAATACTAAGTATGTGCATAAAATATAAATTAAAATGTACATTTTTACTAAAATAGAATTTACACATTTTAAATGTTAATTTCTGATAATCTTAACTTACACTTCTGCGATTTCTTCGAACTTGTAATTAACTACATCCAATTACCGATTATATAAGAGATAAAACAATCCAATTTAAAAGAAAAAGTATGTAAAATATGTATTTAACTGCAATGTTATTTAATGATGTAGGGACTACCACAAATTCTCATGCAATTAGAATAAAAGAAACTTGTGTTTTATATATTATTCTTTCTTTTTGTCAATTAAATATTTTATTTAATAAAATTATAATAGTAAGTAATACATTTTAATATCAATATTTTAATTAATATTTTTTTTTATTTATTTATTTTTTTAACACAATAAGCAATAATATAATATCCTTTTAGGTATAATAATATGATTTATATAACAAATTATATGTTTTTATACGAATATAGAAATTACCGTTTCAATGATAAGGAAGTTGCATTTAAAATTTAAATACTATATTAAGTATTTATACTTATCGTTTCATTTTAATTATATTAAAACTTGTACCTATAATAATGGTAATTTTAATAACAATGTTAATAGTAAAGTGGGTGCCTATTGAAATTATAATATTATAATAACCTCTTAATTATGAGTATATATATTATATATACATTTAAGACCTACTGATTAATGATTCTTAATGATATAAATAAATAATAACAGTCGTTTCGCTAAAATAAGATTTAGGATTTAGATAAAAAAAAAAAACAATGTCAAAATAAAGATAATATAATAGAAAAACGGATGTGTAATATGAAAGTTATTGTACGAAAATGAATATCTAACAGAAATAAAATATAAAGAAAACATAAGACGAAAAAAAAATATAATGACAATAATTAAAACTTGCCTATTTTAATACTATATATTATTATCGTCTACAATCCACATAAAAAAAGGATTAGATAATATCTTCGAATGATGATCAGTTTTGTCGAAAATATCGTTTTCTATTAATATTGCAGAAAACAAATAGATTTATAATCAACGGTAAGAGTGTGGCCATGAAAGTAAATTGCAATAAAAATTGATAAATCTACATTTTTATTCGTATAATAGTCGTGGTTATTCGATTACATATCAGAAACTAATTGACAATTCTTCACACACACGCGCACGCAGTAAAAAAAAAAAAAATGATTATGGTACCTACATTTGGTCTTCTATAATATGTTCTTAGTGTTAAAAAATTCATGTATGTGGTATATAATAGACGTCATATTTTATAGTATTAAGAAAGTGGTTTTTATTTTTACTTTTTTTGGTGTGAACACGTTAAGTCGACCTATTCGGGTGCGACAATATTTAGGCGCCTATCTTGTATACGTTTTATATTTTATAGATACCGGTCACCATCAAACAAACGAATGTGCCTATATAATAGTACGGTATAATAATAGTAATAATAATAATAGCATAGCGTTGTTTTCGTGCGGCCACCGAGGAAAGCGAGTCCGGGTCATTTATCCGCACGACTGTCGATCCGCGTGCATTAATATAAACTCATGCGAAAAAATTGCCGTGATTTGTAAAGTATTTACACGTCGGAGGGTTACAAAAAGAAAAAAAACCAAAATAATATGTAACATCACTCTATCTGAACATTATAAAATTCGTTCGATCTCGTTTCGAAAATATATTATGCACATGTCCTCTCTCTCCCTATCCAACTATATATTATAATATCATAATAGTATACGTTTATAATACCTATAGCAGATATAATCAGGCCACATTCGAGTTCGGATCAATGAAACACAGCGGGTCGATCGAATGCTATATGAATGCGATCGAACCGCGCGTTACATAATAAGTATAGCACACCGCGAATTCGAGAGCATCCGTTTTCAAGGTCGGCCACTGGCATCCATTATTGTTATTGTCATTATTATTATTATTATTATTACACACACGGTGTATTCTATAAGCTATACATATGTATATATTATCGCAACAGAGGTACGTATAAGTCGTATAACGTAATAATAATAATGGTAATATATTGTACGCGTTCGGGAGATATTATTCGGCGACACTTCACTCGCCGGACCTTAGGACCTTATCGACTACCGCCACCGGGTTCAACGTATCCACGTCGTCGTCACTACAGGGTTTCGTCATCGCATCGTCGTGGTCCTATACAAACACTGTAATTTTTTGCTCCCTAATTCGTATTCAGCTCGCGTTTCGCTCAAAAACCATCTCTACACGGATTATACTAAATATATTTAATGCACGCGTACTGTATCTCGTGGGCATCTAATACTCACATGCTACACTGCTGCAGACACGGGCAATTATTGCATTTAAATCACGCCGTACTTCTCGTACTAATATACGAGTAGTAAAATCACTCTTCCGCCCATAAAATGAAAAAAAATGCACATTTCCCAAACATTGAAATAGTAGATAATAAGAACCACAGATATAGTAATAAGTATTGAGACACATTATTCCTACCTTTTATGGCAGAAGAACGAAATAATTTTACCTGATTTTTATTGTGCTTTTATCACTTTATACTTTTACTAGTTACAGAAACAATTAAGGTTATACAATGTAATATTATACCCACAAACTCAATTTTGATAAAAATTGATATGGTTCTTAAACCTGTATAAAAACTATAAATATATTATAATCAATTGAACAGGATAGCCGACGTCATTATATTCCTTCTCCCTACCATCTACAAATTTCTTGTGGAACGAAAACCTTCATCGAAGAGCCATGTGCAATTTGGAAGTTATACAGGGTCCAGATTGAATAAAAAGAATGCTTCGTATGTATAATACATTTTCCAAGTTGTGGTAAACCCGTTGCTTTTAGGGATGCAACCACTCCCTCCTTTCGCTCCTTTCCTTCCTCCTAACCTACCTACTTCCCAGTCGGCTCAGATCCTTGCGTATGATATTATGGATATATTATTATGTTTGTAAGCGTTTTTATTAAACAACAGTCATAGCTATTGTTATTCAAAACACATAGCGTAGATTCGCGCATCGCGATTCCTGTCATCACATGATGGGCACGTCACGGTATGCCAGGATACCGCAGGACCGTATAACGACAATGGCAAAGGACTTACTCGGTGTGGTGCCCGGAGGACCCGGTACACGGCGGCGATCTGGTTGATCAGGGGTAAAGTGAGGCTGAACGAATGGACCGGCGGCGACCGTTGCGGCTCCGGCACGTTGGCCGAGTACTCGAACGGATCTGTGTCGTCCACGTACTGTACGCGACACGCGAGCGACATCATGGCGAGCGTAAAAACGGCGTCTGAATCGAAACGATAGACTACGGCCGACGATCGCTGTTGAGCGGACTACACCCGCGCGACGACCCAAATGCCCACGACAGTTTTCGGACAGTGGCGCGCGGACATTATTTCATGGTTTACTGCCGTGCGAAAACCGTGTAGGTATCCACAGTAGTTCGACGACGAGATAAACGATATTATTTATGACAATTGAGTGCGATACTCCGCGATTTATGTGTCGCTATTATTTCGATCGTATATACGGCAGAGCAGACGAGACGGTACAACGTACACACCGATATCGGTCGTACGAGACGGACACGGACTGACTGACTGTTTGGCGTTTGGCGTACGCGGAGGACGCCGCCGCCGCCGTCACCGCTACCTCCGCCACCGTGCGGACAGATAGGCGGAGGATCGTGTAGTAGTAGTCTCCCCCCACCCCGCTACCGCGCTGATCAGCTGATAATAACGACCCTATCGCAATATTAACAACGATATGAAAAGAAAGAATTGTATTATTTACTATATGATTTTATACTAGGTATATATACATACGACGGTTCTTACCCTCGAGGGTCGTCCCTCTGCGAGATTACTGCGCGCGCGCGTGGGCGGTTGCGGTCTTCGTCAAACCCTTCGTTTGGCAGTGACTTTACCCTCGAGTTTTTATTTTTCTATGACAAAGTTTTTGTTTTATCGTAACTTAACGAAAAATACATTATACGCAATGTAGTGTAGTGTCACTAAAAAAAAAAATATATATCCATTATACCAGTGCTATACTCAATACGAATAAAAAAATAAAAATACGAATGTGGATAAATGGGTATAATATTGTGTTTGTATTCATTTACCACGTAGAACTCTACAAATCGCATGAAATAAAACGGTCGTAATTCAAAGGTTAAATTTTCTAAAACATCACGTAAACATATTTTAAGTATAGGTGCCTACTAATAATATTATCGGTATATAGGTATATAGAAGAAGACAAGTAAATTAAATTAAATAATAATAAACGTCTTCAAAAAGTGCTCAATTAATTTGATAATACCTCGGCGGTGTAATGCTGTGTGTCGAATGACCAAGACTAGGTATACACTGCAGCGGTAATAATAGCGTTAGGCATTTCTGTTTTCGGTCGAAGAAGACCGCGGAGACAAAGAAGTAGAAGAAGACGTACACTATCATTATTTTTCGTAACTCATTTAGTCATTTGTGTAATAATCTGTATATGTCGTGGCAGTAAATTCCCGTTGTTGTTGTTATTATTATTGTCTTAATAATATCATGATATTGCACGCAATAAACGAGACGCGTCATCGAGTTGACGAAACGAATTTTCACCCGAAATCGTGATACCCACACGAATACACGACGTTATGCCTAATTTCCGATGCGCCGATAAAGGCGGACGATCGACGGACGATACCTATACCTACCTACCTACCTACCTATATTTGCTCACGTCGTCGGCTATGATACGCCACACGCAATACCTATTATTGTATAATATTATAAGTGTTGTCGGGTAAACCGTACGGGTAAAACAATATTTTATTGTACGCGCGTAATAATATATTATGTATATAAGTCATGCATAATATAGATATCTCATACATACTACACGGCGACGATAACATATAGATCTCGAAAACGAATTAAGTAAGTGAAAGTATTGTGTATACGCGCGAGCGTCACGGCTAGGAAATTCAACTGTGTGTCTCGAACCCGAGTGGCGTAAACATACCACAGAACCGATTGCATTTAAATTATTATTAACGTCGGACGGTTATTTTATTTTATTTTTTCGAGACAATTACATCCAAGGATTTTAATGTCAAGGCAATTACTTTTTTTTCACCGTAATGCCACACGCGTTATAATAATAAAATTACAATTTATTGTAAGTTTATTATACCCGTTTGTATATCAATAATACATGTATTTATATTTACGTGCGATGTGATAGAATATCGGACAGGCTACTAAAATGTAATAAAGGGCCGTTAAAAATGTACACCAGTGGAAACACTTTTTTGCGTTATCAGTAATGTACTTTAAAACGAAGTAATAATTTATTTTATTATTTTATTATTTTGCATAGACGAGGGAAGGCGCACGGTGAAAATGTCTTAAATATAAAAAACTATCTGGCCTGATTTACTAAAAAAAAATTTCTATTTAAAAATTATTTTAGATAATACTCAACTTTTATTCTTTAGTACTCAAAAAAAACTTATTTTAAATAAGCCATGTAAGTATATGACGTCATATAGCTGACGAGTGCATTTCCGCCTATGTTTTACGTGTAAAAGTTACTTAGTTTACATAACGACTTAAATTTTCTTTAACTAATAATAAAATAGTATTCCTTATTATTATTATTTTATAAGTTGACTTTAGGGTAGAGGTTATGAATATCCTGTATGTTTATTTACAATAAACATATTTTTAAGAAAACCTTACAAAAAAAAAATCAAAATTAAGATGTATTAACACAGAACCAGTTTAAAATTATACATAAAATAAGCTAAAATATTTAAAAAAAAACTAAATTTTGGTATTTTTAAGATTTGGTTTGAATTTTCGTCTATAAAGAGACTCTTTACTTTTTTTAATTTGATACTTAACAACCAATTTATCAATATTAGAAAATTGTATACTGAAAATTGAAAATCAAAATAATAACTATAATAATATAATATATAACAAAAATCCTTAGAATAGACCCTGCTGGACCAAGTCATGACTATCGGGCATAATAAACTATGACCCATGTATTGAAACTGAGTGCATAAATAATAATCTTTTTACTTTAATTGACTTAACTATCATATGTCTAATACAAATATTTTAAAACAATTCAATAGTCATTGATAAGATATACCTATACATATTACCTTCTATTATCTACGCAACCATTCTTGTATGGTTTTTCGTTAAATATAATATTGCAGTAATAATGTACTAATATATTGTATTATAGTATTAAAATTAATACATGTATACAATATGCAGCAGATTCAGGTGTAAATGATTAATGACAATAATAAATAATAATGCACTAATATCACTGATAAAAATGATGTACGCCTAATTAAACTCAGATCAATGATACCACGCATACATACATAATAATATATAGGTACCTATCTTTTTTAAACGTTCACCTTCAATGTTCCAAAAATAATAATTTTTATAAAGACAAGTGTGACAGAATGATTTTTTTATGTTATAATAATTACTATTATAAACAGTGGTTGCTGAATTTTACCTCGGCCGAGGCGACCGCAGTCTGTACTGTAAAAGCCGTGTTTTCGCGCACTATACTATGCCGTGCTATGTTGAATAGATTTAACTTATATAGGTAACGTATACCAATATTTTATTACTTATATAATATTAAATTAATAATGCTCAAAATAGTTATGGAAGAATAGTTGTGCTGGAGATCAACAAAATTATACAATGCATATTAAATATTAGATAAACTAAGAATTCCTAATTAATTATTTCCTAAAGTTAATTATCATTATTATTTAGTATATTATAATACCTTTTATAACTACTGTTTGTGTGTTATTAGAAGTTATAGTAATCAAAATTGTTAAATAAGATCAAATTAAATTATAAATTTACTTAATAATTAGAAAATATTAACTTGAGTCAGCGAAAAAGAGTTAATTAATTTTTATAATTATTAATTAAATCATACTCATAATGAACTTTTTTTAAATATAATAAACAAACATTTTATAAAAATTACACTTCTTACTACAAACTATAGTCACATTCCGTGGGACTTAGACAATATATAGCACGTTTACGTCAAAGAATATATTTTATTGTTTACTTTTATTTAAAACCATTATATAGGTACATGATTTTAACTAACTGCATTATTTTTTTTCAAAATATCTACAAAAAGCCATGATGCTACATTAGTAAATGGATACTTTAACAAAGTAAGTTAATTATAAAATTTACTAACTAATAAAAATGTTTTTTTTTTTTTACTTTGTTGCGTTATATTACAAGCTTAAAACTCAAATGAGCACCGATTTCTACTTCACAACAATAACATTTTTAATACAATTATACAAACCAAAAATAAGATATTAAAACTTATATTAAAGGGCTATCACCAAATTTTACAAGTTGTGACTTATGTATAATACATAACCACTAGACAGCTTTAAATTATTTTTTTAAATCTTAAAAATATAATAAATTATGTCACGATTGAAAAGTGACCCTGACGGAACTCGGCATTGACTAAATTGCTAATCATAATTCACATAACAAGTACTTGCAGAAGTCATAATAAAATACTTTGGATTAAAATTTTACTAGATATAATAGATATATATTATCAAGTGTGGGTATCGTTAAATTCAAATTTTAGTTAATACATAAAACTATAAATGTTGCCAAAATAAATAATATCATTGAAAAAACTGATTAATTTCATAATAATTTAAACACCAAACAATAAATGTTGTAAAATAAATTTAAAAATTATAATTAAAACGTAGAAAAAATGTGCTGCGATTAGCCTTTTGCTCAAACTTTTAATATTTTAATCTAAAATGAAAAATATATTTAATATTTCAAACAAATAAATAAAATATTATAACTAAAATCTATAATATTTTTTATCAATTTTTGTTTTTAAGCATCTCACAATATATAATGATAATAAATTGATTAAAATAATTAACTTAAAAACGTTAAAATATACTTATTTTTGAATACTATCACTATTATTAATATTATAAGATCAATAGGTTTTTTAGTTTAAATCTAAATATTTAAAACTAAAAATATTATCATGAATACATTTCTTTTAAATATTGAGGTAATATAAAATGTAAATGTTTTAAATTGTATACCCAAAAACTAAATAGTAACAAAATAACTTAACCTTAGTGTTAAATATAGTTAAACATGTAAAACATAAAACATAAAAAATAAAGTTATTATTTAATTTAAACACTTTTACTAACTTAAATAAAGTAATTTAATGTACTAACTTTCAGAAAAAATAATTTTTAACAACTGAAGGTTTTATAGCAAAAAACTTGCAAAACTATTTCTATTCGCCCCATTTTACGATAATACTTCATAAGTTATAACTTATAACATACTGTAGGTAGGTAATATTTATATGGTTTATTTATTAATATACTATATAATTTATAAAAAATAAAATTAAATATTAATATATTTTTTTAGCTTTTATTTTTTTTCTCGTTATTTTTTTTTATATGTATACGTATTATATTTTAATCAAGTCGTTCTAAAATATGCAATAATAATTTAGCTAAAATAAATAATGTAAAGAAACGATTACTTATGAATTTTAAATTAAATTGGTAATAATTACAATTTTTAAAAAAAATATAACGATTTTATTAACAATAGTAATTCCTAAAATTTTCGTTACATAAAAGAATATTAATACTTTACCTAAGTAATAATTTTTGGAACCTCGATTAATAATCGATTGACTAAACTTCTCAACAAACCTATTTCATGTTTACTCTAGATAAATGTAGTATACATATGTATAATTGTGTAGATATTCTGATGTAAATTATTAATAAGTACAGAAAATATGGACTTACCGTCGTAAGTTTCTTTTGTATTGTCGACATCTGAGCTGTGCTATCGTGAATATGTACTTGGTCAGGTCTGATTTCCACACAATCATCTAAAATAATATGATTAAATCAATATAATTTTTTGTTCATATTTATGACTATACGAAAAGTGAAACAATATTACCTGAATCAGTATCTGGTGGTGTTGTTGGTGCAGCAGGTGGAGGTTCTTCATTTCCTAGTAGTTCATCAATATTTCGACAACCTCCAATAAATAACATTAACTGATCCAACTCATCTTGTAAATTTGGTTCTTTTTTAATTTTATTGACAGGTATTTCTGCAATTTCATTTACAACATTCTCAATTTTCTTTATTCGAAGAGAAGTTCTTTTGGTTCTGACGAAATCATCACTCTCATTTTTTTCTCCCCACCAATCAGGACTACTATCAACTAATTCCTCTTTTTGTTTTGAACTTGAATTAACTGCATCACCACTACTTGTTTGTTTAGGCTCATTACTTTGAGATTCCGATTCTTCACTTGCTAACCAAGATGGACTATCAAATGAATCCATTTTTCTAACACCAGTTATGTTTTTTATAGGACCATCTGTTGGAGTACTTTTAAGTTGATCAAATGGTTCTGGAACGTCCCGTGACCAATCAGTTGAAATACTTGTGCTTCTTTCATCTGTATTTTTTTTATCTTCTTTCCACCAATCAATTGAATCCGTTTCCTTCATTGACGTAGAGTAATGATTATCACTTATATTGTCATTTAAGTTAGGCAAATCGGTTTCTAACTGAGATTCAAGACCATTTTGCAACCAGCATTGATTTCCACGTGAATTTATATTTACATCATTTTCAGAATTAAATGGAAATAATTCATTGGAATTTTCTTCAATACTTTGGTTTTTTATTGAAGTATCGCTTGATGAATTTACTTGTTTAGCCTCATCTCCAGATAGCCACCATGGACTATCAAATGAATCCATTTTTCTGACTCCATATGATACCGTCGTTATTTCTGGACTTTTTGTTGGAGAATGATCACTTTTTCGAAGTTCTACTATATTTGAGCTTAATTTTGATTCATCACTTGTACATACATTTTTTTCTTCTGTTAACCACCAAGGCGTATCAAATGAATCCATTTTTCTTACACTATACGCTTGATTTTTAGTTGATAGAAAATTACTGGTACGTATATCTGAATTTGAAACACTATCAATATATAATATAGGGTCTTGAGTTTCAATATCGTTCAAGTATTGACCGTTAATATTTGATTCCGTTCTTATAATATTGAACGTAGGACTTACGCTTGATTGACTATTACTATTAATACAATCGTCATTTGAAATACTGTTGGCACATGATTTCGGTTTTTCATTTATTAAATCTTCTTGGACTGATTCTTGTAACCATAGATTTCTATCAGATGAATCCATTTTTCTGATTCCATATGAATGACCTTTACTTGAAGTAGAATTACTCTTTGTCGATTCTGAATAGGAAATGCTTTCCGTACCCGATAATTGACCATCATTATTATCAGCTTGCGCAGCTTCTTGTAACCACCGATTTCTATCTGAAGAATCCATTTTTCTTATATTATATGAAGGTATTTTTGTCAACTTATTATTCATATTTAAATCGAAATCTGCAGTATTTTTACATACATTTGGTTCTTCATTATTATTTTCCGAATCTTGTAACCACCAGGCTTGATCGGAAGAATCCATTTTTCTTAACGGATATTGTAATTTAGGTGCATCAGATATAACTGCAACGCCAGAAATTGGTGCAATACTTCTAATTGTAACTAATTTAGGTTCTTCAATTTTACGACCCGTTGGTGGTTTTTCTTCTGCAGTACTGGAAAATGACGAAGACCGACTAATGCCAGATTCTTCTCGATTTTTTTCCGAAGTTCTATTCCTAGTCCAATTGGGTTGAGGTAATTTTGATGTCTCTGCACCATTTGAACGACTTTTACTATGGCTAGATGAGTCAGAAAGATACGAATCTTGTTCTTGACCTTAAAAAAATTGATAATATTATGTTTTTGTCTTTTGAAAATAAATAAATAATAATATACCTGAATTATCACTAGTCGATCCAGAGTCTTTAGATTTTGAATAATTATAGCCTGACCTACTACCAACATACCTAGGTATAGGAATTGAAGATACTACTTTTAAACTAGGCATGTGGCGAAGGAATTTTTCATCTGTTTGTAAGCTGACATCTACTCCTCTTTCATATTTTCGTGGTACCATTAACACAGTAAATTCTTGTTGTCCAGCATGTTTACTTCTAAGAAATGTACTGTGAGCAGGAGGTGTTGGTGATGTACTCCGAGTGACAACTGATACCATAATATCCACTGGAGTATCTGCTTCTATATCTGGTACATTGCATACTCCAAAAACTGTTACAGATTGTTCTTTAATTGGACTTCGAACAATTGGAGCACCGAAACGACTTGCACTTCCAGTTCTCAGAGTAGGTTTGTTACCAAATCCTGATGCCGCCACTCTCATCCTTTTATCAGCTAATACAGCTTTATCCCTCGCCATGGAAGAAAATTTGTCTTTTAATGCAGTCACGGAGCTAGCATCGGTGTACGTACGAGTTGGCAGAGCCGAATTTCCAGTTAAAGCTCTGTACGAGCTTCCACTTAAAAAACGGTTTGAACTTGTTCCCTGTTATTAACAAAAAAATAAATATTTTATAAAATTTCGAAATATTTTAATTTATATTGTATATTATTACTAAAGTAGTAGGACGTTCTGGAGTCGATGTGTAACTTTGACTTGGAGATCTCCATGGTGGCTATTAATCAATTAATAAAACGGGCTTTAGATTATAACAAAACAATAGCAAATAATATAAATATAATAATAATTTAATTAGATTACTTACCCGTGAATTTCTATACGACGAAGTCATGATTACATTTGCATATTATCAACACGTATAGCTACAGTACGACTGCTGGATATGAAATGTCAACAACGCAATGTGCACCGGAGTATTGAATGCGGGCCAACTCCACGTCCACTGATCCCGTAATGGTTATTTTTATATTCAACTAAAAGTGCCTAGTGCGAACTTGAAGCCAAATGCGATTTAAAAACACGAAAATGAGACATATGTATAGACTAATATTGGGTAATTGCGAAAGAAATGCTTTAAGACCTAAAGACAAATACAATTTTAATTTTAATTTAATTTCAAGTAAAAAAAGTATTTAATAATTTTCTATGAAATATTAATAATATATAAATTATTAGTATAAAAAAAAATTAATAATATTAAAAAAATAATTGTTTTATAGAATAATTAACTGAATAAAATTGAACTTGCAAATTATTAGTTTTAAGCGTGAAGTAAGATAAACAACAAAACGTTCTGTTTAGATATACCTATATAACTACAGACTTCAGTGACTATAAACCGAGAACTAGGAAAAGCGAACACAGTCTGTGTGTCTGGTAAGACATTAAATTACATTATGGTTCATTTAGGCTGCATTTGTAGAAATTTGGCACACAAGCAATCTGTCTATTATGAATCTCTTCTATCCCCGAACCAACATATATCCGTCCGAGAATACAATATGTTCTGTTCCGTAGTAGAAACTGCCAAAACACCATAATTACTGTACAACTACGCATTTTTCTAGCCAAAATGTATTTGATATGATATGTAGACATTTAATTCTTTTTTTTTATATTTATCATAAATTATATTTCCAAAAAGAATACACATATTAAAAATGATTTATTTTAAGTATAATTTTTACATGTACGAGCTTAAAAAAATAAAATTATCACGATGGTTTGTAGTTACAAAAAAATAATAATTTACGTGTTAAAGAATAATTAAAAACATCACTTTTATATTTTTCAAAATCTTCAATTATAAAATTGAATATATTATTTTGTGTTATACCTAGAGCGCGGATTTATATGCATTTGCATATTTATTCTGATTGATCGTATGCTTAGTGAGCACAAAATTTGTTTCACGACATATAGATTTAAAAAATGAAACTTTTTAGTGCATATTTCGAAATTTTTTTATTTTTATGACTTATTTAATAATTTTTAATTGCATATTTCATCTTCTAGTGCATACATATTTCGATGTTTTTTATTTTTTTTTAGTTTTGGTTAATATCAAAATAAATTGATAGGTATACTTATAGGTTTTCCCAAACATGACCTTAATAATCGAGGAAATAAAATATATATACCAAGATGACGGAGGTGACGAAAAAATTAAAAAAAGTAGATAAGTATCTACAGGGTGATTGATTGAGCGTAAAACACTCATTATTTCAAAAAGTATTCATGTTTTTGAAAACATTTTTTTACATAGTTTTAAGTCGTTAAAAATACTACGTTTGTATTAAAAAATTATATTTTTAAATATTTTTTATCCCTATATTTTTTTAAGTTTTTTACTTTTTTGAATGACAACATAGAGTTTTAATTTCATATTCCAAAGCAGAATAATTTTCTGAGTATTTTGATACATAAAAATCTAATTTAGGATGAGTAGTTTATGAGTTATACGTATTTAAAGTTTAGACAAGCGGAGTAGTGAACAAACATTTTGCGGGGTAACCCCGTACCACTCCACTCCGCTTGTCTAAACTTTAAATACGTATAACTCATGAACGACTCGTCCTAAATTCGATTTTTATGTATCAAAATACTCAGAAAATTATTCTGCTTTGGAATATGAAATTAAAACTCTATGTTGTCATACAAAAAAGTAAAAAACTTAAAAAAATATAGGGATAAAAAATGTTTAAAAATATAATTTTTTAATAAAAACGTAGTATTGTTAACGACTTAAAACTAAGTAAAAAAATGTTTTCAAAAACATGAATACTTTTTGAAATAATGTGTGTTTTACGCTTAATCAATCACCCCGTATAGTAAGGTTCTGTAGTTTTTAAAATATATTTTATTAATTAAATGTTCAAAAATAAATTTCCTTTTTGTTAATTTTGTATGCATATTTTAACATTTTAGTGCATATATATTTTATACATATTTAAGATTTTTTTAGCACATATTTGGTTGGTTTTTAATTCATATAAACCTGCGCTCTAGCTTATACTTAATACCTACAATTAAAAACAAAAGTTTTCCAATTTTCTTTTATATAAAGATAAGCTATCAGTTTTAAAATTAATTACATGAAATTTAATGTATTCTTTATATCCAATTGGTTATATTAATATTTAATATTTTCTTGATTAACTTGATATTAAAATTTTAGTTCAAATACTTTAAAACAAAATAATAAGTATAGCTATCACGGAATTTATTATATTTATATACATAATACATTCGTACAAGTCACTGTAACAAAAATTATAAATGTGCAGTTAGAGAAAATCCTAACATTAAAACCTCGTACAGTTAACCTAACACATAAAACAGTTTTATTTAAAGTATCTTTATTAATTCATATTGTATATTTTTAAATATTATAGTATAACTTGATATTATCACTAAACCTACTTATGTAATATTAATTTAAAGTATGTCTCATTGTCTCATAATACAATAATTTTCAGTTTTCACAGTTAAAATGTAATATTAATACATTTGAAATATAATATTAAATCAATTGATAAATTATCCAATATATAGTATATACCTATATTATCAAGGAAATCAAAATAAAACGTATGCCTTCAACGTCTTTTATTAATTTAATTAATTATTAGTTTTTAAACTTATTAATATTGTACTAAACAACTTCATAACAGTGTATTTCAAACTTTATAGTTGCATGCATTCTTATTATATAAAATATAAATGTCGACGTGACCCACCGATCGCTGCGCTTGGTATATCTATAAGGAAACAGCCAATTAAAAAATAAAATAGGTACTAATAATTTTAAATAGTTATAAACATTATATATATATATATAATAATAATACGGTATATCTACTAGCTACACTATATAAGTAATACCTACAATGTATATATTTAAAATATTTATTAGTTATTACACCATTATATTTATTACTTATCAGTTATCACTGAAAAATTATCAACTACTTTACCATAATATTAGCATTAAGATATTTTTGAGGAGAACAAACGTGGTAACTAGTAATGAAATATTGTATAAATATATAATATAGATGTGGAATCACATATCCAAAAAAATGATGTTTTAAGTAATAATATTTATAAATATATTTTATTTAATAACACAAAATATTAATCAATAAATCGAATGACAAACGATTAAATGAGTATACTTAGTTACTTAGATATATATATATTAGAATTTATTTATTTACTACTCGCAGGTGTCTGGTTTAAATTAAACACTGGAAAGTTTATTATCAAACTTAGTAGCTAGTTGATGTACAATATAACATTTTATACCACGTGAAAACCATTTAATAAATTTCCATTTATTTCACCCACTCACTATTGAATAGATTACAAGTAGCCTACACCATAATTGTTTGAATGACTACACAATTACCTTTTATTCGGAGAATAAAACATTAATCCATCTCTTTCACTTCATTCCTTAACATTGAATAGGTGGTACGCTAACAACAGGATTTAAACTTAAATTAGAAAATTAATATTTTGTTCTCATACATAAAATATTGTACGAAGATTAATTATGTAGTTACAAATTAAATAATAAAAATGTTTATTGTTCATCAGTTAATATCGATTAATAGTTTTATAGTTATATAATATTCTTTATAAATGTAGTTATTTAACTACTTTATTTAAAAACCCCGAGCGTTTAGTTTATATATCATTAAAAATAAACCTTTAAAGCAAGCTACTAATAGAAAATATATTTTAAGGCCGCTAATAAAAGCATGACATGTTAAACACCTTAAGTTTAACTACGTCAGTCGCAAGACGCTGTCAAATTCTCGTTGATTCATTTTCTCCGTAATTAATAAATTTTCAGCACTATTTATTTACTCGAATTTGATTATAAACGTATTACAGTGTTAGCATAATATGTACCTATTATGTTTTTTAAAAGGTTTATATGTTATATCGAAAATATTTCTAACATTTATATAAGGTACAGTAGTACATACGTAGACTTATAAAAAATAAGCGTGAATCACTCCAGTTTCTAAACCTAGTTAGATATCATAATTATCCTAGTAATATTATATCATTTGAATGTAAATAAGCATTAAACTGTATAGATATAACTATATAAGCATAAATCTAAAACCATAAAAATCTCAGTGTATCTCAGTGTTGAATAATTTCAATTTAAATATAGATATATAATATATTATACTATTGAATTATCAAAATAAATACTTATCGGTTTTCATAATATTGTAGGTACTAAAGTACTATGTAACAAAATCATTAATTATTATTAAAAATTTTGTCACTTACACAATTACGTCTAAAAATTGCCCACTAATATGGTAGTTACTAGTTATGAATTCGGTAGTTATATCAGTTTTCAAGTACCTACGTTTATAAATATTGTATTACGCTTATTATTTTTATTTAAAAAAATAAATTTATAAAGGTTTTAGATTTTTTGTGAGCATGTAATTAAAATATACCTTAAAAATAAAACATGGGTATTATAATATATTATAATAAACTTTGTTATTCAAAATGTTGAAACGCCTTATTAACATTTAATATAGGCAACAAAAGCTGCATCTTTTCACGTGTGATGTTTTTTACAAAATATTTATTTATAATAATTATTATAAATTAGATCATTATTTATTAGGTTACTTTGTAATTGCTAAACTCAAGTGTTGTATGTAAGATATCAGAATATTGATAAATGATAATACAAATAAAAATCGGTATCCGATGTCAAATCCTTGCATAATATACCTACACTAATATACACCACTATTATTATAAGTGTGTAGCATTAGTGGTTTAGGTAAACTTCGTGTCTTTCAGTCTTTGTTTATTGACTTTTCGATATTTTATGTATGTACCTATATGAATTCTAATTTTCATAATTACAAATTATTTATTCTAAATGGTAGGTAAATGGAATTAGTTGCTTTCTTCACTACCTACTATATTAGTTTCTCATTCACAACAATAAATAATAATATAATAATATATACTATAGCCTTTAGCCTAAGTAGCTAAGTATAACTTATAAATAATAACCTTCTTGGATTTAATTTCCTAGCGGTTTTCAACAAAATTCCAAAAAAAAAAATTATTATAGTGTATCTTTTCAAGCACACATCCATTTTTAATTGAATAAAAAAATCATTTTGACCGTTTTTAAATAAATTTTGATAATATTTGTGTTTTTTAAATGCAATACATCAGTATGTTAGCATGTACCATAACTAGTGATTCATTTGTCCAATTTATTGATATTACATTATTACAAAATATAATATTATAAGAATTTTATTAACTGTACAATTAATATACTTGAACATAATATAGAACATATAGATACTCATAAAGTATTTAAATATAAATAAAAGACTCATCAACTATGCCAACGACCATACCACGTTGAATACACCAGTTCTCGTCCGATCACTGAAGTTAAGCAACGTCGGGCGTAGTTAGTACTTGGATGGGTGACCGCTTGGGAACACTACGTGCCGTTGGCATTTTATTTTAATAAATAAAAATAATGTTTTACATTTTTTTAAAATGTAACCATGGTCACAATAAATATATATTATAAATTAATTTTATATAATAATAAAAAAAAACACTAACATAGTAATAAATTGATACATATATAATATAAATATATATATTATAAAAACTAACGCTATGGCTGATGCTGCTGTAGAAGTAACTCTTATATTTAGTTACTTCATATAGGTACAATTTATATTTCTAAGATTTAGAGATTTAAATATGATAATTTAATTTTAGAACGTTAGAGCCGAAGTTGAGAACACAAAACGAATTACGTCGGAACGCCTTGGAAACTATTTGATTGATGGATGTCAAAATAATAAAACAGATAAATTTAAGTCAGAATTAATATCAGAAAATATACCTAGAATAAAACTAGCTGGAGTGAAGTCAGACTTATACAATCCAGTTCTAAGTACATTTCGAAGGCGTGATATTGAAAATTTACAAGGAAAACTTAGTGATGAATATTCGGGATCTACATTACCGCCAGGATTAGGTACCTATAAATTATATTTATAAGATAAATATTACTTAAATTATACGAAGGACATTTTTTTCGAAGATGATAGCCGATAGGACACACATATAAAGACCATCACATTCAATAACATGCTATTAAAGTAGGTAAAAATAATAAATATACTAATAGGCGCTGGATTTTCAATAGATGACTAATCAAAAATGTAATAAAGTATTTAAAAACAAACTATTTAAGATTTTTACAAACATTTTTCACTGTTATAATTTACCAGTTAAAAATAAACTTAATAGTGTTTTATATGTTTCGAGAATAAAAACTATAATATTAGCCATTAGGTAAGGGATTTATATGTATATAGCTATACTAAAATGTATTTGTCTATAACTCAATAAAATACTATTTCAAACATACGTATTTAAATATTATACATAAAGAAAAAATGTTTAATATTAAAAATTTACAATGAGTGTTTGGTGTTGTAGAAAGGAAACAAACTTTATAGGTAAGTGCTCACTGCTATTATCCCCAGAGCTCCCACGTATTAGCTAGGCGCCTATGTATACTATAACTTTATTATTATTATACTTAATGTATGTATTATACATACATTTTTATGAAAAATTTTAAGATTTGTTCTTTGAATTTTATCGGGTATGGGTTTGATTTTCATGACATTAGATAAGTCCTTGTCTATTTAACATGGGCTAATTTTTATTTTCATTTGTATTTATTTATTTTTAAAATTGTAATGATTTTAAATTAATTATTAAATGTTTTTAGTTGCATTGCCAAATTATGATGACCACAAATTTGATCCACCACAGATAGTTTGTCCGGGGTATGATATTTTACCCTTGCCACTAAATGCAGAATACCAAAAAAAAACTACTGATGAATTGTCATTTTTGAGACATAAAGATATGTCTGATATGTGGAAGAAATTTATAGACAACGTACCAATGTCCAAGACCAGAATGAATCATATTCCTAAAAATAAGTATATAATAATTATTGGTTTTTAATTAAAAAAGAAATTAATACCTAATGTGAAACTAATTAAAAAAATTAGTTAGGATAAGTACAATAAGTTAAAAGAAAAAATTAACTGTTATTTTTGTAGACAGTAGGTACCGCTCTGTTATACATTAGACGTCTAACTATTACGTATGTGTTAAATTTGAATTCAAATATTCAATGATATATCATTTTATATACAAAAAACGATTCTGAGTGGAGACGATCTATCAGTCTAAATAACTAAGTTTATTTCATATGTTTTTTGATATTATATTTTGTATATAGGTATATTATAATATATTAGTTATTTATATTTTGTTTTACTTTTGGTAATTAAGTAATTTAAAAATGTTTTTCTGAAAATATTGCATTTATTATATTATTAGTATTTAATTATTATAATAGTATAGGTATATCTATTATATCTATACTATATTATATCTACTATAATACAACTCAAACTATAATAAACTAATAACATCTTTCTGTAAATACAGTAAAATAGTAAAAATAAATTCATAGTTTAAATAGATAATGATATCTTAAAAAAATCAAAAATGTCATTGCGTCTAGTAAAATTCATTATAATATAATATACGTAAAAGTTTTTTAATTCCCCCGAAAAAATGTTTTAAAAATAAAACAAAATAATAATATCGATATAATTATCTTTAAATAAGTATAAAAAAATGTGTCAATGTATTTTCAATAGTTTTATATAAGATATAAAAACAACTTGTGTGGGATCTTATTGTATTAAATTATTAAGAATTTTAACTTGACGAATAATTTTTATAAAAAAAAAATGAGAAAATTAAAAATTTACCATGTCTACTACAATAGCTCCAAATAATTAAAATATTTTGAAAAATGTTATCATAAACGATTATGAATTTTGTATATAATATATATTATATAAGTTGAAAATGTTCATAATAAATTTTAATTTCACATAACTATTAGCTAATTTTTATGAATTTCGTTAGTTGTCTTTAACTTTAATTAAATATTTATAAAAAATTTTATGACTAAAGATTTTCATTACATTTTAATTGAGAATCAACTTATGAGGCGCTTTTTATTAAATATATTAAAAAAAAACTAAAAAATTCTAAAATTTCTTATGCCTTTTATTCTATAAATAATTCAAAAAAATAATATAATATAAACATTCGGTGAAAATTTCAAGTGTCTACCTATGGTTATTCGTTCATGACTAATACCAAAAAAACAAAATTAATTTTGTTAAAAATTGGATTTACGTAAAATTCCGTTAATTTTTGTTTATTATTTTGTGCGTGTGTGTGTGTGTGTGTGTGTGTGTGTGTGTGTGTGTGTGTGTGTGTGTGTGTATTTACCGATTATGAAAATAATTATTGATCATTTTGTATTTATCTAACCTCTTTAAAGTACAAACTAGATCCAATTTTCTACTAAAAACTACTTCTATTTTTGAAAATCAAATCATTTTGTCGACTACTTATCGTGTACATAAAAAATATACAATAATATATAAAAATAAAAACACACATCATTATATAATCAATTCATTCAATATTCATCGCTCCTCTCAGAACTTAATAGTGCAAGAAACTCATTTAGCCATATGCGAACCTATAATATGTGAACTTATTTGGTTATGCTCATACATCCAATTTTTTTGTTATTTAAGTAAACTTTTAACAATAATTATTGTGACATTATGTTATGATATATTTATAATCAACAACCATAACAATTTAAACATACTTAGTACTATACAGTAAGTAAAATGGTTTGGGTATAAACAATAAATAGGTACCCACACATACATTTTTTTTTTTAATTTTATTTATAACAATAAACTAAAATTTCCGTAAAAAAATTAGTAGAAGTAAATAAAATATATTAATAGATATGTTTTTATTTATCTTAGAGATTTTCGTTTTCATAACTATGTGGTGAAGTACATGAAAAAAGACTAAGTGACGAAAAAGCCATGAAATTTCCATTTGAAGAAATAATCTTTATACGAAACCAAAAAATATATTTATTATGATTTTATGCGCTATCTATTGAACACAACATGCATAACTTCTGTTGTTTTATCTTATCGTCTACAGATGGTGCATGTTAATTTATTACAACACGTCTTGGTATATTATTATGACTACAAAATATAAAATTAGTACTTTTTTTAACTTTAGCTTAGTGTACAACCTATATTTAACCTATGATCTTATAATAGTTTATATATGTATTTTGTTTTTACAAAATACAATACAATTTTTATTTTTTTTACTAAAAATGATTTAGCCAATTGTCACAATTTATTTTAAATCCAATGAGTCAAAGTACGTAAATGTAAATTGCAATATAAGTTATTCTGTGTAATAATACTGTACTATATTTAGGTCACCGATGGAACACGGGAAATAGGACATAAAAAAATAAATAGATATTGTTATAATGCAGAAAACACATGATGTTGAATAAACATAATTTTATAATAATAAATACAAATAATGCTTAAATTCCCTATTTTAGTTCGGATAAAATAAACACGGAATGACGGAATATTGTTAATGTATATACCTACCCTATTTTTTTCTAATTTTAAGCCGTTACACAAATGGGAACCAGGTTACAGGGGAAACTTCTCTCCTTGTAACACCGTGTATTTAAATAAATAATATACAATGTAGTTACCCTCGATTTGAGGACTCATATTTTTTATACATTTCCTATTACACGAGTTGAATTTGTCAATCTGACATCGAAGCACACCACTCTAGGAAGGCGACTCCTTCATCCCGACAAGTTTTCATGATCACCATCTCACCTGCCTTAAAGATGGAATGAGGAACGGGTCTGTGATTAAATTTATATCATACCTAATTGATATATATTAATATATTATATTATATGTACCGTCCAAATATTATGACTATACATCATGCAATTACAGATAGGTACTCTTACTATGATATCTATTACCAGATAAATTCTATATTCTATAGCCAAACTGGCCAAACGATGATGCATGCCTATACAGTCAGAATCAAGAATAGACTAAATGTCTAAATGAAGTTGCCTCATTGCTATATGATATATAAGTATAAATGCTGCCGGAGTGGCGAAATATTAAAATTAATTTTGCCAGATAATGGAGTAGGTAATTACTAATTGATGAGTATCTATAAAGTCTACAAAAACCGAAAGTAGGATTTTCTGCTATAAATATATAATAATAACTATGATTATTTACTAGGTATATGAAGATAAATTATAAAATAAAGTAAATACCACCTTATAATTGATAACATTTAAATAATATAATAAAATACCTAGGTAAATTTTTGTTTTAACAAAAATATTGCGCTCTCAAGTAACGGTTTTATATAATGAATCGAAGTCGAAGAATAAAGATTCTCTACTCTTCATATAATATAATTTTATTGGTAATGGTTATCACACTATTCACGCTCATATGACAACTTAGGGGGGGGGGCGTTGAGGAAAGTGGAGCTCAAGGGATACATACATCCTCCCACTCCTCTTAAGACAAAAACTTCTGTTTGAAACTTTCAGTGACATGTGCTGTATGCAGTATTATACCACAGATCATAGTTGAGCATAATGTAAGATTTAATTTTTTTTAAGCAAAAAAAAATTTTACCATAGTTTTATTTTAAAATATATATTTACCTATGCACATAATAAATTGTTCAATATTTAATTTCAGTCAATTACCTACTTACAACATATTAATTATTAATCATATAAGTACTTCGAGATTTTTAGCCTTTTGTTAAATTATATTTATTTTTAATTTTCTATACTATACACGGTGATTCAAATAATATATTAATAAATTAATTGTAAATCTTGATTTAGCATTTTTTAGTATTATTATGGACCATATTTTAAAATACATAGATTTTATGTGTCATTTAAAGAGTATTATTCTGTAATGATACCAACTTCTTTTTCAAATGATTTTTTTTTTAAGATATAGATGATTCTTGATTTAAATTTAAAACATAGTTTTTGGGAAATTTAACTTTATATACTAAAGATAATAGATCAATTATGATAGTTTTGGATAATTTTGGGGCTGTTATTATTTAAAAATTGTAAATATTAATATTACAATGAGTTCCGCTTAATGTGATCACATTGGTTCAGATCATTTTGATTCTATTAACCGGTTGATTCCATGAAACATTTTTTTTTTATTGAAGAGTTTATATTTATATGTATGTTTAAAATTAGATTAAAATAAAGTAAAAAAACTATCTATTTTTGATTGTACTTCAGTACTTGAGAATCTACTAATTTTCACATTAGCCTGAAATTAAAGTCCATATTCAGTTTATATAATAGAGACATGATTTTTAATTATTTAAAAATAAATAAATAATAATGTATGTACATATTGTACCTATATAACTTTTGGAACAACTGAAAAGTATCGTTTTCGATATATTTTTGAATAGCTCCTTTTAACTTTTTTAAAACGATTATTGTTAAAATAATAATAGTAAAATAATAAAAGGTTAATTTAACATTAGTAACATAAGAACTAGTTTAGAATTTTCAATTTTGATTCCAATAAACGGTTGGTTCTATAAACCAGTGATCACATTAAGTGGAACTCACTGTAATTTTAAATGTTGATTTAGATATATCAACATTTCAATAAAAGGAATCTACTTAAAAATTGGTTCTTGTTAGAAATAATGCAATTTATATGTACCTATCGCCACAGAATATTCTTCAAACTCTATAAAAAATTAAAACATTTTTAAATGTGGTCTTCAAAAAATACTTTAAAATATAAATAATTTATACATTTATAATCAATATTCAATGACAAAATCAGAGTGCGCTTGACAAGCGCCACTAGTGTACAGTTAAGTTTTGCTCATTTTTACACAACTATACATAATTTGATTACAATACGACCGCTTTATTTTTATTTTTGTATAATTTTGTCATAATAAAACTGCTAGAACTGCATTCACAAACACTGACAATAATTATTGTTCAGTCGAGAGGTTAACAAAAACCCGATAAAATGAATGTTAATTATTACGCAATAACAATTATTGGTATTATATAATGTAAAACTAATATAAAAATGAAATTAGTCAAAGCCTGAAGTTGGATATGTATATTATATTTCAGCATTCATACGGCGATATCATTACGCTTATTTTATTTTTAAAATGATGAATGTTTATATTTGGTTAATAGTGTAATTTTTTAGAATAAGTACATTTATACAATAATAATACATTAAATTTGATATGTTTGTATTATTTTTGCAATTTTACCAAGATGTTTAGGTAGGGTTTTGGAAGCGATCCATCAAATTGTGTGTATTTTTGTGACTAATGTCATATAGTGTAAATTTTTTTTAGAATACCCGTGTTCTTAATGCTAAGATTGTTGTACATATTTGAACAAATTTTCATGATTTTAATAGCTATTCATAAAAATATGACAACATAGGTATCAATTAACAAAGTCACCCGCAGGCACAGCCACCCCCGCCCCCCCCCCATCACGCTATTTTAGTTAATATTAAATATTAATTATTTTATTACCTACTTACGTGGCTTAAGTATTTATACTTTTGACTTTGCCCCCCCCCTCTGGTTTATATTTCAGCGGGCGCCCTAGTCAATTAATTTTTTAATTATATTTAAAACATTTTAATTAATCTGCTAAAATAAAAGCGAGTAAGTATGTTTGTTAAATGTTGGTATCTAGAATCTAGATATGCCAGGTAGATACCAATAAAAAATGACAATTAGCACAAAAAAAATCTCCAATTTTTTTTTGCTCAAAAGCCATAAAATAATTTAGAACTTTTTACGACTCAAAGCATTATAATATTATCAATTATGTAAGCAATAAGCGTATTTACGATTTTTAGTTTTATAGAAAATAGAAATGTAATAAATACCTATGATAAATAAGTGATGTAGGATTTGAACGGATAATTATACAGCATGCTGTTGTTAAGAGTAATTTTAATTTAGTCTAGGGTATTATTTCAAACTTAAAAAAATTATAAAAATACGTAGTTTTCTTTATAGTATGTACCTATAACTATGATATGTAATTACCTATATTATAAACTTCATAAAAATAATAATGAATAAACAAAATTAATCAGATAATAAAAGATATGAATTGTTCATTTTTAAACCAAAAAGTTCGTGACTTTTAAAATTGAATTTTAAATTTTTCAGTAAAATTTATATTTACCATGTTTAAATCTAAATAGGGGCATCACCGTTTTTGGCAAAAACGTATCCTTTACTTTTCGGCCAGTCAGTTTTCTTTAAAATTTACAATTTTAACAACTTTACTGAACTTCATATGATTGTACCCAAAAATGTATTTTTTTATAAAAATTTTTATCTACAACTTTTTTGAAAAATTAATAAAATCAAATAATTGGCAATAAATGTTATAATATAATATTACATTAGTCGAATAAAAATAAATTTATTCTACAACCCACTATTTCAGTATTAGGACAAACAACTTCGACAGATTTGTGAATTGCTATCTCAAAGTTTATCATGACCCATTTTGAAAAACTTTGTATACTCAATTTATTTAACGAATTATTTATTTTATGGAAAGTATAATATGGTATAAACATAGGTTTCGTAACTTTTGTTTAGTAATAAGCAAAATATAATGTGTATTTTAAGTTTATGAGTGGTAAAATTAAACTTACATTGAAAAGTAAAGACTATAAAAATAGTAAAATTTGTCAAACAAAAATTAATTTTTAATTTAACAAAAATGTTAATAATATATGTTAAATCATATGTTCAGTAGTTATAATATTGTAAGTTATAAAGAAAACTGTACTGGCCGAAAAAGGGGGCCGCTCGTAACGCCATTACAAAATTTACAAAACAATATAATAATATTAAAGTAAATATAATATTGAATTTATATTTTTAACACATACTAAATATGTTTTGTAATCTTAACTAATCTAATCTTAATAAAATTGAGTCAAAATTATTTATTTGTTTATTTAAATAAACATTTAAAAAATAAAAACCTTAGGGTTGCACAGAACAATCTTAAGTGTTCCGCCAGATGTATATGTGATTAGTGATTATTGAAGAAATTATTTTATATTATATTTGGATTATTTATATTATTAAAAATTATTATTTCATATTATTTAAAGGGTTCCAGGAAATTCCAAAAAACACAAACTATTTCTCAAGGGTGGTCGTAAAAGTTTGGAAATTGCTGCATTAGAGTACCTATATAAAAACTGTTAACAATTCAAGTGTATATGATTTACTATAGAATTATTTTTTCTTACATAAAATATTAAACTGTAAATTATACAGGTTTGTTTGTTTTGGTATTGTGAAAATAAATTGTATGTTGAGACTTAAGTTGAAAGTCAAAGCCGAGTGCTTATCCGATTTGTTATGGAATATGGTATTTTCTCTTGTAATACTTTATTATTACACAATTTTTTGTAAATTGTCACTACTCATTTGTCAAACTTCGAGAGGAATTTTTACAATTTTATAGTTTTTTTTTTTTATTATTGAATTTTTAATAATTAAGTAATGAAAGCAAAATTTATAAACTATACGTCTATAATGTAACTATATAAATTGTATTAACGATAAAAATAATCACAATATTCTTTTTAAAGCTAAATTATTGGAAGTCCTTGAAAATAAATAGAAAAAATATGCATAAATATTATATAGATATTACCATGGTTTTTAAAAAGCAATAAATCACTTTCAAAGTTTCAAATAAAATCTAATGTAATAAATATTCAAATATAAAATATACATTTAAAAATCATTCTAAAACTTTATGTGTTCTTAATTACAATTTGAAAATTTAAAGCTTTAAATATTCTACTTAAAAATTATAAATAATAAAAATTATGATAACTTTATAGTTAAAAATATTATTTTATAACTTAAAAATAATAAAAAAAAATGTTTGTATACTAGAATGCTAATTCTTTATAAAAAATCTTAAAATAGATCAAATAAGTCATGTATGCATGCTGTTCAATGTTGCATGTTACTGTATGAAAGATGTTAAACGCAATCGAATAAAAATAAAAGAATAAAAGATAAACAACAAAAAAGTTAGACATAGTTTATACATAAAAGTAGGTCATTGTTTAGGTACCTTCAGAATTAATACAAACATATTCCCAAAGACGAATTACCAGTTGAGTATAATATGTAATAACTTATATAATATTCATAATATCATGTATATTGTATATCGTACATAAATATATACTGAAAAATTCACCAAACATTATCGCCCCCTTTATCTTCAATAATCTAGTTATTCAAAATCTGATTGAGTGTATTTTAAAATTCTTTAGAGTACCTATCCTTTGGAAATACAAGCTTCTGTTTTTCAAAAGAAAACCCATTTTTCTACTGTATATTATATAACCGATATTTATTAGTTTTTTTGAAAATTTTGGCATATCAAACTCAATAATAGAACGAGTAATCTTTTAGTTATTAAACTCCTTATTCGAAAGATTATAGGTCTATATTATGATAATGGATTTAATAAAAAATATAAATCCACACCAATCAATATACCTATTACAAAAATTGTAAAAATGGTCCAAGTCAAATCAATTTTAGATGCTAAGTTATATGTATTTTATAATTATTATTTAAACAAAATTATATTGAATTAGGTACATCAAAATTTAGAAAAAACTAAGCATTTATAGGGTTCTTATTTGAAGAATAAAAATGTGTAACATCACAGGACACTCCTAAGTATATATATGGTGTTTATTACTACGTATGTCTAACTCAGAACAAGTCAATATTATAGGCGTTTAGCTATACCAATTTATACCAATTTCTCAGTTTAAAGTGAGTTTTTAAGCACGTAAATACTCAAATAGTCAAAATGAATACATAAATATGGCCCACTTCCCTTAAGTCCCTTATTTTATAAGGCTTTTTTGATCATAGTATTAGTTCTTAAAGTCCCTTTATACTTTTTTTAGACTGTAAATAAGTTTAGAACATTTCATATGAAATCACTTTAATCTTTATATTGTTAGTAATATATATTTTTAATTCTCTGTAAGTTGCAGTATTATACTTGACAAATCTCCCTAAAGAACAATAAAAATTCTATCTAAACCCGTTTTTCGAATGCGATAATTGTTAAATTAAATATTTAAAATAAAAAACACCACTAATAATGTACCAATATGATGTATCAACTTATACTTATCTATTTGTATTACGAAAACAAAATTGTAGATATTCTTTAATAAAAACCCTTGTGTTAATATAACTACTATATAAGGTCATTATTGAAATAAGAAATTAATATTTTAAAAAGTCATTGATTATAAAATGTTTATGGGAAAAACCAAGTAAATAAGTAAGTAAGATAATTTAAAATATTATTTACAATAGGTTAGAAAATATATAATTATTCCGATAAAAATAATAATAGATCAAAATTAAATGAAAGTATCTTAAGTCAACATAATATAGTATTATAGTACATTCTGCACGTAAGTTGTTGTTTTAATAAAAAAAATATTTGATTTGCCAAATGGGCGTGTTGAGAAGTAACCACTCTCCAGAGCATCGGCTGTTACTATACAGAGGGGGAAGACGGACGTTCTAAGTTCCCGAAATAATTTTGTTACGAACCACTCGGTTGGGTTCGTGTTACGTCGAACCTTTTATAGACACCACCCAGTTGACTCAGAAAACCCCTACCCCACTCTATTCTGATGGGTCCCATAACACCTATATGCTGGCGCTACTCCAGGGAAAACGCGGTAGTTCTTTAAATCCGATCCAAGATAAAATACCTATGTAAATTAATTTTTTTTTTATCAAAAACGAAAAAATATGCATTTATTAAGGAAAAATTAAAAAAAAAATGTTTAATAATATATTTTACACATATATAGTCATTTAACAAACCATATTAAAATATACGACGTTCTATATTATATTATAACACATTATTATAGTTGATCGGGTCATAATATTGTATAGTACCTACTCATATCAACCATGTAAATATCAATAATGTAACTGCATCTTGCGTTACTCCCAAGCAGACACTGATACCTCATGTCATCAAGCAAAATGTATAAATATACTAATGTCCCATGTTATCCCGCGACCGTTGCACGGCGTTTCAGCGAATATTTCAACGCCTACGAGGTCCACCGAGCCAGATTAGGCCCTTTGCGCCCCACTCCGTTCTATTTCTAGAGATGACAATACTGAGCTGCCGTGTGTAGTGGACCCGTTTCAATATTTCAGGAATTCGTTATGATTATCCTGTTTATTTTTAACAGCCGTATCGATTTGTTTTTTCATGTAGTTGGAATATTTATGTTTATTCTTTTATAATTCTAAAAAAACACAATATGATAAAACTGTTATTTTCATTTCCAGTAACCCGACGCCAGTGAAATAGAACTTTTAATTTAAACAGATTTTTTTTTATACTAGGTATAATACATTATAAATCTGTAAACCAATATTGGGATTATGCGAAAATTCATAAGATATATCTCTACCTGAAAAACAATATAAGTAGGAAACGTAATAGATTAAATAATTAATTTTGATAGTTAAATTTAATAATAGTTTACTATCTTTAAAACTTTTGAAGCCAAGATCTACTAATAACTTTTTTAACTGGAATAGGTACTTCGTTCAAAATTAAGTTTCATTCGTAAAATAGACAATATAATTTTATAGAATTAATAATATTCAAGCATTTAAAATATCCAGAATGTATCACTATAGTTTTCCCCGTGAATACATTTCATATTAATATATTTAAAAAATCGATTTAAGTTTTTTTTTATTATTTAGAATAAAGTAGTAAACACTTAAAAATTTAAAACAGCTCGATCTTTAGGACGAATTATAAATATAATTTGATTTATAAAAAGTAAATTATTATTTTCTATAAAATATTTGTATAATTTTGTAAGTTTTAAAGTCTATAATACATACCTAACATATAACTATATAACTATATAAGTATGTATGTGCACGAGAGAATAAAATAAAACAGAATATGTTGTGAACAGAATATAATATACAAGACCTGCACAAAATGGCAGGTGATAGGTTTAGGGACAACAAGATGAACACGTTGTGTAACAATTTATTTATTATACTTATACAATCTAATCAAGAAAATGTTTTTGTGATATTTAAACTGAAAATATAAAATTAGTTGAACGAACTTAAGAACCTTTTGTTAACATGAATAATGATTGTTCTAAAGTTAAACATTAAATCTGAATTCAAAATGACTAGACCACACATGGATGAGACATTCTTAATTTTTATAATCTGTCATCTTGACAAAAGTTATACTTAGTTAATGTAGTCAATAATAATAATCATATAATTTTTTATAATAAAAATTATTCAGAAATAACAGTTTCCCTGTCATTAACTATGTAATTTTTCGAGTTTAAAATTGTTTATGAAGAACTAAAGATATATTAAAAAAAAACTTCATAATAAATCATGAAAACTAGGTCAACCCTCTAAAATTTCTAAGAGGTCTTTATATTATATTTAACGTTACAATATTTAAATACTTTAAGAAACTTGCTCTTATTTTAATGCAATTCAGAAAACAATAGGTAAAATAAATGTAAAAAATATATTATATATATATAATAGTTTTTAAATGTTTGCTTACAATGTGTTAAATTTACTCATACAAATGAACTAAACAATACCTAGTCTTAAAAGTGTTTTTAAAACCACATTTTTATGACTTTATTTCAACTAATTATTTAAATATAAAAACTCTTTTATTGAAAACCTTCTAAAAATTTGATTTTTTTTCTCTTTTAATAAAAATGGATCAAAGTAATATAGACCTAATAAAACATAATTTGAGTATTCAAAAACTACTTCGCTAAATATATAATATATAAATAGTAGTAGAGTAATGTGTTTAAATTTCAGTCCATTATTTACACCATAAAACATTTGAAGTTGTTTATGAAAAGTCGGTATGACTCTATTAAGCCAATATGTCCTTGAACAAAATTAATATTAATAATAAAATATACTAAATATACTTAAAATATTAATTAACAATTGTTGTTTAAAACAAGAATAATAAATAAAAAAATTTTCCAAAAATAAAAATCGTATAATTATTTATATTTAAAAAAAAAAATTGTTTAAAACTAAATGTTAATATGCTAATTATACATATTTTACTACAATGGCTTATTATTTAAAATGCATTGCTTTGTATTATAGTATCTATTACTTTATCAAAATTTTTTCTATTTTTATAATATATAAAGTATTGTATAATAATTTATGAATTGAAAATTAAATTTAGTTAACTATTTTCTCTTATAAATTCTATCTTAATCTTTTATATCCTATTAATAGTCTTATATTCTTAGTCAGTCTTATTTTAAATCTCGAAAAAGAAATATTTATATAATCAATAATTGACTGCATAGTGCATACCTATTACCTATACATCAAGGACCAAGGATATACCTATGTGACTATATGTGTTACATAGTGATGTAAAGTATTTTCATGATGCTAATTATTTGAAATTTTAAAAATGAAATAAAATAATTTTTGATAGAAATAGTTTAAATAAGTAAATTATTGATAATAGCTTAAATAATAATATTAATAATATTCAATATAGTAACTATTATAAGCGTGATTGATTCTTTTTCAATAATTAAAGGCCAATACAATTTTAACTATTCCTTTCAAGGACACAAAACGCCGACCTCAAATGTTCAAGTTCGTTACTCTCCAGCCCTCGAAGTAAACAACGATTATGTGGAGGGAGTAGCTTGTGAGTGGGCGTCAAAACGGGGGCTAGTACTAGTCAGACGCTCAGCCTTCAGTTAAGTACGACAGCTCAGCTCGGTCCGTCCTCAGCGCTTGGGTAGTCTAAAAATAGTCACATTTTTCTAGTTTCTACCTTAAGTGCGATTTCAAAGTTCTAGTGATACTGAAAAAAATAAGAAGTTCGTTTTAATTAGTGCAGACATGTCTTCATCCAAGACAACCAAGACATACAGTTACCGCTCTGTAGGAGGCGGAAATGCTGACATAAATATCGACTATTCCCATGACCTTAGCGCTTTATCTCGGCTTGAAGTAAGTAAATTTTGAATAACTTGTATACTAAAAACTATTATAGAGCTATGGAATATCCAATTATAATTTTCCAAAATCAAAACTCACAATGTTTAGGTACCATAAAAATAGAATACATCACATTTTCCAGGTATATATTAATCATCTTCAGCTGCCAGAAGAAGAACGAATGTTGTACATAATAGTCAAATGAGACTATTAAATGTTTTATTCACAGATTTGAGAAACACGGAATAGAGATTAATAGCTTTTTAGAGGTAGGTGAAGAGAGGTTTCTTCTTCTTGACAGTCTGAAGGAAGCACGGTGTGACGCCGCCCACCCTCCTTAGCCCTTACAATATAATAAACAATTAAATATACTGAATGTTTTGATTTGATTAACCAAATCCTGCGTTTGTTTTTCCCTTTAGGATAAGATCAGACTTCTGCAAGAAGACTTAGAATCGGAACGCGAACTCCGACAACGTGTAAGTACATAATGTGACATTGACAGAGCTGAGTGCCATAAACTATTTAACTATTAAAAAGATTTAGTTTTAATGATAATTATTTATTGTGTATTTATGTTAAATTACATTTTGTAATGCTTAAAATAAAAATAATATTTTTTTTTTTGTGTGTACAAGATAAATAAATATTAAATTAAGCTTATAAACGAACATCGTTTAAAATATTTAGAAATCTACTTCTTATGAATTATGTTAAACTATAAAAAATATTTTATATTAATAAAAAATTTCAAAAAAGAACTGATTAATAAAACTTTGACTAATTAATCAAAGTTCACATTTTCTGTAATCTTAGGTTTTTCAGATTTCATGATTTTTGTTGTTAACTTAAAATAATTGAGGGACACAGTTTCGATTTTGCTATCGTTACCAATCGTAATTGGATCCAAAAATATGTGTAATCCCTGAGAGTAAAATACATGCATTCCTTTAAATAAGTCAACACTATGTTATAAATAACAGCAGGACAGCTTAATTACCATAGTCAACGGCGGCAGGGTGAAGAAGTACTTTTCTTTATAGTTGCCAGAATTATGAGACAGTTCAAATCTATTTTCCCACCGTTCGTCATGGCAAATGACCAAGTATAAAAATGCTGAGAAATATTAACAGATCTTCGAATTCTGGCAACAGTAATTATATAATATAAGCTCAAGCCACCGTGAAATGCCTAAATATTACTTTACACGCTATTCTAAAAAAAAAAAAACAATCTAATTATAAATCTAATTAATATTTTTAAGCATAGTAATTTCAATAATATTATTATTTCATTCGATATTCAATACACCTCAAATAAGCCGTAGCCGTATGTACCTTATTTAAAAGAATATTTGCAATGTTAACTAGATTTTATTTTAACGATTACCTAGTTGACAAATATGAATCGTCGATAAATAAAGTCCAAAAATCTAGACCCTCCACAAAAAAATCGTAGGACTAAATTAAACATATTGATCAATAAATCTGCCACTTGATTTTGCTTGATTTCGCTTGATCCATACTTTTTATAATATAATATATACATATATGTATATCAATAGATTATATATCTTTATCCAATTTATCCGAAAATATAAGCGGTGACTTCTGGTTACTGTGTATGAAATATTATTTAATATATCAAATACTTAAACATTTTAAAAATTGTTAAAAATACAAAATTACTATAGAAATAATGCCAAAATTAAATACATCATATGCTCGTAAAAATACCAAATTGTTTATCATTAAAACTTAAATTAGTTATGAAATATTTATATAATACAATAATAATAGTACCAGAAAGAGCAAATTTATCATAATAGTTAGATTTAAAGAATAATTGTTTATCCCATCTATATACTTACAAATTAAAATAATTATAAAATAGGTAACATTTTATATTATCATAATGTACACTCTACTTTAAAAACAATAATTAATAAATAACAAAAATTTCGGTATTAACTAATTATTATTTAAATAGGTATAATATTGAGTATATGTATAAAATATTATTGAATACTTGTATAATATAATATAATATTTTATTGTATATTTATTAGCATTATTTATGATTTTGAGTCAATTATCATTTATATTTTACAAAATGCTAAAATAAGTTTAAGTTAGTATTAAAATATTAAAAATATTAAAATAATAAATTTAATTTTAATAACATTCTTAAAAAATAATAATAATAAAAATATGGTTGTAATAAGGTGACAAAATAAAGTTTAAAATTATATTTACTCAAATTTTCTTAATAAAATACAATGATTTTGATTATTAAAATATAATGAATTGATGATTTACTTAATTTTTAACTTAAATATATTTTCTTTGATAATTTCCTATGAAATGTCATTATTTCGACAAGAAAAACTCCTCTATATTTACTTTAAACGTTCAGATTGAATACAAATCTTATTTACCGTTACTGCGAATACTATAATTTCTATAATTATTTATACAATTTTTACCTACCTAAGTACCTAACTGCAATCCATTATTATTATTAATCATAATAGTAAGTGGTAGGAATGTTTTGCTTGAATCATGAAAATATATTCTCTACTCTGTGTTTGGCGTACATACAACTCCTAAAAAATACATACCTATATTGAGTAGGTAATTTATTTCACACTTTGAGCATATTATAAAATGACTAATCGTCATAATAGATATGTCCTCTATACATCCTAAATAATATAGATTGGTAATGAATAATGGTATAAAATTGACTAAAATAATTATAATTATAATGCACAAGTTTATAAGTATTATTAAAAGTATTATTGTAAACATTCTTTTAAATACGTGTAGTAAACATATTGATAAATTATCAATGGAATTAATTCAAAATTATTGATTTACAAAAGAAAAATTGTATTATTCTAAACCTCTAGTTTAAATAAGAGACTAAACCAGTCCCTGTTAATAAAATGTTTTTATAATTTATACTGCACTTTAGTTTTTAGATTATTATGTAAATATAATACATTGTATACGTCCCTTTTCAAAACAATATATAACATATAAATAGTGATAAATGTGTATAGGTACTATTTTATGTTAAAAAAATATTTTAACGACAACGCGCCAAACTAAAAAAGTAAAAATAAATTAACATTTCACTTTTTTTGTAGGAACTTAAATTAATCTTTTAGATACGGCGGTGATGCAAAATATTGTATGATTTGTTGAATAAATATTATTTTAAACAGTAAATGTTACGCATGCATAAAAGTTGTAGAACAGAACTATTTGTAAAATTCTTCATGATAGTTTCAATAGTAATAATATATAATATACATTTTTTATTTACTCAAAAATATGCATAATATTTAATTTTTCATACACAATGACATTTTTAAATGTTAATAATTTAAAATTTAACTGCACGTCACCATACACTTTACAGTAAAAATAATAACTCATAAATATTATTTAATATTATTATAATGCTTAAACAATTTCCAAAATCACTATTGCTTTTTTTTTTATTCGTAGCAAGTTAAATTTCTTTGGCACAGAGCTTTGGAAAGGTACTCTAAAAATAAGTATAAAGAAAGTGATGCTATGCCGAACGGGACGAATGAAGTGTGAACGACCACTAAGCTGACCATCTAGTTATATTTTTATAAACGGAATTTAGCCTGGTTTCATTGACATGTGTCAATCGACACGTTTGATTCACCTAACCTAACTTAAATGTTTATTTTTGAATTTTGGCGAGTACCTACCTGAAATATATTATAAATGAAAACTAAGTATCCTAACTAAATAAATCATTGCTGATAACAACCTAATACAAAACTAACCATATTATTGATTCTATTAAATTTATTAAAATAATATATAATATAATTTTTATATCGTTTGTTAATATTAATAAATTATTATTATTCAGATTGAAAGAGAAAAAGCTGATGTGAGTGTGCAATTAATATCTCTCACTGAACGTTTGGAAGAAGCTGAAGGCGGAGCCGAAAGTCAAGTAATTTATAATATTTTATGAGAATAAAATACCAGTAAATTTTTAACAATAATTATTTTTATATGATTATGTATAAACAGTTTGAAATCAATAAGAAACGTGACACAGAACTCACTAAGCTCCGTAAACTATTGGAAGATGTCCACATTGAATCTGAAGAAACTGCTCATCTTTTGCGTAAAAAGCATCAAGAAGTCGTCGCTGACTTCCAAGAACAATTGGATCAACTTGCCAAAGCAAAAGCTAGGTAAATAAAACCTAAATGTGCCCAACACATTATTAAATTTATTACATTTTTCACATTTATTATATTTGTGTATTACATAAATATTTTTCATTTCCAGGACCGAAAAAGAAAAGGCTAAATTCCAACAAGAAGTTTACGAACTGTTGGCACAAATTGAAAATGCTAACAAAGATAAAGTAATAATCCAAAATTAAAATTAAAACAAATCAAACATATATTTTTATTTTTTAACATTATTCCAGTACACATCGATAAAGACAATTGAAAAATTAGAGATCACTATTCATGAACTTAACATCCGTATTGAAGAAATTACAAGATCTGTTACAGAAATCACTTCGATTAAGACCCGTTTGTCAATGGTTAGAAAAAATCATCAATTATAATTTTTTTGCGAAACTAAAATACTATTATGATTTTAGGAAAATATTGAATTAGTTAAAGAAGTTCAAGATTTAAAAGTATCAATTGAGAACAGTACATATCTTAAGTCTCAAATTGCTGGACAATTAGAAGACGCTCGCAGGAGACTAGAAGAAGACGAAAGAGTATGGATACACTTTTAATATTTAAATAATATTTTTAAAAAATTTACTCATTATAATACTATTACAGAGACGCTCACTTTTAGAATCCAACTTACATTCAGTAGAAGTTGAATTGGAATCAGTAAGAGTTCAACTGGAAGAAGAATCTGAGGCTCGTTTAGACCTCGAGAGACAATTAATCAAGGCTAATGGTGAATCTCAAGCATGGAAATCAAAATACGATTCTGAAGCAAGCGCTAGGGCCGAGGAAGTTGAAGAGCTGCGGTAATTTAAATTTAAAACAATTATTATAAATAAACATAAATTAGCTTTTTGGTTAATTTTTTTCTAGTCGTAAATACTCTGCACGTATCCAAGAACAAGAGGAACACATCGAAACACTTTTGGTTAAAGTCAACAACTTGGAGAAACAGAAATCTAGGCTCCAGAGTGAAGTTGAAGTTCTTATTATTGATTTGGAAAAGGTTTATTTATTTTTTTATTATAAATTTAAACAGTTTATTTGAATAAAATAATAACTGTATATTGTGTACATAGGCTAACAACACTGCAAGAGATCTACAAAAACGTGTTGAGCATTTGGAAAGAGTTAACATTGACTTGAAGACTCGTCTTGATGAAACCACTGCATTGTTCGAACAAGGACAACGGGACTTGAGAAACAAACAAAATGAAATTCAAAGATTAACCCACGAATTGGACAAAACCAGAGAACAAAAAGATCAACTTACTCGTGAAAATAAGAAATTGGCTGGTATAGTTATATTATTTTTAAAATATATTTAAATTAAATACAATTAATTTTACAACTAAAAATTTAATTCAGATGATTTGCACGACGCCAAGAACACTATTTCTGAATACAACAGAAGATTACACGAGTTAGAATTAGAACTCAGGCGGTTGGAGAATGAACGCGATGAACTTAGCGCTGCTTATAAAGAAGCTGAAGCTGTATGTATTTAATTTGAATATTGAATATTGGATTTTATAAAAAAAGTATTCAATATTTATATTTTAGGGAAGAAAAGCTGAGGAAGGTAGAGCTTTCCGATTGTCTGCTGAACTTACTCAATTCAGACATGAAGCTGAAAAACGTTTAGCTGAAAAAGATGAAGAAATTGAATCTATTCGGTAAGATTTTTGAACTTATATATTATCAATTATATAATAATATATTATAATTATATTATTTGGCTAGTGAGTTTATCAAAATAATCAAAACAATAACAATAATTTTTAAATTATAAAATATTTAAAGTTCGAACAAATACCTAATAGCTTTAAATATAATGCATAAAATAATAAAATACATATATATCGTATAAATATATAATAATATGTAACATAACATATCGTAAAATCAAAGAATAAATCATAAAATAAGTGTATAGATAATTTCAACATTAATTTGTTTGATAATTATCTACCTAACAAAAATAAATATAATTAAAAATAATTTACTAATATAAGTATTTAATAAAATAAATCTAAATAAGTTCTTGTATAGTTAATAGTTTCTCATATATAATTTCTTATTGAGTTGATAGAATGTTTGAATTCATAATCCATTATATTATCTAAAAACTATACTTATAACTGAAAAAGGTCTTGACGCAAATTGAACTTTAAATCAAACTAGTTATTGTTATACATAATACATTTTTTATATTGGAACTGGTAAACAATATTTAAATAATAAAATTTCTTTGTTAAAAAAGAATTTTATTATACCTAATATGTATAGGACATAAGTATTTAAAAACAGTAATAAATAAATAAATAAAATATCAAATACTTATTATTAAACAAAACTATATTTAACTATATTGTTATTACAAAACTATAAAAGATGGAATATTTGTCAAAATTATTCAAATTATTTACATTTACCTAACAATTTTTTTTTGTATTATTATATCCAAAGCAAATTATTATTTAGAAATAGGTAAAAATTTCAACTTTCAATCATGAATTTTAAGGCTCATTTTTAAACAAATAATTTATCTTTACTTTAATAAAAACAAAAATATAATAGAAGAAAGTTGGGGTAAAAAAAAATATTTAAACATTGAATTAGACTAGCAATTAAATAAATATTTAATGAACTATAAATTCATAAAGATACAGATAAGTTTTATAACTGTTCTAATGAAAAAAAATGTTGAATTAAATAAACAATTAAAATTATCAAGATGTCAAAATATATACAAATTACTGATGTAATTAATTAATTAATATTAAAAGCATTAGACATTGTACAGTACTATAATAGATAATAATCTATTACTATTTAATTATCTTTGTAATTTTTATGATAGTTTTTATATTGATGAATTCGACATTTTGGCAGATATTTACTACCAAAATAGTAGATTTAGAAATATATTTAATAATATAATACCACGACACTTTATCATAAATTGAACAATAATAACAATTTAATTTATTTTATTTCGGTTTAAAAATATTTAAAGAAAATTTGAATTTTATAGTAATCTGCACTGTAAACAGTCTAAAGATATACTTTTGTTATTATTTGTATTACATCTGATTGTACTACATTAACGCGTTAAATATTCTGAAATATTCAAATATACTTAACAACAATACAATTTACAAATCATAGGTATATCGATTGACGATTATGTATAGATACGTGACAGCCCTTCAGTTTCATAATATGATAATATGATGTTAAATGTTTGTATAATATGTACATTGACACTTTTAAATTCCTCTTCATATAACTAAACATTTTAAGTATAGCTCATAATCACATTATTAAATACAAAATAACATATAAAGCATATGCTGCATACGAATTGAATCCCTAATCCCTTGTACAACCTTTTAGGATGAATTGAGTCCGTTTTAATTATTAACTGAATTCTGTCAAACTTAAAAAAAAACATCTTCCTTTCCATTTTTATAGATTTAACAAATGTTTTAGAAAAAAAAATTAAATATTTTATTATATAATTATGTATAACTATAACATAATATAAATAATTTAAATTTACTTGTGTATAATTAGGTAACATGTATACACATTTTTAACTGTTTTTTTTCAAATTTCGATCGCAATAGACGAATAAAGAATTACGATCGTAATAAAATTGAAGGTACGATTACCGTCCGAATTGCGGTTCATATTTAGCGACTATTTGGTCATTAATTATATTGACAATGATTCCATTTTTCCAACTACCTTTTGACACTTTCAGCTTTAGACATTAATCTTTGAATAACAGATAATGGAAGTAAAGCTTTTAATTCTAAATTCAAAACTTAAAACCGATCGCCAAATCCCAACATATTTAAAATTTTAAAGTGTTTCAATACCCCCTGGTATAGGTTAAAGCACTGCCAATAGATACATTGTACCTAACCTATCTTTTTTATTTAGTTTAAATTTATTTTGATAATTTCTTATGCTCTTTTATCAATCAAATAAATTATGTATCACGTTTAGCCAAAATAATAATTTACCTAATACTTCAAACGTAATAGTAATCTTATTATAAAATCACCACCACACACAGTAATAAATACAAGTATAATTCTTTCTTCTTTTAATATACAACATCAAGTTTTCATTAATGTATAATTATTTAATTTAATATTAAGTGATTATACCTATCTAGTCATTATTATATATGTATATATACCTATTTATAAAGTATTGACCTACTTTTCGCCCAACAAAAAAACACATTTTGGCATTAATTCAAATAATTGAATAACTTCCAAAATTATAATATGAGTCATAAATTTGTTTAATTTTTTATACATTTTTTAATATGTTTCAAAAGCTTGAAAAAATAAAACAAATTTTTTTTAATGCCATTAGATATCTAGTAATTTACCGCTTTGAATTTTTTAATTGAGAATATAAAATACGTTAAAAATGAATAAAACACAATTTTTAAATAGTACCTATGCTTTGGAAATATAATAATATATAGATACCTATGTTTTATAATACTAAGATCTTATACTAATATTTAAGTACGCGTCATAATCGAATTATAAATATATTCTGATATTATGAAATTACCGTTGTAGAGAATTTTAAAATCTAATTTCATAAACTATAGGTACACTTAATCACTAGTATTATACTGAATATAGAAAAATGATTCTATAAAAAAAATCTCATAAAATATTAATTCATTATTAAAGATAAGGTATAATATTATTATTCAAGTTAATTTCCTATCCATATAATATCTTTATATCTCTAATATTAATATTAATTACAAAAAACAGAATGATATATTACATCAATACATGGTTAGGGGAAAATAACACGTTTTTTTGTGTTAAGTGCTATTAAAACTTTGTGATTTATTAGTTCAGAAATAATTAATAATGATTTTTCATAATAATATGGGCGCTTACCTATCTTGATTGATAAAACAATTTTGCTGTTTTTCTCATATTAAATAAAAACATATATGTATTACAATTTTGATAGTATGCTGTTACACACCAAATGCACTATTCTCTTCTTAAATAACAAATTATCTACAAACATCAAAAAAAATTTTTTTTCTAATTTGATTTATTTATATTTCTTATTTTACAATATCGTAATATTTGGCTCAAAAGTAATTAATTACCTTTAAGTGACATTGACCTATTTCCCAATTGTGAAATATTTAATTAAACCATCATAATCATATTTATTAAATTTTTCCATAATTTTCTAGAATAAATCGTATATTATTGTTATAATAAATATATTAAAGAAAATAAATATATTAATTAAGCTACTGTATATTAATTTAAGTTATTGGTGTAAAAATGATTAAGTACTATATTTTTATTAATTTAATAAATTAAATTAAAACAAATGTTAGATTTATGTAGCCACCATTTAGATAACTAAAAATATCGTGTATACTCAATAAGTAATCACTAAATGTAGACAACATTAAATTATAGGAAGAATGTACAAAAAAAGATCTTTAAGTGTTTTTATTGGAATTTTATTGTGAAAGAATGCTCAATATGCCAATGACGTCTGTATGGGAAAAAAAGAAAGCTAAATAGAAGCTTTCATGTAAATCGACATTGACTGAGACTGAAGACCTTCGATCTGTTTTATAAATATACTTACTCGATCGACGTCGCCCAGTATTCATAAAAATAAATCAGTTATTATTGACGACCAGTAGTGAACGTAACCCATCCCTAGATTAACGTTGTATTCGTGTTCAATCTTCATAAAAAAATGTCCAAGAACTTCCGGGGTAGATCTGCTAAAAGCATCGAAGCTACATTGCTGAGAAATGCACACAAAAATATTGCTGAAGATTTAATATTATCAAAGGTATCGACAAGAGAAAACTACAGAGGTGAAATGAAAATTAAGAAAAAAACCATTTTTGATTTAACCCATACATATAACTCTTTGGACGAGACCAAAATGCTACAACCCCTAACCGAAATCTCAAATGAACTCCGGAAGTTCGAGGCTAAAAGTTCTAATTATTTTGAAGACGGAAGGTATTAATACAAAAAACGGAAATTCAATTTATTTTTACTGGTGTATAATTTTTTTAATTTTAATTTTATTAATAATGTATTTGAATATTTATTTTCAGCAAGCAAACAAGCATCGAAATTGAACAACTGAATGCTCGCGTGGTTGAAGCAGAGACAAAATTAAAGACCGAAGTAACAAGAATTAAGAAGAAGATGCATATTCAGATAACTGAATTGGAAATGTCATTAGATGTTGCCAACAAAAACAACATCGAGCTACAAAAAACAATCAAAAAGCAATCTCTCCACTTAACGGTAAAATTTATTTTTAAATAAAATATAAAAACTATATAAATCGTCACTACTATTTTCACTGTTAATTTAAAGTAATAATAACATAGTGAATGCAAGAAGAAGCACTTGAATCAAGTTTTATAATTTGATATTTTAAATAAAAATACATCGATTCGAGCGCAATATTTTAGATTCTGAACGGAGTGATGAATGTATTGCTTTTACAATGATGTGTGTTTTTTTTTTTTTTTGTGTCTGACGACAACATTTGGAGCAGTAATAATGCTCCGATTTTTAACTTCAGCCCCTCTTTGAATAGGAAATTGAATCTAGTTGGTACTTTGGGGGGTCAAAATTAAAATTTTCAAATAGTTTTCAAAAAAATCGAGAAAAACAAAAAAAAAGTGACAGAAAAACGGCAATTTTACGAAAAACCACTTTTCGACAAAATCGATTTTTTGATTTTGCTGTAACTCAAAAACGAATCATTGAAAATACTTGAAATTTTCACCAAATGTTTATGGTTATCTCTTTACAGTTAAATTTTCAAAATATTTTGACCATTTTTAAGCTACTTATAGACAATTGAAATTTTCGACTTTTCTAAATTTTTTTTCTTCAAATGCCGATAAAAATATTTTGGGTGGCCAGAAAATCTTGAAAATTTAATACAAGGTTTCTTATAAGTTGTTCTTAAAGTTATAAAAAAAAATCCAAAATCGTTAGTCACAATTTTTTTTTATAAGGGCTTAAAGTTCAAATTTATACGAAATATGTCAACATTTAAATTAAATTTCATACTCTCATTATGTGTATGTTGCCAAATATTTTTTTTATTAATAAACGGATATTATAAAGTAACTATAGTAACATAATATAGTAACTATACTATTTGTTTCAAAATAGAATATATGACAATATTTAAATATAATATATCCTAGACTGACAAATCATCTCCGTTCAGAATCGTTTTTCGTATACAATGATAGGTATACCTATCATTGCATTCAAATTTAACCTACCCTAGTCTGAGGTCCACCCCACCCCCTAATGTACAGCAGAGCGATACTCACTTACCCGCTTTTTTACTAATCCAGAGTCGTATTTAGGGAGTGGCTCGAGTGGGTAATTGTCCGGTGCACTTTACTTTTTAGGTATGCCAAAAAAAAATAGTAAAAAATGATAATAGTAAAATAATGCATAATAGTTATTTTTTTGTTTGTTTTATAGACCATGTTTGGTAATTTTTAAATTATCTTTCATACGCAATAAATACTAAATATTTTATGTTTTTATATTTACTTAAATATTTTACTCAATGCTATTTTATCATATAATATTATATTAGTCAGAAATGAAAAATTATAGAAAATAAGTAAATTTTTAGTTCTAGTAATGAGCAATTTTTTTTATGACAAGTCAATGTGGAAATAAAGCTTAAAGAAGCGGTGATAAAATAGTTGTAGCCTTATAGATTACTAGGTACATTACTAAATACGGCACTGTAGTAATCAAAATAGTTATATACTGATTTCATAGTACACTGCTAGTGCTACACAAGTTATTTTTCAATTTTACTATTTAATACTTAGCTAATTATACTTTTTCGAATATTATAATAATTTTATTTTTAATTGAGATTTTTATATTAATTATTATTTACATTATTGAATAGGAATTGCAAGCTCATTACGACGAAGGTCAACGCCAGTTGGCTGTTACATTGGATCAATTGGCCATTGCTCAGCGCAAGATCCAATCTCTTACTGGAGAAATGGAAGAGCTCCGTGGAAACTATGACGCTGTAAGTGTAAAAAAAAATTATACACCAGACAATTTTTAACGTAATTTGTATAATCAAAGTTCAAAACTTTAATTTATATTTATTTTAGACATTACGCAACAAACGAGCCATCGAAATTATGTACGAAGAATCGCAGAGCCGTGTAAATGAATTAACCACTATTAACGTTAACTTGTCGTCATCAAGAGCGAAGATTGAACAAGAGTTACACCAATTGGTATCAGACTACGAAGAAGTATCTAAAGAGTTGAGAGTGAGTTTTCTCTAAATAAAATCCTAATTTTATTGTAATTTTTACATACTTATATTTATTATCATTAATGTAAAGGTATCAGATGAACGTTACCAACGGGTACAAATTGAATTGAAACACACAGTAGAAGTATTGCACGAAGAACAAGAAAGAGTGATTAAGATCGAAGCTATTAAGAAGTCGTTGGAAATTGAAGTCAAGAACATTTCTGTTCGTCTTGAAGAAGTCGAAGCCAACGCTATTGTGGGTGGCAAACGCATTATTGGCAAACTAGAAGCCAGAGTGAGTAAAATTATGATATACCTAGTTTAGTTAATAATTAGTACCAATTAGGTACTAATTTTACTTATGTACGGAAAATGACATATTCTTTTCAAACAGATCCGTGACTTGGAATTAGAAATCGACGAAGAAAAACGTCGTCACGCCGAGAGTGTTAAAATTCTGCGCAAGAAGGAACGTTCTCTCAAGGAACTGGTCATCCAAAGCGAAGAAGATCACAAGAACGTACAGCTCTTACAAGAAGCTCTAGACAAAGTCAACCAGAAGGTCAACATTTACAAGAGGCAATTACAAGAACAGGTTTGAAATTGTTTAATACATACGTGCCGTGTAGTAAATGTTGCCATTGGCTTGTTATACTGTTTCATCGTTTCTAAAATATTGTTCGGTTAACCGTCTGCAGGAAGGTATGAGCACCCAGAGCGTAACTCGAGTAAGGCGATTCCAGCGGGAATTGGAAGCTGCCGAAGACAGAGCTGACGCTGCTGAAAGCAATCTATCTTTGATCCGCGCCAAGCATAGGAGCTTCGTGACAACATCACACCCGGGCTCACAAGTGTATGTTGTACAAGAATCAAGGGCTACAACTACGTCTTCAGAACAATATTAATTCATTTAATAACAATTATTTTCTGTTTTTATTAATGTAACATTTATTTTTTTTTTTAATAATCGACCGAAATAGGCTACACATATTCCACGTGACGCAAATCGTTTTAGCTTTTACCACTCTTCGAAAAACACTTTATCAACAATTCGGTGTTTAGTATATTCTCAAAATTATATACTCTGACTAAACACCATAAATTTATCAAAAAATAAAAAATAAAATAAATGTATTACAGAGAAATAAATGCTTTTAAGACATATTTATTATAACAATCTTTAAGTTGGACAAGCTGGAAAATATCATTACGATCGGTAGACCTATTTTTGGTTATTTATGAATTTCATTCAATATAATATGTATTTCATATGTCTACATCAATAAAATAAATTAATAAATAATTTAAAACAAGTTACTTTATTTTTATTTTAATGTAGGTCTCCTCTAGTCCTCTACGGCTCTATCTAGTATCTATACCTAGGTACTATATACTCGTTCCTATATAGTTTGATAGGTTATAAGTTATAAGTGTTATAACCAACCTTGATAGCTTGATAAGTATTCGAATACTTGTATTTGAATATGTTTGATATTTCATGGAGTACCTATTTTAAAAATATATTTGACAGATGTATTTTAAATACTTTTTCTTTGAATTCTTATTCCAGAATACTAAATAGGTACTTTTTGTTTTTGTTTTTTTTTTTCGTTTTACCGTTGTATTCTACTATTTCTACTCCAATAAGACTAATATTTTCTTATTCAAATATATTAAATTATGTTTTTAGGAAAAAAAAATTTACCTATAATAATGGTTCGAAGAATATGTATTAAGATGTTGTCAAATAATAGATCAGTAAAGCAAACCATGATGGGCTCCGCTCCATATCTGAAATTGTTAAATTTATTAAATCATTTAAATAGATTTTATTATATATTAACTATTTAATTTTCTAAATAAGGTTAAATATCGATACGTGATTATTCCAAATTATCGTAAGAATATTTCAATATCATATTTATTGTCCTTATTTATTTTATATTCAAAAATTGTTTAAAGAAAATATTCGAATACAAATGACACCAGGTACCATTCAAATGTATGTTCTGAGTAGGTACATTTATAAAGTATTTATACAAAGCTGTGTAAGACAATTAACTTGTAAGATTTAAGAAGTTATGATTTATTACATAGGACATTATTAAGTCACAATATACGACAAGTCGATAACACTTACAAATTATTGAATCGTTTGGTCTATATTGTATTATATTTAAAACTGCATTTTTGAACTCATTACCTGGTCTGACTCTGTATATGATTTGTCTTTCGCCTTTCATATTATTTATTCTTAAAAATCATCGACAATCGATAGATTCACCGTCAGTACAGCCATTTATAATATCTAAGTATTGTTATGGACCTCAAATTTATCAGAAGTTTTTGTTAACAAATTAGATAATATATAGTTGTTATTTGGGTGGTGGTGAATTCATAGTAGAATAAACTAGAGGATAAAAAAAAAGTTGAAAATACAAATTTAAAACGATTTCTCATTAAACAGTTTTAGTTTTTTTATTGTAATCTAAAAAGGTAGTAGACTAACCTACTCATATTATCATTTTCTTTACTCAATAATTTTTTCAAAAATATTTGAATTAATTTTAAGTTATTTATAGACATTATCAAAATTATTGTCACAAGTATCAAATGATTAAATTCTGAAATTCGTCAAAATCACAAACATCTTAAAATTAATTTGTAGTTAAAATCTTATAAAATGTTCAATTTTTATAACTAATAATAAAACTTAAACATTTTATAAAAAGTTTCTCGTGAATGGTTTTTACTGGAAAATAAAATTTATAAGCACAATTTTTTTTAGACATCTGAACTTTAAATTTGGACAAAATAATATATTGATACAATGATTAACAATTTTAGTTATCTGGTTGTAATTCAATATTACTCACGAAGACTTGAAACTTTTACATTTTAATGTATATTATAATATTCTATATACACAATGACATTTTCAAATATTTAGATTAATTTTAAGGTGTTGTCCATTTATTACACTTATACATACCTTATCACAACAATCAATGGTAAGTCAGTATTTACTCGAAAATTATGAATAATATAAACATAAACTATGTATTAAAATTAAATATTAATATAGATGTGAAATATTTTTAACAAAAAATAATTCTTTATACGGTATTACTAATTGAAAAATAAATTTAATTGATAGCATTATAAATTTATCAAAAAATAAAAATATATACTTAGTGATATAAACTGACTAACCATCTATTACTATGAATATCTTCTTTTTTTATCTTTAATTATACTCTCGTTATCTGGGCAGATGTACCATAAGAGTTTAAAAATCAGAATGAAGTATTTTCCGTACTAAAAAATAATATAATATGTACCTACCAAAAGTTATCATTATTTATTTTTTCATTCTGAAAATGTCACTTTTTAGTGTCCTAAAGATTTCTTCTCTAAGAACAATGCGACAGAGTAATGATTATGATTATTTTAGACATGTATAACATGATTTAGGAAGAACATACAAACTATGTATTTTAAGGTATAAGTATAATGAGTACATACTGATGATATATTATAATAATTTATAATACAAACAATTAAATTTTGAATGGATATATTTTAAGTTTTGTTCACCATAGTAATAAAGGAAAATTAACTAGTATTTCAAGCAATATTTAACATAAATATAAACATAAATTTATTCACAAAACTGTTGCTTTGATCAATTCTAAATGGTATTGAGTTAGATACCTATTGCATTAAGTTTATAAAAAAACAACAATAATGTATTCATTTATACATATAAATTTATGGTTTAAACTTATTACTGATTAGCATTGACTATATCAACAAATTCTGGTTTTAAAGATGCACCTCCAACCAAAAACCCATCAATATCGCATTCTTTAGCTAATTCTCGGCAATTAGATGATGTCACAGATCCACCATAAATGATGCGTGTAGTTTTGGCAACAGTTTCATTTACTTCATCAGTTAACCATTTTCTCAAAATTTTATGGACATCTTGAGCCTGAAGGAAAATAATATAATTTAAGACTTAAGTATATACAATAAAATAATTTTAGAAATGTTCAATAACTTACTTGTTGAGGGCTTGCAGTTTTACCAGTACCAATTGCCCAGACTGGTTCATAAGCAATGACTACATTTTGCCAATTGCATATTTTCTCCTTAATAGCTTGAATTTGCTTAGCTACAACAGCTTCAGTTTGTCCAGCTTCACGTTCTTCAAGAGTTTCACCAATACACGCAACAACAGACAATCCAGACTCAAGAGCATGATTTATTTTTTCAGCAATGAGCTGTTAAAACATTGAAAATAATTTAGTATTAGCATTGTATTAATATCAAAGTTTAATCTGAGAGAGAACTTTCCTCATACTTCTGTAAATTTTTAAATCATAAATATTTATTCTAAATTGAATTTACTATTCTAATTTAGGCACAAGAGAAAATTAATACAAATATATAAAGAAAAATTAACTGGTATATGTAATTTTATTAAATAGGTATAATACATTTTTCAATAGACCCTTAAAGGAGAAGTTAAAAGAAGGTTTGCTTTTAAAAAATAAGGAAAAACCTATTGATATAAAATTTATTATTATTATGGTAATTATAATTAAATTTGTCATTTTCCATTTTTTTTTTTTTTTATATATATTGTTTGAGTTAACAGTCATCGGTGTTAATTATTATTTATTAAACTTTGGTCTAAAGCTATTTTTGTTTTATTTCTTAGTGATTACAAAATACATAATGTATTAATGTCTGTACTAAAATAATATAGTAAAAATCATAAAAATTAAATCAAACATACTTTAGAGTTAGGACTTATAATCATGATAAAGAATCTTATTTTTGTATAAACTGTATTTAATAATCATAAGTAAATAAAACAAACATATTAAAGTTTGGACAATTGTCTAATAATCTTATTAACAACTATTAAACAATTCAAAAAATAAAAACAAAATTTGAGAGCATTATAATTGCATAGATATCAGTAATACACAATTATACTCTATTCATGTTAAGAAATAATCCAAGTGGCAATAATTGTTTATATAGTAAAACCACGCCCCTGCACACAAGTTGACAACCAATAATGAACAAAAAACAAAAATAAAAATAATAAATACATTTTTATAATAATAAACCTATTGGATTATTTATAATATATCTTTACAAATTATAAAATAACTAAGTGCATAACCTACAAAATATGTATGTACATCTTTGTCAATTATATTTATTAAAAAAAAGTTATTGGTAGATCCATAGAGATAAAAAAATATACATTTTAATATGTATATGAATATAAATCATGAACAAATAAATAAAGCATAAAAAGAATTAACAAGTGATGTGGTATGAGACCATTAAACATGCTGCATTTTTTATACTAAATAAGGCATTGATTAGCAACTTATGACTTGAAAATAAGATGGGAAAAGATTCAAGTTTTCATAAAATAAATATATTTTTTGTATTTAAGAATAGTATATATTGAAAGTCAATTATTACTTATCAGTATAATTCAACATCAATACTCACAGTATCGGACTCGTTGAATATTTGCCGACGTTCAGAATGACCCAAAATCACCCAATCGATACCAATATCTTTTAACATACTAGGGCTTATTTCTCCAGTAAATGCGCCCTTTTCAGTTTTATAACAATTCTGTGCAGCAACATATATGTTACATGGTGCTTTTTCTTTAACAGAATTCAAATATATGGCTGGTACTCCAATCAAAACCTCTGCAAAAATAATTTATTGAACTGTATGCACATCTCAATCTATTAGTATCATGAACTTACCGACATTAGGGTCCAAAGGTCCCTTTATTAAATTGCTGAGTAGTTCATCGGCGACTTTCTTTGAACCATTCATCTTCCAGTTACCTCCAACAAAGAATTTTCGAGACATGATGGCTGTTGAGAAAAACGATCTAGAAGAGAAAAAATAGAAAATGACAGTCAATGAGCAATGGATGCTGCAACTCACTGCACGGTAAATGGAGATGAAGTTATTTGCTAAAGAACGCCGACCGTCAAATACCTATTTTGTGGTCGAATGAAAATTGATGTTGATAGCGGACGTAACTACGTAAGTATTGATATGGGCCGTGATAAAAACGTAGGACATACTTATGACCTCTAGTGGGGAACTTAAGGTCAATTATTTAACGAGTCAAATTGATAACTTTATGATAATTTATCATTATTTTGCTACTTGCAATAGTAGATAACAATATATAACAAGCACGATTAAAGATATATCTTTAATCGTGATAACAAGTAACAACAATAATACAACATAAAAAATAAAATATATTAATATAAATAATTTTAAATTTTAAAATTAAAATATAAAATTTCTGTGCTTTTGGTAATTCATATATTTTTCTACAGTGAATGCTAATTCAATACATTATTGTCTATTGAAACTACCTAGTACTACTAGTGCCTTAGTAATATCAAATACTATAAATTATAGTATTTAGTGCTTTTAATTATTTTTGAGTAAGTATATATAGTCGTATAATAATAATAATTAATTATTATTATTATTTGTTATTATAAAGAGGAAAATTTACAATAAATAATGAAACCCTTAGGGCACAGAGTAAGATATTATATTATAGAGTAAATACATATAACATAAAGTAAGAAATTTAGATAATCTCAATTAAATATATATTAAATTGAAATACAATTGAACATAAATATTCAATAGGTATAAGAAGTAATTTCTTAGTTCATTAGTTCATAGCAAGATAAAGTTTATACAATATATATAGACGCATTTTTATAAAATTGATACTGATTTTTAGTGGTTAACAAGCCTGGTTCATAGGGTTGGCAATATAGGCCCACGACTAGGGCATTTTTCAGAGGAAGCATTTTAAAATTTTTCTACTATAGAAATAGAATTGATGTACATTTACATGTAAGGGGTGATAAAACTCAAGTTTGCTTAGGTGTGTTTAAACACTGAGCTGAACCTAATGGTTAAGGGTTGCTTGTTCTCACAAAAAACTACCTAAGGGTAATATTTCAGTAAATTTAATGTTTTTCAAGGCATTTTATATATTTTTATTTTATTCTGAAGCAGAATATTTCCTGTGCTGACACTCAAAAATGAATAATCTATATATTGTTCATAAACATTTTGTTTTCTATTTTATTTTATTTGCATATGTAAAAATATTGTTTTCAAGAAAATACCTTACTATGTTTAATAAAATCATCCTATTACATTAAATCCGCTATTTTCGATTAAAGATCATATGTTAATAATTAATAACAAACAATTTTGAAACAAAATAAAGTAAAATAGTTTGGTTTTAAGAGAATTCATTTTTTATGAGATTTTTCTGTATTATGTTTAGTATTATAACACTATATAGAGTTTTTAAGATACACAAGACCTTTTAAAAATTAAAACAAAATGTTAGTCTAAAAAACTAATTTCATTGGAGTTCATGATAATTATATTATATGTATATATACAGTGTTGGGTAGTAACGTAACGTAAATTACAAATTATTGTAACGCAATTACTTTTTCAGTAACGCAGCAGTAATTTCATTACATTTTACTTACAGTAACGTAATTGTAACGCAATTACTTTTTAAAAGTAATTTCTATGAAGTAACGCAATAATGCATTATTTTCCACATTACTTATTAAAATAATAGTTTTGAATGTAGTAGAAAAATAATATAATAAAATATTCTAGAAAAATTAAAAGTAGAATTAAGTAGAATTCATAATTATTAAAGAATAAAGGGGTCGTAAAATACCGAAATGTGCATTTGTATTATTGTTTTATTTAAGTACTATCTAGTGGCTAGTGACTAGTACCTACCTAGCTACTTATTTTAATATAGTATGTGACTATGGGAGTTTATTTAAAAAAATTGTTATTGAGATACCTATTTATTTAAGCGATGCAAATTACTCAGTTACATGAAATAAAATATAATTATTACATAAGTATTTTATTATTTTATTATTTTTATGCTGGCAGCCAATGTTTTGTTACCTAAAGGTTTTAATTTTGATTAAATTTTATTAATTTCCTCAAATTTGTTTAAATATTTTTGGTTCCTTGTTCCTTCATAAAAAATCAGTTGTTAAGTTAATTTATATATTTTTATTTATTAATCAAACAAATGGACTGATATTTTTGAATTTTAAGATAAAAAAAAAAAGTAACGTTATTTGTAACGCACTACCACGCACTACTTTATTTATGAAAAAGTAACGTAACGTGATAAAAATAATTTTAGGTAACGCAAATGTAATTAAAATAAAAATATGTGAAGTAACGAGTAACGTAATTCCATTACTTTTTAAAAGTAATTTACCCAACACTGTATATATATAATATATACTTAATTTTATTAATGTATGTAAAAGTTAGTTTATAAAAATACCATGTTACGCTAAAACTTACTTTTTAAAACAACTTGGTATATATGCTGACATTTTGTGGTTTTACATTGAAAATATTAGAAAAAACTGATTTCATCTGTACAGTATTATAGCTGCAGAGTATTAAAAAAAAAACCATGGATAATACATTAACATGGAAAAATGTATAAAAATAGCCAGAGATCTCATACTCATAGTATAAGGACTATGAAAATAACAGTGCTGTAAACAGGAAAGCAAAAGAGCTAAATTGACCTATAAACCATTTTAATAATAAAGGAATAAAATGTGTATGCATCAATTGACCACAAACTATGCCATTTGGAAATACAAATTTGACATTATTCAATAAATATTTAATAAAAAAATATATATTAATCTATTTACATATAATAGTTTTCTTTCAGTAGACAAATCAAACATCCATTTTTTTTTTCTAATGGTTTAATCTTCAAATAACTCATGGCAAATAATCCTGTAGACGAAACAACTCATAAAGAAGAAAAAAAGTTTGTGTTCAAGGATTCAACTTTTGACGTAAGTAAATGTACTAAAAATCTTATTAATTTTGATTAATATGAATCATTGAGTGTCACTAAATTAAATGTAAAGAATACAATAAGTAAAATGTATATTTTATAACCCTATAAGCTTAAATTTATATGAAAATGTTTATAAAATATTATTGTTGACTACCTTACTAGATAGTTCAGTCTCAATATTTATTATATTATTTGATACCATTTCAAAGATTCTTTATCATTTATATTAGTTAATACCAAATTTATAAAAAGGTATCATACTTAATGGTTTTAATTGTATCAATAGTATTGTACATGTTGTAGTTACACAATAGTATAGCACTATTACACATATTATACGAGTATTTAATTCATAATTATTTAAAGCTTATTGACTGACCTCCTTAACCCATATTCTTCAATATAATTTAATTTTTTTCTTTCTAAAAGTAGTAAACTATATTATTAAACTACAATAACAATATGTCAATATATACAATATATATTATGTATGTACTATTATAAACAGTAGAATCATTTTGTAAAAAATAATTAGTAAGTAACTATTGTTTTTACTACTGATTTATTTATATAGCAAATGAAAAAAATAAATAGTTTTGTAAAAACTCTGAAATCTCAGTCTAATTCTCCCATAAATCCTTAACTATTTACATACACATCAGAATATGTAGTTGTACCATCAGCATACCTAATTTTAGAATTTCTAACATTTAATTATAGGTACAGCTACTGTACAGTGTAATAATTCAATTATATAATAATTTCTATTATTGTTTGTACTAACTTATTTAAAAAAAAAAATAATTTAATTACAATCTAACGCTCATAACCGCCTCACTGAAATTTTTTTGCCATTTTTCATTCTTATAGATTTACCTCTGAAAGCGGCACATCTTTTTTTAAAGACAAAAAATGTGTGATTTATTTATTTATTTTAAATTATGTATGAAATAAAGTTTTTTAAGCTATTTATGAATATTTAATAATTAATGTTGCAGAGCACCAAAACAATCAATGGAAAAAAAAAATTGTGGCGTTCTTTAAAACAAATAACAGCTCAAGAAAGAAATTTACCCTGGCCTGATAACTCGATTAATTGTAAATAAACCTTATTACTTCTTTACGCAATTTATTATGCCTCTTATTTTATTTGTATGATTTCCATTCACAGATAGCAGTATTTCTGCTCCGCCATCATTCAAACCAGCAAAAAAATATTCAGATATTAGTGGATTAATTGTAATGATTAAAAAAATGTTTATTTATAAATATTCAACTAATCCCTCTTTTTTTTTTCTTTTTAAAAAGGCCAAATATAAAGATCCCCAAACATCTTTATACTATGCTGGACATGAAGAATTCAGTACTGTAAGAAATCTGCCAAGTGATATTATTACTGGATATTTGACATTACGAGGATCATATAATCCTATTGGATAATGTTTAACTTGATTAAGACTGATACATAAAATGAATAAATATGTTGGTAACAGTAAAATGTATATTACTATCTTGAATTATTATTAAACAAAAATGAACTTTATAAATAAATGTTTATTAATGATTTTACCATCTCTTAATCCTCCTATTCCTGCATAATTACATCACTACTTATATTAGTATAAAAACACATAAAATGTATTATCTTCAAACTTGTGGATCAATTTTGGGTTCATCAAATTTAATTGTTGGGAATTTGGTAGGATCTTCATTTGGTCCAATGTTGTATTGTCTGCCGATCTTCTCTAGATCAGCCTTGTAACCTTTATCAATTGAGGGGTCAAATGTCTTGGAATCAAATTTTCCTTTGTACTCGCGAATTTTATCCAAGAACAATTGTTGGATGGGATCTGAAACGTTGGTCATCAATACCGATGAAGCCGATATGTTGCGACGAACAAATCGACTGGCCGATCCAGTGGCATTCAATTTTTGTAATAAATTAAATGACAACATGTTAAATCTGAAATATTGGTTATATAATAATACATGCATTTTAAATATACACAAATAACAAAATACTTACTCTATGAAGTTAAAACTCGTGGAGCAATTATACAGAAAAGTTTCAAGTTTAAAACTTCGTAAAAAATTTATCGATAAATAAAACCTCAAATCATATGTCCAATTACTCCTGTCCTAGTCAGAAATCCTATCTCCAAGACGAATGTCAATTTTTTTTTTTTAATGATTAAAGACAGTGTATCCAAAATACAATTTTTCAGAGCAATTATATGTATTGAATATTGATATACATTATTTATTCGGACAACGTATTAAAAATGGTTACATAAATAAGATTTTTTTCAATACCATTTCTATTTATATTCAATTTTAACAAAAGTCATAAATTCTGAAAAAATATTTTCCATTTTTTCTAAACGTGAAAAATTGTTATTCTATAACTACGTTGCACTAAATTCATGTTTTCTGATAAGCGTGTGGCCATGACAACAATAACAAAGAATGACTGGGTGGTTTTCTTTATTTAAATAGTTAGAAAATAGAATATAAATATTAGATAATAGTAAACACTATACAATTTTAAGTTAGTTAATTTACATTTTTTTAGAAAAAATTTTTTATAAGTTTAACATAATGAAGATTACTGTTACAACACACGACGACCACTTGTTTGTACTCGACGTAAGCGAGGACTTAGAACTAATCAATTTCAAGGCACTTTGTGAAGTAGAAACCGGAATTCCATCACAGGAAACTGGGCTTACACACAATGGTCAGCTTTTGGTTGATGATTTTAGTACGATGAAAAACTTGGGTGTTCACGATGGGGATGTTATCATAATTCAAAGAGTTGCAAGTAGCGCTACTGCGATGGATCATTCAAGCAATAGTAGGATATAATATGAAATACATTTTCATACATTGTATCTGTAATTGGTTTTGTTTTTTTAGACATGTTACCACAATTTGACTTTAGCCGTATTCAAGTGCCTGGTTCATCTAATAGTAACACAGACACTAGCAGACAACATCAAATGCAAGATGCAGAGTATGTTAGGAACTTATTTCTCTCCAGTCCAGAACAATTAGCACTACTAAAGCAAAATAATCCCAGACTTGCGGATACATTGACCTCTAACAAAATAGGTTAGTAGCTAGTTACACTTATTTAATATTAAGTATAAAGTCTTATTTATTCACTATTAAAGTAGATAAGTATTATTATTGATGATGTGATAGTAAGTCAACAACACACAAGACTAGATTGAATTATTATTAAATTTAAAAGCTTAATATTGTATGCTGTCTAATGTATAAATTTAATAAACCTTATGGACTATAGAATATATTCAATATTATTACAATATAATAAATGAGACGATTCACTAAACATACTCGTACCTTTTTTTCTTCAATATTACAGTTATTCAAAATCCGTTTTTAGGTTTTTTATCGGTATACTTTTACACCATATTTTCAAATTCTTTAGATTTTTTTCTTCTTAAGGAATACCCTTTAAAAATACAAATTTCTGTTTTTCAAATAAGATTCCCCCTTTTCTCTAAATTATTGCAGATTTTTCTGAATTAATATCAAAATTCAAATGAGTTTGTGAATTAACTTTGTAAACTTAGGATAATAGGTTTATGTTATCAGCATATTAGTATATTACATTTATAATTTATAAAAATGGTCCCTAGTATAATAAACATTAGTTTCAATATTACATCTATTTTATATTTTTGTAAAATCATTTTTAAAGACTATGTATACTTGGTATACATTTTTATCACTAAAAACTGCTTGCTCAAATGTTTTATTATTAACTCCAACATTTCTAAAAAATGATCTACTTAGTAATTTGCAATATTAAGGGAAATTTTTCATTTTAGAAACAGAAGTTTAGATCGCCTTAGGACCTTAAGTAACACAAAAAAAAATATAAGAATTAGAAAATATAATCTTTAAACATATTTAAACATTCTAAAAATCAAAATTTGAATATATTCATTATTAAAGTAAAAATTAGAATTGAGTACACTTCTTTGAATCACTCTATAGTCTATGTATAATAATTAATTACTAAAAAGTATATTAAATTAAATAGTTAAGTTAATCCAATTCACTAATGATATAAATTTCTTTAAAAAAGGATCTTTCAATTAAATTAAAAATCTAAGCCATTCATTGTCTATAAACATTTCACAATAATTAAAGAGATTTAGCTTAGTGTTGCCATACGTCCCGGTTTTACCGGGACACTACCGGTTTGTAACTAAGTGTCCCGGTGTCCCGAGAAAGTGTTTCAAAGTCCCTGTCTCAAAATTTCACTCGATAAAATACCGATTTTCAATTATGAGAAAACATTATCTACCTAGTTCCAGGAACATTACAAAATGCAAGATTGTATGCTCGATAATCGTAGGTGGGTATTTTATTTTTAGACTTTGTATGGTCAAACCCAAAATGTATTACCACGATAATCATAAATTCATAAACCTTATGGCTTTAATTAATTACATGCCTATCTATGTATATATATATATATATAATATTATAATAATGATCAAAAAAAGTAAATATTATTTTATTATTATTTTTAATTTATATACATATTTTTCTTTCATATGGCGATATATATACAGGGTGATTCTTTTATCAAACAACATTCATTATTTTAAAAAGTATTCATGTTTTTGAAAATATTTTTTTAAATAGTTTCAAATTGTTAAAAAAAAAACGTTTCTATTAAAAAATTATATTTTTAAATATTTTTTATCCTTATAATTTTTTTAATTTTTTACTTTTTTGAATGACAACATAGTGTTTTTATTTTATATTCCAAATCAGAATAATTATCTGAGTATTTTGATAAAAAAAATTCGAATTTAGGGTGTGTAGTTTATGAGTTATACGTATTTAAGGTTTAGTTGCGCGTAGTAGAGTGGTACGGGTTACCCCGCAAAATGTTTGTCCACTACTCCCCTTGTCTAAACTTTAAATAAGTATGAGTAAACAACTCACCCTAAATTCGAATTTTTTGTATCAAAATACTCAGATAATTATTCTGCTTTGGAATATGAAATTAAAACACTATGTTCTCATTCAAAAAAGTAAAAAACTTAAAAAATTATAAGGATAAAAAATATTTTCAAAAACATGAATACTTTTTGAAATAATGAGTGTTGTTTGATAAAAGAATCACCCTGTATATATAATATTTATGATTTATCCATTCAAAATGTCCCGGGTTCAGAAAAATATAATCTTGGTAACCCTAATTTAGCTATGAGCTAATTTCTAAACTCCAATAGTATTTTTTAAATAAAATAGACTATTTCTTTATGTATAGCTGAATAATTGAGATTGATAAAAGTATAGAAATTGAATTGTTTATTTTTTATGTAGAAGAATTTGCAAATGTCATGGCTGAGCAAATGGAAGAACGAAAAAAGCGCGAGGACCAAAGAATCAGAATGATGAAAGCTCACCCATTTGATTCTGAAGCACAAAAATTAATAGCAGAAGAAATACGTCAAAAAAATATTGAAGCTAACATGGAAGCAGCTATGGAATATAATCCAGAAATGTTTGGAACAGTTGTCATGCTTTATATAAACTGCAAAGTAGATGGATATCCAGTGAAAGCTTTTATTGATTCAGGAGCTCAGACTACAATAATGTCATCTGCTTGTGCTGAACGATGCAACATCATGCGTTTAGTTGACAGTAGATGGGCTGGGTTAGCTAAAGGTGTTGGTGTACAAAAAATTATTGGCAGGATACATATGGTTCAAGTTGCAATTGAAAATGATTTTTTAACAACCAGTTTTTCTGTTCTTGAAGATCAGCCAATGGACATGCTTCTTGGATTAGATATGCTAAAAAGACATCAAGTAAAGACTCTTTTATAATTAATAAACATTTTTTTTATCATAATTCTTCTTATTAAAAGAATATCAATTCATTACATTCTCCCCGTTCTTCGTTTTAGTTTCTTTTTATAAGAAAAACACATAAGACATAACAAATCTGTATTAATGAGAACACTTTTTGTAGTTTTAGCTTCAATATTACTAATTACTAATTAATGTCAATAGACCTGTTATCAAATCTAAAGGTTATGTTAATAATATTATCTTATCTTGGGCACTTAGTAGATTTTTAATTTATATTTCAATCTTAAATTGAATAATAGTTGTGATACTTTAAAATTTTAAAGTTTTTGTAGCTCGCTAAATATCAGTAGAAGCCTACAATATGACCCAAATAATATTATCATTAAATTAAATACTAGTATTTATAATCAATGATACTAGGTTTAATACCTAATATTATAGTTGACACAAAATTAATCCTTTTTAATTACAATTTATGTTATGCTTTTGTAAAATAGAAACAATATAATATGTTGGTTCAGAATTTTGTATACTGATTATGTCTTTTTATTTGCTTTTATTTCTTCCTATGTTTAAAAAAAATTGTATATGATAAAATACTAAATCAATGTCATTAACAAAAATGCTAAATGTCTAAAGGTTATAAAATGTATATGTTTATTTATTTATTTAAATTAATAGTGTTGCATAGACCTGGAGCATAACGTTTTAAAAATTGGAACAACAGGAACTGAAACACCATTTTTACCTGAAAATGAGTTGCCAGACTGTGGTCGTTTAACTACGTCCAGTGATCATGATGGAACTAAAAATGAAGATAAAGAATTAAGAAAAGCTATAGATGAAAGCAAAAAAACACAACAAAGTAGTGGTAAATTTTCACAAAATTATTTTTAAATGAACATAATCTCTCTTTCTTTAAGATAAAGTATTTTTATATTATTGTTAAAATTAATTAGACAAGAGAAGACGTGATGCCTACTTTCTCCGAATCACACATTTCCCATTAATTCCAGGTACCTTTTTTTTCCGATCTATATTTTTTACTTTTTTAGCAGTTTCTTTGTTTTATATATATTAAATATTTAATTTTGTTATTGTAAAAAGCTATTTAATACAATTAAATTTTTATTTATTTATTTTATTTTGTTTTAATAATTTTTAGGTACCAGTAAATCTAGTCAATCTTTTAAAGAAACTGATATTACAGAACTGATCAATTTAGGATTTTCTAGGGAGCAGGTAAATAAAAATAAAAATTGAATATAATAATATCCAGAATGATGTCTAAAATTAAATACTTCTATTATAAACTACCCAAAATAATCACTACATGACGCAAGATAGTTAAGGATCACTTTTTGTGTTTCTAACTGAAGTTATAGTGATCTACTGTATTGAGTATTTTAACTAGCATTCTTAGGAAAAATAACTGTAGATAAATGATAAAATAGAATAATTGTATAGATCTGTAGACAATCCAATAAATTCAATTAGACATAATTATTCAAACAAACTCATAACCTTTTAGTTCATACATTATGGCTTATAGTGGGTACATTAATTGTTTGAAAGGTATCTTTTCAAATCTATAATTTTAAAGAATATTGTAATTCAATTAAACTATAATGTTACTTAACCTAATAATCAATAATGTTATGAAATATACATAGTTATATTGAAAATAATTAAATTTATATAATTATAATGTTTAATTTTTTTTTTTAGGTTATTCAAGAATTAAAAAGATTTAATGGAAATAAAAACGAAGCTATGGCCTCCTTATTTGCAAAAATATTAAAATTTTGACAGTTGTCAGAAGTTTTTAATAATATTAATATAAAATATTCTTCCTCTTCGAGACTGTTTCTATTTTTCAGTCAATATTAGTTTTAATTTTTCAAATTTGTATTTCATTATTTTTATAATTTTTTGGCTGAATTTATGTATCTATTGTTTTTAATTAATTAATTTAACAATACATTTTTTAAATGAAACTTATAAATATCTTAAGAAAATGTATATTTTTAATTACATTTTGTTTCTATATATAAAGTGATGTTAACCATTTAAAATATTAATAAAATCATTTAAATAAAAGGTATTTATAAGTTTCTAAAAAAATTCCTTTCTAGTAATCTTTCTCCTTGGTAAAATGTTAACTTCTTTTTATTTAGAGACTGTATTTTCAATATAATGACTTTGTCTATTATTTACACAATTATATAAATGCATTAAAGGTGTTAAGTTTTCATTCGGTTTATGTAGTCTTATATTAAAAGTAAATAATAATATATAAATAAGGTTTGGGATTATTAACCACAATAATGCTAAAATAATATATTTCAATATTTGTAGTTTTTGCATTACCTAAAATATTGTGTTCAAAATAAATGCATGATTGTATAAAATAAAAATAATTTAAAAATCAATCTTTGTTATAATTGTTTTGCATACCTATTTAGTACTCCTTGTTTTTCATTCCTTTTATTATAGTAGTGATGTTAAAAAATTCAATCATCAACTAATTTAAAAATTAATTTTAACAATAAAATTGGTTAATGATAATAAATAAAATTATTAATCATTATATTTATGCATATATAATGTATATTTATATTATATCTTGTAAATCAGAGAAAAATGTTAAGACTTTTTTAATGGTTATCAAAAAATTATACAACAGCTATGCATTTTTTAAAACTACTGATAGATTACATTCTCTAAAACTGCAGTCACTTTCTCTTTGTCTTGTGAATTGTGTAGGTACTTAAAGTACGTTCAATTGCATGATACCTCCTAGTGTAGTAGTATAATAGAAACATATTTTAAAGTGCACTGGCAGACAGCAGACACCATAAAAAGTTAAAACTTTAATGTATGATCCAATTAATATAGGCATCCAGCAATATGGGGAGGGAGGAAATAGTTAATGTATATAATACTATATTTAACTATATTAATGCTATTTTTAACCCATAACATCAAAATATATTTAAATAATAGGTATTAAATATTTCAGAAACTCATGTTCAATATAAAATTATTAAAAGTATAATAAAACTTTATACTATGTTGAGCTCTGCTTTTCATAAATATACTTAAATTATGATACAAATGTTCTCTATATTTTGTATGTTATTATGTTAACATAACATATTAGAACACAAATACCACCAACTTTGATGTCAATAATGCTCAATTTATACTACTACTAACTGTATGTTAACTTTATTGTGAAGGTTTAAATAGGTATGCAAAGATAATATTTAACATACATTAAGAAAAAAAATTACTTAACAATAAGTTTGTCTAGAAAAATGGTGTCTAAATAAAAAATCTCAATGCCATAAAATGGGTATATTTCTCAATACGTACAACCTACTGTCCAAGTATCCATCAACCACATTCTCACTGAATACCGGATTTTTCATAACATCAGAACAAGTTAAAACCTTCCTGAAACATAAAAACATAAATTTTTTTTACATATTTAAAGGTTATTGCATATTTTGTCAAAATTCAAAATGAATTGAATTGAAGCAAAAATTAAAAAAAATGTATAAAATAATATTTTGTCAAGTAGAAAAATTAAAGCTAAATTTCGAAAACGTTCAGCTCGAAGATCTTTATTAAGATCCGACAGGTACTGTTGCTTCAAATATGCCCCAATAACTTCAGTAATAATAAAAAGTTGACGTCGAACGTTCGTTCTCAGTCTTTAAAAATATATTAAGTAGGTAGCCGATAAACGAGTAAACGACACAGCTTCATAGAAGAAAAACTTTAAATGCATATGATTATTCATTTCAATAATAAGTACAATTTTTAAAATAAATTAAGTTCAGAAAATTTCCCAAATTTTTTTTTATTAAGTATTTAAGTACCTAATTATTATAAGTTTTATTGTAAATTTTAAATAAATAAATAATTCTTGCATATTTTTTTACATATTTTCATAATTTTTACTGCATATTATATGGCATATTTCGATACTTTTTTAAGTGTATAAAAATCCGCGTTCTAATTATAATAAACACTTAAATGTGATAGATTATAGTAAAAAAATAATGTTGGTGTATTACTAATTTGGGATAGGTAGTTGAGATTTTAAGTATTACCTAGTAGGAACCTACTACCTATCATACAACGCAATAGATGTACCTACTGTAAAAGTGTAAAACATAAAAACTCATAAATCTTAGAGCTTCAACCACTTAATTGTTGTTTTTAAATGATTGAAAACAAAAAAGTTCATTACTACTTTCTAATCATATTAGTATGTGTCACGGACTATCTTAGTCCGTGGTATGTGTACATTATTTAAATGTTTTCGTTATAATGGTCGTTATAATTTTTTTTGTACACCGCGCTGACGTGAAGTAAGAATAACAGCATGTAGTGGCGTACTGCATATGTGCATGGCGCATTTTAAGAATTACATAACCTTCCCCTGGTTTCTCTCAGTTGGATCATTATCTGCAGATATGGCTAATATTTAATATAGTAATAATAGTAATATTATCTTAATCAGCGTTTTAAATAAAATAATAATTTTAAAATAGCGTTTAACATTCGAAGGTGTATACAGACTACAGACACAGGGGCATAGGGCCTATAAAGTAGATAAGTACCTAGCTACCTATATATGTTGTAAACATCTTTTTTATTTATAATCATTCAACACATTTTTACCTAATTAGTTAGTAGTAACTAGTAAGTAGTAAGTACCTATAGTAAGTTACTAATCACATTATCTATTATTAGCTACAATTTATAAAATAATATTTAAATTGTCTTTTAATTTAATTTTTTTTTTTACCACAATCGGTTTTAGGCAGGGACGTATTTATACTAGGGCTAACCAGGGCTGTAGCCCTGGGCGGCAAATTATAAAGGGCACCAAAATGTTGAGTAATTTGGCAATTTCAAAAAAAAATTAATTTGATTTTATTTACATTTTTTTATACATCATACATAATAGATCGCTTTTATTTTTTTATCAAATTATTTTTGTATACTTAATACTATTGATTATAAATACTATAATCAATTTTAATACGTACCTATACAAAATAAATGTAAAAGAAACTATAGCTGAATAAAAACAATTTATAGTAAAGCTATACTACAGAGGCAGAAATATTTTTAATTCTTGATTCTTGTTTATCTATTTTTAACAAAACATTGATATGTTTTCTTCGACTTTGATTTAGCGACAATCGTCGACCGCCGATCATTGATTATTATTTATTATGATTATAATTAGAAAAATATACACGTCTCGTTAAAATAAAATAATTATTTTAGATTCTGAACGGAGTGATGAATGTATTGATTTTACAATGATGTGTGTTTTTTTTTTTGTTTTTTTTTTTTGTTTTTGTGTCTGTGTACAGCATAACTAGTCGAAATAATGCTTCAATTTCAAACTTTGGGGGTGGTTTCCGATGGCAAAGTGGATATCCTTGGTTCATTATAGAGGTGAAAAGTAAACATTTTCCAACAGTTTTCAAAAAAATCGAGAAAAACAAAAAAAAAATGACAGAAAAACGGGAATTTTTATGCAAAATCAATTTTCGACAAAATAGAATTTTTTATTTTGCTAAAACTCAAAAACTAATCGATGTAAATACTTGAAATTTTCACCAAATGTTTATGTTAGTGTTCTCTATACACTGTTAAATTTTCAAAGTATTTTGACTTTTTTTGAGCTATTTATAGACAATTGAAATTTTTAATTTTTTTTAGTATTTTATTTTAAAATAACGATAAAAAAATTTTGGGTGGCCAGAAAATCTTGAAAATTTAATACAAGGTTTCTTATAAGTTGATATTAAAGTGATAAAAAAAAATCCGAAATCGTTAGTCACAATTTTTTTTTATAAGTGCTTAAAGTTCGAATTTATACGAAATATGTCAAAATTGCGAAAATTGGCAAGTAATTTTGTGGTTGAAAAATCGTAAAATTTTTTTCTTTTATAACTAAGATTTGAAAATTTGGTACAAGGTTCTCCATAAATTTTTCTTCAACTATCTGCGAAAAAAACTCTACTGGACTATGACAAAAAAATTTTATGAGTGATTGAAATTTAAATTTTTACAAAACCGCGTTAAATAACGGTTTAGCCTCAAACGATTTTTGATATTTGTTGTTATTCAAACAGTATAAATCGTAAATACTTGAAAATTTTACCAGTTATTTAGATTGCCATTTTCTTTACGTGATTAACGTGATTTGATTTTCAAAACATTTTGACTTTTTTTGAGCTATTTATAGACAATTGAAATTTTCAATTTTTTTTTATTTTTTTTTTATAAATGTTAATAAAAAAAATTTAACTGGAACAAATTACTTAAAAATTTAATTGAAGGGTCCACATAACTTGTTCTAACTCTCATTCAAAAATTATAAAAATACATAGGCACAATTTTTTTTATTAGCATTTGAAGTTCAAATATTGACAAAAATTCGTCAAAATCATGAATATTTTCACTATTTGGTAGTTAAAAATGTATAAATATTTTTCTATCAAAAGCTAAGAATTGAAAATTTAATACTATGCTGTCCATAAGTTAAGCTTAGAATAATTATAAAAAAGTTTGAGGATTATTCAATTAAAAAAATTTTACGAGTGTTTAAAGTTTTAATTTTAATTTGAAATCAAAAATACACGTGTAAAATAACGTTTTACTAATAAATAATTTTCGATTTTTACTATTTTTAAAAAATTACTAAACGCAAGATCTTAAAGCTTTTACTTAAATGTTTGAATTTGTTTCAAAATAGAATATATGACATTATTTAAGTATAATATATCCTAGACTGACAAATCATCTCCATTGAGAATTGTTTTTCGTATACAATGATACCTATCATTGCATTCAAATTTAACCTACCCTAGTCCGAGGTCCATCCCACCCCCTAATGTACAGCAGAGCGATACTCACTTACCCGCTTTTTTAGTGTTATGTAGGTACAAAACTACAAAATGTATTATATTCCAAAGGGCAAAGACCATTTTTATTTGTTATATCTTGTACTCTTGTGTACAAACGTTCATCGATTACGATCACTAAACGTGTGTTTATGATTTTTGGTGTGTTATTTTTATAATATTAAATTTATTTAAATAATTAAACAAGTTATCTTGATTAGACGATATAATTAACGAATTTGCTTGTAAAAAATCCCGCCGTAAAATTTTTTAAGTATCTACAATCTACATACTTGATTTTATTGTATACATTTTGTAAATTTTTATTTTGTCATGACCAAAGTTATAAATCAAATATTTAGGATATTTTTATTATGAGTACTTGTTTTTATTTAATAAAGGATATTATTCATGTTAAATGTTACTATTGTTACTGTATTTATTTTATAAATTGTAAAATATACGTATATTGATATACTGATATTGAAGATGGGGGCGGCAAAAATTATTAGCCCTGGGCCAAAAAAAACTTGAAATACATCTCTGATTTTAGGACTTCCTTGTCTCCTTGATCATGGACGAATGCAGCAAGTTCAAATTTCTGTATTTCACCCCCGGTCTTAGGAGATATCTTCTAAGACCGTGATTTCATCCCTCTATAGAACATTAAACATTAAAACGACATACAACAATTATTATTGTCTTTTAATACCAGCGTCATTGAAATTTAAAAATGGTTCCCGCCACAAAATTATCAGCACAGTCACCGCGGTATAACCTACAATAAAACGCTCGTGTCGGCGGTTTGATGATAGCAAAACAAAGATTGTAATATAAATTTGTAAGTGATTTATTTTCATATTATTTCATCTTTATGGAAGTCGAGTTTTTAAGCGTTTACTATTTTTGTACGTATTAATACATTGTACAGTGTACACCTACTAAATAAATCTATTATGAAGTCATGAGCGATAGGTTATAATTCACAGTCATTCCGTTTACGTAATCAAAGTTTCCTATTTTTGCAGATACTCGTCTAGGTTTACCATTATTATTTTTTAGTAATTTTAGTCATGGAATCAGTCACCAAAAACGTAAGTAATAATTTTTAATTCATTGTTTCATTTGAGTTTTGTAAATTTATATCTGCTTTTTAGTTATATCTAATTAATTATTTTATACAGTTTTCTAATGCACACTTGGGTTCTAAGAACTCAAATGATCCGACTGCAGACAGTAGAAGCAATACTTCAAGTGAAGATGACAAAGAATTGCCAGCGTCTGAAAAATCGTTATTGCAAAAAATTGTGCGTACGGGTCTTATAACTTCCAAACATGATATTGAGGTGCAAAGACGAGACCCAAAATCACCATTATATTCAATCAAATCATTTGAGTTACTTAAACTGTGAGATTTTAAAAATTTAATTATAATAACATTATTTATGATTAAACTATAAAAAAATTATTTCGTATAATATTGATGAGTTAATTTTGTTTTCATATTTTCATAGTCATCCAAACTTGCTCAAAGGAGTTTATGAAATGGGCTATAATGCACCGTCAAAGATTCAAGAAACTGCATTGCCTTTACTCTTGGCCAATCCGTAAGTCTATTACATTACATACAATAATAAACAAATACTCAAACTTTCGTAAGACATCAGTATTATTTTTGTATTAGTATTTAGATTTAATTATAACTTAACTTATGTTTAAGTATTTCAAATTTTCAACTAATAGATATTTAAATATATTTATTATTAACAGTGACTAAAATATTAAACTTATTATATGTTATAGACCTCAAAATTTAATTGCACAATCACAGTCTGGTACTGGAAAAACAGCAGCATTTGTTTTGGCTATGTTGAGTAGAGTTGATCCAGAATTTCAGTATCCACAGGTAATATAGACTAGAATATTTTTTAAAACAATACATTCAATTCTTTATTAATATTTCTATAGGTAGTTTGTTTGTCTCCCACGTATGAATTAGCTATTCAAACAGGAGAAGTTGCAGCAAAAATGTCTACCTACTGTCCAAACATTAGGCTAAGGTATGCTGTTCGTGGTGAAGATGGTTTGTATTTTTGTATATTGTTTTTTAATTTTTAAGACAATACTACATATATTATCCATTTTTAGTTGAAAAGGGTTCCAAAATAGAGGAACAAATAATTGTGGGTACACCTGGAAAAGTTCTAGATTGGGCAACGAAGTACAAATTTTTTGACCCGAAAAATATCAAAGTATTTGTATTGGACGAAGCAGATATTATGGTTGATACTCAAGGTCATCAAGATCAAAGTTTCCGGATTAGAAAGTAAACCTTTTTTTTATATTTCTCCAATATTTTTATTTAAATTTAACATTTTAATTTCATATTAAGGTTATTACCAGAAACATGTCAAATGATGTTTTTTTCGGCCACATACACAGAAGATGTTATGAGGTTTGCTAATGCTATTGCACCTATGTCTGTCATCATAAGATTAAAACGTGAAGAAGAAACATTAGATAATATCAGACAATATTACGTTAACTGCAACAATAAAGAAGACAAATACAATGCATTAGTTAATATTTACGGAGGAGTGACAATTGGACAAGCTATGATCTTTTGTCAGGTAATTAAATCAAAGTATTAATATAAATAAATAGCTGTTGGTTACTTTATTATATCTTAAGGATGTATTTATTGATTGCCAAAGAAAGTTGAATACCTTAAATCAAATATTTAAACACAATAACCTATTTTTATTAACTACTTTCTAACTAACATTTATGTTGAATTTTTAATCAAAAACATGTTTTTCTTGACTAGTTTTTCACTTTTTGAAATCAATTATTCTATTCTCAAATAAAGTAACCACATGAATCTTGTTTTTTTGTCTTGGTATTTTTATACTGGTGATGTTTAACACACAATTGCATATTGTATATGTATACTAAGTTAATGATGCTTATTTTTTAATGCTACTGACATGTTTATACATTAATAACCCCTTAAATCAACTAAAAATTTTTTTTATATGTATAACCTTTAATTTCCAAGACTTACAATTAAGTCTACTTATTTTAAGAAATTTTGTTGAAAATTGATAGAACAGAATAGAATAGAATAGATATGACATCAGACATTAAATAGAAAAACACTTGCAATGCGTGTAAATACATTGTTAGTATTAAATGTGTTAATTTATTTTATCAGTTATTATAATATACCATTTTATGGATTTTATGGTAACATAATTGTTACTTTAATGAACCCATGTATAATGTTTTCCAAAATTTGTTTTGGAATATCTTGTATTTCAAAAAACATGTTTATTATTGTGTCTTTCCCAAAAATAAATATTTAATATATTTATTTATTTATTTATATTAACTTAAATTTGCAGGAATTCTATTAAGTCGAGATTAAGTCACATTTTTAAAAAAAATAAATTTTTATTACTGAACATACTGGCATGACCTATATTAAGGAGACATGAAAACTAGCATGTTACTACCGCCATATTGTGACCCACTTCCTGTCAGCAAACAAGGGTTCTTAATCAGTAGGAAACTTCATGGGCTAAAAGAATTTATAATTGAGAACATATCGATGACTTAGTGTAAACTTTTTACACAAAATTGAAATTGTGCAGCAGAGCTATTTTAAATTTTAACTTTTTTTATACTAGTTTAACTTAGTAATTTTTAGTCTATTCGTTTTTTATAAATTGAAATTAACTTAAAAATATATTTATTTTCTTTTTAATATATAAGTTAAATTCATGTTGTATTTATTTATTTATTTTAATGACATGGACTTATAATATAAAATTAATTTAAAACAATTATTTTTTGCAAACACAATATTATTATTTTATTTTATTTATTTAATCATTGAAAATAATCTAATGCATTTATTCCAAACCTTGGGTATTAGAAATGACTTCCTTGAATTTCTGACCATAGCCAACATTTTATTTGCTTTTAATTTTTTCATTAAGAGTACTTGAAATAGTGTACTAAGTATTTTAATTAAAATGAAAATTGAGTTTTCAATTTATTTTTGTTTGTTGTACTTTTGTAAAACACCAAGGTAGAAAATTGTTTATTTATAATTTGTTATTCAATATTACCTAATGTCTTATCATAATAGATAAAACCATATTAATAGTTATATTATATTACTTTATTAATTTGAAATCATATTAATAACTCCAAGGAACTTAATTTTATAGTATGAGCCATAATTAACTAGGTCTATGAAATGAACAATCAAAGCTCTGCTAATTGGTTTGTTTTATTCCTTGACCATCTTTAATTATTATGACATAATACTATATTAATATTAAAAGTTATGACATCACAAGAGTAATAATACTCATTATTTTATCAAAACTTAGGGATAATTGAAAACAATAATAATATCACTGAACTTGTTTATAATCTAACATAAATCATTATAAGTCCACTTCTTTACAGTTAATGTTTATGGTCAAATAAAATAAGATCTTCAGCTGAAATGTTTAACTGCACTCATATAATATGTCTCCGGACTTTTAATATGTAAGCAGTTAAGAAATTGGAGAATACAAACCAAATGGATGTTAAGTCCAAAAATATGATTAGTGTGCACTAAGCCATTGATATAGAAATGAAACGATTTTATCACTAGGATTGCAGCAATCACATGCCAGTTTCCGTGTCCCTGACTATAATAATAATTAAATGAAATATTTTTTATTTATAAAATTATAAAGATTTATAAATTTTATAAACTAATATGTTCTATGTTGATTATATAAATTAAATACAAAGGTATATAAGCATATAATTTTAATTTCAGTATCATTGTATGTACATAATTATAGCACTTAACTATCACAAAATTTCAATATTAATAGACTGATTGATACCTTGTAATATTTTACTAAGAGCTATTTGTTTGTTGTCAATAATAATTGTTTTAAGTGATTTACATTTTGTTAATTCTTTGCATGAAATGTCTTGAATTGTATTATCTCTCAGATCTAAACTTTCTAGATTATTTAGAGCAGGAAAATTATTCAAGTTCACCAGTTTACAATTCTTCAGTGATAATTTTTTACACATAATTATGTATTTTAAATGATTTAAATTACTGTGGGATAAATCATTATCACTTAAATCAATATTTATGTTAAATAGAAACATATGCATATGATAAAATGCTGTTAATCCGTATCCTTTTAAATTAACGTCATCCATATTATTGTTATTATTGTTAGCAATCCAATGTTCAATTTTGTAACGGCTTTCGAGATCATGATAATAATTTTTTCTTTTAGTGTCAAGTACTTTTAATAATTTGATGTTCTTAAGACAATCTTCAAAATAATCTTTCGGTTTTAAAGTGTAAAGAAGTAACACATAAGTGAGTAAAGCCCACTTACTTTCTGGTTCCAATTCCAATAGTTGACGCAAACTGTCTAGTTGACCATTTAAAACAAGTTGAAGTTGTTCACTAATATCAAGATTAAATATATCTTTTTGAACATTATCTATTGATACATCATCTATTTCTTTATTTAATTCATCAATAATCTGAATTTTAGTACTGTTGATATTGTCTAGTTTTTTATACCATATTTTTGAATCAAATTGTTCCCAAACTGTTTCTCCTAGTCCAATAATTTTATAATTACTTGGTAAATTTCTATTTAGTATGAGATAAACTGTATTTTGTATTTGAGAAACTTTGTATATAATCTTTGATGGTTCTAGTTTTCCTATAAGCCATCGTTGGTATATCCAAGCACTTTGATCTGAAGGATCAGTAAATGCTGCACTTTCAACCAATGATAATTCTGAAATCTTTGTACATTCTTCATCTTTTCCTGTTGCACCAAAAAGTTTTGATCGATAATGCCATGCAGAATAATTTGAAAAATTTGACTCTATCATTTCCATAGTAAATTTCAATTCATTTTCAATTGGTTCTTGACACTTGGATGCAACAATTTGTCGATAATCCCAACAATGAAAATTTCTTTCATCTAATTTTAAATACTTTGTGCATAGTTGCAATTCTTTATTCCAATCTGGATGAGGATCTACATTATCCAGTAACCAATTTCGGTGATACCATGCTGAGTAAGATTTTGGATTTACTTGTAAACATTTTTCAGTTAAATAAAGTTCATCATTAATTATTTCTTCAGAAGGTTTCATGTGTAATAATATTTCTTTTCTATAATTCCATATGGTAACAATATCAGGATTGGATCGTAATAGTCCTTCAGATGATTTCAATGCTAAAATATCATATTCTTTACGAGATCGACGTTCAAATACATCATTTATTGCATTTCGATACAGTTGAAGTTTTTTTTCCTTTTCTCGATCTGCAGCAGCTTTTTGTGCTTCAGTTGTACGCACTTTTAGTCTGTTATGCATATTTTGTAATATTAACCTAAAAATTAAAACATTAAAATATTAAGTACACTTGTTCTTGTATTATAATAATACCTACCAACAATTAATTATATTTGATACTTTATAATTAATTAATACATTTTAAAATATTTGATGTAATAATTATTCAACTATACGCTTTAAGTTACATTGTAAATTGGTAACAATATAATAATTGACAATATGTAACATTAATGAACTACCTATATGGCTATATATGATATAATGTCATACTCATACTGTCATACTAAATACAAATATAATCTACAAATCTCACCTTAAAAAATATTCGGCAATAAATGTCTATCTATTTTAATAAAAACGAGTTGTTCACTATATAACTAGTTAAATAATAACTAATAAGTATAATAATGTACTCACATTAAAAATTATAATTCTGAATAATTATATTTTATGTAGTTTAGTACTTTGTGATAAGAAAACGATAAATCTCAGTGTTGCCAAATATTGCACCCTAAAAAAAATTATTATTGTATGCAACATTTTTTTAATAAGTTTTGTATTATATTAATTTTGACTTTTGAGTAAGGACATAATATTTGTAAGTAGACAAAATTGTGGAAGTAAATGACAAAACGTATAGTAATAAAAGTTAATAAAATTGTTGATAATAGATATTATATTTTGTGTTATTGGTAACTAGTAATTTAGCTAGTTCTTTAGATAATGTATGCTGTGTCATCTACACCTACCTCTATCCTATTATTTCCCTAAACAAATTTTTTCTTAACCTTATAGTTAAACCAGCCAAATATAATATTATTTTATATATTCTTAAATAAAATATTTATTTAATACCAGATTTAGAAGTGTGAAGGTCTAATTATTTTTAAATAGGTTAAATAATAATTCTTTTAGGAGTTTTAAGTTTATTGCGAGAAAAAATAATAAAATGACAAAATAACATAAAATACAAGACATAAACCAAATTAAGACATAAATTTCCATTGTTTACTAACGGAACCTCTAGAGTATTTTTTTAAAGAAAAGTTGTTGATGATTTCACTGAAATTGAGCTCCTACATAGTAAATCACTTTCAATGCTTAGTAAGGATAACATTGGTGGCTTTGATTCATTCTCAGACTTTGTTTTATAATTTTCATTTTTAAATCCTGTCCTGTATATATTAATACATATCACAACTAAGTAAATTAATGTATTATTTAATAAGATTTTGTTTTTTATTTTAGACAAAGAAAATGGCTTTATGGCTAGTTAATCAAATGGTAGAACAAGGGCATGCTGTTGCTTTATTATCTGGTGAACTCACTGTCCAACAAAGAATTAATGTTTTGGATCGTTTCCGAGAAGGAAAAGAAAAAGTTCTGGTTACTACAAATGTATTATCTAGAGGTAATAAATATTATTATTTTATTATATATTTATTTTAACTTTTTTTTTATTATCTTAGGTATTGATATTGAGCAAGTCACGATAGTTATTAATTTTGATTTGCCTGTGACGGTCACCCGTGAACCTGATTATGATACATATTTACATAGAATAGGACGTACCGGTCGTTTTGGCAAAAAAGGTATTGCTATTAACCTTGTAAGTGGTAATTCTGATCATACTGTATTGAAACAAATTGAAGAACATTTTTGTAAACCCATCGAGTGTCTGAATACTGACAATGCAGATGATATGGAAAAACTGGGAGCTGAAGATTAAATTATACTAATTGTCTATACATTTTTTTTTTTTTTAATATCTTGAAATTGTAAAACAAATTATGTATCATTAAAACCTATACTAAGTAATATTAATTTGATAAATATTTGTTTACTTAAACTAAAATTTGGATTCAAAACCTTTTTTGAATAAGAATTGCTTTTAAATTGAATACATTAGTATTTTTAATTTTAAGTTATATGAACATATAACATTATTTTAATTAAATTAATAAAAAAAGGTTCTTTTAATTTTATAATTTTAAAACCAAATGTGTACAAATCCAAAAAAATAAATATTTACTCATTTATATTATTTGTAGTTCATTTTTATACCATTGTTAACTCAAATTAGTAACTTACAATTATAAATGAAAACATTTTTTTTAGACAGCTAGTGATGAAATACATTGTGTATTCGGTTGCGTTTTGATGTTTACAAGGCGCCAAACGTTTATAATGTACAACATAATACAACCATAAGACAGCGCAATAAACATTTTTTTGTGTACCTACTAATCAAAGTAGGTTCTTTGAAAAATAATAATATTCATTACATATAATATATTATGCATTTACATTAGGTATGTGTATTATATTCACTTCGTACAAATACTCACTCATCCTGAAAACAATCTATTACTTTCAATTCCGCTGATGGTGTTATTGTTTAAGGACACATGTGCAAGATTGTAGCATCACTATAATTTAGTGAAACTTCTGTAGACCCTTCAGGTGTTAATAAATCACTTATCGAAGTGCTAGCTATGTCTAAACTTAAAATACGTATAACTCATAAACTAATCACCTTAAATTTGATTTTTATGTATCAAAATATTCTGATTTAGAATATGAAATTAAAACTCTTATGTTGTTATTTAAAAAAATAAAAAACTTAAAAAGATATCAGGATAAAAATATTTAAAACTATAATTTATTAATAAAATAATAAATAATTTATTAATAAAAACGTTGTTTTTTAACAACTTGAAAACCATGAAAAAAAACAAAATTTGAATATATGCATAATTTAAGCATAAAAATGAGATAATCATACTTAAAAAATCACCTTGTATATCCAACCTCAGTGGCATATTTTCTTCTAAAACGTTAATTGCGTGTCTACGTATCCTTTACGTGGTACATTGAGCCATTGTGCACTTAACACTGTATAATGTCGAAAATCTTAATATTTAACACCCAAGTCTACTAAAAACTACTTTTTTTGAAAAAAACTAGTATGCAAGTTTGCACAATGAAGGATTTATTTTAGAACTCTGAAACTTTACACGCATTGTTAGATGTTAAACTTTATTACATACCTATAGCCTATATAATATATCTATCTACATATATAATAGCTAAGTAAGAGTAAATTTAAAGAATTTAAATTTCTAAACATTTAAAATTTGAATTTAGTACCTACATTTCAACATGATCAATTACCGGGAAAAATCCAATGAAATGTACACTCACTATATACAGGGTGATTCTTTTAAGTGGGTACACTAATTATCTCGAAAAGTATTCATGTTTTTGAAAATATTTTTTTACATAGTTTCAAATTGTTAAAAAAACAACGTTTTTATTAAAAAAATATATTTTTAAATATTTTTTATCCTTATAATTTTTTAAGTTTTTTACTTTTTTGAATGACAACATAGATTTTTAATTTCATATTCCAAAGCAGAATAATTTTCTGAGTATTTTGAAACAAAAAATTCGAATTTAGGGTGAGTAGTTTATGAGTTATACTTATTTAAAGTTTAGACAAGCGGAGTAGTGGACAAACATTTTGCGGGGTAACCCCGTACCACTCCACTCCGCTTGTCTAAACTTTAAATACATATAACTCATAAACTACTAGCCCTAAATTCAATTTTTATGTATCAAAATACTCAAAAAATTATTTTGCTTTGGAATATGAAATTAAAATTCTATGTTGTCATTCAAAAAAGTATAAAACTTAAAAAATTATAATGATACAAAATATTTAAAAATATAATTTTTTAATAAAAACGTTGCTTTTTTAACAATTTTGAACTATGTAAAAAAATATTTTCAAAAACATGAATACTTTTCGAGATAATTAGTGTACCCACTTAAAAGAATCACTCTGTATAGGTAGTTAAACGTAGTTAGTAGTTACCATAAAATATAAATGGTATAACTATATTTAATCATCGCATATTCGCATCTTTATTTGAAGCTATATTACAGAAGTGGCAGTTCATATTTTATCGTAAGATACAAAACACAAACAAAAAAAACTTTTTTTAATATAAATATATGGATTTGTGTACTTGAAGAAGTCAGTGACGTGTTTACAGGGTAGACCTACTAGGTCCGGGTCAACCCAATTTTTATTTGACTGTTTGGTTTTTTTTTATCAAAAATAAATATGTTACTATTAATATTTATTATTGTCTATTGAATATTATTATCATACCCATGTGGCCATGTGATAGGACAAATCTCAGTTATAAAACACATCTACACATAGGTACTACAGAACAAAATTGGTCTATCTAATTATTTCGTGCTGGACACACCACTGGAAGAAGTATATTTTATTAAATTACAGTTTATGTAGAAACAATTATCAGAAAAGATGCGAAACTAGCTCCACCATCAAGATCCTTTGCACCGACGTGTTTTCGTCCTGCGTTTTCTTTAACCGAAGATGGCGGTTTTTAAGCAGCACAATGAGATCGTGTTTTTCGGAAGTTCTAGCAATCGTCGTTGTTTTTTTTTTGTACGTGAGAGCAGTTTATCCTGCACATCCTTCAACTTCATCAACTCTATGTAAGTTTGGATGTCATCGTCACTCAACAAGGGATACTGGATACAGTCATAACGCTGCAAGTGGTGACCGCGTGACGCACACGTGGACAAACGCTGTCGGCTGGTCTTTCTGGCCGACAACTTGGACACGGCCGGTAGACAGTCGCGGAGCCTACGGCCTGGTGCAGGTTGGCATCGACGATTTGACCATCGTCTCCGACACGTCCGCCCGAGTGGCTTGACGACGCTGTGTCGCTGTCAAGCTTGGTCACGCGCCGCCTTACTTTTCCGGCCACGGTAGCCTCATCAGCCACCACAAGCGCCGTCCGGTCAAGAACAGTAATTTTATTGTTTCTGTAGCTGTACCTACCTACAGATGATTGTTGGGCCTTCTTATTTCGCTTGGCGCTGTTGTCCTCTACAAATGCCAAATACACATTACACGCCGGACAGTTCAAATAAATAATAAAATTAGTTACATATCAAAAATTATATGAATAAAATTAATAATAAAAATAAATTCATAGTGAAACAATAGTCTACGTGTATTTTAGTATAACTAGTATAAGTGATTTAAAATAATGTCGAATGGTGTCGTTACGTAATTTGTTATGTATACTTATCATTAATTATTATAATAGCTACCATAAAAATAGGTTATCACCAATATCACCTATCAGGAAGTTACGTCAAGAAATGAAAAGACAAAAAATCTAGTTTAATAAATTAATAAAAATAAAACCGTTATATAGTTTTCACTGCAGAAGTCACAACTTTAACATCATTTATATATTTTACCATTTAAATATTAGGTCGAATTAATGGGTTAGAACACAGTATTCAAAATCACAATTAAAAATACCTACCTATGTAATACCCAACAGGTAAAAACTAAAAATAACATAACGGTTTATTACTCGCAAAAATAATATTATAGTACCAATAGTAGTTAGTACTTCTATAACTAAGATAAAGGACTGAAAAAAGTTTTTAAATTAATTTTTAAAATTATTGACGTGAACTGATTTGTTGTTTTGATACTATACATAAAGCATGGATTAGGTTAGGTGAGGTAGGTACTGCCGTACTGGACCCAGTGGCGTGTATAGAAATAATTTTTGGGGTGGACTATAGTAGATAGAAATTATTAAGTGATCTAACACCTAGAGGCATATTATTAAATGCACATTTACCTAAGGTATTTCGGGGGGGGGGGCTGCGGCCCACTAGGCCCCCCCCCTATATACGCCACTGACTGGACCTACTAACTGAAAATGGCTTTACCGATGAAAGCATTTATTCACAGCACGGCAGACACATACGTGTCAAGTACTCAGGTATATTCTTGGACTTTTAGAATTTCAACTAAATTAATTAATTTTTATTTAGATGACAAGCCTGTATAATAAAATGTTATTTTCCATACATAATTTAAATTGCTTAGGATATGTTATTCTGTAATTTTGTGCCAAGTATGTAATTATAATATACAGTGACTAAAAATAAATAAATAAAGATTTTGTTTAAATTTATTTATTCATAATACTTCATATTTTACATCATACCTAACTATGATACAACTTGAATACTTACAATTTATTTTATATATTATAATAATACATAAATATGGTATTTCTTTTTGTGTATACCTACCACGATTGTACATAATATATCAGATTATATACAATCAAGCTGTGGTATACCAGGTATATCTATAATAATATAATATGGTATTATGGATAACTACTACTACATGCAATGTTTTTGAAAAATTGATTAACCAATAACCATGCCGTATGCAAATGCGTCCTAATTGAAAAATAAAATACTTGTTTCAAAATAGAATATTATATTACAATATTTATATAATTATATAATTTATCCTAGACTGACAAATCATCTCCGTTCAGAATCGTTTTTCGTATACAATGATATCTATCATTGCATTCAAATTTAACCTACGCTAGTCCGAGGTCCACCCCACCCCCTAATGTACAGCAGAGCGATAATCATTTACCCGTTTTTTTTTCATTTTATTACATTGATATTATATTAATATGATTCATTATATCATACAATATGCACGTGTGTTAAGGAATAAGGATGTATTAAAGATTAAAATATTAAAAAATTATTTAATTCTACCATGTGAATAATAATAATAATAATTACAATTATAATTATTTTTAAAAACAAAAAATAGAGCTATAAAAAATATTTTATTTACAAGAGACTACGAAATACATTTATTTTTATTAAATATTTTCAAACCTTTACAATTCAAAAAGCATATTCTATCATATTCTATGAATAAATATTTTAGAATTTGAATACGTAGAATATTACTTGCCAACATTTTTAATTTAGATTTAATATGCGAGGTGCACCTCGCATAATAGTCTCTTCATTCTTCAAATACTACCACCACAATTTCGTTGTTTATAATTAAAATATTTAAATGCCATTGAATTACATAGATAATTGTATTAGACGTTTTAGAAGTAATTTTACTAACAATATGAATCTGGTTTTCTCGAAAGTGATCGTATAACAAAAAAACAATTATAACGACTAATGAGTGATGATTCATGAAGCAAGGAATTTTAAGCTGGCTCATAAGCCATACCACAAACGTTGCAGTATTTGAAATATCTCAATTATTTCGGTTTAGGCTATATTATCACCATACAATAATAATTTCTGTTATAAAATTCCAATAAATTTAGTCTTTAAAAATCAAAAAATATTATAAATGTTCACAATGACTGTTATAAGAATAATTTAGTTAGTTTATTTAATTAATCTACTATTTATTCTAACACTGAGTAAAATTACTAATGAAAAATGGGACCGGTCCAATGTGTGATTTACCGATAAACGGCTGGTCCAATGTGTGATCTACCGATAAACGGCTGGTCCAATGTATGATCTACCGATGAATGGCTGGTCAAATTTGTGTCTAACTTGCTATAAAGTTGCTTGATGTATTCATACTGAAAAAGTATTTTTTAAATCTGATAAAAAATCGTCAAATATTTGAGTTTGTATCGGGTGGCATGACCGCCACCATTCTTCTTTAAGTTGGCGGTCTAATAGTGGAGATGCACCATTAACTTTTATATTATACTTGGACTTGACTAACTTCCACAATGACTCAATTGTTTGAGTATGAGCTCCAGTATTTGGATCCACAAAATTTTCGGAATGATTTACTGTTTGATGAATAAATCCATGATCGTTCAGAGAACTATATGCTCGTCACTGATCGCTGTGAATCGTTGTACCAATTTCTACCTCTCTATCTATTATTGGTAAAAGTGTTTGACGATCCCTCTTTTCTACTATGAAAAATCGACGTTCAGTTTTGTTGTCTTTATTACAACACAAACCAAATACCCACGGTCCCTGTATTCTATTTCCATAATTTCGTTAATTATTTTCTACCGGAGCTTCATTTTCATCATTTGAAGTTTCGTCACTATCTTCATGTGATTGTGGATCGTAATCACCACGTTGTAAGCGACCGCGATTATATTTTCGTTTCCCTTGAAAGAGGGATTCATCTATTTGTACGATGTAACCAGGACCTCCCATTTTTGGTCTTTTTGAAAACTGATCAACAACCACGTCACGGCACAGATTGTACCAGTCAATTACAGTGGATTTACTTCTACCTGTCCATAAAACTGCATAATGCACTGCCGCACTGGTATCATATATACCCAATACCAGACAAGTTCTATTATTTCTGTTAGGGATAAATTACTATGACATTTACCATTGAGGTCTGTGTAAGTAAAAAATGTATTTCCTGAGCGAATTGACTGATATGTTTGGCATCCTTTTTTAGTACACCTCATAGTCACAATTTTTTTAAAAGTACCGTCCGAATGTCTTTTTTTACTAGTCCTTGTTGTTTCACGTAATTGTCCACCATATTCGACGCCATCATTATTCTTTTTTGAACAAACCAAACGATTGTTACTTAAAAGGTTTTTACTTTTTAAATATTCAACGCATTTTAATTCATCAATAATTATATTTCTATATAGATACCTCATTGTTGTAGTAGAATTCATTTTAAAATTTAAATCGTTACAAAACTTTAGTTACAAAAAAAAAAATGGGAAAAATTCACCAACAAACGAAATGACACGAATGAACGCTGAATGTTTAAATGATATATTTTAAAAATACAATATAGTCGTAAAATCTATATCATATCGATAATTATATAGGTTTAGCATTATAGAGTAAAATATAGGTATTTTATCGGTAGATCACACATTGGACCGGTCCCTGAAAAATAGCTAGAAACTTATAAAATAAATAACTAAAATAATCAAAACTTAACACATTAACATGTGAATATAAACAAAATTTAATTCAATACATTTTAAGTTTAAAATTACTTTTTATTAAAATACCTACTATATTTTATAATACTAAATACAGCCACAGCTCTAGATCGGTGACTGTTGAATGATATAGGTCATTAAATAATTGAAAAACGAATCAAATATACAATTTAATTAGATAAAAAATTCAATATACATTATTACATTATTATTACCTATAAATGGCTATTATATAATAATTTTTTATTTGTGGTGTTAATCTGCAGTTACAGGCAAATAATCTGTTTCACAGCGAATTAAACTGAAAACAACGTATGACACACATAATATATTATCATAATATCATCGACATCATCATAACGGCATTATTGTTATTATTATTATTAATTATTACCAGGCTACAGACGCTGTGTGAAATTGGCCAAATCGGGTGTCTCTGGCCTTGAACATGGTCTCCATCGTGCGTAAGCATTTTTATATACTCTATATGAAGCAAGATTTTTGAAAGAAAAAGTGAGGAAATTTTTATTGGTTAATAGATTAATTTACTTGTATAACACCAACTCCAGAGGCAGGTCCAAGATGAATTTGTTTCCATTGATCATACCAAAATCTCACAGTCCTATACTTAGGATTTATGGAAGCATTAGCCAACTGTTCACAGTTTGGTCTATATTCTAGTTCAATTTTTGATTCATGCATTGAAGAAGATTCAGGGGCGTCATTCGATTGCGTCCCGTTTCAACCTTTTATAGTTTTTCAATATGTCGATTGCGTCCACAAGTCGGATAGGTAAATTATTTTTTCTTACCTTTTTATGTTCCGATTGCGTCCTATTGTATGATATATAAGCATACAATTTTGTAAAACGAATAATCATAATTAATAATTATTTTTTAAATAATAATAATACAAAAACCAATAAAAATACATCCAAATATATATAGGAATAAATAATTTAAATAATATATTTCTAGTTAGAGTTATAAAATAATATATTTCTTGTCAGTAATAAAAAATAATATTAATACAAAAATCAATAAAATTAAGTCCAAATATGTTATATAAAAAAAGGGTTTTTAAATGAAACAATTTTAAGGTATATTATAAAGTGGTTATAATTATATTATTTAAGTTGTTTATTTGTTTATCAATAAATTTCTGTTTTTTTTCAAATACTTTGCTCTGCGTTTCACAGATATTAAGTTATAATTTGACGTTATTTTTATGTATGTATCTGTTTGACATTGTTTTAAAATATTTAGAAATTGATGAATATTAGAATGAGATGTGTAGAAAAAAAGTTAAATTTTGAATGAAAGCTTTCGCAAGCGTTTGTTGTACGCTGCATACTCGTAAATTCATCAAGTAAAAACCAATTCGTGTTTAAATATACCTCCACACTATGTATTTCAAAAATATTAGATGTCAATTTATCTGTCACATTAACGTTTACCTATTATACAATAGGACGCAATCGGAACACGGAAAAGGTGTGAAAAAAATCATTTACCTGCATCTGGGACGCAATCGACTAACTCCGAGATTCAGCTATACCTGTAATTAATTGCATAAATTAATTAGCATATATGTTTTTATAATAAATATTATTATTTATATGATAACAATACCTAATTATTATAATTACCAAAGCTTTATAGGTAGGTATCACTATAATTTATTGTAAAATATATTATAATAAAATATATACCTATTATACCTACCTACTAGATTATACGTATTCTAACATTACTTCATATAAATTAAATACAATTAAACATAAATTTAAGATATCTAATGATAAAAACAATAATAATATAATTATATACTTACTTACCTAAACCATTATTAAAGTAGTCTTCAAATTGTTTTTTTACATTATCATCAGTTGTATAGGTCTTAAGAAAGATAATGCTTCGGCAGTACAAATTGAATGATTATGCTCATTATCAAATTTTATAACTGCTGGTAATCCATCCTAAAGACAAAATAAAAAATTAACTATGCATTAGAAAAGTGACATATTATGACGTATAAGTAAAATATCGAATAAATAATTAATTTACCTTAATATAGTGATCTTTTTTTTTAGTATTAGAATTAGTTAATTTAATTTTCAATATCAATCAAATATCAATCTTACATTCACATCCAGTGTTTTTTGATTTACCTCGGAATGTTCGGATGGAACATAATAATATAATATACGACAATATCTATTATTGTTATAGTTGGTGCTTATTATAATATAATATAATATTAAATATAATATTATGTAGGTTTATTTTGCGGGAATACATTTGGTGAATGGTTTATCATTGAAGTATAGATGGCACCAAATTAGCTCATGTACGATTCCCCGTTACTACACCTCTCTCGCGGACACTAAGACTTAAGAGGCCCGGCGATAAACGTCTCGTTTCCAGTCCAGTGTAGTTAGTAGTCCGTGATCAAAATCAATTCTGTGGTCTTGACTTATAAGCAGTGTTAGGACTTATCTAGATAAATTATCCAGATAATTATTATTTTATCTTTTATCTTATCTAGATAAATAAATATAAGTTATCTATGTATTTATTTTAGATAAATATTTAACTTATCTAGATAAATTTAAAAGATAAATTTTTTGGTGAAAATTAGTTAGATCTGTACCAAAATGTTTCATTTTTATTCTCATTATCTCAGGCACTATTTAAACGTAAAATAACATCCAGGGCTAAAAATATATGACGTTTTTCTGAAAAGACTATAAATTATTCCTATTTAGTACTTATTACTTATTACTAATCACAATGGTGATACACAACATGATATAATAAGTTAAGTCGAAAATAAACATATTATATAGGCATGTACTTACATGACGGTAAATACTTATATTTTAGATTCTGAACGGAGTGATGAATGTATTGCTTTTACAATGATGTGTGTTTTTTTTTTTTTTTTTTTTTGTGTCTGACTCCAACATTTGGAGCAGTAATAATGCTCCGATTTTAGACTTCAGCCCCTCTTTGAATAGGAAATTGAATCTAGTTGGTACTTTAGGGGGGTCAAAATTAAAGTTTTCAAATAGTTTTCAAAAAAATCGAGAAAAACAAAAAAAAAAATGACAGAAAAATGGAAATTTTACGGAAAAACCACTTTTCGACAAAATCGATTTTTTGATTTTGCTGTAACTCAATAACGAATTATTGTAAATACTTGAAATTTTCACCAAATGTTTATATTATGGTTATCTCTTTACAGTTAAATTTTCAAAATATTTTGAACATTTTTAAGCTACTAATAGTCAATTGAAATTTTCGACTTTTCTAAGTTTTTTTTTCTTCAAATGCCGATAAAAATTTTTTGGGTGGCCAGAAAATCTTGAAAATTTAATACAAAGTTACTTATAAGTTGTTCTTAAAGTGATAAAAAAAAAATCCGAAATCGTTAGTCACAATTTTTTTTTATAAGTGTTTAAAGTTCGAATTTATACGAAATATGTCAAAATTTAAATTAAATTTCATACGCTCATAATGCGAATGTTGGCCATAGTAACCATAGTAACATAATATAAAAACTATACTATTTGTTTCAAAATAGAATATTTGACAATATTTAAATATAATATAATATCCTAAACTGACAAATCATCTTCGTTCAGAATCGTTTTTCGTATACAATGATACCTATCATTGCATTCAAATTTAACCTTCCATAGTCTGAGGTCCACCCCACCCCCTATATACAGCAGAGTGATACCCACTTACCCGCTTTTTTTAAATTAGTTGTTTTAATTTTAATTACTATAATTATCTGTTATTTATCTGGATAAAATATTTTTATCTTTTATCTTTTTGGTAGATGAATTTAATTTGTTTATCTTTTATCTGTATCTTAGATAAAATTTAGTGTTGTTATCTTTATCTTTATCCAGATGATTTTTTTGTTATCTGTTCCCACAGATATATAAAAATTTTTATATATCTGTGTCTGTTCCTAACACTGCTTATAAGCACGATTAAAGATAACCGAAAACTAGGGTGGTACTGACCTACATCATTTCACCCCTAGTTTCCATCGTTTATTGCACAAAAAAGGTAATTACAATAATAACAATATTATTACGTTTTAATACAACATCAGAAAAAATGTGGGGGCCTCTAACCACCCTGGAGAAAGTTGGCCTTGGGCCTACAACAAACAGTACTTAATTAACCAGTTTTTGTCTTCTACGTTCTTCGTCTTCCTTTTTAGACATTATGTGTTTGACGAATTCTCGCACAGCAGCCCAGTTTTCTTCACTTTTCAGCAGTCGTAATAACGACAGTATCGACTCCGGGTTGATGTCCCCTCCTATTTTGTATTGTAGTTTTCGTCCATGGTGGTGCCACGCGTCGCACTCGAATACCGTGTGGAACGCATCGTCTATGGGGTTTTCGCAGTACCAGCAGGCGGGTGTAGCAGACTTACCTATTTTATGCAGAAATTGGGCGTATGTAATTTGCGCTAAAAACAACCAAAAAAAAAATATATATATATGTAAATTGCGCCACTTTTTAAGTTTGTAATTTGCGCCAAATAAAACTAAATAAAAAGGCAATATGTAATCTGCGCCATCGTTTACTTACAAAAATTGTAATTTGCGCCATAGTTCACCTTATTGAAATTGTAATTAGCGCCACGAGTAAAACGAACTCCATGACATTGTATATTAAATAAGTAAATTTTCGTTTAGTAATAAAACATATAAAAATCAGTCATATTATAATTATAATTAAATTTGTTATTTGTAATTCAACACGTTAGTAAACTTGTAATAGCATGATAATATGCTGAAACATTTTAATTTTAATCAAAACCAAATTATAAATAAATATATAAATATTGTAATGTATGAATATAAATTTTCGTTTAGTATGTACAATTTTCGTAATAAGCGATATCAGTAAATTTATCTGCTGGTAAATTCCAACAATATTGAAGTTGAAAGTGTGGCGTAAATTACATATTCCATTTCGTTTTCTGTCGTGGCGCAAATTACCAAAATTAATTTGTATATGTGGCGCAAAATACATGTTATATTTTTATATTTTGGCGCAAATTACATATGTCCTTAAATTTACCTTTTGATGGCGCAAATTACAGATAATTAAATTGGCGCAAAATACCATCTCCCCAGAAATTGACTTACATACATCTCCAATCTCCTTTCCACTCGGGCGTTTGAACGACTTTGAACCAACGCCCTTTTTGCAGCCGCACTGGGCTGTTGTCTGCAGTACCAATCTTTATTTCAACTTCCCTGGAGTCAACAACGTTTATTATTACAATTTTTTCAGTATCAATGTTATTAGTCATGGATTTATCTTCTGCTGATTGTTTTTTACAAATTTGTATAATAGTTTGGAATCCAAAAAATAATATCAGTATATTATGTTCACAGCAACTAGTATTATTATAGCGTCCATCGGATTTATTTCTTGCACTTCTGGAAGCAAAGATTCTGCGAATTTATATTCATGCATTGACGATTGTGAATATTTAACTAGAGAATTATTTTTATTGACAATAAAATTATAATGTAGTTAGGTACTCACAAACAAACAAAAAATCCAAGGTGATACAATTACAATTTAAATATGGTAGCATAATAATATTATTTAGGTTTTCCATAGTAAAATATTTAATGTAGTTAAAATTAATTAAGTACTGAGTAGTATAATAAACGGTTTATTAAATATACGTATTATATAATATATTGTTACAACCCTATGATATAATATGATATAAATCAAACAATATAACACACGTATATTGTACGGTGTGGCAACTGGTGACACGTTTTTATTAAATAATTATTAACAAGCATGTTGATGCCAGGACGAATAGTGTGAACATAATATTAAATAATTTAACCATTGAAGTACATATTTTACAAGTCTCTTCTCTTAAAAGTCGAAACCCGATGTTCCACGTATAAGGATACGAATCGAGAGCATTACTGAATCATGTTACGAGACGAACCTTCGTGTCAGTAGACGTATAGAGTCAACAGTCAGTCCACCACGGTCCATGACCATTGACCACCACTCTTTATGATCCGATATATTATTATAATATTATGTCATAAATGCTCCCGACTATTAAATAAGGAGTAACATTTAGGTAATGTGTATACTTGTCACCGCCGCCCGGTACCTTTGTGTTAGTCGTAAATGACGGCGCATCCGAGTTGGGTCCCAAATTTATAATTGCTACACTAGTTGGGTCCCAAATTATTTTAGGTACTACACTAGTTGGGTCCCGGATTTTTGTGGGTACTATACTAGTTGGGTCCCGGATTTTTGTGGGTACTATACTAGTTGGGTCCCGGATTTTTATAGTTACTACACTAGTTGGGTCCTAAATTATTTTAGCTACAATAGACTAGATCTTGAATATTTTTTGGGAAGTACTACACTATACTAACATTTTCCTTCCCATTTTAACAGACTTAGAACTGTCTATGATCTATTTAAACCATAGGTATGGTTAAAAATGTTTTTTTACATATTAATATTATATATTTATATTTTTTTTATATTATAAACGTATAAGTACTTTTCATTTACTTTTCAATTTAATAAAATTGTATTAATATTATTGTATAATATTTTAAATTATTATAATATTTTTACTAACTATCAATTACTTATACTTTAGCATTTTAGATTCTGAATGAAGTGAAGAATGTATTGATTTTACTAATATGATATGTTTTTTTTTTTTTGTGTCTGACGACAACATTTGGAGCAGTAATAATGCTCCGATTTTTGACTTCAGCCCCTCTTTGAATAGGAAAATTCATCTAGTTGGTACTTCGGGGGGTCAAAACATTTTCAAATAGTTTTCAAAAAAATCGAGAAAAACAAAAAAAAGTGACAGAAAAACGGCAATTTTACGAAAAACCACTTTTCGACAAAATCGTTTTTTTGATTTTGCTATAACTCAAAAACGAATCATTTTAAATACTTGAAATTTTCACCAAATGTTTATATTATGGTTATCTCTTTACAGTTATATTTTAAAAATATTTTGACCATTTTTAAGCTACTTATAGACAATTGAAATTTTTTAAGTTTTTTTTCTTCAAATGCCGATAAAAATGTTTTGGGTGGCCAGAAAATCTTGAAAATTTAATACAAGATTTCTTATAAGTTGTTCTTAAAGTGATAAAAAAAAATTCGAAATCGTTAGTCACAATTTTTTTTTATAAGTGCTTAAAGTTCGAATTTATACGAAATATATCAAAATTTAAATTAAATTTCATACTCTCATTAAGCGTATGTTGCCAAATACTTTTTTTTATTAATAAACAGATACTATAAATTAACTATAGTAATATATATAGTAACTATACTATTTGTTTCAAAATAGAATATATGACAATATTTAAATATAATATATCCTAAACTGACAAATCATCTTCGTTCAGAATCGTTTTCCGTCTACAATGATACCTATCATTGCATTCAAATTTAACCTACCATAGTCTGAGGTCCACCCCACCCCCTAATATACAGCAGAGCGATACCCACTTACCCGTTTTTTAATATTTTAAAAAAAAACTGTAAAAAAACATTTTTAACCATACCTGTGGTCTAAATAGATCATAGACAGTCTGTTAAAATGGGGATGAAAATGCCAACAACAAAATGAAACTAGTACAATACCTATAATAATTCGGGACCCAACTAGTATAGTACCTTTAAAAATCTGGGACCCAACTAGTACACTACCTGCGATTAGCCCCTAGTATTCGGGACCCAACTCGGATGCAGCCGTAAATGATTATTAGTGTAAGTGCGGTGGGACTCCGGTACCACCACCCGCATCTGACCATGTAGCCAGTGCCACATCGTTATCGGGAAGTTATTTATAGCATAACTGCAATATAATAATATTATTATAATTTATAAATTATAATTATCCGTATTCGTTATTTCGTATTATTTTATATATTTTTATCGTATCATATTTATTACGATTGAACCAACACTCACAATTATTTTTACTTCCCTACTTACTACTGACGTATTCACTCGTATAGTTGTATTACCATCAATTTTTATTTAGTGAGTTTTTGTTTTACATTTTTTATTGCAATTTTTTGCATACTACATAATACATTGTAAACAGTATTTATTAAAACATGGATGGAAGGAAAAAATACCAAAATAAAAAAAAAAACTATTATGGCTTATAGAAAGAAAAAGGTGGAAAGAGGTCCAAGTAAGTTATACTAAAAATTTAGGCTAGAAATTGGTTGGTATAAATATAATAAATTTCATGATCGTTTAGGAAATGCGTTTTAGATGGGTCAATAGCATCGACGACTAGTAGTACTACTGATAAGTCTACTCCAAATGCAGAGGATTCAAAGTAAGTATTGTGTTTAAACATATTTAGCTCTGAAATATAATACAAGAAAAAATAAATATATTTTTTTCCACGATGTTGCTTACATAAGGAAAACACCAAAAAATACTACGAGTACATGCAGTCCTATAGCTGCCATACCCTAGCTGTGTTGAAGAACCAAATAAGGTGTAAGTATTTTGTGATCTTTACATATGTCTTTGAAATAGTGGGCATATATAGATTATAGATATATGCAATATAGTCAAAATACGATCAATTATAATTTTACAATAAATTAATAAGTGATAAATTGTGTAGATTTTGGACTTCAGTCCCTCTTTGAAAAGGAAATCGAATCTAGTTGGTACTTTAAGGGGTCAAAAGTTAAAAATTTTCAATATTTTTTAAATGAGTTGGGAAAAACCCTAAAAAAATGAGGGAAAAACGAGATTTTTTACGCAAAACCAGTTTTCGAAAAAATCGAATTTTTTATTTTGCTATAACTCAAAAACTAATCGATGTAAACACTTGAAATTTTCACCAAATGTTTATATTAGCGTTCTCCATACACAGTTAAATTTCAAAGAATTTTGACTTTTTTTGAGCTATTTATAGACAATTGAAATTTTTAATTTTTTTTAGTATTTTTTTTTAAAATAACGATAAAAATTTTTTGGCCGGCCAGAAAATCTTGAAAATTTAATACAAGGTTTCTTGTAAGTTGTTCTTAAAGTGATAAAAAAAAATCCGAAATCGTTAGTCACAATTTTTATTTTATAAGTGCTTAAAGTTCGAATTTATACGAAATATGTCAAAATTGAGAAAATTGGCAAGTAATTTTGTGGTTGAAAAATCGTAAAATTGTTTTCTTTTATAACTAAGTTTTGAAAATTTGGTACAAGGTTCTCCATACATTTTTCTTCAATTATCTGTAAAAAAAACTCTACCGGATTCAGACAAAAATTTTTAAATTTTTACAAAACCGCGTTAAATAACGGTTTAGCCTCGAACGATTTTTGATATTTGTTGTTATTCAAACAGTATAAGTCGTAAATACTTGAAAATTTTACCAGTTATTTAGATTGCCATTTTCTTTACGTGATTTGATTTTCAAAATATTTTGATTTTTTTTTAGCTATTTATAGACAATTGAAATTTTCAATTTTGTTTTATTTTTTTTTTATAAATGTTGATTAAAAAAATTTAGCTGGGACAAATTACTTGAAAATTTAATTGAAGGGTCCACATAACTTGTTCTAACTCTGATTCAAAAATTATAAAAATACATAGGCACAATTTTTTTTATTAGCATTTTGAAGTCATGAATATTTTTCACTATTTAGTAGTTAAAAATTTATAAATATTTTTCTATCAAAAGCTAAGAATTGAAAATTTAATACTATGCTGTCCATAAGTTAAGCTTAGAATAATTATAAAAAAGTTTGAGGATTGTTCAATTTAAAAAATTTTACGTGTGTTTAAAGTTTTAATTTTAATTTGAAATCAAAAATACACGTGTAAAATAACTTTTTACTAATAAATAATTTTCGATTTTTGTTATTTTTAAAAAATTACTAAACGTAAGATCTTGAAACTTTTACTTAAATGTTTGAATTAGTTTCAAAGTAGAATATATTACAATATTTAAGTATAATATATCCTAGACTGACAAATCATCTCCGTTCAGAATCGTTTTTCGTATACAATGATACCTATCATTGCATTCAAATTTAACCTTCACTAGTCCGAGGTCCATCCCACCCCCTAATGTACAGCAGAGCGATACTCACTTACCCGCTTTTTAATATCTTTTTGCATAGTAGGCCAGTGATATCGTGATCTTATTTTATTAAATACTTTATGGAAGCCTAAATGTGCACCAGACATTTTTTCGTTATGAAAATGTTCAATCACTTCGTTAACTAGACTTGCTGGTAATGCTATCACCAATTTCGGCGTACCTTTATAAATATCTCTATAATACACTAACCTATCATCTTTATTTATAATGTATGATTTCGCCTTTCTTACCCATTTCATTTCTGATGACTCGGAATAATTAATAGCTCCTGTTACACTTTGTAAAAAATCGTCACGCGTTTGCAACAAATGTACATTAATAGGTTCAACCAACGATATATTATGCTGTGGTAGCGTAAATATTGAAATTGTTATGTCAATTGCTGTGTCACGAAAAACGTATTTTATCATATTTAAAACAATTAACCAATTTAATTTATCTGAGCCACATGAAATCTTTGACATCGCTATTTTTGTTACGTTATAAGTGCTACAATAGTTTTTTAACAATTTTAAGGTAGTAAATAATGTTTTGAATGTGGTTATATCATGAATTGTTAATTTTGTAATTAAATAGATTATAAAATGATTATTAAAATTTAAGTGAGCAATCTGACCGATTTTTAGATTCTGAACGGAGTGATGAATGTATTGATTTTACAATGATGTGTGTTTTTTTTTTTTTTTTTTTTTTTGTGTCTGTGTACAGCATAACTAGTCGAAATAATGCTTCAGTTTCAAACTTTGGGGGTGGTTTCCGATGGCAAAGTGGATATCCTTGGTGCATTATAGAGGTGAAATATAAACATTTTCCAACAGTTTTCAAAAAAATCGAGAAAAACAAAAAAAAAATGACAGAAAAACGGGAATTTTTACGCTAAACCAGTTTTCGACAAAATCGAATTATTTATTTTGCTATAACTCAAAAACTAATCGATGTAAACACTTGAAATTTTCACCAAATGTTGATATTAGAGTTCTCCATACACGGTTAAATTTTCAAAGAATGTTGACTATTTTTGAGCTATTTATAGACAATTGAAATTTTTAATTTTTTTTAGTATTTTTTTTTAAAATAACGATAAAATTTTTTTGGCTGGCCAGAAAATCTTGAAAATTTAAAACAAGGTTTCTTATAAGTTGTTCTTAAAGTGATAAAAAAAAATCCGAAATCGTTAGTCACAATTTTTTTTTATAAGTGCTTAAAGTTCGAATTTATACGAAATATGTCAAAATTGCAAAAATTGGCAAGTAATTTTGTGGTTAAAAAATCGTAAAATTTTTTTCTTTTATAACTAAGTTTTGAAAATTTGGTACAAGGTTCTCCATAAAATTTTCTTCAACTATCTGCAAAAAAAACTCTACCGGGCTAAGACAAAAAAATTTTATGAGTGATTGAAATTTAAATTTTTACAAAACCGCGTTAAATAACGGTTTAGCCTCAAACGATTTTTAATATTTGTTGTTATTCAAATAGTATAAGTCGTAAATACTTGAAAATTTTACCAGTTATTTAGATCGCCATTTTCTTTACGTGATTTGATTTTCAAAATATTTTGATTTTTTTTTAGCTATTTATAGACAATTGAAATTTTCAATTTTTTTTTATTTTTTTTTTATAAATGTTGATTAAAAAAATTTAGCTGGGACAAATTACTTGAAAATTTAATTGAAGGGTCCACATAACTTGTTCTAACTCTCATTCAAAAATTATAAAAATACATAGGCACAATTTTTTTTATTAGCATTTGAAGTTAAAATATTGACACAAATTCGTCAAAATCATGAATATTTTTCACTATTTGGTAGTAAAAAATTTATAAATATTTTACTATCAATAGCTAAGAATTGAAAATTTAATACTATGCTGTCCATAAGTTAAGCTTAGAATAATTATGAAAAAGTTTGAGGATTATTAAATTGAACAAATTTTACTAGTGTTTAAAGTTTTAATTTTAATTTGAAATCAAAAATACAAGTGTAAAATAACGTTTTACTAATAAATAATTTTCGATTTTTGTTATTTTAAAAAAATTATCAAACGTATGATCTTAAAACTTTTACTTAAATGTTTGAATTTGTTTCAAAATAGAATATATGAAAATTTTTTAATATAATATATTAACATATCCTAGACTGACAAATCATCTCCGTTCAGAATCGTTTTTCGTATACAATGATACCTATCATTGCATTCAAATTTAACCTACCCTAGTCCGAGGTCCACCCCACCCCCTAATGTACAGCAGAGCGATACTCACTTACCCGCTTTTTTGTTTTGTGCTTTTAATTCGTTTACGTGTCCATATTTATTTTTGAAATTAAGACTAATCACTAATACCTTTGCTCATATCAAAATCTTGCGGAACGCAATGCACTAAATTAAATGTTTCATCGAAGTAGTCACTAAATAAATCTTGGTTTACTTGTTTAATACTAAAATTATATTTAACCCCTTTATCAATGTTATATATAAAATCATCATAAGAAATTGGATTGTATAATTTTTCATTAGCATTTATATTTATCAAATCTAAATCTAAATCTATATCGTAATTAATTTTTGCCGATTTATCATAACCTATTGGATGTCTCGATAAAAAAATCTGCTGCTTTGTTAAAAACACCTTGTTTATATATTATGTTAAATGTTAAATTCATATCCTATTAGTTTTGTTCTTATACGATTTAATATATGTGATTCCGATTTTATTTTCTGAAGGCCCACTAAATTTTTATAGTCGTCTGTCCAAACTGTAAATTGTTTACCATACAGATAAGTAGATATTATTAGACAGTTCAAACACCGCCACTGCCACCCGCCACTCAACCAAGGGACTGCCACCCGTACCGCCACCCGCCACTCACCCATGGTACCGCCAACACCTATACTGTAGTTGGACCTCCGACGATGCCACACATCACCATATCCCTGCGTAATCATTTTTTTTTTTTTTTGAAACCATAAATGAGTATTTGTGTCAACTCATACCTGCAATAATGTCTTAAATACTTATTAAGCATTTGAATTACCCGTTAAAATATATAATCATATTTCACAAGATATTTTCTCACGCACATATTATATAATGTATTATCCAGCGTTTTCCATACTTATAATCCCTACCATTTCTATAAATTAAAAATGATAAATTATTTTATTAAATCAGTATGAATCTGATTTTGAATAAAAAAGGTACACCGTTAAACGACGTATTTATCATGTATAATACAGCAGTGTTTTTTTATTATTTTATAAATACACTAGGATTTGTTCATCGACATCCTGAAAATGAATTTGGTTTTCCAATTGTAAATGTACCGAAAGTTTAATCTATAAGTTTTCTCTTGGTTGGTGAAATAAATTCTGACGGAACATCTGCAACTGCCTAATTTAATGCACATGTTAAATATTTTTATTAATAATTTCAAAATATATTCTTACGTTAAAAACGAATTCTTCAATTTTGTTATCCAATTGATTGCAAGCTGTTCAGTTGCGAATAATAATATTTGGATTAAACAACTCTGCTTGTTCTTTGGTATTTGTTTCGCGATTAATTCAATATGAATACCTCTGATTAGTCTGATTATTGAAATAACTTCATCGAGTGTAGCGGATTTATCAATATTAAAATCTGTTTTAAAGTATTCGGATATTTGATCGAATTGATTTAAAATATTAGGTCTTACGATATTGATTTTTCTTGATACGGTTTCAAAAATGATTGGATAAAATTCATATTATAAACTCATATATTTCATATTGAGTAAAAGAATATTATTGCGAAAAATTCATGTTTTATAATATATTTCGTAATTAATATTTATAATTTAATATTAATATTTCGTATTTAATTCTAGCCTTGCTGATTAAAGTATAAAACTTGGTTATTTGCAGCGGTGCACACGAATTGCGTGCCAAACAGGTAGACGAACCTTTTTGAACGAATTGCGTCCCGGACGCAATTCGTGTTACCTTTTAAGTTAACATTTTTTTTGAGCTTTCCAGTGGTTTCCAAATTTATTTTTGATTTTGATATTTTTAAATTTTTTTTAAAAAAAAAAAAAACCAATAATAATAATTAAATATTTATCATTAACAAAATAATGTCAAATGAAAACTTGTTTTTAGTGGTTTGTACTTTTGGGCCGGAGCTATACATGGCGTATTTGCCGCGTTTCAAACGCTGCGTATTCCGCGGCGTTTATTAAAAATAAACCAATGCTTTTTAGTTCGATGGACAACGCGGTGGAATACACCGTGTATAGCTCTATCCTTAGAGATATTTTCGATAAAAATATTATTGTATTACTTTATTAAACAGTCATTTATTATTTTATATATTTAAATGATATAATTATATTTTTACAATTCAATTTTAATTTTTTTTTATAAATAAGTATGTTATTATGACTTATAATTTATATTATTATGATATTATTATATTTTTACAATTATTAAATTTACATTTTTTTTATATAACTTGACATATCTTTATTATGGCAATAACACTTTAAGAACCCCTTACAATAATCAACCGTAGATGAAAAGGTAACACGAATTGCGTCCGGGACGCAATTCGTTCAAAAAGGTACGTTTACCTGTTTTGGTACGCAATTCGTGTGGTTTATACCCACTTTGCCGAATCCCAATTCGCCGACAACTCAGTTTGCCGACAAATATACCAGTTTTAAAATATTCCCTTTTCGCCGACAGTCTAGTTTTAATTTTCCCGATTCGCCGACAGTTGACAATGATTTTATCGAAAACGGATAAGATAACGATAATATTATTATGGTATATTTATAAATTTGTTTAAGTCATTTTGACCAATTAACCATGGTTCTAAAACCAAAATTGACTGAATGAGAGCCATTCAAATTTTAATAAATAATACATTTTTACAATTCATTATAAAATGCATAAAACCATTTATAATTATTTATTATTGGTTACTTTTTGAATATCTTTACGCATTTTTTTTTATACGTGTTATAAATAAGATTAACATAATATGGATATAAAATTATTTAATCAAAATTGATTACAACAAAAATACAACTTTACAACTATAATATCACTAGCTTGTAAAAAAAAAATCGATTTATTCCAACATAATCAGTAATATGTATATTATGTATATACATTATTTAGGTTCAGAAGGAAATGATGATAAAATAATTATATTTGGAACAGAAGGATTTTTAAAACGACTTTGTAGCAGTGAAATTGTTTTCATGGACGGTACATTTAAATCATGATACATATTTGAATAGTGATGCATGCATGTTTGACCGGAAAATATGGAATCATTTCAACACCGATAGGACACGTACAACTAACCACCTAGAAGGTTGGCATGCAGCTTTAAACCGGAGTATAAGTCGACCAAAGCCGAACATATTTGTGTTGATAACTGAAATAAAAAATCAACAACAAAATTTTGAACTTGATCTACAAGCCCAGAAAAACGGTAATCCAAAACCACTAACTACAATGAAATTTCGAAAGCTTGAAGAAAGATTAAAAAATGCAAAGGATAGGTAAATATTATAAAATAATTAATTTTTACATGTATTATAGTTATTATATAATTATTTTTTATTTTTTTCAGATTGAAATCAGAAGAAATCTCTTTAATAGAGTATGTCGATATAATAAAATATCATATAATCGTACAATAATTTTATAATTTATTTTATTTATATTTACTTTTTTACTTTTATATCTACTGACCATTTATATATGAACAATAATTTATACTTACTTTTATCTACTGACCGTTTATACATGAACAATTTATATTTACTTTTATTTTATATATATAATAATTAAATAATGTATCTACTGACTTAATGTATTAATAATCATTTATAGATGATACATTTGTATTTACTTTTATTTTTTAATAAGTCGGCGAATTGGGAGTCGGCGAATTGGGATGTCGGCGAATTGGGATGTCGGCGAATTGAGATTCGGCGAACTGGGGTGTCGGCGAATTGGGTTTCGGCGACGTGGGAATACACGATTCGTGTGTACCCTATTTGCAGTCAAACATAAATTTTCCAATTTTTCAAACATAGGTAAAATTAAAAATATTTCTAGTTTCCACTATTGTATGTGAAATGTGAATTATAAATTGTATTTCTAAATTATTTCATTTTATTTCTCAATTATATTATATTAAGACAAACAGCCAATCACTGATGTATTTCAATAAATAAATATTTTTTTTGTAACTATATTTTTGTATTTATCTTATAACAATTTAAATGCGTATTTTGGTAAATAAAATCCATATTTTACAATTTTTTATTGCATACAAATCCTAGCCCTGATTATTATTATTATTATTATTTATGTATGAACATAGTTATCTACCTGTGTTTTGTAATAACAAATAATTATGTCCAACATTTCATGTCTCAATATTTTTGTTTACCTGAAATAGTACACAAACTGTCCGCCATATACATTTTATTACTTTCTGAAATAGTACAAACTGTCCGCGGTTTTCATTTTTTCCGGGTGACCGTACAAAGTGTCCTACAACCATACGACTAAATGTGTCTTTTTTGTAGTTAAATTTTAAATTTACAAATTGAAAATTCACAATTGAATTGAACTCTTGTTCAAACTCTTGTTTCAGTTTCTTCACGGAGAATGGAGGATACATTAGAGATAATAATAATAATAGCCATAATCATATTATGTATAATTATAATAGGAATAGGTAAGGATGCACAAATGATTTAATGATATCGATATTATCAATATGTCGATATTGTGGTAAAAAATATCAATATTTTTATAATGTCGATTTATTTTAATATTACTGAAAATAATAAAATAGATATTTTGTAACATAAATGATAAATATATTATATTTTTAAAATAACAAAAGTATAAATTATATTATAATAATTCATTCGTATTTATGTAACCATGTCGACCATAGGCGTGCGCACAGGGTGTGCCAGGTGTGTCGTGGCACACCCCGTGGGTCGTGACTTTTTGTATAACTTTTATTAATTCAGGGACTTCTTTTAAATTTTAAGCTACAAATAGTAAAAATTAGAGAAAATAAATTAGGCGCTCTAGCAAAAATGATAATACAGACAATATGCTAAGGTTAATGTATGATGGACGATGGTATGAACGCCATGAACAACTTTAAATAACCAATAAGTCACAAGTTGTGGTTGTGAACGGGCCTTCTCCAAATTATCCATTGTCAAATCTAAACTACGGTCAACAATGTCACAAGAACGATTAGAATCACTTTTATTTTTATTCGTTGAACAAGAAATGACCAAATCAGTAGATTTCAATAGCGTTATTGAAGAGTTTAAAGTTTTGACCCCTGTATTATACAAAGAAGATTATCATTATAATATTTTTATTTCTTATGTTCACTGTTTATTATTAAACCTTAGAATAATCAAAACATTTTTAGGAACTGGTCTAGTAGACACCCGCCAAGAAAATAATCCCCCCGCCAAACATGTTTAGTTGACGCCCGCCACTTAAATATCTCGTATTTTCAATGTTTTAGTAAATAATCAATAATTTAATATTTAATTATAAAAAATATTTATATTAACATATATTCATATAAAAAAAGTAAGAAAATGGTTTAAATAATGTATCATTCATTCGGTATTTATAAATAAATATAATAATAATAATAATAATAATAATTTTATTTGCAAAACAACAAGTGTCACATTATATAATTACGTAAAATAATTATTTGCAGCACCCCCTAAAAGCAAAGTTTGTGCTGGGGGAGCGGTTCTTACATTATATATAATTAATACATAAATAATAAATTAGTAATAGTTGGTATTAATAAGTACAAAGTATATATACACAATATTATAACCAGAGAAAAAATAAAAGTATGAAGAACAAAATATATTATATTTAAGAACATAGTATTGAAGTTAACAAATTATTATATAATAGACAGATCAAGATTTTTAACATACTTTTTGAATGATTTCAAATTATTAAAATGGCTAATGTTGATATTTAAGGTTTGACACAGTTTTAGACCGTTATACAAAACACTCTTTTGACCAAAAACTTTATTATAATTAGGTAGGCATATGTTAATATTATGTTTATATCTTGTATAATGATCATGATCAAAAGAAATAACTAAATGTTTATTTTTATAAAGTAAAACAAGTGTATTAAAATTCAAAATATGCCTAAAATCCATGACTTTTAGTTCTTTATAAATTAATATAGTACTTGTTTGAAATGAAAGATTTAGAAGATATTTAATAATGCAGTTTATAGTTGTTAATAATTTAGATAGATGATTATTGTAAGTTCCTCCCCATATTGATATACCATAAGAAAAAACTGATTGTACCAAGGATAAATAAATAATTCTTTTATATGAGTTATTAAAAATATATTTGACTTCTTTAAAAATGAAAAAGAACTTACGTAAAATATTATTTAAGTAATTGATATGACTATCCCATTTAAATCTACAATCTAGAATTAGGCCAAGGTATTTTACCTCCTTAACATTTTCAAGAATAACACATTGTGTTTTACATGTATTAAAAGCTGAGACACATTTTAGTGAATGGACTATTAATTTGTTAGTATTCATAGTAATACACTTTTGTGAATTAAACAAAATATATTTGGATTTCAACAAGTTTAGTTTTAATTTATTTTTGCAAAACCAGGTATAAATATTATTTAGCATTCTATATTTTGCTTCATAATACAAACTATCAGTTGTTCGTTCAGATAATAAAATCGCAGTATCATCAGCATAGCTTAGAATTTTGGTATTTAAATTAGTATTGATTTTAAGTAGATCATTTATAAAAATTATAAATAATAAGGGACCTAGGACTGTGCCTTGTGGTACACCACAAGATACTTCTAGAATATCACTATATTTATCATTTAGTTTAACTCTTTAAGTTCTATCACCTAAGAAGGATTTAATTAAATTATTAGGTAAACCACGAATACCTGCGTTTTCTAATTTAAACATCAATAGCTTATGATTCACACTATCAAAAGCTTTCTGTACATCTAAAAATATACCCATTACCTTATTATTATTATCAATATTATTCCTAACAAAGTTGTCTACCTTAAAAAGTGCATCTATAGTAGATAATCCAGGCCTGAAACCAAATTGACATTTGGAAAAGAAACATTTTTTATTTAAAAAATCAAGTAATCTGTTTTTTATACATTTTTCAAAAATTTTTGATAATGTTAGAGATATGGATATCGGCCTATAATTGCCACACTCTAGTTTGTTACCTGTCTTAAATAAGGGAATTACAATACATTTTTTGAAATTTGATGGAAATTTACCTGTTGATAGAGATTTGTTGAAAATAATTGACAATGGTAATGAAATGGTTTTAGATGTTTTTTTTAGTATGTAATTCGACAAATTATTTTCATAAAAAGAATTATAGTCTTTTATTTTATTTAAGTGTAACATTATTTCATCACTATTTATTGGTTTAAAAAACAAACTATCATTTATAATTTCATGGTAATTAGGTACATGATTTATGTGTTCTATTTCTAAATTATTCCCAACATTAATAAAATATTCATTTAATGTATTACAGATTTCTGTTTTTGATTCAGTATTACAACCGTTTTTCGTTGTTATTTTATTAATATCACATGTTTTATTTTTAATTGATTTACCTATTACCTCATTAATAATATTCCATACCTGTTTAACATCAGACTGAGCTCTTAATAATTTACCTTGATAAAATAATTGTTTAGCTTTTCTTATTAATACATTTAATATATTTCTATATTTATTATAGCGAATTGTTTAAACCGTGTATCAAAAGGCCTCAATTTCAATTTAGCAAACAATTTTTCCCTATTTCTTATAGAAGTTATTATACCGGTTGTAATCCATTCTTTTAGTTTTGACATTTTTTTCGATTTAAATTTATTTACAGAAATAGTTGAATGATAAATAAATTCATTTATTTTAGAATTAAAAACCTCAAGCATAGAATCAACATCATCAAAAGACATAGTGGAACACCAATTTTCTAAAATAATTAATTTATTTAAAAGTTCGATATTTATTTTTTTTATATATTTTACATTTTGACAATTATTTTGGACTTTAAACATTTCGTCAGATAACATCAGTGTTGTAGCATAATGATCAGTTATATCACATCGTAATATGTTTGAACTAATTTTATTTGATTCTACATTTTTAACAAATATATGATCAATGCAAGTATTTGAGGACTCAGTGACTGGTAAAATTATTTATACATGATATGTATTCATGTTTAGCCAATACGTTTAAGTAATCATTGCTAATATTTGAAATTTTCATTATATCAATATTAATATCGCCACATAAAATATTTAGGTAGTTATTTTTATTCTGAGATAAGAAAAAGTCAAGATTATTGATAAAATTTTCAATATTATCGTTTGGCGATCTATATAATATACAGATTAAAGAAAATAATAGTTCATTAGATTTGATTTTAAGATGTATTGAATTACAATTTAATATAACATTTTTTTCGATTTGAAGAATATTTAGGGATTCTTTAATTAATATTGTGACCCCATCACTTTTATTTAACGTTCCCAGTGAGTTTATAGATTTATAACCATTTAAAATAAATTCAACATCATTCAAAAGCCATGTTTCACATAATACAATAATACTAAAATAATTTTTTATTGAACCTAGCAACATAGCTAGTTCATTGAAATGATTATTTATACTTCTTATATTTATTTGGAAAAATGATAGATTACCATTTAGTAGGGGTATATCCGCTATATAATCTACATAATTTGAGTTAATATTATTTATATTTAAAAGCTTATTAATGTTTAATATATTATCATTCATTGGAAATAGACATTTTTATTCTTATTTTTAATTATATTGAATGTAAAAAGTACTAACTATAAGTTTCCGATGTCTTGAGTTGATTTAATTTTCATTATTTTGGAAACATCGTTTTTCCTTACAAGAATATCAGCATTAGACAACCATACAAATTTGATATTTTTTTCTTTTGCAGCGCGTCTGGTTTGTGAAAAAAGTGTTCTTTTTGATTTTGTAAGACGTATTTTTTCCTTCGGCCAATTATTTTTTATAATATCCGCTGTCAATTTCATAGATCTAACTTTGCGAATTAGTTCTTTGCGCATGCCCAGTGTTGATAATTTCGCCGTTATAATATTTTGCTTGGATACCAAAGAATTTATTCTATAGGCTTCAATTACTTTACATTCCGTATTAGTAATTTTACCAATTTCTTCCACAATATCAATACAATTTTCATTAGTTGTCTTAGGTATACCTATTATGTCTACAGATATACCTAAATTATGTTGTTCAATTTCATCAATTTTAGATTTCAGTATACAAACTTCATCTGAGAGCCGTTTATTCTCAGCAATTATTTTTTCATTTGCAAGTTTTATATTTTTTAGTTCACTCACAATAGTATCAATTTTATTATTAAAATTGTCAAATTGTGAGCTCATAAAAGAAACAGAACTCATGAGTTCCTCAATATTTTTTTCTATAGTATTAACCGGATTTACCTTGTTTTCCGTTTTTTGATTTTTAGGAGATTTTTGAAATTTTTGAATATCAGATTGGCACTCAGTGCAATATAAATTATTATATGTATTAGCTACTGTTGTGTATAATTTTTTTGCGATTTATTTATAAATACCGAATGATTATATTATGATAAATTATTTAAGGCTGTTGAAAGCGAACCATTTTTAAGGGGTTGTATTTAGGCAATATTCGATATCCATTGTGAGTTACGTGTAACTGTGAGTGTTGTAACTGATCATTAGTGTGCGTGAGTTCCCCGAACGCTTTGTGTAATTAAAGATAAACTATGGTTAAGATTCTTGGAAATCAGTATCGTACATACGCGCAGTCACATGTCACTACATTTTACGATAAAAAAAGTTTTTACATGAAAATCCCAAAAAGAGGAAGAAAAATTCACCCAGTACCAAAAGTCCGATTTTAATTTTAAAAACATATTTGAATTCCTTATTCTCTATACTAGGTTATGTAGGAAATGGATTTTGGATTTTTTGTTTTGTTTAATTACTATATAGTAACAAATGAATTATATTTATATATAATTTTTTTTTTCAAAATTTACATTACTTTAGTATTACTTTAAAAAAAAATCGAAAATCCATTTCCTACATAACCTAGAAAAGAGAATAAGACAATTCAAATATGTTTTTTAAATTAAAATTGGACTTTTGGTACTGGGTGAATTTTTCTTTCGCTTATTGGTCTTAACGCACGAAAAAATGACGAAAAACGACCCGCTTTCAACAGCTTTCTCACTTTTTTTATGAATATATATATATATTAATATGAATATTTTTTATAATTAAATATTAAATTATTGATTATTGACTAAAATAGTAAAATCTAAACTAAAATTAAATAAATTTATTTCATTTTTATTTTATTTTTTATGTTCTAATGTAGCCATATAGGTTACTACCCATTAGGTATATAGGTATATACTTTATTGTAAAAATATATCAACATTTTGTGAAGCACAACATTTAATCAATATAAATTTTTATGAATTGATGTTTTGCATTAAATTTATCCTTTTTTAGATTGATGTTAGGTTAGATTTGCTTAGGCCCATATAAGGGAAAGCGGCAGAATTTTCTTCATGGCACACCCCATACAAAATTCCTGGGCACGCCTATGATGTCGACTGTCGTACAATACATTACAAATGTAATATTACATTTGTGGAAAAATATATATATCGATATATTGTTGTTTTTGGAGGAATATTATCGATTATCGATATTGTAAAAATTGATATATCTATATAGCCGTGGTTTGCGCATCCCTATTTATTGGAACCTACTTTTTAATACATATAGGTTTATGGATGTACCAGCGTACGAATCGTTTGGAGAACGATGTGGAGCGCCAGGAGCTTGTTCCTAGGAACAATAAAATTTTTAATTTTAATTTGAGTTTAGCACTATTTAGAACTAGCGCTTTTTAAATAAATATTAATGATTATAAATGATTAATTATGTTTGTTTTTTTAACCTAACATGTTATTTATTTTAGAGTCTAGTGTTGATTATCCTAAAGAAGACGACGGTACCATACACCAAACAGGTACCTAAACATAATATTTTTTTTCAAACTGAAAATTAATATTTTGTTCATACTTTTATAATATTACTTTTTAAAATAAAAAATAATATATATATCATGCTTTTACAGAAACTAAAGAAAGTGTATCAAGGTTAGGTCCAAAACCTATATTTACAAATCATGGGTTTGACGATACAGAAGACTCTCATTTCCTTTTCTACTTCATCATAATGACTATACTATCAATGCTATTTTATTTAGCTTTATACAATAAGAAAAAAGTAAGCATACAATATTTAAAACTATATTCTTCAGTTTGAATTCATTACCATTTTCTGTGAAATCTAAATAAGTTATAAGAAAAGAATAATAATAAACTATTCAACATTATCTAACAAAAAAAAGAAAAATACCAGACATGACATGTAATTGTACTACAAATAAAAATGTTTATATTAATGTTTTCATCTTATTTCAGATAATTGCGCTCTTATTTGTCTTATTTGAAGGGCGGCGAAGTACAAACCACCGAATACGACTAAATACGGCTATTTATTCAAAAGTAGATTGTAGAAAAGTCAGAAATAATCGAGGAATTAATTTTAATATTACATTATTCAATAAATGAAAAAAAATTACATTAAACATTGTAAATTTGTAAATTGAATAAATACTAGAAATTTATAAATATATAAAAACATAGCATGAATTTAAAAAAAAAAGTTAAAGTATTTTATTTCTAAAATAGTTTAAAATGTATTATTTAAATGAAAGCTATACCCAATTTATTTTTTAACTATATAATTTAAGACGTAGATATTATAATGTCAATTAAATTAAGATTGAAATATATATATACTTGTATGATTAACAAAATGTAATTTTAATGCCAATGTAAATGTTTTAATTCTATTTAAAGTCAATTTACACAAGACAGATCATTAATCAAAACTTTTCACGATTCCTATGTAACTATGTAAATAACAATTTAATTTTGAATTATAAGTAAATATTAAATATAATTATCAAATTAATGTTATAGCATACCAGTTGTAACTTTTTTTTTATTTATAGTTATTAAAAGTCTGTAAATTGGTATTTGATAAAAATAATTTCATAAAGATTTGCCTCTTTTTATTTGTTTGATATTTATTTAATTTTTTAAAATTCTGTGCTTACTATATGATGTGAGATCGAGCACGTTTGAACAACGAAACGAAAAATAATAACGAAAAAATATCATAATCACAGTCAGGAGACGGTTGATACTCGCTGGACTGATCGTCGTCACATTGCAAATTTGGAATGTGTCGACGGCACCGACTGAGAAAACTATTAGTCAACTTCTGATGTCATCTGGGAAAGTCGGTTTGGTGAAGTATTTCAAAGATTTAAATCTAGACAATTTTTGCAATTTTCCGTTACTGGATGTCAAAAATTTCATGTACACTTCATGTACAACAGAGCAGTTACTTACTTTCCTCCTTTTTAAATATTTTAAATGTCAAGATGTAGGGGAGTAATAGTATGATACTCCAAGGAGTTGAAGCAGGCTAGAAGCAGTACCTCTAATTAAAAAAAAAATATTCTAATAATAATTATAATTATTATTAAATTAATTGAAATTTAAAAAAACAACATTCAAATATTTTATTTTCATATTAGTGCAATATTTGTTTTCTTTCAAATTCATGTACTAAACACATTTATAAAAAATCTTTTGTTTTGATTTATGAGTAATCTCAAAGTTAAACTAGAAAGTATAATATATTTTAATTTTGATTTTATATTTTACTTACTATCTGAGTATACATTTGACTAGAGAAAATAAATTAGGCGCTCTAACAAAAATGATAATACAGACAATATGCTAAGGTTAATGTATGATGGACGATGGTATGAACGCTATGAACAACTTTGAATAACCAATAAGTCACAAGTTGTGGTTATGAACGGGCCTTCTCCAAATTATCCATTGTCAAATCTAAATTACAGTCAACAATGTCACAAGAACGTTTAGAATCACTTTTATTTTTATTCGTTGAGCAAGAAATGACCAAATCAGTAGATTTCAATAGCGTTATTGAAGAGTTTAAAGTTTTGACCTAACCTGAAATAGTATACAAACTGTCCGCCATATACATTTTATTAGGTACTTTCTGAAATAGTACAAACTGTCCGCGGTTTTCATTTTTTCCGGGTGACCGTACAAAGTGTCCTACAACCATACGACTAAATGTGTCTTTTTTGTAGTTAAATTTTAAATTTACAAATTGAAAATTCACAATTGAATTGAACTCTTGTTCAAACTCTTGTTTCAGTTTCTTCACGGAGAATGGAGGATACATTAGAGATAATAATAATAATAGCCATAATCATATTATGTATAATTATAATAGGAATAGGTAAGGATGCACAAATGATTTAATGATATCGATATTATCAATATGTCGATATTGTGGTAAAAAATATCGATATTTTTATAATGTCGATTTATTTTAATATTACTGAAAATAATAAAATAGATATTTTGTAACATAAATGATAAATATATTATATTTATAAAATAACAAAAGTATAAATTATATTATAATAATTCATTCGTATTTATTTAACCATGTCGACTGTCGTACAATACATTACAAATGTAATATTACATATGTGGAAAAAATATACATCGATATATCGTTGTTTTTGGAGGAATATTATCGATTATCGATATTGTAAAAATGTGTATATCGATATAGCCGTGGTTTGCGCATCCCTATTTATTAGAACCTACTTTTTAATACATATATAGGTGTATGCTTCAATAATCGGATGAGTGATATAGAACTGCAACAACTTGTACCTGCAGAGGGAAGAAAGTATAGCTTTTTAAATTTTTCATTATTTAGGAATTGAATAATTATCATGGGAAAGGTAATAATCATTATTTTTATAAATTATATTATAATTATGAACTTATACTAAGAATATATTTTGAAATTATTAATAAAAATATTTAACATATGCATTAAATTAGGCAGTTGATGTTCCGTCAGAATTTATTTCACCTACCAAGAGAAAACTTATAGATTAAACTTACGGTACATTTACAATTGGAAAACCAAATTCATTTTCAGGATGTCGATGAACAAATCCTAGTGTATTTATAAAATAATAAAAAAACACTGCTGTTATTATACATGACAAATACGTCGTTTAACGGTGTACCTTTTTTATTCAAAATCAGATTCATACTGATTGAATAAAATAATTTATCATTTTTAATTTATAGAAATGGTAGGGATTATAAGTATGGAAAACGCTGGATAATACATTATATAATATGTGCGTGAGAAAATATCTTGTGAAATATGATTATATATTTTAACGGGTAATTCAAATGCTTAATCCGAACAATCACTTGGCAAAATTGTATTTTGGAAAAGAAATCTTTTGGAAATGTAATATTAAAAATGTCAAAAAAAAGTTAATAATATACGTAATGGTAATTGGTTTGCGAAATCACGAATATCGTTTACGACTGCTGTGCGATTTATATATGGGTGGTCAAATGAAATGACTAGTATTAAGTGGTGTGAACAAGAACTTAATATAAGTGAAAATACAGTTATTGACTGGAATAATTACTTACGTGAAGTATGTGCAATGGCGATTGAAAATAAACAACAGGGGAAAATAGGTGGACCGGGGAAAATTGTCGAAATTGATGAAAGTTTGTTTTTGAAAAGAAAAAAATCATGTTGGGAGGATACTTCCCGAACAGTGGATATTCGGAGGAATTTGTCGCGAGACAAAAGAGTCATTTTTATTAAAAGTACCTGACAGAAAAACAGGAACTTTACTTACGGCGATCAAAAACAACATTCAGGAAGGTACCACGATCTACTCAGATTGTTGGCGTGCATATAACACCGAATTATTAAAATCATCCGGCTTCCATCACTATACTGTCAATCATACATACAATTTTGTTGACCCAACCACAGGAGCACACACCCAAACAATTGAACGCCTTTGGGCAAAACAAAAACCAAAGGGGAACAGCTCGCCATCATCTAGATTCATACCTGACTGAATTTGTTTGGCGACAAAACCTTGATAACGATCCACCGTTTAATAAAATTTTAATGAATATTAAAACCTGCTTTCCTCCTCAAAAAAATTATTAACTACATTTTTTATTTATTTTTTATATTATATTATTACAATTTTTTCTATACATTTTTAAGCTATTATATAAATTTTTTTAAATTTTTACGCATTTTATCGTGTTTCAAAATAGATTTATATTATTATTCAGAATAGATTTAACTTTATTATTTAAAAATTCCTGGGCACGCCTATGATGTCGACTGTCGTACAATACATTACAAATGTAATATTACATTTGTGGAAAAAAATATATATCGATATATCGTTGTTTTTGGAGGAATATTATCGATTATCGATATTGTAAAAATTGATATATCGATATAGCCGTGGTTTGCGCATCCCTATTTATTGGAACCTACTTTTTAATACATATAGGTTTATGGATGTACAAACGTACGAAACGTTTGGAGAACGATCTGGAGCGCCAGGAGCTTGTTCCTAGAAATACAAATAACTTCAATTTCAATTTTAACTTTTCGCTATTGAGAACTAGTGGTCTATAAAATAAATATAAAGATAAATTTTTAATTATGTTTGTTTTTTTTTTTTTTGTCATTGTTACGTATTTTACGATTTATTACAACTTATTTAACGTACTTTACTATATTATATAATAGTATCTATATATTATATAGTAGCTGGAAATATGAACGTTGGAGCGGGATTTAGTCAGTTAGAGACAATTACATGTGCAATCGAGATACCTCCTATGTCACAATATATATATCTATAAACCTATGGATGAACAAACGAATGCGTGATATAGAAAATCAGCAGGAGCTTCAGGAACTTGTTCTCCGAAACAGGATAATTTTTAATATAAGCTTTGCATTGTTTAGAACACATTAAAAATTAAATAAGAAATGTAAATGTGTCACTGCAGTACTCCCTGCTTGTCGTAAAAGGCGACTAAAAGGGACTGGCCAGCTGGGGCCGGCGTCTGGGACGCGGACACACCGAAACCTTCGGGGACTAGGGTGTTGCGAGGTTTTGACCGCGACCTCATGAAGAGTGGGTCGATCACTCCGGTGATGCCTCCGGGAGGCGTGGCACAAGCTACCGAGCCTCTAACTCGGGGGTCGCGGCCACCGCGCCGGCAGCGAGCGCTGCCCGGTTAGGGTCCACCATGAACCCGTGGTACACGGCCCAAATCTTGGAAGGATCACAGTTGAGGCTCTCGCCGACGAAGCTCGGTCCGACCATCGCACCATTGATGTGCTTTCCTAACAGGAGCGAAAATGGTACTTCGGGATGTGGGGGAGCCCCACGGAGCCAAGCAATTGGCAACGTGCCCTCACACGGCGATCGCGCACCGGTCTTGGCCGGGTCGCGGTCGTTGCGGATTGTTTTCGGAGTGGCAGTAGCAGGAGCTACTCTGTGGTTAAAAGACTAATGCTTAGTCTAGGGGAAGGCTGCCGAGTGAGACTACTCCTTAGCGCCCACCCAGCCTACCGGTGGGGCTATATGCACCGGAGGTTGCCCGCAACCAAAAACGGGAAGCGATGTGGATAGCTCGCGGTCCGACCAGGACGGTGAAAGGCACGTGCAAGCCTCAACCAACGGTACGTGCGGACACTCTCCCGACTTCGGTGAGAACGGGTGCTTCGTGCGGGGCTGGTGGTCCATCGACGACACGCGATCGATGCTCGCTGGTTCACTCCGGCGGACATCGGTCGTTAACCTCCGTGGCTCTTGACTAGCACACAGCGCTAATAAAAGGACCATGGTTGTAGCCGCAAGGCATCAAACCCGGGAGTCCTCGTGTATAATCAGGTGCTGCTTAATTTTTGATGAATTTTATCAACATATATAAAAAAACATTCAACTGAGGATATAGATGTTGACATGGTAATTATTTCGACTCACGGTTATCCTTGGTTGATGATATCTGATTGAATAGTTGAATCCGTTCGAATTTGGATAGTAAATAAAAATATGCGCGACGAGAATCACGTGTCTGATTATTGTTTACGTCCAATAGTGGTAAAATTTCATAGTTTCATACATAAACAATATCAGACACGTTACGGGCGGCGCAATTAAATAGGTAATGTGCGGCGGTGTAGGCTCGTTCTTGACGGATTACGGGCGGCGCGTAAATAAATATATATATCGGACGGCATCGTAGGCTCGTTCACTAATATCACAAGTCGCGTAAATAATTACGAATCGTACGGCAGCATAGGCTCGTTCACGATTATTACAGGTCGCGTAAATAATTACGAATCGTACGGCAGCATAGGCTGGTTCACGACTATTACAAGTCGCGTAAAATAATTACGAATCGGACGGCAGCATAGGCTCGTTCACGAGTATTACAGGTCGCGTAAATAATTACGAATCGTACGGCAGCATAGGCTCGTTCACGATTATTACAGGTCGCGTAAATAATTACGAATCGTACGGCAGCATAGGCTCGTTCACGATTATTACAGGTCGCGTAAAATAATTACGAATCGGACGGCAGCATAGGCTCGTTCACGTGTATTACAGGTCGCGTAAATAATTACGAATCGGACGGCAGCATAGGCTCGTTCACGATTATTACAGGTCGCGTAAATAATTACGAATCGGACGGCAGCATAGGCTCGTTCACGTGTATTACAGGTCGCGTAAATAATTACGAATCGGACGGCAGCATAGGCTCGTTCACGATTATTACAGGTCGCGTAAATAATTACGAATCGGGCGGCAGCTTTAACGGCGTACGGACGAACTCGTGCCGGCTCGTTTGACCTGGTGGGTTAGACCATATTCGAGCACGGTAGAGGGAAACGAACGGCAATGGCTGCGGTCAGAGGCGACTCGTATCGGCTCGTTTGACGTAGTGTTTTAAGCTACGTCCAAGCACGACAGAGTAAACGAACTACGGCGACGGCGACGGTAAGGGACGACTCATTTGACGTAGTGTTTTATGCTACGTCCAAGCACGACACAGTAAACGAACTACGGCGACGAATAATATTAACGAACTTCACTAAAATTTTACGAACTGTCTAACTGTGTGGGCCCTATTCACAGCCTGTATTTGTGTACTGTCTTGGCAGTCGCTGTGAATAGGACTCATGATTCTATGTACGTATTTTGTAACATTATGTAGACGAAATTCTGATCTTGATGGTTGAATGTTGATTGTTATTACCATTATTCATCATATTCATTGTGTTTCTTGAATATTGGGATGGTATTAATTAATGGAAACCGATTAATTAATACCAATCCCTGACGATTTCAAGAACGGTGGCCCATATCTGCCATCTGGTGTATGTTTTTCGGTACTCGTTCTTGAACGTCGACTTATAATAGTTTGGTCTCGGTCAACCGGCGGCGCTGTAGGGCGTAGGCTACAACCATTCGACTAAATGTGTCTTTTTTGTAGTTAAATTTTAAATTTACAAATTGAAAATTCACAATTGAATTGAACTCTTGTTCAAACTCTTGTTTCAGTTTCTTAACGGACGAAGACACAAAAACAAAGATGGAAATAGAAATTTTGATGATTTTAATAATTTTAGTTTTATTGCTATTACTGCTATTAGCAATAACTATTATAGCTGTACTGGGTAAGGATGCACAAATGATTTAATGATATCAATATTATCGATATGTCGATATTGTGGTAAAAAATATCGATATTTTTATAATGTCGATTTATTATAATATTACTGAAAATAATAAAATAGATATTTTGTAACTGTAACATAAATGATAAATATATTATACTTTTAAAATAACAAAAGTATAAATTATATTATAATAATTCATTTGTATTTATGTAACCATGTCGACTGGCGTACAATACATTACAAATGTAATATTACATTTGTGAAAAAAAATATATATCGATATATCGTTGTTTTTGGAGGAATATTATCGAATATCGATATTGTAAAAACTGATATATCGATAGAGCCATGGTTTGCGCATTCCTATTTATTGGAACCTACTTTTTAATACATATAGGTTTATGCTTCAATAATCGAATGAGTGATATAGAACGGCAACAACTTGTACCTGCAGAGGGAAGAAAGTATAGCTTTTTAAATTTTTCATTATTTAGGAATTGAATAATTATCACGGGACAGGTAATAATCATTATTTTTATAAATTATATTATAATTATGAACTTATACTAAGAATATATTTTGAAATTATTAATCAAAATATTTAACATATGCATTAAATTAGGCAGTTGATGTTCCGTCAGAATTTATTTCACCTACCAAGAGAAAACTTATAGATTAAACTTACGGTACATTTACAATTGGAAAACCAAATTCATTTTCAGGATGTCGATGAACAAATCCTAGTGTATTTATAAAATAATAAAAAAACACTGCTGTTATTATACATGATAAATACGTCGTTTAACGGTGTACCTTTTTTATTCAAAATCAGATTCATACTGATTTAATAAAATAATTTATCATTTTTAATTTATAGAAATGGTAGGGATTATAAGTATGGAAAACGCTGGATAATACATTATATAATATGTGCGTGAGAAAATATCTTGTGAAATATGATTATATATTTTAACGGGTAATTCAAATGCTTAATCCGAACAATCACTTGGCAAAATTGTATTTTGGAAAAGAAATCTTTTGGAAATGTAATATTAAAAATGTCAAAAAAAAGTTAATAATATACGTAATGGTAATTGGTTTGCGAAATCACGAATATCGTTTACGACTGCTGTGCGATTTATATATGGGTGGTCAAATGAAATGACTAGTATTAAGTGGTGTGAACAAGAACTTAATATAAGTGAAAATACAGTTATTGACTGGAATAATTACTTACGTGAAGTATGTGCAATGGCGATTGAAAATAAACAACAGGGGAAAATAGGTGGACCGGGGAAAATTGTCGAAATTGATGAAAGTTTGTTTTTGAAAAGAAAAAAATCATGTTGGGAGGATACTTCCCGAACAGTGGATATTCGGAGGAATTTGTCGCGAGACAAAAGAGTCATTTTTATTAAAAGTACCTGACAGAAAAACAGGAACTTTACTTACGGCGATCAAAAACAACATTCAGGAAGGTACCACGATCTACTCAGATTGTTGGCGTGCATATAACACCGAATTATTAAAATCATCCGGCTTCCATCACTATACTGTCAATCATACATACAATTTTGTTGACCCAACCACAGGAGCACACACCCAAACAATTGAACGCCTTTGGGCGAAACAAAAACCAAAGGGGAACAGCTCGCCATCATCTAGATTCATACCTGACTGAATTTGTTTGGCGACAAAACCTTGATAACGATCCACCGTTTAATAAAATTTTAATGAATATTAAAACCTGCTTTCCTCCTCAAAAAAATTATTAACTACATTTTTTATTTATTTTTTATATTATATTATTACAATTTTTTCTATACATTTTTAAGCTATTATATAAATTTTTTTAAATTTTTACGCATTTTATCGTGTTTCAAAATAGATTTATATTATTATTCAGAATAGATTTAACTTTATTATTTAAAAATTCCTGGGCACGCCTATGATGTCGACTGTCGTACAATACATTACAAATGTAATATTACATTTGTGGAAAAATATATATATCGATATATCGTTGTTTTTGGAGGAATATTATCGATTATCGATATTGTAAAAATTGATATATCTATATAGCCGTGGTTTGCGCATCCCTATTTATTGGAACCTACTTTTTAATACATATAGGTTTATGGATGTACAAACGTATGAATCGTTTGGAGAACGATCTGGAGCGCCAGGAGCTTGTTCCTAGGAATAATAATATTTTTAATTTTAATTTTAGTTTTGCACTATTTAGAACTAGCGCTCTATAAAATAAATATTAATGATTATAAATGATTAATCATGTTTGTTTTTTTTTTTTTGTCATTGTTACGTATTTTACGATTTATTACAACTTATTTAACGTACATTACTATATTATATTATATAATAGTAGCTAATAGTAGTTTATGGATGTACAAAGAGATGAGACGGATAGAAGATCAGCAGGAGCGTCAGGAGCTTATTCCTAGAAATACAAATAACTTCAATTTCAATTTTATCTTTTCGCTATTGAGAACTAGTGGTCTATAAAATAAATATAAAGATAAATTTTTAATTATGTTTGTTTTTTTTTTTTGTCATTGTTACGTATTTTACGATTTATTACAACTTATTTAACGTACATTACTATATTATATTATATAATAGTAGCTAATAGTAGTTTATGGATGTACAAAGAGATGAGACGGATAGAAGATCAGCAGGAGCGTCAGGAGCTTATTCCTAGAAATACAAATAACTTCAATTTCAATTTTAACTTTTCGCTATTGAGAACAAGTGGTCTATAAAATAAATATAAAGATAAATTTTTAATTATGTTTGTTTTTTTTTTTTTTGTCATTGTTACGTATTTTACGATTTATTACAACTTATTTAACGTACATTACTATATTATTTTATATAATAGTAGCTATATATTATATAGTAGCTGGAAATATGAACGTTGGAGCGGGATTTAGTCAGTTAGAGACAATTACATGTGCAATCGAGATACCTCCTATGTCACAATATATATATGATAGACATCATACTATTGTATTTATGGTAGGGTGACCATTTTTAAAAAATAAAAAAACGGGACAGTTGCTACCCCCCCCCCCCCTAAAAAATGAATAATGTTATTTTACTTTTTTGAGTTAATTAACCTAAATTAAATAATTAATATTTTTTTTATTATCATTAATCAACACAATAATGTTGCATTTAAAAACTAATACTATACTGTCAATCGTACATACAATTTTGTTGACCCAACCACAGGAGCACACACCCAAACAATTGAACGCCTTTGGGGATCAGCAAAGTGGCGAAACAAAAACCAAAGGGGAACAGCTCGCCATCATCTAGATTCATACCTGACTGAATTTGTTTGGCGACAAAACCTTGATAACGATCCACCGTTTAATAAAATTTTAATGAATATTAAAACCTGCTTTCCTCCTCAAAAAAATTATTAACTACATTTTTTATTTATTTTTTATATTATATTATTACAATTTTTTCTATACGTTTTTAAGCTATTATATAAATTTTTTTAAATTTTTACGCATTTTATCGTATTTCAAAATAGATTTATATTATTATTCAGAATAGATTTAACTTTATTATTTTAAAATTCCTGGGCACGCCTATGATGTCGACTGTCGTACAATACATTACAAATGTAATATTACATTTGTGGAAAAAAAAATATATCGATATATCATTGTTTTTGGAGGAATATTATCGATTATCGATATTGTAAAAATTGATATATCTATATAGCCGTGGTTTGCGCATCCCTATTTATTGGAACCTACTTTTTAATACATATAGGTTTATGGACGTACAAGCGTATGAGAAGATTAGAAAATCAGCATGAGCGCCAGGAGCTTGTTCCTAGAAATACAAATAACTTCAATTTCAATTTTAACTTTTCGCTATTGAGAACTAGTGGTCTATAAAATAAATATAAAGATAAATTTTTAATTATGTTTGTTTTTTTTTTTTGTCATTGTTACGTATTTTACGATTTATTACAACTTATTTAACGTACATTACTATATTATATTATATAATAGTAGCTAATAGTAGTTTATGGATGTACAAAGAGATGAGACGGATAGAAGATCAGCAGGAGCGTCAGGAGCTTATTCCTAGAAATACAAATAACTTCAATTTCAATTTTATCTTTTCGCTATTGAGAACTAGTGGTCTATAAAATAAATATAAAGATAAATTTTTAATTATGTTTGTTTTTTTTTTTTGTCATTGTTACGTATTTTACGATTTATTACAACTTATTTAACGTACATTACTATATTATATTATATAATAGTAGCTAATAGTAGTTTATGGATGTACAAAGAGATGAGACGGATAGAAGATCAGCAGGAGCGTCAGGAGCTTATTCCTAGAAATACAAATAACTTCAATTTCAATTTTAACTTTTCGCTATTGAGAACTAGTGGGGGAATTATTGATTCCGCCGAAACTACCTGCTTAGGAAAAAGGTTTATATTGATTCCGCCGACTATTAATTCCGCCGGCTACTGTTTCTAAAATCTAAATATCGATTCCGCCGGCTACTGTTTATAAAATCTACATTTAACCTACCATAGTCTGAGGTCCACCCCACCCCCTAATATACAGCAGAGCGATACCCACTTACCCGCTTTTTCAAATTAATATTATATATATGATATTGTAAAATGTATATAATCTAAATTGTATAAAATTATATAAAAAATTCTATGTAGGTATAAAATAAAAATGTATAAATGTAAATACTTTTGATAATATTTGGTCACATGTCTAAATTGAATAAAATGATAATAGCAGTACACTTTTTATTTATGCACTGCCATTTAAAAGCATCTAAATATTTCACGTAATCTTTTTTATAATATTTACTATTATTATACAAAATCAGTGTGTGATACTTTATACTCGTGGAGCAATTTCGATAACTAGATCAATACTGTCGAGTGTCAATACTGATTAGCAACTATACGAGAAGTAACAAGGGAAGTCCATATTTTAACAAGCGGAAGATTGAGCATTTGAGCTAATCGGTGACCGGTGTTTTACGCATCCAAACAATTCATATCTACACGCCGATAAAAAATACACACACAAAAAAAAGGACAGGTTGCAGGTAGCTGGAAACCCTCGTGGGACGCCGTGCCGTACCGTATTCCCGTTATCGGCTGACTGCTATTGTTATTATTATATGAATATAGATATACAAATTACACGTAAAAATGTATTATCACCGAGTTCAACCCTTTAGAATCAAAATTTTGAAAATCCGGCGACGTGGCGACACTCAGACAGGTATTTGGAACAACTTTGATAAAAAAAATTAGAAAAAAGTTAAATAGCGTCGTCACAAAATGGGTACATAAAAATGGCCTGTTATTTTATATATATAAGGATTATACACCTTTTTTTTGCCTTAAAGGTAAATTTATATTTTAAGTTACAATTTATTGTCAAATTCATATTTGGTATTATTTATATGTTATTATTATTATTTTGGGGCCCCGTGTTATTATAATATTATATTTATTTGTGGCACTTTGCGACAGTGTCGTATTATAATTATATATAAATATACAATTAACTTATTCGTAATAATTTATAATTATAATATATTGGTCACCTATTATCTTATCCACACGAGTCGCCGCGGCAAACAACTGCCCACACATCGCAAGGTTTGTCGCGGCGACCAAACAAATACATTTTTTAGTTTTGAATTTTATTATTTTTTTAATGCAATGATTATAATATGTATATTTGTAATAAAATTTGTATGATGAAAAATATTATGCTGTCGGGTTTTAATTATAATGAGTATTGTAGTGTATTTAATTTTAATGCAGTACCCATCTAAATCATTATATTTTTTAGTTTAATATTATCGTTGTAGACGTCTTGTGGCCTACCGCTCACACTCCTTCCAGTGCTACGTCAAGATAACATAATAATATTATCGCTAACCAGTACGGCAATACGCCGCGCTGTATGCACGTAGATATTAATAGCTATTAGCTATAGAATAGCTTTATATATATTTTTTATATTTGTTTATTATGGTATAATATAAATTATTTGATATGAAAGAAGATGTCCTAACTGACTTACCATAATCAACTTTGAGTAATTATTCGTTGGATTTAATTCTACAGAGATATTAGGTAAAATTACACTTTTTTGGTCATTTTTTGGTCAGACGGAGGTAAATAGTCAGAGGGCTATCATGCTCCAAATGTTAAACGCTATTCACGCTTTTGATTTCCATAGTATTATTACTATTATTAATAGGAAATTTTATTGGTTTTATCCTACAATAAATTAAAGGGCCTCACATTTCGTAATTTAGATATTGCCTAAGGCCTTGCAAATCGTAACGACGGCCCTGACTACGTGTCATTTGTAACTTTGTAAGTTCTTTCTATGTACAATACACATACGAATAGCTATTAGCTACAATCAATGCAATCATTGCAATAATGCAATATTGCGTATATATATTACTAACAAGTTATTACTTATTACGTCTGAGCAGCTCGTAAGTCGTTTCAAAATTTCAAATAATAATAAGAATTATCAATTTATATATATACGAGTATAAATATTTAAACATACTACATAGTACACGGCAGATCAGTATTATGCAATATGCAGTGCCGCAACTACATAGTAAGGGGCCTGTGTGCGATATTTTTTTTTGCGCCCCTTCCTAAATTAATTTTTATTGTAAGTATTACAATCTATAAGTTCCAACATTTTTAGGTTTTATGTATACTAACATATATATATATTTTTTGGTTCCTACATTTATTCAATCTGTTTGAAAGAGAACAATAAGAATTATTAATGGTATAGAATAAGCTAAAATAAATAACTGATTGTTTAAATAAATATCTTATTGCTCTTATTATAGTAAGTATAAAAATTAACAGCCTTGACTAAATTTTTAAATGACTTTTTATTATAAGGTTTTAATAAACCCAAAATTTAAAAATACACAATTTTTTTGACAAATTAACTGATAAATGATGATACTCCGAGCAGTCGTTACTTCGTTAGTTACTACTTTACTAGTAAGTCAATAATAATTAAAAAGTAGGTATCGTCAATATTCATCATTAAAATTACAAAATATATTTTATATTTATACCAAAACCAGCAACTCAAACAGTCGTGATCGTGGTCGTTGTATCAGTCGTATCATATTGACATTTTAGTTTATAAATAAACACTAATAACATTACTTATATAGTTATATTATGGCGCATCGTCACTCGTCAACCGTCGTCGTTTTTGGCTATCACTGCTCAGCCAGTTGTTCTTCCGACAATTCGACAAACAACGACCCATAGACGCATAGTCGCATAGACGCGATAAAAATAGATGTTATGGAAAAATTGATAGTACCATTGATCATATAATATACAAAAACGTCAAAAACCTACCATCCTATTTTAACATAGGCATCTACTTATCAAATATTAGTATACATACAACTACATTAATGTTTAAACTTAAAAAAAAAATTATTGTGAGTAATTAATTTTGCGTTTTTAGATAATTTATGTGTTTGCTCCAGGTTGGGCCCGGGGGCCCCCCAAATGTATGTAAGCCTTGGGGCCCGTGTGCGCGGCACGCTCTGCACACCCGGTTTTTGCGGCACTGGCAATATGTATATCGTTCCGTGGTTACCAGTTTTCACTGGACTTGGGAAATATAAATTAAAATAATCAAGTAATACCTCAATATATAAAAACATTTAGCTTCATTTTTTTCAACTTCACGGCGGTTTTATACGTTGTCTAATTTGAATAATATAATACGTGCAATATAATATTTTAATAATAATGGACTGTATTCCGTATACACAGATATAAAATAATAACAATACAATTAGTCCTTACCAGGTCGACCCACTCTAATGTAATATAATATATTGATCTTAAAAACTAATAGGTACATTTTTTGTGATTTAATAACATAATAAAAATTATACATAACAAATATTTAAATAAATCTGACCTGACCAGCGACAGGAAAGAACAACCGAAACGCATCAAATTGAATCACCGTTGAGCCATATCACACCATATTATAATAAAATGTAAGTTCAAACGCGTTAAACTACACCCGGCGTGTAATAATATAATAACCGAACCGCGTATAAGAATTTCAAACCGAATATAATATAACAGCAGAATCAGTGGCGTGTCATAAATGTGTGCGGTGTGTGCAAATGCCACGGGCCCTCAGCTTGAGGGGCCCATTATTGCTCAACATTCCACAAAAAAAAAAAATTAAATAAATACAGTTAAGTACGAAAAATTAAAAAAATTGTTTTCAATTTTAATGGTTCTCATTTTCTCAATCTGATATTAGTTATCATTGTTATAAAATATAAATTTATGATGTATATATCCATATTATAATTTAGAATAAAAAGATGTAGGAGGGGGGCCTCTTTTAGTTTTGCACACAGGCCCGTTTTTGGGATAAACCGCCACTGAGCAGAATCGCATTGACACTATATAATTATAATTTATAGTACACACCGTGCGTACTGTGTAAAATATACGAACAGTGAAAAAAATATTAATGTACACCGCGTACACGAATAATAATAATAAAAAAAATATATAATAATTAAATGGCGTCGGGATGACAACAACGACGGCGTTGTCAAGTTGTCAACGTACTGCTCAGGCGGCCGGTGGCGGGTGGAAACACCATCAGTCATCGTCCATCGATGTTATTGATATCAAACACTATACAGGGCGTTCCAAATTTCATGTGACAGCAGATATCAGCATGAATATAGAATGACAGCATCTGCTGTCACATGAAATTTGGAACACCCTGTATATGTATGGTGCTTCGCACATCTACTGAACTTGGTTGTTGTAGATACTTGTGATTGTTGTGAAGTAACGAAACATTTTTTTGGTGAAGTTCTAGCATTAGTTTCGTTTTTTCGGACAAGTAAAAGAACTTCCACTTTCATCGAATGTCAACAGCAGTTATATCCAGGCGATAGAACACGCCGGCTAAAATGATTTTCCGACACTAGGTGGACTTCACATGGAAGGGTTATAAGTGACTTATAACTGTTCGATTTGAAAAATTTGGAACAATATTAGAAAGGAACATTAAAAAGGTTAGTATATGACAATGATTGAAACAAATGAATGAGTCTTTTAACAGTAATCACATTTGAATTTATAGGTACTCACAATGATCTTAAATAAAAATATATTTGCAATAACCACACCTTTATCCAATTACTTACAAAGTAAATCAATAGATTTTATTCAGGCATTAAATTTGGTTGATGCATCAAAAGAAAAATTAACCTCTATGCGCTGTGATGCAGAATTTGAACTAACAGTAAATGAACCAAAACGTTTTGCTGCAAAACATAACATGTCAGAGTTAAGTTTTAAAGAAACTAGACCAAGAAAAAAAAAAGGGTGCTTGGTGAAAATATTTATGATGAAGTATCTGTTTCTGCATGTGATAGATATAGAACAAATACATACTTTAAAGTATTGGATCAAATAATTTCATCAATTAATTCTAGATTTAGTGGTGCCAGAGAAATACTTAAAGATTTATCTCTTTTGTCTCCTGACCGACTGATGAATATGAAAAAAAATAATAAATCTATTCCAGTAGATAGTTTCCATAATATATCAAATTGGTTAAAAGATATTAACGGAAATGATTTTTAACGTGAATATATTATGTTTAGTCATAGTTTAAGAGATCTCGTTTCAGGATTAGAAGTAATCAATATTTTTTAATCGTATAGTAGTGTGCTTCAAAATTACTTCATTAATTGTTTACATTGGTAATTATTTGTTACTTACATTATACTTGAAGTTAACTTATTAAATAATATCATATTGTTTACATGTATTTGTCTACATTTTTTCATACTACAGAGTTTTCCTCATTTCTCTACTGTGTTTATTATTTTATATTTCATAATATTATGTATGTAGGTATTTTTACATACCAATGTACAAAAAAAAAAATATATTTAAATTAAAATATAATAGAGATGGTAACAAAACTAGTCTAGCCAAAATTACATTAAAAATTAACAGATAACAAATACAAACATTTTCATAGGTATTTATATTTTTTTGATCACAAAAAATGTAATTTATGATACTCAATAATAACATAGATATCTATCTACCTAAACCCGTAATTATTTTTTTATGTTCACTATCGTAGACTAGTATTTATGAATAATTGTACAATAACTAAAATATTTTACATTTTTACATAACTGCTGTCTGATGATAACGTTAAGGTAATAAACTAATAAGGTATAGTCACATAGGTTTAATGTTTAATTTAACGGTTCTGGGTGGGTGGGTGCTTGGTAATTTTTACTAATTTGCCACCCCATTTTAAATTAAGTTCGGCGCCACTGCGGCGAACCCTAATTATAACAAATCAAAATATTTTGAAAAAAGTTTAATGTAGGTAAGTATAGAAAAAGCTAGTATAAACATTTATTGAACATTTGATGTGTTTACGATTATTTGTTTTAGAGTTACACCAAAAACCAAAATCGATTTTGTCAAAAACCTATTTTGCGTAAAAATTCCCATTTTTTCTTAATTTTTATTTTGTTTTTTTGGGCGTTTTTATATACTATTGGGATATTAAAATTTTGTCCTCCCAAACAAAAAATAAAAATAAAACATAATTGTAAAACCAACACATTCATTGCTCCGCGAATCTTAAATTTTAAAATTTTAAATATTCGTTATCAACTAGAAACGAGTCAAAATATTTTGGAAATAATTTTCAAGTATAGTAATTGGTAAATTTAATTATACATAATACATATGGTATACATTTCAAGTGTCTACGGGGTGATTGATTAAGCGTAAAACACTCATTATTTCAAAAAGTATTCATGTTTTTGAAAACATTTTTTTACATAGTTTCAAGTCATTATAAAGATTATGTTTTTATTAAAAAATTATATTTTTAAATATTTTTTATCCTTATATTTTTTAAGTTTTTTACTTTTTTGATATCCGTATACAATATCCAAATACAACTATACATATTACTATCTATAGTCCGTGGACGACTCACTACTGTCCCCAACAGACTTAATTATTTTCTTATCAAAACTATAATTAGGTTATTATCTTAATTAGTTATAACAATTAATTAATTGTAACCTACAGGTACAAAGTTCAGTATCATTACTGTGTTGAACGATAGTCTGACGCGTACCTGTTGTTGTCACGGTGTGGTGATGAGGTAGCGTCAGAGTTGGTGAACGGCACACTCGGGGGAAAAAGGAGATAGAGCAGGTGGTGCAAAATAAAAAAAAACACACAAGGGTTTTCGGGGCAGCAAAATTTATGTTTTATTGACCTCGGTGAGAGGTTTGATATATGTCACTAAAATAAAACAAAATAATAAAAAGCGGGTAAGTGGGTATCGCTCTGCTATATATTAGGGGGTGGGGTGGACCTCAGACTATGGTAGGTTAAATTTGAATGCAATGATAGGTATCATTGTATACGAAAAACGATTCTGAACGGAGATGATTTGTCAGTCTAGGATATATTATACTTAAATATTGTAATATATTCTACTTTGAAACTAATTCAAACATTTAAGTAAAAGTTTCAAGATCTTACGTTTAGTAATTTTTTTAAAATAACAAAAATCGAAAATGATTTATTAGTAAAAAGTTATTTTACACGTGTATTTTTGATTTCAAATTAAAATTAAAACTTTAAACACACGTAAAATTTTTTAAATTGAACAATCCTCAAACTTTTTTATAATTATTCTAAGCTTAACTTATGGACAGCATAGTATTAAATTTTCAATTCTTAGCTTTTGATAGAAAAATATTTATAAATTTTTAACTACCAAATACCTAGTGAAAAATATTCATGATTTTGACGAATTTTTGTCAATATTTGAACTTCAAATGCTAATAAAAAAAAATTGTGCCTATGTATTTTTATAATTTTTGAATGAGAGTTAGAACAAGTTATGTGGACCCTTCAATTAAATTTTCAAGTAAATTGCCCCAGCAAAATTTTTTTTATCAACATTTATAAATAAAAAATAAAAAAAAATTGAAAATTTCAATTGTCTATAAATAGCTCAAAAAAAGTCAAAATGTTTTGAAAATTAAATCACGTAAAGAAAATGGCAATCTAAACAACTGGTAAAATTTTTAAGTATTTACGACTTATACTGTTTGAATAACAACAAATATCAAAAATCGTTTGAGGCTAATCTGTTATTTAACGCGGTTTTGTAAAAATTTAAAATTCAAACACTCATAAAAAATTTTTGTCTGAATCCGGTAGAGTTTTTATTACAGATAATTGAAGAAAAATGTATGGAGAACCTTGTATCAAATTTTCAAAACTTAGTTATAAAAGAAAAAAATTTTACGATTTTTCAACCACAAAATTACTTGCAAATTTTCGCAATTTTGACATATTTCGTATAAATTCGAACTTTAAGCACTTATAAAAAAAATTGTGACGAACGATTTTGGATTTTTTTTATCACTTTAAGAAAAACTTATAAGAAACCTTGCATTAAATTTTCAAGAATTTCTGACCGGCCAAAAAATTTTTATCGTTATTTTAAAAAAAAATTAAAAATTTCAATTGTCTATAAATAGCTCAAAAAAAGTCAAAATTCTTTGAAAATTTAACTGTGTATGGAGAACGCTAATATAAACATTTGGTGAAAATTTCAAGTATTTACATCTATTAGTTTTTGAGTTATAGCAAAATAAAAAATTCGATTTGGTCGAAAACTTGTTTTGCGTAAAAATTCCCGTTTTTCTGTCATTTTTTTTAGGGTTTTTCCCGACTCATTTAAAAAATATTGAAAATTTTTAACTTTTGACCCCCCAGGGTACCAACTAGATTCAATTTCCTTTTCAAAGAGGGGCTGAAGTCCAAAATCGAAGCATTTTTACTGCTCCAAATGTTGTCGTCAGACACAAAAATAAAAAAAAAAAATAAAAAAAAAAAACACACATCATTGTAAAATCAATACATTCATCACTTCGTTCAGAATCTAAAAGTACACAGTTGCTGTAAAAAAAGGAGCACGGTACGGCTTGGTGTGGTTGCACTATATCGCATACGTACGGCGGTTAAGAACTAACTAATTAGCCTAGGCCCTAGCGCCGGTTCGCGGTCGCGTCGGTGTCGTGCGTCGTCAACTCGTGGTTGCGAGAGAGGGACGTGCGCGGTTATCCGCGCAAATGCCGTTTGAATTCAAACGGCCGTTGCGCGGGACCGCGTCAAGTCAATAACGAGTTTATTACATGTGAAATTATGTACCTATTATTATTATTTATTACCCATGCGACTACTGGTCTTCAGAAATAAAAACCGAAAACCGCCCAACTTTGAAAAGCTATATCTCGCTAAGGAATTAATGAAAAATAATAATTTGAACGTAAGAATTCATAAAAAAATAACCCTACTATTTTATAACACTTTAAGTATAGGTTGTCATTTGAAAATCAAAAGTTGATAGTGATTTCACTATTAAATATTAAAGTAAAAAAAATAAAAATTTTACATAGTTTTAGAAAAGCATGAAACTAAAAATTTTGAAAAAAGTTAATACTTTTTGAAATAATGAGTGTTTTACGCTTAATCAATCACCCTGTATAGTGATTTCATAATTTTTATTTTCTTATTCTTTGAAATTGTAAATACTAGGTTTCTGTACCTTGTTATTTGAGCATTGAGGATGATAAACAAATATATGTATTTGAATGTGGTGTTGATCCTACGTTATGGTTTTTATTTTTTAATAGGTATAATAAAATATAGTATACCTATTATATGGTTTTAAAAAGTTAATCGGGGTTGATAATATTATTAATTGATTAATATGTATTTTATTATATGTGCTTTAAAAACTTTAACAGCTTTATACATTAACATTTGATACAAACCGAAACAATAATACAGTAATATTGTGTAGGAACCTATAAATATTAATATGTATGATAAAAATATTGAGAATATATAAATAAATTCTTGATGTAAGTATAAATAAGTAATAAACAAATCCTGAAATTTTAAATAGTACAATTATAAATGTATGTTTTAAAATAATATTATACAATCTTTAAAATGTATTTGAGAAAAGAGTTCTGTAATAATTAATTGAAATATAAAAAATTTTACATAATCGTTTTTTTTATCATGTTATAGTAAAACTTTTATTCTTATTAAAATATTCAAACATTTTTATTTATACAATAACCAATGGTGATTAAAATACAAATAATAAAAATAATACTTTTTTTACAAATTCAATTTCAAATTATTCAACAGACAAGGCGTATTAAATTGATATGAAACATCAGAGAAAACATATTAAATAATACGATATAACAATTAACAATGACAATATTTTAATATTAAGACATAAATGCAATATTATTTTAACGTATACCTAACATATACATGATATATTATATAGGTACCTACACTATCTACGCATTATTAATCTTATGAAGTTATAACCCTTATTACGGCTTACGGCCGTGCATTGAATCATAAAATCATCATTTAAAGAGGACGCTCCATACGCATTTGTTGTCTCTGACATACGTAGATATATAGCCAGGTAAAAATAAGCAACACATTTACATTTCTCATTTACAATATATTTTATTATTTTTATTTTTATAATTGAGTCATTTCAAATATCTATTATTTAACTTAAAGACAATAACATTATCCCACTATTTGTCAACGCAAGAATCATCCTCAACCAACCTTCATCGATGGAGGAAGCATTAGGAGAACACAACACTCACTTAATTCATAGTATCTTAAAATTCATCGGAATCGACACAAAACTCTAATGTTAAGACAAAACTTCATGATGTAAATATATAATAATGCATAATACTGTACAAATCACTTTCTTATAGTCATGTAATTAAAATTATAACCAATTATCCATTAATAATGTAATCACAACCGCAGGCTAATGACCTAGCTATTGAAGCCTTTACCCTCAAAAAAAAAAAAAATAAATAAATAAATAAATAACATTATCCTATTAATTGAAAACGAGGATTACAAGTATGTTTTTTTATTATTAGGTAGATGTGAATATTTATGCTTTAAAAAAAAATATATTAAAAAAAGTAAAAATCAACAAGACAACACAAGTGATGTTAACTCTGATATAAAAGCAACATAACTTTATTAGAAGTACATAAAGTAAATTTAGTCATGTTTGTAAAACAAATACATCAAATTAGTATGTAATGTCCTCTTAATGATATAATTGAATACTTAGCTTTCACTTAATGATTTTTTCTGTAGGTACTAACATTATAACTCATAATTATAAGTATATCTACATTCTACGCGGTTGCGATTTAAAATAAAATAAATATAGTTTCACAGAGTAAAAATTCTAGAATTATTACAATCAGATATTATACACATTAAATGTTCTATGATTTATAAATCATCAATACAAAGTATAAGTTTTTATACGGATTGCGGATTTATTGAAATAAGCCCAAAATTAAATAAAAAAAGAAGAGCTATTTTGCTAATTAACTTTAAACTATTAAAAAATTATAAACACATCATACCAAGGTAAACTGATAAATGGAATAAACCATAAGGGTATCAAACATATTAATTAATAATTAATATGAAAAAGTTTTAATTTATCATAGAGATGTTATCATTATTAAATATTTACTTAAAGTAAAAATTGGAAGGTACTTTAAAATATATAGATCCATTATAAAATCCATAATCTAAAATACTTAAAAACATGTCAAATATGGGTATTGTATATTTGTATAGTAACTAATATAGTATACTATACTACATGGACATGATAGATACTCAATAGAAATCAAATTTATATGATGCTAGAAGCTTAGGTATAATATATACTGTATAATATGTTATTATGCCATAAAAGATTTTTAATATTTACATTTTTGAATAAGTTATTAATGGTTAAAAATAATCAACTATTTTAAATTAAAACATGCTTTTATTTATAAAAAATGTAAATATTAATCTAGCTGGTCAATGCACAGGAAATATTCTTTTTTATAAAATTTATAATAAATACCTTTGCCCTAAACTGAATCAGAGAGTCGTAATCGTGGAATACGTAATATCTTTGTTCTTGTATTATGTAGAAAATAGACAAAGGAAATAAATATTGGTGTAGCGGCCTCTTACCTGACATATGATTTTATTGATATTATCATTTTAATGCGAGTTATGAACATTTTAAAGTTGTAATATTTTACATAACTGTAACACCTGTAACTCTCTTTAAAATAATAATAACATTAAAAGCATATTGCATATGTCATTGACTAGATAATATTCTTACCTTAAAATTTGATAATTGGTAAATTTACTCTAATATTAAAGCTAACATCACAAAATGTATTATGCTGAACGAAAATTTGTTATGATGTACGTTAGTAAGACAGAGACAACATGCGAGTATGGCGATGGTGTCCTCTTAATGAAAACAATTTTTAAATGCCAATTAATTAAATATGAGATACAATTCTTAAAAACAAATTAATTAGAATGTAAAATAAAACTGTTATAATAAACTATAAAAATTAAAAGAAGATTAAAAACATATCTATTTATCAGACTAGGACCAGACATGTTTTCTAAAATAAAAATATATAAATATTATTACCTAATCAACACAATATAATTAACTGGGCGAACATTAAATAAATAGTATTTAATAAAAGATACTTATTTTATAATTATAAGTTTATAAACGTTTAAAAACCTTGTATTTACTTAAATCATATAATAAAAATATTAACACAAATTACTTCAAGTATAATTATTTTTTATATGGATATATTAATAGTATAAACTATTTTTATTGTTCCGCCTTTTTTAATTTCTTATCTAAAGAACGTACTTTATGAAATTCTCTTACAAGTGAACTTACAGCTTCTTCATGTCCTTCAAAACTATCGGCTTTTCTTAAACCGTCTTGAAAAGTATTAAGATCAAATTGACTACGAAAAGATTCTGGATCACGACAAAATTTACTTGGTTCCGGAGTAATTGATTTCTTTCGAGTTGGAAACGTTTCCCAAGATCTTTGCTTCCGAACAGGTCCTGTTTTTTTAGATCGACAACGGACTGAATTTGTTGTACGAGTACATTTATCACCCTCGGGAGAAGTAATATGCCTACAAAACAATTTCAGAAATTTTTAATTCATTAAAATATAATTTTATTGTAACTTTTTAGCTGTCATATAAACAAATTTAATGAATACTGAAGTATGAAATTGTAATATATATATACATTATCATTTATTAACTTTACTTAACTAGGTACCTAATCTACCTTTTTAAAATGTATTAAATGAATATACTATACCTCTATTTTTTATGTATTAAATATATTATTAACATTTTGTAAGTAATTTAATTTTTAATTTTAAATAATTCTATATAATATTATTAATATTTTCTAACCGGAATGACATAGATTCTTGATACATTGCACCATCTTCAGTGTCCGAATGTGGATATCTCTTATATTTTCTCGGCGCAGCTACAGGTATAGGTATAGGATCTTGAGTTGGTGGTGGCATAGGTTTCTTATGAATTCTTCCTCCTTGTTTACGACAAACTTTTGCTCCTTCACAACTGATAGTTTCAACTTCTCCAATCATTCCTTCAATGTATTCAAACGTTTTTTTATGTTCTTGTTTTTGGTATCCTAAACATTATAAACAATTTGACAATAATTAACTTTAACAGTAACTAATAAAGTCACTTACATTTACTATTTCATTAATAGTTGTATTTTGTATTAATTATTTAACAGGATGTCAATATAAACATATAATAAATAAAATTTTAAATAATAAAAATATAATAGTATAATATTTTAAATTATTATTAAAATTTAAAAAAGTTAAATTTTATTTGTTTAAAAAAAAAGTTATTATTATATTTTATTGTTTTACTACGCTTATTCACACAATCATTTATTTTTAATTTAAATTTTGAACAATGGGAAGGCTACATTTAACAGCTTTTGTAAATATACTAAAAGGTAAATAAATTTATTTTCTAGACAAACATGATGCCACGATGATGATAGACGTCATCTTTTACATTGTATACTATAAATAATAATATTCAAGTATATATTAAGTATTCAATACAATATTTCAAACTTATTTATAGCAAAAAGGAAAATACATTTAGCACAGCAATACAATTTTTAAATTACCTTTACCGTCATCGATGATCTCAACATTTAGTTTTTTTTTCAAATGATCTTTTAAATATTCTCTTAACTTATCACACATCATTTCAGAATTTAAATCCTAGAAAAAAGGATTAAACAAATATTATTAGTTTTTAAAAGATATTCAGCATCTTAATTTGTACATAATATTATAATAATATACCCTCTCATGTATATTTGAAGTTGATTGAGCGGCAAGATGTTGCATATCACGAATGTCTATCATTTGATATAAAGAACAGGCTCTTGTATTTTTTACGCACTCTTCGCCTACAACTGTAAGATAAATATTAAGTGAGCATGCCATAAATATATTATAATATATCAGGGGTGGCCACAACGAGGCTCGTGAGCCGCATGCGGCTCTTAAATCAATTTCATGCGGCTCTTGAACCAAACTTAGACTAAAATTAAATGTAAATAAAAATTCCTTCATTTGATTTAAAATGAAAAATGTATCTCCATTTTATAAACATTGCTTTATAATGTGGCTCACCTCGAATCAACTTTATAAATTTGCGGCTCCTAAAGTTAAGGTTAGTGGCCACCCCTGCAATATATAATAATAAAATATAGATATATTTATTGTTAAAATATTCTACCATTTTTTGGTTTTGATCTAATAGGACAATCTTTTATACGGCCCTCAGACTTGCTTCTTTCTCTAAATTCTTGAAACGTTTTGTCCCGTACACAGACTTTGTCCACTATATGAGATAATACACTTTTAGTTGATTGCGTCTTATGAAAATATAACAATTGTTGATCTTTTTCTCTAACTGGAGTTTCTGGTCTATTTTCTTTGGCATAAATTGTGTCCGATAAAGGTGAAGAACTACTCATACAATGAGATTCCATTTTGTGGCATCCCATTGGAAATCTACAAAATAAAAAGGTAAACTGTTTTTTAGTATTTATAAAATGAATAAAATGTATTGATGTTTAATATAAAAATTAATATTTCTTATTTCATTAGAGTTCAGCTCTATTTTATTTATTATGTTGCATTTTCAAGATACCTAACCTTTGAGTTTGCTGAAGAGAACTCAGTCGATCCAATAAACTTTTTAAATCTGCCATTTCATTATTATTTGGCTTTGACGTCAATCGCTTGACATAAGGATCTAATTGTTGTGCTAATGTTGCTAACTGTTTAACTTCACTTTGCAAATTTGTAATATCAGTCATCTAAAGAAATATACAGATAATTTATATAAACAATATTAAACAAGAAATCAAATACTTTAAATCATTAAAACATACTTGTGACTGGAATATATCTTGTTCAACATGAATTCTATACAATTGCTCTTGCCAAATTGTTTGGAAGACTGATCTTAATCTTTCTAGTTCTATTCGATTTTTATCAAGAGTGTCATTTAAACGAAGACAATCCCTAATAATATTTTGATGCCGTAAAATCAAAGGAGGCACAGCAGGAGATTTAGTACCTTGGAGAGCTCTTACTTCCCTCTGCAACTCATTTAATCGGTCTTTCACACAATTCAATTGAGTACCAAGTTCCTAAAAAAATATTATTTATAATATTATTTTAATAACATTAACTATATTAATTATTATTAAACAATGAATATTATAGAATATTAATACGTATATCATATATAATATATATTATATATAGGTATTCTAAATAGATTTACCTTGATTTGAGAATCAAAACTTCGACAATGATTAGAAAAAGTACCTTCGCCTTCTAAAGCTTTAGCTTTTAAAGCAGAATGTTGTCTTTTACTCGGTAATGTAGAATGAGATAAGTTTAAGTTTTCTTTAGACTTAGCTGCTAGGCTGTTTATATATTTTGATGATTCATATATACCAGAGTCCATTATATCTGATTTACCAAACCATGGTTCCAAACACTGAGCAAACTCAGAACGGTAATTTGTTTTTATTGTACTAGTCAATAAAGGCCTGTAAACAAATATAACTCATTTATAATTGCAATAAAATTGTATGATAAGTTTATGAGTAATGATCATGTATATAGATTACTTTGTCGGCTGTGGAATTTTCACAATAGTGTTTAATCGGTCGAGCATTAAAGACACAATTTCAAGAAAATGATACTTATTTGAAGTTAATACAAAGTTTCTACATAGAAGAATATGATGTTGCAAAATGGGAAGCACTGCACTTAAAGTCAAAAGCTGATTACGAAAAGCTCTTTCTTTTATTTCATATTGTCTGCAAATAAAAATAAAAATAAAATATTGTAATAGTATAAGAAAAATATAATTTATATGTACAAGCTATAGCATGATGAATCTATACAACACTTGACCGCGTGTGGCAATTCATTAAATGACAAATTATAAACATTAGTGCTATTTTCTATTAAAATTACAATAGTCTAAGATTAATGCTTCAAATGAGAATTATAACTACATCAGGTATATCATGTAAATTATAGATAGGTAGCTTAAGTAAAAATAATATTATAACATTAAATTATTTATTTGTTCTCAATTATATATAATTATATATTTATATTATTGACACTTGTGGTCAATGTATAATACGAGTATTATATTATAATAAACTAATAACTTATTTTTGCTGTGATTAGAGATTATTTTACTCAAGACCAAAAATATAAGAGTACAAAAAATCTTTCAAAATGTTAGCTAAAAATTAGATCATTATACCTGCATCCTACATTAGAATAAATCAAAAATAATTTTTTTTTTTTTTTAAAAGGTGAGCAAGACAGTGGCGTAACTAGTAATTTGTCTTAGGGGGGATAAACATTTATTTACACACAAAATACTTAGATTTTGAAGTATAATATCTGAGAAAACTATCTCATCAAAAATTCTTAAACTAATATATATGTACACATTACGATTTCATATTCAGTAGTTTCATTGTCTTTAGATAAATGGTTATCCTTCTTAATTTCCTATAAAATTTATATAAATTAGGTACCTATAGTCTATACCTATTAAGACATTTATTATTAGTTAGGTAATTCATTACATATTTACATATACCTAAGTATTTAATAAATCGAATTGTATCAATCTTACCTCAGTATTATACTATTATCTGTATTTTTTTCTTCGTTAGGTTTTTTTTTTTTTTTTAAAAAAAAGATAGAATTGTATTTTTCCTTTTGTTTTCCATAATGTTACGAGACACGAGTTAGAATTTGCAGTTGTTATAGAAAGAAATTTTTAGTTGAATAATATTATATTATATTATAAAAACCTAAAAACCGTCGAGCATTTGTACGTGTAAAAATGTACAAATGTACAAGTGATATTTTATATTACAACAACTGACACAACGTCAACGTTCCACTCCAACAAAAATAACTACATAACATGATAACTGTTTTGGCGTATTAGCTGCACAGACTTCCATAAATAGTAATAGTATATAGTATATAATAGTATATATAATAGTATATAATAGTATAGGTATATGTCTGTTATTAGCTGCAGTCGCCAGTCGTTGTTTCTTATTATCAGTATTTTCCATGCGAATACCTGTTTATAGATTTCTTGATATTAATTATATTAAATATATTTCGTCGTGATGTCAGCACGATAAAACATATAATTCCACAAGCTTCAAATTAATATATGTATTATGTATAAATATACACATTATATAGGCTCTGGGGGGGATATATCCCACTCATCCCCCCCTTAATTGCGCCCCTGGAGCAAGTAGGTATAATTGTGCTTTACAGTTGGCAGGTGTTAAGAAGTGTATATAATGAAGGAGTTAAAATTAAAGTCAATGAAATATCATTCTATACAATAAACTATTCTGAGCAGAAATAATCAGTCTGAGTAGTCTGACCATCTATCAATCTTTGATAATGCTATAGAAGTTATTACTTTTACTACGCACTAGCTCGACGAAAACCAGTCCCGGCCGCGCAGGCCGTCGCGTTTTCGGAGTGCTAATGGTGATATTCACTAGCATAGTTGTTGTGTTCATTAGTCACTAATCACTACTGCATCTGATGTTTACGTAGTGATTTGATTATCTTAACGAACTCAGGGGAGGTGGTCTGAACGTTCTGGCGGCTCAGTAATCAGTATGAAATATGAATGCAGAATGCGCTCTAGTGGGTCAACTTACGGCGAATAGAGTATTATAGTATAACAGTCATAGGCGTGCGCACGGGGTATGCAGGGTATGCACTTGCATACCCTGCGATAGACGCTTAGGGCACATGAACGTCATGAACAATGTCTCAGTTCATAATTTAAACGGGATTTTTATAAAATGGTAATGCGATATCGATATGGAATAAGGACTTGTTTTTAAATTAATTTAGGAGTCCTAAATTTTAGGAGACCTAACCTAAATTAGGACGGTTCTCAATAATTTAAGGAAATATTGATTTTATTTTTAGTGTAGGTATTTACTATTTATATATCCCAAGAAATGACAGCGATTACATCTATTCTTTAATTTGACGATATCTAAATACTGATAATAATTATTAATTAATATAATAATATAGTAGTTAAAGTATACCAGGAAAGAGAAGGCTTGAATTATAAAAATTATATTGTATAATGTAAATTTTCATTTAAATAAACATGTTTGTAAAAAAAAAAAAAAATACTTTTCATTAATAAAAAAAAAAAAACTACTTAAAATCAAAAAAGATGAAAATTTTTTTTTTTCTTATGTAAAGTAGTAACCTATAATATAATGTCAAGCACATTTATTTTAGGGGTATTTATATGTATATATGGGTGGGCACATTTTATCAGCTGCATGCCTGCATACCCTGCGAACAAAGTCTGCGCACGCCTATGATAACAGTAGATTGATTTAATTTTTGTCAAAATCATTGTATTTATAAAATTATTGCAATAATACGAGTATAATATATTTATAACATATTATTATTTTATTACATATTTAATATTTATTGTTATTAACAATTAAATCAATAATGCTGCCTTACTGTAAAATGGAGTGAATAGTTTAAATCAGGTGGTTCTTAACCTTTTTTGGTTCAGCGCCCCTTTATCGTAATAACTAACTGCTAACGCCCCCCTCGTGCAAAATCAAATTTTCTTCCTTTAAATATATACATAATAATGACATATATTTATTCATTCATCAGTATACTAAATTAAAGTAAAACTCTTATTTTAAGAAGATAATAATGGTTATATTTTACTCCACTAAACAAAATAATTTTACTTTACTATACAAAAATATTATTATAAAGTATTATTTATAATTTCCTAGTTTGACAAAGCTCACCGCCCCCTCAATGCCCCCTTCAAAATTATCGCCCCCGGAGAGACTGAAATGCCCTTAAAGGGCGATATCGCCCCCGTTAAGAACCACTGGTTTAAATAGTAAAATCAAACTACATATTTATTTATTTATTTATTATTATATGACGATTATGACAGGTACAAGGCTATAATTAATTAATAATATAAACTGTATAATGAACTGTTCCGATTTCCGTGATCCACTTGCTCTTAAATGTCTATATACCTCACTGGTCCGTTCTTTATTAGAATACGCTCCATTAATTTGGGACCATAATAATGTAGGACATATTGACCAACTTGAAAAAGTTCAAAATAAAGCTCTCAGATTTATATGTCATAAATGTAATATTCAAAGAACCCCTCACTCTGGTTACGATAACATTTTAAAATTATTAAACTTACAATCTTTAAAGGTACGTAGACACTTGTCATACAACACCTTTCTCACCAAATTACTGAATAACGAGATTGATGATTCATTTTTATTAAGCCAATTAAATTTCAAAGTCAAAAACCACTACACCCGCAACAATCATTTATTTTATATTCCCCATTCATCTAAAAATTATATGTCATACGACCCTACAAATATTTTAATGTCTTCAGGAAATACTAAATTATTTTAAAAAACATTGAATGTATTATTATTATTATTATTATTATTATTATTGGGATTATAATCATTATTATTATAATCATTATTATTATTTTTACTATTTTTCTATATAATAATCTTTTTATCTTTTATTATGTTATATTTTTATTTTAATTATATTATATTATTGTTATCTATACAAATATATTGTGAATTGGACTTTTGTCCGTATTAATAAATAAATAAATAAATAAATATGCATAACAAGCAACAGTACTAAGTCCCCACTCCCCGAAAATAATGTTTTAGAAATATAATAAAATAAATAACATTATTATTTATTCTATATAATTCTATCCAAATTTAAACTTCAAATATATATAAAAAAAATTATTTCTGATATATTTTTCTAAGTCTTTTGGTTTCAATGTGAAATATTTAAAAGCTATCTTGTAATACATTTTTAAGTCTTAGTTATAAAAATTGAACATTTTTTAAGTTGTCAACTAGAAAAATGAATTTGAAAAAATTTGTCAAAAACGAATTTTGCATAAAATAAATCCCGTTTTTCTTTAATTTTTTGACCTCTTAGAAATACAACTAGATACGGTTTTCTAGCAAAAACCACTCTAAAAGTTGGAGATCAATGTATTTTTCAACTATTAATTTTGTATAAGTATAGTAAACTAGGATGACCATTTTTATAAAATAAAATAACCGGATAGTAGTTACATCAAGAGGGAAGCCACCTTCAAAAAAAAATATTATTATTACTCTTTACCCTTTTTGAATTAACTAACTTAACCTAAATAATAAAAATTAAAAGTATTCAAATGCTTAGGAATATATATTTTGTTATTATTATTAATCAACTCAGAATCTAAAATGTAAAAAATACCTATATAAACTGGTTTGAAAAAATAAACTTTTACTATCTACTTCCTAGTTAAATCACAAAATGTGAAAACACAATAGAAATAATAATGTAAATAAAAATAACAATGAAGATACTTAGGTTAATTAGGTACAAACAATATTAATCATTTATTCCATTTATTCATGAACGAGGTTATTAACAAAAAATCAAATTTTAAGAAAACAGAAAAAATTAGTTCATTACTTAACGCACTTTATAAACCAAGGTTCTATATATTTAAGCACTTACACTCATATGAGTAACGAAGGATCTATAATTATACCTATAACCTATTTTATAATAGAATTAACTAAACCAAAAATTTTGATTAACTCGTTTAAAAATTTGAAATAAACGATATTCATAGTTGCACTAGGGACTAGGCACATCTATTACTTATATTACTATTGAGTATATTACATTAGTACTAATAGTACTCAATGCTTTTACCTAATTATACAATGTGGTGAAATAGTAAAAATATTAATATTATTATCTACTTATTAACTCTAACGATCTACAAATCATGTCCTGCAGATCAATAATAATAGAACAAAAACAATGTATAAAATTAAATTAAATATTACCGTTGGACTTCCAAGTGCATATCAGTTTGTATTTTGTTTATGGCATCGTGGAGCGTTTGCACAAAATTATGTATAGTCAATTTTTCCGTGTCTGTGTTTTGTCGCAGCTCTTCTAGGAGTGTGTGACAAGCCACTACACCTTCGCGAATGGTACTCTGCATGTCGTATACCGACTTAAAAAAAATTTAAAAATTAACGAACGCGTTTGATCACGATAGGATCGAAAACCACTTACTAAAAGTGCTCTATCTAATTTTTTCAAGTTTTGATTATAAGCTACGTCTATGTCTACGCATGCCTTGCGACTCTCGGGAGGCTTTTCGCGTACGCAACTGGTACAGATCACATGTTTCTGAGTACTCGAAAAATAGCTGATCTTTTCGTCGTGCTTTGGACACTACGGAAACGTTTATAATATATACAGTTTTTTTAAAAACAATTTCACTTTTTTACTAGATACCTACTTATTATTAGCATTTATTATAGAATAGACTATCTATAATAATCTATTCTTATTTTATTTTTTAATTTATTCTATGATCAATGTTATTATCTAGGTATATTTACATGTGTTCAATGAACGTATATAACTGCAGACTATAGCGGCTATAGAAATATTTAAATATTTCTGTCTATAAAAATATATTATTTTTTATTTGTTCATTGTTTATTATTATACTACTTATTGGCTATATATAAGCTCGGATTGAGGCAGAGGTATAATCAAAGGCGTTATAGATCCTAATTAAAATATCAGTTAAAAAAAGTTTTTATACCATTAACATAATTTGCATCTTTAATAAAAATAAATATACATATTAAATTTCAGCCAATACAAGTGCATTTATTATAAATTATAATATAATATTTACTAAGTTGTACGCTATCTTTTTATAAAAATATTGTTATTTTGTTTGATCTCTGTCTCTACCGCTTGCTATATTAATGTGTATATGTGGACTAAGTTGTATACAATTTCCCCAGACTTCTGTCTTTATCGTAGACCAGATAAAAAAGTAATTATTAAGTAGTGGGCTCCTTTCTTAACCTTTAAAGGTTTAAACGCCTCTGCAGGGCATTAAATAATAATATAACAAATATGGAATGAGTAGTTATTTCCAAATCGCAATACTTATAGTGTCTCTGTTTTATTTTTGTATTATTATTATTTATCCTGTTTAAAATGTTTAAATTGTTCTAAATATTTACCTATTTGAATGATTGTTAGCTCCTGCTGTCTTACCTACCTAAAAATAGGTAGGGCAATTATTTGGCCCTAATTACGTTTTTATAACAGATATCAAATATTAACTATATGACGGGCCACGGAACTCTAATGCAAGGTCTTCAACTTTATTGGACTTATACTAACCCATTTTAGTCATTATTTATTTTTTATGGCCAATTTCAAAAAAATAAAATGTTTACCAATATTATGTAATATGTGTTAAGATAGAATAATTTAAATTATTAATACTGTGTTCAATGTATTTGCTTTATAACATTTAATGAAATACATTACAAGTTTTCAACTATTTATATATTCTTTAATTATTATAAAAATATTTCACAATTTATAATCCATCGATTACCGACCACCAGTCGAAAACCACTGTTCTGAAGGACTTAATCCGAGATTAATGGTACTCTAATATAGAACAATTGTTTGTGCATATATAGCTTACTATTTCTGTTTTGTCCGCCAAGCGCTTGGACATTTGCACTATGTCGTGTGACGAAAACATTTTTGCACGGTGAGTATTTTCTCGGCAGGGCTTGCATAAAGCTTGACCTATAAAGCCGGCGATACATTTTTTTTAAGTAGGTGAAAAGACAGTGTAAACACCCATCCAAGGATGTTGAGTGAATGAGGTGAGGGTTGTTTGTTGTAAAACACACATGCAGGCTTACCACAAGTAGAGCAGAAATACATTGAGGACGGATCACGTTTATCGCAGTTGGAACAAGGAGGGTTCTCAACGTTCACCGTGTCGATCAACTTGCACATCAAATAGTCGGGAGGTGGTAACTGTACACCTTCTTTCAACGTCGTTTGTGTTCTAATTTGAAAAATGAATAATAAATTAAAAAAACAGTTAATCATTTTTATTTTTATTTTTATTATACATATCATTATATCAATCATGCATCGTTATAATTATATTATTATTATAATTACTAATTAGTTATAATTTAATAAGTAAAGAGATTTCAGCAGTTTGCAGTTTGCTTCATACAATAGTATTTACTTACTATGTACCTCATAAATTATATTATATTTCTGTATTATACCCTTTTTGCTATTTATGTCAAATGACAAATGTATGATTATGTTATATTTCGTACATTAGGTAATTAAGTGTATAGATATAGCATAAATGTTTATATAAACTAGACTTTTAGATTCTGAACGAAGTTAATAATATATTGATTTTAATGCGATTTTACAATTATGTGTGTTTTTTTTAATTTTAATTTTTATTTTGTGTCTGTCATCACGTTTTGGAGTAGTAATAGCGCTTTGATTTTTGACTTCAGCCCCTTTTTAAAAAGGAAAATTCATCTAGTTGGTACTTTGGGGGATATCACTCTGTTGTATAGTAGAGATGGAGAGTAGGTACTAGGTAGGTCACTATAATGGATGTGTTAAATTTGTATGGTGGTAGGTTCAAAATTCGTTGAATTACATTTTGTATATTCTTTTATCCATGTATATGAAAACTATATTCAATGTATGAATCTACCCCACAATTCGGTTTACATTACTATTTGAATTTTTATTGGAGGAAGATTCGCTCTGATCTTTCTTCTTTTCTCGTTATGAATACGCTTACGAAATTTGCTATAATGACGTGATTTTATTTTTTACAATAGTGGATAAATTTTATTTGAATCCATGTATCCAGATTATTTTTTATAGATTAGTAATAAATAATTAATAAGAAAATGTAGTTCAAGTTAATATAATACAAAATGTTTAATTTTTTTTATTATTCAACTGACTTTAAATATACATTTAACTAAAATCTAAATGTCTAGGACCTATATGTGAATAGTTTAGTAAAATGCTTGATTTGAATATATGCCTACGACATATATGCATACTAATTTTATTAGTATTCAGATTATTTTTACGGACATATTTGATTTTTATTCTAATATATTATTATATAATAATATTTCTATTCTATTTTTCACTCAAGAAATCAACCCATATTATTCATGCAAACCAACGGTGCTAACGGTTAGGACGGAAGCGCTACAGCAAGCCCGTGCCCGGAAAAATCTTTTAAAACTAAAAGAAAAAATGAAATCAAGAAAGTTGCAGGCAAAACAAAGAACAGACCCGAAAACCGATGATAATGACGTATGTGATGCTGTGCCTCGCCACCCTCTCGCCACCGTTCCTAATAATAACTTCAACATATATGGCTTATCAATATATATTTTATATATAATATATTATTATATACTTGTATCTACTAATTACTATCTTGTTTTGTATAATATTTTACTATATTGTTATAATTAATATTATACTTATCAAAATAAATAAATTTATCATCAAAAAAATACTAATTCATATTATGTTTGACTAATTACTTTATTAGCATAAATATAACATATTAAAAAAAAAGTGGATATCGCTGTGCTGTATAGTAGAGATAGGAGAGTATATAGGTCACCATAATGGATATGTTAAATTTGAATGCAATGACAATTGACAGGTATTATTGTATACGAAAAACGATTCTGAACGGAGATGATTTGTCAGTCTAGGATAATTAGTAGGATATATTATATTATATTTTCAATAATTTATTGCCTATATTTAAATTGTAATATATAGTTATTTTACTCGATTTCGTAAAAAAATAAATTTCATATACGCTCATAACATTTTTTTATATTGACGGGTTTTTTTTTACAGTTATTTAAAGAAAGAGTAATGAAGAACCTTGTATTGGGGTTTTTATATACTTTAAGTATAAATTACATAAATTTTACGAATTTTCAACTTCAAAATTCCTTGCAAATTTTCGCGATTTTGACATATTTCGTAAATATTTGAATTTTAAAATAGTTTAAATGCTTATCAACAAAAATTGTAATTAACGATTTTTATTTTTTACTTCGATAAGTATTAAGTACAACTTACAATAAATCTTGTATTAAATTTTAAAGATTTTTTGGAAAGCTAAATTTTTTTATCGGCATTTCATAAAAAAAAAATTTAGAAAAATCGAAAATTTTAATGGTCTATAAATAGTTTAACAAATTACAAATAATTTGAAAATATAATCTTCTAAAATATATAATGCTTATATAAATATTTGGCGACAATTTCAAGTATTTATAATCATTTGTTTTTTAGTTACAGCAAAATAAAAAAATCGATTTTATATTTTTATCGAAAACTGATTATGCGTAAAAATTCTCGTTTTTCCTGATGCTTTTGAAAACTACTGGAAATTTTTTACTTTTGACCCCCCCCCCCCCCCCCGAAGTACTAACTAGATTCAATTTCCTTTTCAAAGAGGGGCTTAAAGTCAAAAATCAAAGCACTGTTATTACTCCAAAACGTGATGATGACCAACACAAAAATAAAAAACACACATCATTGTAAAATCAACACATTCATCACTCCGTTCAGAATCTAAAATTTTTTAACAGTTAAATATTTTATATTATGCATAATGTACATATTATGTACATTGTACATACATATTTATTATTAGTATTATTATTATTTTATTAGGATTACATACATTACAGTATTAGAAATACATTATATACATAGGAACTCATAATGTTTATCATATTTTTTTTGACAAAATTATCGATTTTTATTTGACAATGAGCTGCAACTGCAACGCTATTTTTTCCAGCCAAGTCTCGCAAACATTCGGATAATCAAGGTTCTACTGTATTACGAAACACGCCTCGCTTCTTATAAAATAAAGTTTCGCTACTCTTTTGGCCTTTGGGCTGTATATACGAATTGCGTCCATGTCTCCCCGATATAAAAATTGCGATTTGTATGACATACTAGTTGTGTAATCCGTCCCGGTTGTTCAATATGACTATACTAATTGCGTCCATGAATTCAGAATTTATAAAAAAATAATATTAATAACATAATATATTAATAAATAATAACATTATAATAAGACAATAACCTAATCCTGCTTATATTTTTTTATTATTTTAATTAGTTTAACGTTTATCGAATTAATGATAAAAAAAATTATATTTTTAACCTACCTTTAGCAATTTAATATACAATGTTGTATTATTGCTATTGACAGTTCTAACTAAAGTGAGTTAAATCTATGTAAAATATAACAACTTTAAACTGTTCATAACTCAATACTCATTTTAAAATGATAATATCATTAAAAGCATATGTCATTGTTTAGATAATATTCTTACCTTTAAATTTTATAATAGGTAAATTTACTCTAATATTAAAGCTAGCGTCACAAAATGTATTCTACTGAACGAAAATTTGATATGATGTACGTTAGTAAGACAGAGACAATACCTGCGGGTATGGCGTCCTCTTAAGTCTGTATTAAATTGAAAGGAAAATAATGTATTTATAATTTTATATCGGACGCAATTAATGTAGTTATTAAAATAATATATTATCGGGACGCAATTCGTTTACTGCGCTCTCTTGCCAGTCTTGCCCTTTGTAACTTGAAAAAGTTGAAACAGATAGATTTCAATTCTGTGTAGGTACATATTATTATATTAACTAGCTGAATTACTCGTCGCTTCCGGGTTACAGTAAAAAAAAATATGATAGCAGAATATTTTTATTTATTTATATATAAATAAATACCTATATCAATATTTAGTTAAAATTTATAATAATGCTCTAATGAAAATGTCTATGAATATGTATATTAATATTATAGAATTCGAAGTTTAAAGAATAACAATGCTTGCATTTAAAGGATAAATTACCCAAATCATAGGAAGTAACGGACGTGTACCAGTTGCCCTCAAAAGTACCTTTTTTTATACCAAATCCCCCAAACTACCTTATTTTTTTTTTTTATTTATTTGAAGAAATCTACAATCTATACATGCTTTTTGTACAATAAGTAGGTTTGATATATGAGAGGTAAAATATGATATGAGTAGTTTGATTAGGGAAGGTACCCAGTGGTAACACCCTGTGACATGAATAACAATGAAAAGAGAGAGAGAAGAGAGAGAAAAAAAAACAAATATATGTAGTTATATAATATAAGACAGTAAATAAGTAATTAATTTGAGGTTTGGAGGTGTTACCTAGTAGCGACCTCCAGCACTTATTAAGCTCACTTTTCAAAGAAGATCTCTACACCATTGCCTTTTTAGTCTACGGCGCGGGTTACCAGGGAGTGAGTTAGTTGATAGTTTAGAGATTAGTGGATTTGTGTGTTGTTGAAATTTGTTGTGGAGTCTGGTGTAATATAGTTTGGAGATTTGGTTAAGATTTTGGATTTTGAGATCTTTGTGGAGATTATTGTTGGTTAAATACCAGGGTGCTGATGCAACTAGGCGAAGGCATATTGACTGAAAGGCTTGGATTGTATGGGTGTTTGAGGGTTTAGCGGCACCCCATAATTGGATGCCATAAGTCCATAGTGGCCAATCCCCAAACTACCTAGAGAGCAAAATTCACCAGTTGCCCTCATATTTTTATATATATACACGATTACAATATATAGTCCATAAAATAGGGAAAGTAAATACACAAACAATAATAAAAATTATTTACAAAAATAATGTAAAATAGTATAAAATGATAGAATCAAATTTTGATATTTACAATTATATATAATATGATGTTGTATTTTATAATAAATAATAAATATAATATAGTATACAAATAATATGGATAAAATTAAAATTGTATTAATAATCTTAGACTAAAGCGAGGATTTACAAAATACAATATTAGGTAGAGGTATACTGTATGCACTATGCATAATTGAATAATTCCAAACATATGAATTTTTTTCTTTCATTTTATACTATTTTACATTATTTTTATAAATAATTTTATTTATTGTTTGCATATTTACCTCCCCTATTTTACGTGCTATATATTGTAATCAAGTATATATATTAACATGTGAGGGCAACTGGTACATTCGGTTAGGAGCAACTGGTACATTTGGTCGAGGGCAACTGCTATATTTTTAAAATCCCGATAACAGCTGTTGAGGGCAACTGGTCAACACCCGAAATAACATGAGATATATTATGAGGACTTTTCTCGTTAGGTGGCTCATCACACACCAAATACTTGCGTTTAAAAAAAAAATCGTGAAAATCGGCCCGGTAGAACCTCGGATAATCAGATATAACTGTTATAAGAAATCGCCTAACGTTTTAGTAACATAATTATTGATAATAGATAATAAAATAATAATTAAAGAATAATAATAATAATAATAGTAATCGAAATATTTTTGTTTGGGTTTTTTGTCGACGATTCAGACGACGACAGACGACACTACGACAGTACTGCAGCAGACATAGGAGTAGTGGGGGTTCTAAAGAGTAAAGATGTGTGTGTGACGTGTGTGCACGGCAAGCAACGCGCGTCGCTATGTGACAATACGGCAAACTTTATGCTTCTAATATCTATTTAAATAATTATTTTTTTGGAATTTTCTCTGTAGATGGTTCATCTACACACTGAGTACTTTCGTTTAAAAAAAAAATCATGAAAATCGGCCCGGTAGAACTTCAGATATAACTGTCACAAGAAATCGCCTCACGTTTTAATGATATATATAAAGATAAAGATAATAAATATGTCAAAAACTCAAAACTATGTAAACACTAAACAACCGATGCTGATTAAACAGTGTTCTATATTTGACGGCCACAAATCTAAGCAGTAAGCAGGGACCTAATTACCTAAAATGGTAATATAAATAATAATAAATACTGAAAGGGCCTAATAAAAATAAATAGGTCTAAATTTGATTATATAATAAAAATAATAAGAATAATAATGGAATAATATTCTGCACGGAAAATTTGGAATTTAATAACTGAATTTGATATAATAATATAATATTTGGAATGACTCGCACGGCCGTATTGCGCGCATCTAATCTATTTTAATAATTCTTATAGACTATAACTGTAAAAACCAATTTTAACAAATATTAAAACATAATATATTATCATTTTTATAATATAAATGACGTTAAAATTTGTAAATATTTTATAAAACAAAATTATTTGTCCTGTTTTCTAATTTCTTAGTGGGTACTGGGTAGACGTCTCATTATCTCCTATGACGCTTCGCCACTGGTTTTATAATTTATATTATATCATTTATTTGCCGAATTACCAAATGCGAAGTATCGATCATGAATGTTTTTAATTTGAATGTTTATAGTCTTATAGACATAACTATAATAATAAATGGTTATTTCTTATTTCTATTAATAAACATTAAACAGTATTTAGTATATTTTACTAATAACTAACATAATGGTTATTAATTATTTTGGACGTCTGTCGTCCTGTTGACGGTATTGATTGTTCAATCAAAATTCCATAGCAACTAGTTATTCTTATATAGTTACCTATTTATTATTCAACCACTATATTTTGATATCGACTTACTCCGTAGAGGACTCAAATATATGCGATACCTATAACCTATGTCCTACGCCGATTTATAGGTACCTATAATAGTACGTGATTTGTATTTGGCCAACGTTTTTATCTGTGACTCCAACAATATCGCTGTCTTCGATGCACGTAGCATTGTAATGGGTATTAATCACGATTTAAGATATACTATGGTATTTATACTACTAAGGTATATCTTAAATTATTGTAGTATTAATATTTATCAAATCGCGATTACTTTATATTATATCATTATATTGTTCGGAGATTCAACCATTCGTCAAATTTTCAATATCTCATATTCCACTTAACGTGACTATTGTAAGTACTTACCGACTATTGTCTATTATTATTTATTAATATTATTTTTTTTTATTTTACAACAATATTTTAGGAGTTTTTAGGACAATAGCATAATTTTTCTATCAACCCATAGTGAACATACACGTTTTTTCTATTACATATACACTGATTATACTATATAATTTAAAATTTGAATTGAATGAATATATATTGAAAATAACAAGTGTACTGTATGTACTGTCTAATGTCCAAATGTCTGAAATTCTTATTCCGCCTATTTTAAATATTTGAAGCTTAAATAAAATTCATATTAATTTAGAATATTTTCACCAACATGACAAAATATATATTTTGTCATGTTCGCCAATATGTTATTTTTAATTACCAAGATAATCATAAGCATTACCAAATTAAATCAATAAAAAATTGCTTTCAGTTCCTAAAAATGATTAAAGAAATAGATATCATTAATTAAGCATTTAACTTTTAACTCTTTAAATCCTGCTGTTTTTTTAAAATTTGAATTGATATTTTACTATCCTAGTTGTCTAAGTAAATTGGTTTTTTATATATATATATATAAGTTAACTCTGAAGTCATGTACCTAATTATGATTTTATAACTTATAAGTTATAAGTTTCAACTTTCCAATATACAATTAATAACTATTTGTTTATAAAATAGGCAAGCCCGGATTAAGGGAGGCCATGGCCCCGGGCCCACAATGAATATCAATGGATTACACCAATTGGATCGTACCAATATTTTGATTATAGTTATCGGCTACTAAAATTATTTGCCCCCAGGCACAAAATCATCTTAATCCGGGCTTGCAAGAAATTATTATTATACAAATTATACAAGTACAATTATAATTATATAATATATAGATAGATCTACCTACTTATAAATCTTATAAAATAACAATGATTACAATATACATTTATTAGTAAATATTACATTATATTATAAGTTTATACAACAGTAATTATTATCCCATCTCATGTAAACATTACTTACAAATAATTTTATGTTGATGAGCTGTTAGCCTCAAAAATGTTTTTCATACAACCCCTAATATGCACAATACTTAATACCTACTTATGAGTTATGAATAAAAAAATATATTACATAATCTATTTTTTCTTTTCTATTTTTATGAGCTCAATATTCTAAATATTAAAGTAAGGTTGCATCAACTGTTCTAAAAAAGTTAAGTTCCTATACATATTTTGCTTTTTTATGTCATAGCTCCATATTAAAATTTCAGGAACAGTCCTAACATGTCTATTTCATAAAACATTATATCCTAATGCGGTAGCAATATAAAATTAAAATTTATTTATAAAAATGTATAATATGTATTCACAGATATTCATAAATAGCATTTGTAAAAACAGATTAAAACCCCTAGATATATCTGTCAAAATTTTAACATATATTGGGGGAAGGTAATTTATAGCCCATTCTCTGAGTACTAGCCTTAATGAAATAAATATTGTATATTATTTTTAATGTATCTATTATTACCTATTACATTTTTATTTTCTTAAAAAAAAAAAAATTGTATACTTTATCAATTCTTACACATAAACGTTATAATAAATCAATAAGGTGATTAAATGATTATAATAGATATTTATTCAGATATAGTTCAATAAATAGCATATTAATATAAATCCTACTTGGAACATCCAGTATCCTAATATTTAAATACAACAATTTGTTTTACATATTTCAAAGTTTATATTTAATAAAATTAATTGGTGACTTTTATTTAACTATTCTGTAAATTAGAAAAAAAATTTTCCATAAAAATTAAAATGACCATATTTCATTAACATTGTATAAAATATAGTTACCTACAATTTAATATAGGCTTTTTGTTGCAAATTTTGCTCTGTTGACTCATGATCGTGGTTTTATTAAAGTATCAAATGGTATTGATATAGGAGTGATGTATAATTAATAATTCAGTCTATATCATTCATATTATAGATGCACCTATATTTTTCAGAGCTTTAAGCATAAATCTTTAATCAGTTTAATCCTATAAATTATTATCATCTTTTATTTTTCAGTTTTCACTAGTCTCAAATGTATATGATATTTTGAGCTCTCTTAAAAAATATATTTTAAAAAACAGATAAAATAGAAGCTATTTTACAAAAATATAACTATACTTACCTATACATTATTTTTTATTCATTCAAAATAATTATTTTCATAACATATGACTATATGAGCATAGGCGTGCACAGGGTATGTAGAAGACCATTGGTTTTTTTGCTCAAAAAAGATTTTTTTCCAGAATCAATTTTCACCCCTTAAAGACCTTTAGGGTATGCAGCTGCATACCCTGCATACACTTCTGCGCACGCCTATACATATGAGTATAATATGTCTTTATAAGTAGTAAATGTTAATAAAACCTAGACATATTTAGGTTAATAATAGTTTTTAATTGTTATTTTGATCTAATTTAGTAGAATTTTTTTTTGATAAACTTATTATGTATTTATGTTTTGCTAGAGTGTCATAATTTGTAGATTTAGTTATGTTTTTGTGTACCTAAGTACTTTAATAAAAGAAATTTAGTAGATAATGATTTGTATTATTGATAACTACTGCAACTTTAAGGGCTCAAGGGTGGTTGCAGGGGAGCTTCCTTGTTATTTTAGTTAATATTGTTTTATTACCTATTTGAATTGCTTAAGTATATTTTATACCTTTGACATTGCCTCCTGGCTTATATTTCTGCAGGCACCTTTTTGTAACCTATTTAATTGCCATAGTTCAATGGAATCATTTACCTAAATTGTAAATAGTATAAATATAATAATTTAGCATTTAGCATTTTAGATTCTGAACGGAGTGATGAATGTATTGATTTTACAATGATGTGTGTTTTTTTTTTATTATTTTTGTGTCTGACGACAGCATTTGGAGCAGTAAAAATCCTTCGATTTTTTACTTCAGCACCTCTTTGAAAAGGAAATTGAATCTAGTTGGTACTTTGGGGGGTCAAAAGTTAAAAATTTTCAATATTTTTTAAATGAGTTGGGAAAAACCCTAAAAAAATGAGGGAAAAACGAGATTTTTTACGCAAAACCAGTTTTCGACATAATCGAATTTTTTATTTTGTTATAACTCAAAAACTAATCGATTTAAATACTTGTAATTTTCACCAAATGTTTATATTAGCGTTATCCATACACAGTTAAATTTTTAAAGAATTTTGAGCTATTTATAGGCAATTGAAATTTTCAATTTTTCTAAGTATTATTTTTTTTAACGATAAAAATTTTTTGGCCGACCAGAAAATCTTGAAAATTTAATACAAGATTTCTTATAAGTTGTTCTTAAAGTGATAAAAAAAAATCCGAAATCGTTAGTCACAATTTTTTTTTATAAGTGCTTTTAAAGTTCGAATTTATACGAAATATGTCAAAATTGCGAAAATTTGCAAGTAATTTTGTGGTTGAAAAGTCGTAAAATTTTTTTCTTTTATAACTAAGTTTTGAAAATTTGGTACAAGGTTCTCCATAAATTTTTCTTCAAATAGCTGTAAAAAAAACTTTACCGGACTAAGACAAAATTTTTTAGGAGTGTTTGAAATTTAAATTTTTACAAAACCACGTTAAATAACGGTTTAGCCTCAAACGATTTTTGATATTTGTTGTTATTCAAATAGTATAAGTCATAAATACTTGAAAATTTTACCAGTTATTTAGATTGTCATTTTCTTTACGTGATTTGATTTTCAAAACATTTTGACTTTTTTTGAGCTATTTATAGGCATTTGAAATAATCAATTTTTTTTTATTTTTTTTATAAATGTTGATAAAAAAAATTTAGCTGGGATAAATTACTTAAGAATTGAAAATTTAATACTATGCTGTCCATAAGTTAAGCTTAGAATAATTATAAAAAAGTTTGAGGATTATTCAATTTAAAAAATTTTACGAGTGTTTAAAGTTTTAATTTTAATTTGATTCAAAAATACACGTGTAAAATAACGTTTGACTAATAAATAATTTTCGATTTTTATTATTTTTAAAAAATTACTAAACGTAAGATCTTAAAACTTTTACTTAAATGTTTGAATTAGTTTCAAAATGGAATATATGACAATATTTAAGTATAATATATCCTAGACTGACAAATCATCTCCGTTCAGAATCGTTTTTTGTATACAATGTTACCTATCATTGCATTCAAATTTAACCTACCCTAGTCCGAAGTCCATCCCACCCTCTAATGTACAGCAGAGCGATACTCACTTTCCTGCTTTTTTACAATTTATTTTTAAAAATTAACAAGTTTAAATAAATAGATAATTTTTTATTAAAGGTATCTGCCATTATAGTTTGTATATAATGATATAGGTGATTAGGAGTATTTAATTTTAATTAACTAATAATTATGGATTACTTTTTTATTTTCAGAATTAATTAAAGACATCTAAAATGAATAGATCTAAAGTAAAAAAAATTCGTACAAACAGTGTTGAACATTTTAAAGATTTGAAAAATTGTTATTTGTGTGATACTATAAATTTAACACATGAACATAGCAATATAATATCACCATTATTAAAAACTATCAATCAATGGGAAATTAAAACACCAGATCAAATGAAAAATATTAAATTCTTATGTTTTGTTTGCATTTATAATTCTAAACATTTTGAAAAATGGAAAATGCACATTATGTCAAAAGAGCACATAGACAGGTGCCACATTTTAAACAAAGTGTGTTCATATTTCTGTAAAGCTTGTAAAACATTGTTCTATGGCCCAGAACATCTTATACAACAACACCAAAAGAATGTGCATGGTAGCCAAAATAATTTATCTGGTATATCAATATTAATGTCTGAATTAATGAATTGTTTGGATAGTCATTCAATGCACATTTATTTTTGTGCTATATGTAATATTGTTTCAGCAAAACCAATTCATATTTCTGAGGAATATCATAAAAATCAATCATTGTATGATTGTAAATATTGTAACGCCACATTTTTATGTAATAAAAAACAATTAAATTTTCATGAAGCAAGTGTAGAACATTTAACATTTAAATGTATTTATTCAATAGAGAAAGCTATTGAAGTAAATAGTTTAAAACTACAAAAGCAAGAAAAAATAACAAAAACTACACATGATCCTCGTACACAAATAAAATCATTAGAATTACCATTAATTATATTGGATAGATTTCAGATAACTTCAGAATCAATGGTAAAATGTAATTTTTGTAATGTTAATGTTAGCTGGAGTCTTCAGAAAATAGTTGAACATATAAGTTTATGTTTAAATAAAGGTGATTTGACCCCAGAAATACATGAAATGTTGATTACAGCTTATGATTGTAAAGTATGTAATTTTTATACAAATTTGTTTTTTAACTATAAGCTCCATGTCATTTCACCTAAACATCTCACAAGTTGTCATGCAAGTGATGATTTCTATTCATATTTTTGTACTATTTGCAATTTATACATTTATGGTTCCAAAATTCAAATTAACAATCATTTGAAAAAAAAACATAAAACAAAAATTACTGACTTGCCTTTCTTAACTAAAGTTATAAAAGATAATTATAAATACATAAGCAATCATCCTGGGTCTGATTTTATAGACTATTACAGTAATCAACAATCATGTGAAAAAGATTTTTTTCCGGTTCAATGTAATGCGTGTAAAATTTCTTTCTGCATGAGTAATTATGAATATAAATTGCATGAGATTTCTAGTGAACATGTTATTTTAAAATATTTTACACAAAAAAATCCTACTTTAATTATGAAACATAATTTTAAATATGAACATTTACAAACAACATCTACTACAAATGCAAATTTTATTAAATACAAAGAAGCTTTAAATAATAAATGTTTGTCTTCAAGCAAAACTGATAATAGCAACTTAGAAGAAATTTCTTTAAATAAAGGTAAATAATAATAAATGTTAAGAATTAAATATGTATTTAATATCTATACATTATAAAGTATAAATTATGTATTTAAATTTATCTTTTATGCATCTACTATAATAATATAGTTTGGTATTTAGTAAATTATATTATTATTTTATTATATTTAATTAAAATATTTTTATTTATAAAAAAATTAATGTATAATAATTATAATTAAGTCATAAACAAATAACCTGAATTTATCAAATAGGTATCTATTTTACAAGATTGACATTATTTATTTTAATAACTGATTTTATATTTCAATAGGTTGTACAAATACTAAAAAAAGAAAATTGTCAGTGAGCAGTACCATTTTAGAAAACAATAAACTGTTCAAAAATTGTTATGAAGGCAAATCACATTCAGCAATTTTATCTACTAACACCGATCCTAACATAAAACAAACTGTAAATACTTGAATTTATTTATATTTTAAACAGCTATTTTATTCTATTAACAATTTTAGATATACATGATTGATGATGATGATGACAATGACATAAGTTTGGCAGATTTAAATTCTACTAAGGAAATTATTTTTACAGATCATGTTCAAGGAGCCTTGCATAATTTAAATGTACTCATGAGTTCTGATGATCTGACCCAGAAAAATATAGTAATGATACTAAAACATTTTTTATATATATCCTAGTACTTCTTTATTTTAAGCATTCAAATGATCAAGGGTATACTTAGGGAAGGAGTTAAAACCTTCCCCCGTAATTTTCTCATATTACTATTAATAATTTAGCATTGCAGCTCAGATAATTATCGTAAATAAACTAAAATGGACTTAATACTAAAAAATTATAAGGCAAAATATTTCTAAAAATATGTAACATTGTAAACAGTAAATATAAAACGGAAGAAAAAGATGTTATAATTACTTTAAATCCTGCACAAATCACGTCATTTAAATATGTTCTAACAACATCGTGTGATGTGGAAAGGAGTTTCAGTTAATAAAAATTTCTGATTTAATCGCCTGCCATTCTCATTTGAAAATTTAAATAAACATAATTTAATAATAGCATGTAATAATATTCACTAATATTTAATAAAAAATTGTTTTTTTTTGCATATTTTGGTAAATTAAATGCATATTTTACAACTTTTTACTGTATAGAAATCCTAGCCCTAATTATTACCAATATTAACTTAAATGATTAAGGATATATTTAATATTATGCTTATTGACTTGCAGTTATGCACTTTGCACTTAAAACTAAAAATATGCTCTTGTTATTTTTGCTTACTGGATTTGCATATTTTTTTTTTTACAAGTATTGAAAATTACAGCAAATAATTTATTTTTTCCGTATATCACTATTAAAAATGTATTTCATGAGTACTGAATGAAAATATGTAACATTTATCTATAAATTACCTATGCCATTTTTACAACTTGAATAAATTTAAGTATAGTATTTAATTTTTGATGTGAATTTTTTTAGATGTATAATAAACTTGAAAATAAAACGATGAGTCAAGAATTTTTAGAAAATTTTAAAAATATTGATCATACCAAAAAACAAAAAAATATTCGGCCTACCAAAATGCAGTCCAATATTAAGACACCGTACAAGCAACTACACCCAACAGACGAAGATCAAGCATATGGGCATTATGTTACAGAAAGACTTAAAAATATACACAATTTATCTGTTAAAAGTAATATAAAAACTGAAATAGATGCTCTATTTTGTATCTATAATGCTGTATCTAATTAGTTATTAAATTAATTATAAATTATTAATATTTTTTTATTAATTACTTAATCATAAGACAAAAATAAAGAATAGTATAAAATGAGCCTTAAGTAATATATTATTAAAGTCTTCCTAGAACTTCTCCCCTCCTTATGCACCTTTGGTGGTGGCTATAGTACATACCCAGGCCCGGATTGGACCGGCGAGCTACCGCACTGAGCGCGGTGGGCCGCAAGATTATTATGATACATGGGCCTCTTGCTAAAATATTTAGCTAAATTAACTGGGCCAGTAAAATTATTGTGCTCGGTAAGTTTCTGGGTTCCAATCCGGCACTGTACATACCTAGTTAAATATAACTACTCTACACTTGAGTGCAGCGTTTCTCAATTGTGCATATTACGTGTTTTTTTCGCTGAGCGAAAATTCCAAATATCTATTAATAGCCCAGTCTTGAAAGAATATTTTGAAAATTATACTATATTATATCAAAAATAGTAACCTAAAAATGTAAATTTGAACTTCTTAAAGTATAACTAAAACGGTTTTGGGTCAATCGACCGACAACCAAAATATCGACAATATAATATAATATGAGCTGCATATTAGTTGTGGTAATTGAACTTATGATAACATATCATGCCACCTGTGGCCGTTTAATCGTGTGACCGCTTAATTTAAACATAATCCAAGTATCAACGTTTTTATCAACATTTTGCCCATTTTGTAGTAAATACTAAAAATATTGAATAATACGCTTAGGAAATAAATTGCTCATGAAATAAATAAAATTTTATCTAATCTAAACATTTTATCGTGTGACAACAAACACTGAATTAATACGATGCCTTTTTCCAACTGTGTAAAAATTTAATTGAGCCTTAGAAGATACTCGCAGTCTCTGTGTGGAATTTATACAGTATAGGTGAAAATATGGCAGAATATTGTAATATTGTCCTGTCACAACAAGGACGAGAAAAATTGGTTGTGAAAGGTTATTTAATGGTTAAAGATAAAAATAGAGACGATCTGTATTATTGGAATTGTGAAAAAAAAGTGTTATTTAAATGCAAAGGGCGTGCATCCACTATTTTAATTGATGGAAGACATAAGTTGAGATCCAACAATGACCATAATCATGCTCCAGAAGCTAGTCGAGCTTCAGTTGCTATTACAAATTCTATATTAAAAGGTAAATAAAATATTTTAATTTTTTTTAAATGTATTTAGTAATTTAAATGTAATTTAATATTTAGATACAGCCCGGTCTACAACAAATAAACCGTCCCAAATTATTCAATCTACACAATCCAAAATTTCAGAAAATATAAAACCATATTCCTAGGACTTCTAACCATGCGGAGACTTGGCATCGACGTTGGAATGAATTAGTAGGGAGGGCTCATATTGGTCTGTTTACGCTGATTAAAGAACTTCAGAAATAACAAAGTAAGGTGGACGCAGATATAGAAGCAATTCTTAGAGAAGCTCCAAAGCCGCAACCAACAAATGTTCAACAAAAACGTGAACAGCGCTTGAAAACAGCTTTTGATAATCGTGAAGGTAAAACACGTCTGGAGTATCTTCGAGGTATTGCTCACAATCTAACCATGTAATGTACACTTTACAATCGTATTAATTTATACATTATTTTTATTATTTTTTATTGTATTGCTTTACTTATTTACAAATTATAAATTAGACGTGAAATTAAATTATTACATAATATTATATTATATTGTCAATATTTTGGTTGTCGGTCGATTGACCTGTCGGTTAATTGTCTTATCGGTATTTTGGTTGTCGGTCGATTGTCCTGTCGGTCGAATGATTGTCGGTTGATTGTCCATCTCCCAACTAAAACTAATTTTCTATCAGAAACCACCTTCCAAGTTGAAGATACAAAATATATTATTGTTATAATTGTTAAATTATTATTTATTATTATTATATTTATTGTAAATATACAATAATAAAATTTCTATTGTTTCCTTATATATGTTACTTGATAGTAACAACTCAGTGGTGCTGAACTCATAATATTGTCATGTGAAGTGATCGTTTCACTTCTTAAATGGAGTGGGTATAGGTGAATTCTAGGAGTTAATGGGTTAATAAAGTTAAATAAGGTGTTATATAATAATTATATTATAATTGATGCCTGATAGCGTGAAACAGAAGTTAGAAGTCAGAAGTTTTAGTTGCGAACTCAGTGCCACTCTAAGAACTTGTTGATTTTAATAAACTCTAAACATTTTGCTAATAGTTTTGTAACGGTTGCTAATGTTGCTATTTTAGTTTAAATAAAAAATAACATGAAGAATTAGGAGCTTAATCAAAAATTTTTTAGTATATTAAATGGAGTTAGAAAAAGGTGACTAATTTAGGCTAGTCACGCTAAGTTACAAAAGACGTGGAACTGGTTGAACCAAACATAGTCTTAACTGTCTATGGATGAGAAAATATGCCATAATATATATTATTAAATTTATCAATATTAAATATATTATTTTGAGAGCCAAAAACTATAAAAAAGAAGAAAAATAATTTCAAAAATGATAATTTTTATTTTTTTTGTAAATACGATTGTAAAAAAAAAGTATTGTGTCATTCAATTTTATTGTACTACTACGGTAGTTATGTACTTATGTGTATTGTAAATTGTGATTGCCTATCTTAAACTCCGTATGATCGTAACTTAGTTATTAATATTATTTAATTTTTTATTCAAACAATGAGTGCGGCACCAGACATTTATTTCTAGGGGGGCAGGATCTGGGCAAAAAAATTGTCGGTGGGGCAAATATATATTTGTACATTATTGCTCTTATATTAATACTTTTATTAATGGGATTGATATTTTGGTGTATCAGCTGTTAAAGGCTATGAACCTGAATACTTTTTTACTATTCACCCAAGACTAATTAACATTTAGATTTTAGAAGGTAGGTACCTATATAAATTACTGTAGCAATACTTCCAGCTTGATTCTTCTCCTAGGCTAAAAAGTAAAAACCAAATGTCTGATTTGACTATGTGGTTACAGCAGTATATATATAAATATATATATATAGTATCATCTAATCAAATAAATCATGATTACCAATATATTATTGTTAAAAAAAAATTCTGTAAACTATAAAATATCAAATTATTTATTATAATAAGAAGTACAAATAAAACTATGTATAATAGTAATGAAATTTAAAAATAAGTTATTAATTAATATTCTTTATTGGTTATTAGTTTAATCATTACAACATATTTATATTTGAGTAGATTATAATTTATTTAAAATAATATAAAACCGAAATCCATGCTGTATTTGCTTAAAATAAAAAGTAAAAATTTGTGTGGATTTTGGTTAAAAATTATATTACTCCAATATTATGATAAACAGTTGTCCGATAAATTCATAGATAATATATTATCTATGGATAAATTATATACCATATTTAATACTCGATGTGGTGTTTAACTGCTAATCGGGGGAGAGAAATTTCACACAATATTGTGATGGGTAATATAAATATATAATAAACATAATTTTAATCAAATACATAATTAAATAGATGGAAAATGGTATTAGTAAATACTTGAAATTTAAATTTTCATTTGGTCTCAAACAAGTAGGGCAAAGGTGGGGCTAAAACAAATTTGGGTAGGGCACTAGCCCCACCTTGCCCCCCCTTGGCGCCGCCACTGGACAATGACTGATGATCAGTGGCGTATTTTCAATTTTTTCTGGGGGGTCTAATAAATCCGACATAATATAGATAGGCACTGATATAAAGAAATAATTTTTAATAGATTATAAGAATAAAAAATAGTTGTTTTATTATATTTTAAAGTACAAAATTCAAAGTCTTTTTTTTTTACAATTATTGATGTTTATCTAATACGGGTATTTTATAGTGGTAATACATACAATACAAGGAAAAGTTTAGTTACGCGTGGCGGCTGGTTTTTGAGTGTTCGACCGCATCCGTTGGCTAATTTTAAGCTATATTTTGTATAAATATTTTGTTCACGGGAAAAATTGCATCATCCATACGTGCCTACATAAATCGGGGGTTTTTTTTTAGAGGTTCTGAGGGGGAGTCCAGTTCCCCTGGACCCCCCCGTAAACACGCCACTGCCCACTGCTGATGATTTATTGGAAAAATAGGCATTTAAAATTTGACAATTAACTTTTTAGATTCAAATATTTTAGACCATAGTAGACACCTCATATGAATTAAATTATTCAAAGTAATTTTTAGTATTAACTTTCGTACATCTGACAGCTATGTTGATGCTGTTTCTTATAGCTCTTAAGTCGTAGTTGTCTAACGATCCTATTCGTTCTCGCCCAGATAAATTAATAGATTGAATATTTTCTAATTAGGAATACAGTATAATCCTAGCGATACCGATACATGACTACGGGTGTGCCGATAAATGAGAATATATGTAAAATTGTAAACAAGCAATAACGATGAGATTAAAATCTAATTCTATGTTACACTAGTTTATAGTTATAGTAGGTATTTTAAATATTATAAAACATACATTTTTGAATTTGATTATAAAAGAGAAAAACAGTTATTTCTTATTGTTATGCCAAAAATTCCAAAAATATATGACAGGTGACAGGGTGTAATAAGAGTAAAGGTATTATTAGTAATTATTGCATACTAGGTTATATTGCACACACTTTTGAAAAATAAAAACTAATAAATAAAATTATTGTTTTTAATAGATTATAAAGTCAAACATTGGCATATATATAATATATAGAAAATTATTTTTTAAGCATACTCATCCCCATTTTTATGTTTAAGTTATGGATACATCCAAATTCTGATTTTTGGATTTTTTAAATGTAATTAAAGGCGATATTTTCGAGTACTTAGATTTTTCACAACTTCTAAGGAGTATCCTGTGGCGATACATTTTGGTTTTTCAATCGAAAATATATATGTTTTAAAGCTTGATAAGAATCAGGTAATTTTTCTGAAAATTTTGACGTATTGTAATTTAAATTTGAACGAAAACTTCGGGAGTTATTCTACTTTAAATACTAAGGAATAAATATAATAAATAATCTATTATACAAAATAATTCGTAAATAGATACGAGCTCGATAATTATAATTCGATACCTATGCAACATAAAATATTCGTTAATAATTTCTACTTATTACCTAGTTGAAAAAATAAAATAATAATAGGTACTTAGGTAGGTTTTACATAACTATTATAATAAATAATAATTAAATACTACCAGCGACAGATTTAGGTTTTTTTTTTGGGGGGGGGGGGGGGTGATTTTTTTATATTATTATTATTCATGACATATATAATTTTATACCTATTAATTAACATGTAAGTACGTAGAAAATATTTTTAGGTATAGTCACTAGTTACATAGTATGTCATATATTATAATTTATTAGATAGGTATACAATATAGCCAATAATCCATGTATAAGTTATCTATAGTTTAGTAGTATAGTTAGTTTAGTTTACCTACTAAGTGTCTAAGTACTAATTTTTGAAAAGGCTAGTGGGATCTCAGCCAACCGCCAATTTATATATATACATATATATATTAGTTATTTCCTAGTTCTTTTAATAACTATAATAACTAATAATTATACCTGCCAATTTAACCATATTTTAATATTTATTTACTGCAGACGATACTCACCCGCATAAGGGACAGTTGATTTTTCCATCCTGGTTTTTTGTCCGGATGCATTTGGCGCAAAACGTGTGAAAACATATCAGGATACAAGGATCGTCGTAGTAGTCCTCGCACAGGAAACACAGCAGCGGATTGCGATTACAGGACGCAGCCCCGGACCCGTCGTCTACCGCTGCTGCCGCCGCCGCAACGTCCGACATCCCGGCGGTCTGTACATTGACGGATGACGAAGTCATTTCTGGGCGAATACGATATAATTTTAATTATAATATACCTATCTACCTGTTGATAATAATTAATTAATCGTCCGATCGTTATATTTTGTGTTAGAAACAATAACGCATCAACGCGTACACAACATAGTATAACCGTAATACCATCGAGCACGACGTACGATCGATCAGAGATAATCGTGTTTGGCCGTCGTAGTCTGTGCTGCAAAGTGCGAAAATACAAAGCTCCCGCGCCGCGCCGCGCAGCATCGACTCCAACCACCCCCTTGCAGGAAATTATCGAATGGCGCGAGAGTGTGGCTGAAGGCCGTGGAAGTGAAACTCGCGGGTGGAAATGTTTATTTTTTTCCTCCAGCACCAAAATCGCGGTTGTCGTCAAAAATCATTCGTTGCGGCCTGATAATGATTATCAATATAAATAATAATAATAATAATAGACCTAATAACGCTAATGACTATAAATGACTAAAATACTAAATGATTAGCAACTAGCAACAGACAAGACAAGTGACAACAGTACGTAATAATTTAGGTATACATATTTTATAAATATTTAATATCACATTTAGCATTATTATAGACGAACCGCATTTTCGGCGCACCCGTTTCCATTACTCCGACGGGACGTCGAAAAGGTTTACACAATATTTTGTGTTTGATCGTTTTTGCGTACTTATCGTCTTATTCGTCTTTCTACCGGTCTCAGTACCGCCTTCGTAGTCTGTTCCCATCGCTATCCGATCGTTCGAAATGTCTTATCGCTCGATCTGAACGATAAATCGAGTTGTCGTTAATATATGGTACCGTAAATAATAGTGTCATTACCAGCTACATTGTGAATAAAATTATGGGACCAAAACCTGAAGATATTTTAAGTGGATTCCAAGTGTAAGTCAAACTTTTGAGATAGTTTTGATCAATAATTACATAAATTAAATTCTTGTGTTCTCGTAGAAATTGGATGAATTTAAGAGACGCTGATACGGGAGTTGTATTATGGCAAGGCACTGAGGATCTGTAAGGAAATTACATAAAATATTCTTATACCATCTATGATCTATACAATACAGTTATGGCTAATTTTCAATATTTATAATATATTTTTATTAGATCATTACCTGACAAAGAACATGAAGCTAAAGTACCGAAAAAAATATTGAAGTGTCGAGCAGTATCTAGGGAGATAAATTTTTCATCTGTTGAACCCATGGAAAAACTGAGGTTACAACAAAAAGTACTGTTTAAGGTATGTGTATATGGTCTAGGTATGAAAGTTTTTAATAAATAATTTTCTGAATTATACATTTTTATGTATTATTTACCTATTGATAATATGTTGGCCCATTGCCCTAGTGTGATAATAGTAAACAAAACATTTTTGTAATGGAATCAAAACTAATTTACTATCTCTGCGTACACATTATTTTAATCTATTTTAATTTATCTTATATATATTTTAGGGCCGTTGTCTCGAAGAATGGTATTTTGAATTTGGGTTTGTTATTCCCAATTCAACGAACACCTGGCAGTCACTTATTGAAGCAGCACCAGAATCACAAATGATGCCTGCTAATGTTCTAAAGTAAGTTTTACTAAATTATGATTTAGTATAGTGTGTGATTATTTAAGATTTTTGATTTATTTCTAATACTATTAAAAAGCATACAAGAATACATTATTTATTTTATAAATGTATGATAACCATTTATTATGCCCCTATTTTATATCACTAATTTCCATTTAATATGTCACATATAGTTTTTTTTCCCATAAGATAAACATATTAAGGCCCGTTCTTACAATGTCCGGTCAAGTGTCGGTTAACGCTAACCGACTGATAACAGATTTTATTACCGGCAGAATTCCGCCGGTTAAGTGTCCGTTAACGCTTAACCGGACATTGTAAGAACGGGCCTAAATTTAATAAGCTTATTATAATTATACATTTCTTTTTTTTTTCAGTGGAAATATTGTGATAGAAACAAATTTCTATGATGATGACTTACTGATATCATCATCAAAAGTCCGGTTGTACTATGTTTAATCATCAAGGCATTTAACTTTGTGCACTACTCAAACTTAGATAGACTAAAAGCTTGGTACACATAACCAAGGTCCGAGAACACGGAGAACAAGTTCCCACTGCTGTGATTGTTTAGTATTCTACTTTGATTACTTTTATATGTGATTAAATGTTTTTCTTGAGCATAACAAGTGTTTAACTTATTATTATGTTTTAACTACTTTAAATGTAAAACCATATAGTCAATGAGTTTTTACTTTGTTCTTTACATTCAATTTTATTTTAAGTAATTAAGTTGTACATTAGGATACAATTTACACACAAATATTGATCTTGCTTAATCATCTTAATATAAAATTATTTTTTTTTTTATAAAAAAAACACTTAAATTTGCCAATATTATATAATATTAAGATCAACATATGGTTAGAGTTGTGAAATCATTGTTGAATTAGAATTTGTATCTTCACACGACTGCCAAAGTGCTGTTCATTTTTATTATCTAGCACATAATATTATATGATATTGCTGTACTTACTAGTTAATTGTAATGTTTTTATTCTTATTGATTAATAAATATGTGCATATATATTATAAAAACTCGAAAACCTGTTTATCTGAACATTTAATCTAACCTAACATTATTTATTTTAACTGTTTTTATTATTCAATGTTGTTTTATAGTTTTAAGATGTTACAAGCAGTTTAGTTTCTTACATGGAAGTATAATAAAATATTTTGAATGTTAGGTATGTATATTTATGGTTTATTTAAATTACAAAATGTAAAAATGTGAACAGTAAAAAAAAATGTTTAAATATTACAATTAAAGTATATATAAAGTTATTGAAGAACAGGATATACAAATGAATCATTAAACAAATTATTACTATTAAATAATAAGTCATGTAACCTTATTGTTAATAAGCCATACTGAGTGAAATTTTACTGTACTAACTATATAATATAGGTGTGCAACTGATATTTGTATCCTATTTTAAAAATAAAACATTTGAATGATTACAGAAAGTCAAACAGTCGTCAAATAATTATAATATATACATCATTATTATAATAAAAATGAGAACTAGATACATAATTTCCTGTGGTTGCTAATTACTTATTAAATAGTAAATATTCTATTACAGGTCAATAAATGCCTAATGAAAACAATCGGTGATAGGTAAACAATTATAATACTATTAACAATTTTATATACAAAAAAAAAATTGTTGCACTAGACAGACTTAAATTTCAATTGAAATATAGGTACAAATTATATTTAATTTCTAATTTTAATCATTTATACAATAATTTATTAGTGTTTTAATTGTATATTCAATATTGTAAATATAATGTTTCATTTCCTTATTGTACATTACTTTTCTGGCGATTTTGATGCTTGATCTAAATCTAAGCCTCTTGTTTTTTGGATTATTTTTGTGTATGGCGATCCAAGCAAAGCTTCACCCTTATCAACTTCAGGATTTTTATTAGGAGTAACTGGTTCTAAAACCACATTCTTTTTCTTTTTAGGTGTCTTTGGTTCCTTAACTTTTTTGCTTTTATCTGGAGACCGGTAAGTATTGGTTCGACCATGAGTTTGCCTGAAGTTGTATCGTCCTAATTTTGGTTGTTCTTCATTGGTTTTAAAAGCTCCTTTACATAACTTTTCACATGAGCAACATTCACAATTAACATTATTTTCACCAAAAAAATTAGCACTATAAAAGCATGTTATTTCATCACCAGGTTTAATATCTCTGAGTACTTTAACACAAGCTGTTCCTTTGTCATTAGCTACAAACTTACAATTGGCTTGGCAATCGTGATTGATATATGCAGCTGGACCCAGCCAAAGTTGAGCACACTTTTTGCGACAGCTATACATAACTGAAAAATCATTCTTTCCAATATGTAAGATTTCATCTTCTTCTTTTTCTGTTAATTCAGCCACACAACCAACTAATCGTTTAATGATTCTATCTTTATGCCAATAACTGGTAGCATTTACTTTGGCTCCTACTTTATTTTCTAAAGAATATCTATAACATGGCTCAATTTGAAAACCAGAATCCAAATAAAACATTCCCATGTATCTTTCGATGTGGTCTCTGACTAATTTCTTATAAGATACCTTAAATAAATGATCAGGTATATACTTTCGATTCCAAAATGAATCAAAAGCTTTTTTCATACTTTGATTTTTTATGAATTCATCAATAATAGGTTTTAAATCTGATTTAGATTCATACCTATCTTTGTGTTCTACATTCATTTTGTGGGTATTAAATCCAAGGAAAACATCAACAACAAGTGATGTAGCTAAGTCATCAATATCACACAGATCTTGAGGTTTCATAATTTATCTATCTGAAAAATGATGTAATATTTATGTTATTAATATTGGTAATATTAAGTTTATTACTTATAAAATAATGATTGTAAAAATGAAAAATCATATTATGTTAAGCAAACAGTAAAGCATACATTAATTTAAAGAAAAAGTAGGTTTTTTTAATTAACAAATATTATCATTTAAATAGATTTATTATGGTATATTATATTAAGTATAAAGTAATCACAATAATAATCAGTTTTATTATTTTAAAACATTTAATCAAATTTTTTATCAAAATAATTTAAAATTTAATATTTTGGCATTAGTGAATGTGTATATTTTGTTAAGATAAATAGGTGGACATTTTTAAATCATAGTCATGTTAGCTAAAAAAAAATCAATTTAAATGTTTATCATTAATTATAGTACAGTATAGTTTCAAATGTTAATTGGTGAATAAATACCTATATAAGTAGGGACATTTAAAAAAGGTATTGAAAAAAACATTAAAAGTAGGTACAGCAGATGTAGTGTACACACTCTGGCCTCTTTTATACTAAAAGTTGGAAATTATAATGAATGGTTGATTCAAATAAATTAAAAAATTGCACATGGAAGTGGATGTAGGCTACGATTAATGACAGAATTGAATATCATTAAGTCAAAAACTAGGTACTAAACTACTACCTAGGTTAAAAACTTGTAATTATTTATGGACGATTTAAGGAAAAATTTGCAAATTAAATTTATATTGACATACAAAATCAGTGGTGGTGACAAGATTAAACATTAAAACATTTTAAAATATAATTTGATATTAAAGTCATATAATAAACAAGTTTTACTGCATGTTAAATGTTCACTTGTCTTCGTATAATAATTAAAGCACACTGCTCACAAACGCAGTACCAAGGTACTTGTCGGTTTTTGAATTTTTGACTTATATTATTCATACCTTAATGTTTAATTCCAGAGAACCGGATATTCACGTAAATATATTTTTGTCCGATTCATTCAATTTAACCGTCGTTATTCGGGTTTGAATATCCGGTCCGAGGAATATTAAGATTCGGTATATCAGTCGGTAGGTAGATATTAATTATTGCCACTTACCCGAAACGACAGTGATCAGCTGTACCACGAACAGCGACAGCCTAACAACAGTACAACACCGATTTCCGACCGTTCCGAGTAAGTCTTACCGACAAGACGACAGTCGATATGCACATCTACGATCCACAGATCAGTGGCTGAACTCTGAACTAGAAGGAAATTAGGTATTGAAATTGAAAATATACCAATATTCCGAAGATTCAACAGTCTTGTCTTTCTGCGATCTGAAGTCTGAACGCTGGAGTTACGAAAACCGTTACCCTCTTATCACACTGTCAACGGACTACGAATGGACGTTAGGAACGTCTCGAAAAATTTCCCGCGTAAATGCCGTGAATCCCGCAGCTGGTCAGAATATTACAAATTACAATACAAAATAAATACTGACTAATGGCTATTATGTACTTAGTGTCTTAGTACAATACTACTTAGTACTTACAAGTTACAATAGATTTATATATATAGCTAACTATATAGAGGCACAGGTTTGTGCCTCTATAGCCAGAGCTGTGCCGTTAAGATTTGGTACCCAGGGCAAAATTAAAAAAATCAAAAATATTCGCCCCCTATTTTATTTATCATTATGCATTTCAATTTTTTTGGCGCCCCTTTAAACCATGCGCCCGGGGCGCATGCCTCCTAGGTACCTCCACGGCACGGCTCTGACTAGCTATAGCTTTTATTTTCGAGTATTATACTGTTATTACGTCCTATATTATAATTTAATAATATTATATCTTATTTGTATTAACAACAATAATAATAATGACATAATGCACTGTATATTTTATAATATACTAGCTGACCCGGCCACGCGTTGCTGTGGCTAAAGAAAAATAAAAAATAAAAATATTAAATATATTAAATATTAGAAAAAGGAACTGAAAAACATGTTATCATAGCACATTGAAATAATAAGTGAAAAGTCAAAAATAATTTTCAATGGAGGTTAAATAAAAATAATATAAAAATTTTTGTACAATTATTGAAAAAGTGTGGGGAGCTTTGTGCCATTTTCTCATTGATATATTAATTAACAAAAGTTTGTGATATTACTTACATGTATAAATTGAAATTATTGTTCCTGTGCTCCTACTGTGGCTATGTCTCGTTTTATTAATAGGTTATTACGTACCTATGAGAATAGTATATTGTGTGGCAAGGGCGGGAAGTGAGCCACACATACTATTTTTTGTCACGCCCCTGCGTTCATGGAAAAGGTTATGCAGGGATCTATGCAACAATTATAGACTATTCTACAAACTTACTAACGACGCACTTATCTAGGAACAGTGCAAATTAAATATGTGTTTAAATGTTTATGCGTCATGCAAGGAGGTTATAGGTACTATACATTTAAGATGTAACCAAAAGTTTATGTTTTGTAAGAACCACGGTTCCTCCTTGCATGACGCATAAACATTTAAACATATTTAATTTGCACTGTTCCTAGATAAGTGCGTCGAACTATGCGTTAGTAAGTTTGTAGAATAGTCTATAATTGTTGCATAGATCCCTGCATAACTTTTTTCATGAACGCAGGGGGCGTGACAAAAAATAGTATGTGTGGCTCGCGCGGGAAGGCCATTTCAGTCTTGGGCGAAATGCGGCACTCGCCTACGGCTCGTGCCGCACACAACGCCCGCGACTGAAATGGCTCACTTCCCGCCCTTGCCACACAATATACTATTTTTTTATTTGTAGTTTATTAGTGGTTTTGGAAATCATAGAGCATAGTAAACTATTGAGTATGTCAAATGGTGCACAATATTTTTGGTTGTTGGCTGTATTAACAATTCATATCTACACGTATTATGGCGATAATTCTCGGAACAATTCATATCTACACGCCGCCGACGATAAAACACGACACACAATAGAAAAAAGGTCAGATTACAGGTAGCTATATAGATACTGTCGCGGTCGGTCACGAGAAAACCCGAAATACACCATGCAATTATACACATTTATTAAAAAGTTAATTAAAATATTTAAAATATTAAAAAATTTGAAATAAAAACTATCCTATCTTTTAAGTTGGACCAAATTACACGCGGTGTAAAAAATTTCATCAAAATCGGTCCAGTAGTTTCGGAGTCCATTGAGGACAAACATTGTGACACGAGATTTATATATATTAAGATTAATGAAAATAAAGTCTTATCTAAATTCAAGACTAATTATATTATGTTTTTAATTCCTACCAATTTCCAATGAAATTGTTAAGTGAAATATAATAGTAGTCATTTTTTGTACTTTAATATGTTTTTTTTATCTTAACCAGTCGTGTGGCATGAATTTTCAATTGTTTGAAAAAATATTTCATTTACACAGGTTTCAGACCCTTGCGCTATAGTTTATATCAGCACCATATCGGGCATCATATTATTATTATTTATTATTATAATTTAGCAAAACCTATTTCGTATGAGTTGATAGATTGTAGGTGGAATGCTATCAATCGTCAATTCCGATTATTATAATAAAAATAAAAATAATAATTATTATGCAAGGTTATTAGCTTATAAAATATAATAATGATATTATTGCCTAAATTAGTTGGGTCTATTCCTGGAAGCTTCCGATAACCATCGATAGCGGCCGACAGTCGTAGTGGAAATTCAGTATTTGGAGTACCTACCATAGTGGGAAGAAATCGCAGCCGACGACCCAACGGTATACAGGACAGGTAGCAGCACATTAGAGCAATGAAAATATTAAATCAATCAACGTAAACATGTTTACGGAAAACAAACAAAACGGCTTTAAAAAGCGATTTTAGAGAAAAAATACCCATTATGAGATTTATAGTAAACAATATTTCGGGGACAACCTCATCGAGGTTTTGTATTATTTTAAATATACGGCTCATTAGTCATTATAATAGGCACAAAACCTTTTTTTTTTACATTTTTAAACAACTTTAACTTTTAGATTCTGAACGGAGTGATGATGTATTGATTTTACAATGATGTGTGTTTTTTTTTGTGTCTGTGACCTGTGTACAGCATAACTAGTCGAAATAATGTCAATTTCAAACTTTTTCAAAAAAAATTTGAGCTATTTATAGGCATTTGAAGTAATCTATTTTAGATTCTGAACGGAGTGATGAATGTATTGATTTTACAATGATGTGTGTTTTTTTTTTTTTTTTTTGTTTTTTTTTGTGTCTGTCGACAACATTTGGGGCAGTAAAAATGCTTCGATTTTCAACTTCAGCCACTCTTTGAAAAGGAAATCGGATCTAGTTGGTACTTTGTGGGGTCAATATTTTGTAAATGAGTCGGGAAAAACCCTAAAAAAATGACAGAAAAACGGGATTTTTTACGCAAAACTAGTTTTCGACAAAATCGAATTTTTTATTTTGCCTATAACTCAAAAACTAATAGATGTAATTATTTGAAATTTTCACCAAATGTTTATATTAGCGTTCTCCATACACAGTTAAATTTTGAGAATTTTGACTTTTTTTAAGCTATTTATAGACAATTGAAATTTTTAATTTTTTTTAGTATTTTTTATTAAAATAACGATAAAAATTTTTTGGCCGGCCAGAAAATCTTGAAAATTTAATACAAGGTTTCTTATGAGTTGTTCTTAAAGTGATAAAAAAAAATCCGAAATCGTTTGTCACAATTTTTTATTATAAGTGCTTAAAGTTCGAATTTATATGAAATATGTCAAAATTGCGAAAATTGGCATGTAATTTTGTGGTTGAAAAATCGTAACATTTTTTTCTTTTATAACTAAGTTTTGAAAATTAGATGTAAGGTTCTCCATATATTTTTCTTCAATTATCTGTAAAAAAAACTCTACCGGATTTACCAGTTATTTAGATTGCCATTTTCTTTACGTTATTTGATTTTCAAAATATTTTGACTTTTTTTGAGCTATTTATAGACAATTGAAACTTTAAATTTTTTTTTATTTTTTTTTTATAAATGTTGATAACAAAAATTTAGCTGGGACAAATTACTTGAAAATTTAATAGAAGGGTCCATATAACTTGTTCTAACTCTCATTCAAAAATTATAAAAATACATAGGCATAATTTTTTTTTATTAGCATCTGAAGTTCAAATAATTGACAAAAATACGTCAAAATCATGAATACTTTTAACTATTTGGTAGTTAGACATTTATAAATATTTTACTATCAAAAGCTAAGAATTGTAAATTTAATACTATGCTGTCCATAAGTTAACCTTAGAATAATTATAAAAATTTTGAGGATTATTCAATTTAAAAAAAGCGGGTAAGTGAGTATCGCTCTGCTGTACATTTGGGGGTGGAGTGGACCTCGGACTAGGCTAGGTTAAATTTGAATGCAATGATAGGTATCATTGTATACGAAAAACGATTCTGAACGGAGATGATTTGTCAGTCTAGGATATATTATACTTAAATATTATCATATATTCTATTTTGAAACAAATTCAAACATTTAATTAAAAGTCTCAAGCTCCTACGTTTGGTAATTTTTTTTAAAAAAAATCGAAAATTATTTAGTAGTAAAACGTTATTTTACACGTGTATTTTTGATTTCAAATTAATATTAAAACTTTAAACACTCGTAAAATTGTTTAAATTGAATAATCCTCAAACTTTTTTATAATTATTCTAAGCTTAACTTATGGACAGCATAGTATTAAATTTTCAATTCTTAGCTTTTGATAGTAAAATATTTATAAATTTTTAACTACCAAATAGTGAAAAATATTCATGATTTTGACGAATTTTTGTCAATATTTGAACATCAAATGCTAATAAAAAAAAATTGTGCCTATGTATTTTTATAATTTTTGAATGAGAGTTAGATCAAGTTATGTGGACCCTTCAATTAAATTTTCAAGTAATTTGTCCCAGCTAAATTTTTTTTATAAATGTTGATAAAAAAAAAAATAAAAAAAAATTGAAAATTTCAATTGTCTATTAATAGCTCACAAAAAGTCAAGATATTTTGAAAATCAAATCACATAAAGAAAATGGCAATCTAAATAACTGGTAAAATTTTCAAGTATTTACGACTTATACTATTTGAATAACAACAAATATTAAAAATCGTTTGAGGCTAAACCGTTATTTAACGCGGTTTTGTAAAAATTTAAATTTCAATCACTCATAAAATTTTTTTGTTTTAGTCCGGTAGAGTTTTTTTTGCAGATAGTTGAAGAAAATTTTATGGAGAACCTTGTACCAAATTTTCAAATCTTAGTTATAAAAGAAAAAATTTTTACGATTTTTTAACCACAAAATTACTTGCCAATTTTTGCAATTTTGACATATTTCGTATAAATTCGAACTTTAAGCACTTATAAAAAAAAATTGTGACTAACGATTTCGGATTTTTTTTTATCACTTTAAGAACAACTTATAAGAAACCTTGTATTAAATTTTCAAGATTTTCTGGCCGGCTAAAAAATTTTTATCGTTATTTTAAAAAAAAATACTAAAAAAAATTAAAAACTTCAATTGTCTATAAATAGCTCAAAAAAAGTCAAAATTCTTTGAAAATTTAACTGTATATGGAGAACGCTAATGTTAACATTTTGTGAAAATTTCAAGTTTTTACATCGATTAGTTTTTATGTTATAGCCAAATAAATAATTCGATTTTTTTGAAAACTGTTGGAAAATGTTTACTTTTCACCTCTATAATGCACCAAGGATATCCACTTTGCCATCGGAAACCACCCCCAAAGTTTGAAATCGAAGCATTATTTCGACTAGTTATGCTGTACACAGACACAAAAAAAAAAAATACACATCATTGTAAAATCAATACATTCATCACTCCGTTCAGAATCTAAAATTTTATGCGTATTTAAAGTTTTAATTTTAATTTGAAATCAAAAATACACGTGTAAAATAACGTTTTACTACTAAATAATTTTCGATTTTTGTTATTTTGAAAAAATTACTAAATGTAAGATTTTGAAACTTTTACTTAAATGTTTGAATTTTTTTCAAAATAGAATATATAACAATATATTTTAAATATAATATATCCTAGACTGACAAATCATCTCCGTTCAGAATCGTTTTTCGTATATAATGATACCTATCGCATTGCATTCAATTTAACCTACCCTAGTCCGAGGTCCACTCCACCCCTTAATGTACAGCAGAGCGATACTCACTTACCCGCTTTTTTTAATAATTCATATTTAAAAAAAACAAACGCATATGAGGTTATCTCCTAAATATTGTTCTCAAAAAATTTCATAATAGGTATTTTTACTCTAAAAACATTTTTTTACAGTGTTTCATTTGTTTTTGTAGACCTGTTTTTACCGCTAAATATATTACGAGTAGAACGTAATATACGTAAAACGGGTCCTCTAAGAGAGTTAGAACTCTAGTGAGGCTGTACTATCAAATTTAAATGGTGAGCTGTGCACAAAATATGTGGAATATCCATTATTCTAACGGCTAATTTAATGTAAGACCCTATATTGTCCGTTACAATTACTACTACTTTATTTATAATATTCCAATCTATCAGCTTTTGATTAATTACTTGATACTTCCGATTAAAAAATACCAGTATGGTTAGACACCAATTTTTTTATACTAAGAGCTATATTTCTTAGCTCTCTTAAATTTGTGTCAATTAAGTGAGCAGTTAAATGTCATTAAGGAGTATGTGTTAACTGAAGTCCAAAAATCAACGAACAACCAGACAACTCCCGTGTAGTCCTTAACTTCTAATAATTATTGAGACTAAGGGAACTTTAATAAGGTTAATATCATACTTCATATGATGCAACAAGTAATTTATAAATAAAAATGTTTTGAACAAAATTAATTATTTCATTAAAACAGTTTTTACTCTGTCCAGAAAAATTCATGAAAATGGAGTTATCTGGTTGTTGCATTGCCTCATTGGACCCTTTAATTCAAATATAAAGGTAGTATACTGTATACAGTCAGATTCTAACAGTACCTATTATCATTTATTATATATAAGATTAAATATTCATGTATTTATTTTAACTTGCTTACCTATTTGTATCTTATTTAGAAAAATAGCAGCCACCATTCTGCATCTAGAAGTTCAAACATGAACTTGGTTATTTCTGGTTGGAATTTTCCTCACGCTAGTAATATTTATTGGATTCTACGTTTTTATTTACATACAGTCAGATTTGATTAAACGTTTGGATGAAAACATTCAGAAATATAGAATTTCTAATGACCACAGTGGCCGCCGTCGTTGGTTTCAACCATTTTGTTATTTCAACAATATCGATGATCCAACGACCGAGTGGATGGCATGGGAGATAGGACGTCGGTATGTAGTTCAATTATAGACGATGATGAGGTTTTCCTGTCACTCACGGCTTCTGCCTTGGCGGCGTTGCTGAGAGATTGTGACAGTGCTGATCGGTCGCTGCGCAGTGCCTATACACTTTGTACTGGCAACCATCAGTCAGTCTGTAGCTTCGTTGGTCATCTCATCGTCGGAAGAAACGTCAGAAATTGAACTACATACTGAAACCCAATCTCCCATCCACTTGGTCGTCGGATCGTCTGTATTGTTGAAATAACAAAATGGTTGGAACCAACGACGGCAGCCACTGCGGTCATTTGAAATTTTGTTAACTGACGTGGGTTGAGTAACGTTTTCATCCACTGCACGTTTAATCAAATCTGACTGTATGTAAATAAAAGCATAGAATCCAAAAAATATTATCAGCGTGAGGAAGACCCCCAACCAGAAATACTAAGTTCATGAGTTGCACTTCCAGATGTAGAATATCATCCGATTCTACGATTCCAGATTCCTGCATTGTGACTTAATGATTGCGAATTTGTAACTAAAGAATATATATTATACAGTCAACTCTCGGTAATTCGAACCTTGATAACTCGAAATTCTTGATATCTCGAATAAATAAAATTCCCCTTCATATAACAATACTTTTTAAAACTTTTTGATAACTCGAAATTTTTAGTAAGTCGAATTTTTTTTCTTCATATCGTGAGCATCGAAGCTGTCTATATAATTTTATTTTATTTTTATTAATAGCTCTAATTGTTTATTTTATTGTAGATATATCATATTCTTTTAGTACTTACCGTCGATTTGTTGATACACGGTTTTGAACATACGTATATCCTCGTGCATCAGCATATACCATGCTTCCTCTGATCCCCGGAATTCTTCTAGATGAAGCCCCCTTCCTCATAAAATGCGGTGTCTTCGTTACTACCGATTGGTGACCTCGACCTCGATCTTTCATTACGTTCATCTAAGTTGAATTTTAAAATTTAATTAATGTATACTATTACCCAATAATGTTTATTTAGTCATAAAAATGTATTTTATTTATAAAATTTATTTTGGATTTGTATTTAGTAGTTATTATTTATTACCAAGTTCGCAAAAAATATTGTAATTAGATGTGAATTTAATAAAATTTATCAAAGTGTAAGATACATAATGTAACCAGTGCCATATTTAAGCAAGGACAAATAGCACTGGAACCACTCATAAAGAGGGGTCCACCAACTTCAGGCATTTAGTATTACAATTAATTGTATATCTTTTTATACAGTGGGTTTTATAAAGTATAATGGCTTTTAACAACGACCTTAAAGCTGATACTAATTTTTATTAAAAAAAAAAACCGTTTACTTTTTAATATGTATACCTACTTACTTGAATACGTATTAAACATTAATTAGACACAGTTAAAGTGTTAAGTGTTCATTAAATAATCATATTTTTGACTATAAATTTGTATTCTATGATCCATGATCCAATTAAAGTGAGTGATGTATATGAAATCGGGGAATTATATTTTTATGGACAATAACGTATTTCAAATAAAAAAAAAAATATTTATCTTAAGAGGACGTAGACCCATATGTTGTCTCCGTTTTACACACGTGCGACATAGCAAATTTTCGTTCACCAGTTTCAATATTGTGCTGTTTATTTTGAATTTTATAATTTGTGTAACTAGTGAACGAACATTTGCCATGTCCCACGTGTGTAAGATGGATACAATACAATGGGTACTACATCTTTTAAGGGGTCGCTACACCAGCATTTGTTTTCTCTGTCTATCTCCCACATAGGTAATATAGGAACAAAGATACTCCGTATTTCCATGATTACGACTCTTTGGTTCAGTTTAAGACAAAAGCACATATTATATATTTTATAAAGAAGAGTATTTCCTATGCATTGACCGGATAGATTTTTAATGTTTACAATTTTGAATAAATTATTAATGGTTAAAAATAATCGAAATTATTTTAAATCTATCGGGTCAATGCATGGGAAATACTCTTCTTTATACATTATATAATAGGCATTAGGTGCTTTTACCCTAAACTTAACTAGAGAGTCATAATCGTGGAAATACGGAGTATCTTTTTCCCTACCTATATACCTATATTATGTGGGAGATAGACAGAGAAAACAAATGCTGGTGTAGCGGCCCCTTAAACTTAAAGGTATTTAACATTTGTTTGATTCTCTAAAAATTTAAATAATTTACATTACACATTTTAGAAATTAATTTATAGTTATATCAGTTACGGCCACATATTTTTGGTTATTGCCCACATCTGTCACTTACCTGCCATACTGGAAATTTATGGAAAATGGTTTTCAAAAAAAAAAAATTTACAAATTGAAAGAAAATTAAAATTACTAAACACAAGTAATATAAGTTAATATACGTTAATATATACGTTTGCATAGACTGAACAAATCAAACTTCAACTAAGACGAATGACTTTGAAATGACGGAGTATAGATGGTCTTAGGTGAGTCTAAAAATTAACAAGTTTATTTCTCCCCCTTAATCTACTAATAATCTAAGGGCTAAGCCCCAATAATATTTCTATACGATTGTCACTCAAAATTTCTTCTCGATAATCTGAAAATAATGGATTATTAATCTGTATAGATTATGATTACTAGGTATTTTGAATTATCCATATAACCACATAATTGCTGCAGTTATTCCCTATAAGACGAGAGATAATTTTTCATTATTATATAATAAAATTTGTGAAATAAGGTACTTTTTGTTCATAATTTTGATTTACGACTTAGCCGTTATATTTTCAAACTATAGTTAAAATGTTTTACATTTAATACATTTTTTTAATAAATTATGAATAGGTTCTATACGCGGTGCCCGCGGGCTAAATTATTTTATAATTGATTATTTATCAATTATAAATAAATAAAAAAAATTGGATACACTTTTACTCTATCATTTTAATTTACTTGAGTTTTTTTTATATTTATACACAGTTTATAGTGAAAAAAAATTTTAATTTTCCAACTTGTAAGGTAGTATACTGGTAGAAAATTGAAAAATGGTAATTTGTATGCAAAATTAATTTTTAAATTCATAACAATTGATCATATACATAGAAACATAATTGCATTGTCAGGATTAATAATGTATGGATATGATGAACTATAGGTATGATGTATTAATAATGACTATCAGTTTTCCATTAATTGTCATTTATTAAAAATTTATAAATTTTATAATGATGACATTTTTATGAATTTTAAATGCTATAAAAAAAAACGTACCTATACAAATGTACCTACCTTTATTATATATTTCAACTGTATTATAACAACTTGACAAGAACCTTGTATCACATTTTTAAGTTTATTCTACCGAGTGAAATTTTTTTATTGGCAATAATTTTAAAATAATATAATATTATAATAACCTAAATGTTTCATGCCTAAATAGCTCAAAAAGAGTAAAAATATTTTTAAAATTTTTTGGTGTATAGAAAATACCAATTTAAATATTTGGTGAAAATTTCATGAATAGTTACACTGTAAAAAACAAAATTGAAATTTGTCAATTTTTAGACATAAAATGGAAAATTTTTTAAATATTTCCCATATTATTGTTATAAGGAAATAAAATGATTTAATTTTTTTTTTGAGCTCTGTTATATGTTTGTGTTGTTAGCATAGGTGTGCGCACAGGGCGAGCAGGTTGAGCACCGGCTCGACCGGAATCTTTTTAGGGGCATAATAAAATTTCAAATTTGTGTAGGTATATAACAAATTATAATTGTTAATTATAACAATATTTTCAAGATCATGAAAATATTATTTGTTGTAATAGTGAAATAAAATTAAAAATATTTGTGTACCTACCAATACAAACATTTTATTAATTTATTCATCTAACAAAAATATTGCGCACAAAATAATATGTACCATATGGCTTATGACTATATAGACGTTATAATAGGTTGCTGATACATAAATATATCATTTTATTTTTATATTTATCGTGTTTATTTAATATTAAGATAATCGGACCTAAACCAGCGCTGGCTCATTAAAAAACATGGTCATCTACGAATTCAGAAGTATGAGAAAAAGAAAAATTAATTTATAATTCTTTAATTAAAATTATTACATAGTTAAATTTATATAATATTATATTATGTGTATGCGCCCAACACTATGGGCTACCGAAGGAGCACTCGGTAATGCCCGAGAACATAAAGGTTAGGTTTTTTTTGAATTTTTGGGTATTATGTTTTTTTAAATAATTGTATTTATATCATTTTATTTCTAACTTCAAAAATATATGTTTAAAAATTAGCACATTAATATTATGTGCATATACAACTTGATTCTATTCACACGGTTTTTAATTTACAATTTTACAGTTAGAATGTATATTAGTGTAATAGTGTGTTTGAAAAAAAATAGTGGCACTGCCCAAGTGTTGGGGCATTATAATTGTTCCAGGCTCAACCGGAAATTGAAGTCTACGCACGTCTATGGTTGATAGTTGATAAATTTGTTCTTGGAGCATATTTCTTGTGAATGTATATAAAAATAAATTTATCTTTATTATATTATTTAATCAATAACACACATAATACGGTTATAATATAATATAATTTAAAATTGTATATTGTATTATATCACACAATCGTCTAGCGTCTAGGTATATTTTATCACAGATACTATTATCTTTATAATTATGACGTCGTTACAGTAAAGTTTTCTCCTAAAACGATCTAAAATTCAATTAAATTCGTAGTTTTAGATTTCGTAGATTTTTAATATAATTTACTACTAAAATAAGACGTTATGTACTATTATGTCCTATTATATATAAATTAATTTCTTAATTTTAATTATCTGAATATAATTAATTGTTGTATTTGTGTTCATATGAGTGGTTTTGATTACTATTATACATTTTCCCACGTGAGCAGCATATTATCTGAAAAAAAAATATAAAATTTCATAAAATCTTATAAAAGCTAAGATTTGAAAATTCAATATTTTAAAAGGCATAAGTTTCGTCATAAGTAGTTCATTCCAAAAGATGTAAGAAATGAATTCGCACAATTATTTTTTTTATCGATATTTTATTTCAAATTAGGACAAATTTTGCTCAAAACAAAGTTTTATAATTAATCGTTCAATATTTTAATTAGGTAATACATTTTGAACAATTATATTATCTAGGTATTCTATAAATTGTTAAAAATCGTTGAATATGCGTCAGTCTGCATCAATACAGCAAAACAATTAAAAATATAAAATACAAGTAAAATAAAGTTTTATATTTGAATTCTCCATACTATAAAACGTATATTTAATATTTATATCACTATACTATGTTTTACTACATCTATGATATATATGTATAAATTCTTTTAGTGCTGAACCCTGATATATTACATTGAAAAAACCCTACACTACAATATTTGCATTATATTTTGAATTACAGCTACTGCGGACTCCAATTAATACTGTATAGCGTATAGCTATTAGCTAGAGCGTCGTTTATACGCACGTCAATAGTCAATTATTATTCGGTCCATCAATAATTATCCGCACTACTAATATTAGTTTTATCATTCAATATGTTCGTTTTGTTATATAAATATTATGAATAATATAAAGAGTATAAATATATTATTATATTATAGGTATATGTAAATATGTTATACACACAGTTAATTCGTTTTTAACCTTATTTTGAATTAATTAATTAATAATTATTGATTGCACAAATCGATTATCCGCACCCCTCGGTTACAATTAGTGCGAATAATCAACACTCTAGTATACTGTAGGTATAATAGTATATAACGATGACTATATAGTATGTAACGTGTAATATTGTACCATTACTTATTATTATTATTAGTTGTTAGTGTTATTACTGCTTATTTGTCGTTATTGAATGATTTTGTAATTAATTTTAACAGACACAAAAGGTTTGACGACCTATACCGCTGGGAGCGCATATAATTTTTTAATTAAATTAATTCTTTCCAAACAAATTGATAAAATGTAGATTGGTCAAATGTTTGATTACAGAATTCAAAATAGACAGAATATAAAAATCCCTGAAAATATTTAACATTTGACAATCACAATGTACGACAGTATATATAATATAGTATACTAGTATATAATTTTATTGTCATCTATATAATATAATGCGTATTATGTTATTGATATTCAAAAGAAACAAAATTTAAATGTTATACTGAAGTGGCATTTTAAAATTTCAACCCTTTGGTGACAATAATTGTTTATACAATCCATAAATGTCACTATAGGTAGTAGGTACTATAATTGTACCTAAAATCTATATAAATTAACGGATTTATAAAGGCAAATTAAATGAATTTATAATATTTACAAAACAAAAAATCTATTTAATTAATTTATAGTAAAATTATAGATAAATAATAAAGATTTATCTCAAAATTGACTTTTAACAGTAATTTAAAACATTCTGTATTTTATTATATTGAAACGTTTGACTTTAAGGGGTTTTGTTTAGGCAATTCTACTACAAATTTTAATTTTTTTTTAAATTTTCCTTGGAAATTATTGCAGACTGTAACTATAAAAATATAAAACTCTTACATAATATATATGATTGTATAGTGGTTAGTATTCACAATTCACATTTTGTTTTTCACCCAAGTCTTAGCCTCTTAGGTATCAAGTGTCCACATAGGTTCATTTAGTATACATTAGAACTTCGAAATTTATAGAATTCCATAAACTAATACCATAGTGTTAAACACGATCAAAATATGTTTATATATATATATAATTTTTTAATTATTCATTGTTATTTCATGTAAAAATTATTGATTTATAACCTTGGGAAATACTTACTATAGTCTATAACAACAGGGGTTGGAATCTGCAGCGTCTCCTATTACTCCTAGCATGCAATCTGTGGCTCTTTGGGAAATGCCCCAATATCTAGACATTATAGAGACCTAAACCCATAATGATGATACTTGCCGTATTATTATGTTTTTATTGCCTACCAATATTCCCAATGAAATAGGTTAACAAAGTATATTTAGTTGTTTTTTCAGTTTTTTGTGCTATGATATGTTTTTTAACTTTATCATTGCGGCTCTTTGAAAATCATGGTTTTCCAATTTTTTTTAATTAATCACAATAAATTAATAAATAATAATAAACATTCGTTTTACATTTTAGGACTGTAAGTATTGAAACTACAGGTTTTTCGTTCAATTATTATTTCATGGGATACATTGTAATATAAATAAGTAAAAATTGACTAAAAATACATTTATATTCACAATCTTTAATATTAATATGCTATTTTTGAAAAAAACTTAATAAAAACAACTACAAAATATAAACTCACTAGGATATGTAACACATTTTTAGCTCGGCCTAGCTATAAATAGAAGACATGGACAAAAATATGCAATTTCTATAACTTTTCATTTCTATATAGGTAGTTACAGTAATTGGCATTAGAAATGGAATAACAATCATTCAATTTTAAAAATTATACTTTCGGTTTATTTATTTTCTAAAATACTAGTATGTCCCTACATATATAATATTACTGTCAACTATCAAATATATTTTATTTTTCTGATTGCGAAAAAATATTTTTTTAAACTTTCATCTGAGTTATTCCTCTTTTCAATTATAATAATGTTATACGTATGTCATTCAATCGTTTATATAACAAGACAAATTGATATTATTGTTTTGTAAATTTGTAATAACATGCATCATTTACCACCATGGATTGAGCAAATATTATGTTTTCAATCACATGTAAAGAAATTCAAGGCTGGGCATTAACGAGTTAAAAAGTTAAAGTTAAGTTAAAAAGTTAAGTTTCTTTTAACTAAGTTTACTTACGAGTTACTTTTTTTTTAAGAAGTAACTTCTATCTTAACGAGTTACTTTATTTTTAAAGTAACTTCTAACTTAACGCGTTAATTTATTTTATAGTCACGTTAAGTTATTTTTTTTTCTTGGTACGAACCCCAAAGATTTATTATAGCATTTTGTGTAATAAAAAAAAAAATAATAATAACAATAATTATTATGTTAAATATAAATTATTCTGCTATATAATATTATTATGTTATTTGTAAATATTTAACTTGAGGTGTAAATGGTGTAATTATAAGTTTTAGAAGAAAAAAAGTAACTTATGTTTAACTAAGTTAAGTTACTTCTTTTTTTCCAACTAACTTGTAACTTTAACGAGTTAAATAAAAAAGGAAAGTAACTTTTAACTTTAAACTTAACTTACATTTTTCCAAATTAACTTAACTTAACGAGTTAAAAAAATAGTTAACTTGCCCAGCCTTGATTACAAAATTTGATAATTAATGGCACTTGATAAATGGATAATTGATTTGCAGTTTTTATTGGTGTGTTAATACTTAATAATTTTCCTGAAATTTCAGTTGAATCCCTAACTCCCCTCATCACCGTGTGGGTAATCATAGGCGTATGCAGACTCTAAAAGCGAGTAGTTCCCATATTTATAATCGGTCTTCTGATGTCTGATCAACCATTTTATAACCCCCTTTTCTTACATAGTTTAATATAATTTTATGAGTATATTATTATATTATTTTAAATACTTTATAGTTTATACTAAACAGGTACTATAGTAAATTAAAATAAAGTATAATTGTCTAACAAATATAATAATTATGAATTAAATAACAAGAAATCATAAATTTATTTTATGTACTTAGAGATGAGACATTCGTCAGATATTACCCATATTATTGAATTCATGTATTACTGCATTTAAATCTACCTTCGATGCCATTTTTTGTTCTGTGAAAAGCAATAATAATGATTCCAAACGTTCATGGCCCATTGTACTGTATAATTTGTTTTTACTATAGTTAATTTTGAAAAAACGTGTTCACGCGTACAGCTATATATAGTTACAGCCGCAACGTTGGGCAAGTTAACGATTTTTTTTAACTCGTTAAGTTAAGTTATTTTAAAAAGAATCAAATTAAATTAAGTTAAAAGTTACTCATATTTTTTTCGTTAACTCATTAAGTTAAAATTTAACTTTAAAAAAAATTAACTTAATTTAGATACTTTTGAATAAAATTAACTTGAAGTTAACACGTTAATCTAAAAAAAAAAGTAACTTATTAAGTTAAAAGTTAATTTGAAAAAGAAATTTAACGAGTTAATTAACTAAATTAAAATTAACTTAACGTTTTAATTTTTAACCTTTATAACTTACAGGTATGATTGTATAATGAATCCATTCATAAGCAAATTCACTAGTAGCACCATTTAGTTGCATAACATTTTGACAATTTTTATTTTTTTACAGTTTCAGTTCAGTAAATAAATCTTTCTCTGAAAGATTGAAGTATTTTGAGTTATATTCATATTTAACATGCATGCCATAGCAATATAGCATCAAACAATACAAATTTATCCCGCTTAAATCTTAAATTAATCATTCTGAATTATTCAATTTTTTTTTAAATTTGCTTTAAAAAATTATCTGAAATTGAATGAATTTAATTACCTATTTAGGTAGATTGAGGCATAGGGCGTTTTGGCCCATGAACAATCACTGGGCGTACCTGGGCACGCTCGGCACGCCCTGTCCGCACGCCTATGTGGGTAATAGATTATATTACAAGTTACAATAAATAAAATTATTCTGTTTGATATGTATAACATTATAAATATGCACTATAAATTGTAAATAGTCATAGACCTATAAACTAATGGACTGCGCTTAGACAGAGAAACGTGGCGTCGATATGGAGTAAAAGAGAAAAGAGACTGTAGGGGAAATACAGTGTGACCAATATTTCAAAAAAAAACTATCGTGTACCAGATTTTAATTTTTTTTAAACGTTAAAAGTTTGAGTGAACAAATATTTATATCTAAAATTAATGAAGTCCCTAAACATTAAGGAAACACAATAGATTTTTTTAATAATAAAAACCATGACTCAAATACACATCAATAACTTATTTCCATCTTTAACCACTCGCATTTTATCACAATCACTTGTTACAAATTGTTAAATCTATCATACAAAAATACATCAAAATTAGATTACACTATTATAATAATCAATTATGTCAACCCAAAAAAAGATTGAGATCCCAATTAACAAAAATAATTTTGTTTTCAATTAAAAAAAAGCGAGTAAGTGAGTATCGCTCTGCTGTACATTAGGGGGTGGGGTGGACTTCAGACTAGGGTAGGTTAAATTTGAATGCAATGATAGGTATCATTGTATACGAAAAACGATTCTGAACGGAGATGATTTGTCAGTCTGGGATATATTATATTTAAATATTGTCATATATTCTATTTTGAAAAAAATTCACAAATTCAAACATTTAAGTAAAAGCTTCAAGATCTTACGTTTGATAATTTTTTAAAAATAACAAAAATCGAAAATTATTTATTAGTAAAACGTAATTTTACACGTGTATTTTTGATTTCAAATTAAAATTAAAACTTTAAACACTCGTAATTTTTTTTAAATTGAATAATCCTCAAACTTTTTTATAATTATTCTAAGCTTAACTTATGGACAGCATAGTATTAAATTTTCAATTCTTAGCTATTGATAGTAAAATATTTATAAATTTTTTACTACCAAATAGTGAAAAATATTCATGATTTTGACGAATTTGTGTCAATATTAGAACTTCAAATGCTAATAAAAAAAAGTCGTGACTATGTATTTTTATAATTTTTGAATGAGAGTTAGAACAAGTTATGTGGACCCTTCACTTAAATTTTCAAGTAATTTGTCCCAGCTAAATTTTTTTTATCAACATTTATAAAAAAAAATTGAAAATTTCAATTGTCTATAAATTGCTCAAAAAAAGTCAAAATACATTGAAAATTTAACAGTGTATGGAGAACGCTAATATAAACATTTGATAAAAATTTCAAGTGTTTACATCGATTAGTTTTTGAATTATAGCAAAATCAAAAAATCGATTTTGCCGAAAAGTGCAGGGTTTTCGTAAAATTGCAGGTTTTCTGTCACTTTTTTTTTGTTTTTCTCGATTTTTTTGAAAACCATTTGAAAATGTCAAACTTTTGACCCCCCAAAGTACCAACTAGATTCAATTTCCTTTTCAAAAAGGGGCTGAAGTCAAAAATCGAAGCATTTTTACTGCTCCAAATGTTGTCGTCAGACACAAAAAAAAAAACACATCATTGTAAAAGCAATACATTCTTCACTCCGTTCAGAATCTAATATGTACCTACCTACCTACTAAAATCTTATTTTGAAATATATAAAATATTAATATTATATTATAGATTAAAGAATACTGACCACTGACCAGGCCCTGATTTATGCAAGTGCAGATGGAGCACTTGCACTTGGCCCCCAATTTCTGGGGGCCCCGGGCTCTGTAATTTGTAGACAATTATTTTTTCAAATTAATTCCACAAAAATGTATTTTCTAAAATTTAATACCAACTGTCAATGTTCAGACTTTAGTATATTCATATCATTAAATTGACAGTTGAATTTTGGTTATTTTTGTCATTCCATACCTCAGTGCTAATAAGTTACCATCACAAAATATTAAAATAATAATAATAGAAAATTGTTTGAACATCAGAAATATTTGATACCTAAAACTAATTTAAACTCTTTTATGATAAAATGTAAATAGAAATTGGTCATTTTTTATTTAACTGTAATTATATAGAATAAATTGTTAAATGAATAAGTTATTTTATGGAAGACTGAAATTAATTAATTTAAATTTAAATTTATATAATAAAATCCTTAAGTATTTTTAATATTTTAATATAGTATAATTCTGTTCTGTTATATAATTAGTATTGTCTTTTCATTGTCCTTAATTTACTACACCAAGTAACTAAATTGTATTTATAGTACCTACATGAAATAATGTACAAGTAGTATTTTATGAGTTTTGAAATAGGTATTTTGGTATTTAACACTTTTAACATATACATTTTTTTTATTATTAACATCTCCCCTCCCCCTTTATGTAGAATTTTTCTAAAACATTTTTTTGACTTGAGGGCCCCAAAAAAAATTGTGTACTTGGCCCTAATTTTATTAAATCAGGCCCTGATACTGACTATTCAATAATACCTGGCTTCTAGGTGAGTATTAGTATGTCAATATATCATATGAAACGAAATAAATTAAGTTAAATTAAGTAGAAAACTAAAATGTTGAATTGTGGCAATTGTACCATTGTGGAAATAAAACTATAATCAATTAGTCAATGGGGAAAACCATGAATTTTTTTTTTTAAATTTTAAATTGTGGTGATAACTAAATATTTTCATGGAATAAATAATTTTAGTGGCTAACTTTCTTCCATTATTCCCCCAATATAGTTCTCTCTCACTCACTCTATATCGACGCCATCCCGAGAGGGCTGGGTGGTGAGGAACACGCAGTCCATTAGTTTATAGGTCTATGTAAATAGTCGATAAAATATAGGTAGGTATAGGTATATTCCAGGGCTTGAAATCGATTTCAAAATCGATTTTAAATATCGATAAAAATCGTTAAATTTTTTTAAAAAAATTAAAATTAATATCGAAATCGTGAATGCTTGTTAATGATTTTCAAAATTTCTATTAAAATTGAAAAAAGTTAAAATCGATATTTTATATCAAAATCGAAATCATTACATAATCAAATCGATTTTAAATAAATTTAAAAAAAAATCAAAAGTATACAAGCATACAGACATCAGGTCTATTTATACTTAATATTATTCAAATGCACACTCATTGTTAAATTGGATAATAACATTAACTATACATACTATTTATCATGCACAATGGTGTGTATAGTAATAACTTCTAATAATTAATAACTTATGTCTAATATTTTGTTTTCTTAGAATGGAATTTTTACAATATAGTATACATATATTTACAGGATAATACTATAATAGGAATCGGGGTTCGACAAGCGTTTGTTGTTGACTTGTTGTTATTGCAAGTTTTATTTTGGTAGGTACCTACACACATTTGGCTTATTAAATAAAATGCTTGGAAAAATATTTTTTCCAATATTGTACATGATTTATTCCGTATTTAGATATTTTGTATTATGGCGATAAGATAACATCTTAGTCATTGGCTTGCATATGTCGTGTTTTAAAACAATAATAATATAATATGCAATTAAATAACCTAAAATAGTTTTATTTTGCTACGGTTCGTCATCATTATATTTTTCCGTTTGTCGTACTCGTACAGTTTGCTGATGCGTGCCGTGTATGCCGCTCACGCTAGTTACCACGTTTAAAACTTGTGTCACGTATAACTTAAAATGGGTAGACATCAAACAAATCCCGTAAAAAAATTATTTTTTACTTATAACATTAACAAAAATGAGTCGGTATGTAAGATTGAAGGGTGTCGTAGACCTGTACTCAAGGGCAGTATTAGTCATAATTTGGAAACGCACATACGAACAACTCATCCCGATGAAGCTATCATGTTGGATAAAGCTAAGGCAGATTTAAAGTTCCTAAATAGTGGTGTAAAACGTCTAAATGATGAAGATAATTCGTGCTCAAATAAGGTATGTATTTGTATTTAGTATTAACTTATTTTTTTTTTAAATTTTTAACTTTGTATCTACCTAAATCTTTTGAAACAGAAACATGGACCTTTAGATAAACATATAACAATTGAAAAAAAAAAATTAAATGTTAATTTAAATAAAAGTTCATTGTTGGAGGCGTGCACTGAAATGATAACTGTAAATGGTAGACCATTGACCATTTTCAATGATTCAGGGTTTTCAAAAATTCTGCGTCCTTTAACAGAAGCCATTGGTGGAGGTAAATAAATTATTTTAAATAAAACATTTAAATATTTTGGCTGTACAGTGTACACTGATACACAGAGTGCATACGATTTGTTATTTTCTTAGATTATATAATAATATATATGTATATATCATAGAGTATACTCTATGGTATATATTCTTAGCCTAGGTATGTAAACATCAAATCCATAGTGCTGGGTATTAGTGTATAGTTGTGTACTATTGGTTTATACTTAATCAATGTCTATAGTAAATTAATAAGGTTTATGATGTGAACATTTTGTTTAAAATTTTAGGATTTACTATTAACTCTCAAAATATTAAAAATCACATTTTTAATGCATCAAATGTGATTATTTCATGTATTAAAAATGACATTAAAAATCAATTAATAAGTTTAAAGATCGACTCAGTTAAACGTCATAACCGTTCAATATTGGGTATAAATATTCAATATATTAAAAATGGTGAAATTACTCTGAAAACATTAGCAATGGTAGAATTATTGGACAAGCATACAGCAGAAAATTTAAAACAATCGGTAAAAATAAAATAATATTTATTTATTTTTGAACTACAATAATATAAATATTATATACATTAACTTGTATTGGCCTTTTTATAGCTTCTAGATGTACTTGTAAAATATGAAATAAAGCGAGAACAAATTTATACAATAACTTGCGACAATGCAGCTAACATGATAAAGATGGCAAGAATAATGACTGTTAATGATATTACTAATGATATTGTTGATTCAAGTGATGAGAATACTCCAGACATCAACAATGATGATGTGAATAATGATGACCTGGTCGACAGTGATGATGAGTACCCTAATGGTGGTACACCAATATCAAATGAAGATATTGAAAACGAACTTTTTATCGATTCATTTAATACAGGTATATTTGTTACAATAATCTGGTTTACTAAGCTTAAAAAAATAATATTAAAATTTATGTTGAAAATTTTCTAAATTTAAATATTAAGTATGTAGGTATCAGCTATTTGTCAGTTAATATTTAAAGTATTTATTAAAGAAATATAAATGTTATTTATATTTTCATTTTACATACCTAAACTTAAATATCTAAGATAAATTGTTAAGATTATCTGAAAAGATCAAATAAATTACATATATTAAATATATAAAATATTTTCATAAAAAAAAAAACTAATATATTTAAGAGTCAGATGTTGGTAACTTAAATGTAAATAAAATGAATAAACCTATAGATACCTTCGATTTTGAAAATTTAACTTTATATAAACTACAAAGTAAGTAGTTATCACATTACTGCACACACTTAAACACACAATAGCAGTAAACCATAAAACAAATATTGGTGGAATAACTGGGTATCTTCTATAAATAAATGAAATTCACTTTAAAATTTACAGATGAAGCTAACATCGATATTCAATCTTTTGAAGACGATATATTTGATGCCATATGTCCTTCACCTATTACTTTATGTGTGCGGTGTGCTGTACATACTTTACAACTATGTATTCTGGAAGGGTTTAAAAATGCACCAATCACCAGTTGCATAGTTCAAGCGAGAAAGGTACAATTTTAAAAGTTTAGTTTTTATAAGTTTTTTTTAATGTTTATGTTGGTTTGATGATTAAAATGATTATATTTATGCTTATTTTTTTATTATTTTTCTATTTTACAAAATCAGGTGGTGAAAAAATTGAGAACACCTAAGTATGCCACTTGGCTAAAAAGAAAAAACCTCAAGTATGCTATAATAGATAATGAGACACGATGGAACTCAGTCTTTAATATGCTATTTAGATTATTAGAGTTGAAAGAGTTTTGCCAAACCCATCATAGCACTAATACTGAACTCAAATTAAAAAAAAGTGAATGGGATTCTATTCAAAGCATAGTAAGTTTTTATTTTTAATAAACACCTTAAAATATATTAGTAAGTATCAAATATTATACATTTAATATAAACTACAGATGTAGGTAAGTATCATTAATATAGCAATCGGAAACACTATTTTACCTATAGCTGGATTTAGTAGTGATAAGACTTATGAAAAAAAAAATGTCAAATCATTATATGAGCATTGTTCATTTATAAAGTATGGAATATAGAATATATTATATTATATCTAATTTTTGTAAATAGAAATAAACTAATATAACAAATTCACAGTGTCTGTTATTATTATTTTAAATATAATTTTTACTTTATTTTTATTTATTACTTGTGAATACTAGAAATATTATTTTTCATAAAATCGTCCAAGATACTATATTTTGTTTGAATAGGTATACTCATTTAACTATTTATGTGACAAAAATTTAAAACATCTAGGGTATGAATTATGCAGTGGTTTTTTTAATTTTATATTATTAGTATACTATTTTATCTAAAAGTTTTATATTTTCTTACTTTTACTTGTCTTAAACTCATTAAAAGTATTATTTATCATACAGTTAACATTGATTGTTATTAAAAGTTTTTAATTTTTGAATATATTAGTAACTAATAGATATATTATTTGTATATAGGTTGATGCATTAACGCCTGTTAAAATAGCTACTCTTGCTCTTCAAAAACAAGATATAAACCTAGGTGATTTCTATGGAATATGGCTTAAAGCATCCCATGGTCTCCAGGCTAACGGTACCATTTTAGCTAAACAAATTTTGAAATCTATGAAACAGCGTGAGGTGTTATTATTGAAGAATCCTGTATTTTTGGCAGGTTTGTTTGATGAAATATAATAATCATAGTCATACACAATACCTTATGTTTATATCCTACAGTTAAAAATTAATTTAAAGACTCGTAAATTGGTACTGCTGTTTACCAAAACATTTATTCTTAACAAAAGTTTATATGTTCTTATGTCTTATGTATTTGTTTATACTTTATATCTTTAAAAATTATATTATAAAAGAAAAAATTATATTATTGTGTATACACACGAGTCCTAAAAACAGTGTACACATTACACATTTACTATTAAGAATGCTGTTTTCTACTGAATAATTGGTCTCTATTTAGTATTTGGTAATAATTGAAACTTTTTTTTTTTAGCAATTTTCCTTGATCCACGTTATCAATGTATGTTAAATGAAACTGACAAAAATACTGGGATTAATCATTTAATTAAAACATGGTCATTTATGATTCAGATACAAGATAATGTCTGTCAAACTGATGTCGATAACTCAGTTATAGGTTAACACTGATTAATAAAAACAATTATTTTAACTTATAATGGTAAACTGATAAATAATAGTGAATTTTTTTTTCAGCCAGTGTTAATGTTGATACTCCTGATAATACTACAGAAACTACTGATGGATTTGAATTGTTTTTGTCATCACAATCATCTGTTTCAAGTAATCGTAGTGACACAAATATCATAAATGATATATCTGTTAGCTTGCACAATTTTAAAGATGTTGAGCGTCTACATTATAAAACGAACATACTTGCATTCTGGGAATCCCAAAAACACGATAAGTCTGATCTTTATAAGCTAGCAAATATTGTTCTTGCTGTACCCGCTACTCAGGTATATACTTTACTGATAATAGGTACCTACTTTGTATTTTCATATACAATTTTTTATTTTTATTTTTTTCAGGTTAGTGTCGAGCGAAGTTTTAGTGGAATTAAGTTTATATTATCTGATCTACGTACATCCTTATCAGCTAACTTATTAGATGCTATAATGATTGTACGTTCAAACACAAAATTTAATAAAGTATAACTAGGCGATTATGCTTAAAAGCTTCCTCATTTTGTAATTGATTTAATTATCTTACTAAAAAGTTTAATAAAAGTATGATTTGTTTTATATTTTATAGATACATATTAGTATTATTATTTATATTAGTATTATTTAACAATAATAAATAAAACATTTGGATGTTTGTAATGTGTGTCTTTATTGTTATTTTTTTAAAAATATTTCTTTAAGAAATTTAAAATGTTCAAAAGAATGGCAATTTATTGGCTCATTACTTATAAGGTACCTATGTTAATTTTGGGTGGATCTAGTGTTTTATTATTAAAATTCTAAACATTAGCCCTTGGGCATTGTTATTTAAATGGTGCGACAGCAATTTAATTGATATAGTTAATCAATATTAGAATTTAAGATCTAGACTAAATAATTATTTTAACTTTGTTTGAAATGTCAAAGTAATAAAAAATAATATACAACCATAGTTCAAAAATTGAAAATAATTCACTAATATCAGTGATATTGAAATAATGTTATTTAAATTTTAAAATTAAACTAAAATCGAAATAAAAGAAAATTATATTTAAAATCGAAATCATAATATAATTAAATCGATATTCTGCATCAATAAAAAAATCATAAAACCACAAAATCAATATATTATTTTTAAATCGAAATCGGAAAATATTAATATCGATAAGCAAAATTGAAATTAAAATTGAAAATTTTTTTTTCGATTTCAAGCCCTGGTTTTTTTTTTTTTTTTTTTTTGTTTTTGTGTCTGTGTACAGCATAACTAGTCGAAATAATGCTTCAATTTCAAACTTTGGGGGTGGTTTCCGATGGCAAAGTGGATATCCTTGGTGCATTATAGAGGTGAAAAGTAAACATTTTCCAACAGTTTTCAAAAAAATCGAGAAAAACCCTAAAAAAATGACGGAAAAAACGGGATTTTTTACGCAAAACCAGTTTTCGACAAAATCGAATTTTTTATTTTGCTATAACTCAAAAACTAATAGATGTAAATACTTGAAATTTTCACCAAATATTTATATTAGCGTTCTCCATACACAGTTAAATTTTCAAAGAATTTTGACTTTTTTTGAGCTATTTATAGACAGTTGAAATTTTCAATTTTTTTAAGTATTTTTTTTTTAAATAACGATAAAAATTTTTTGGCCGGCCAGAAAATCTTGAAAATTTAATACAAGATTTCTTATAAGTTGTTCTTAAAGTTATAAAAAAAAATCCGAAATCGTTAGTCACAATTTTTTTTTATAAGTGCTTAAATTTCGAATTTATACGAAATATGTCAAAATTGCGAAAATTGGCAAGTAATTTTGTAGTTAAAAAATCGTAAAAATTTTTTCTTTTATAACTAAGATTTGAAAATTTGGTACAAGGTTCTCCATAAAATTTTCTTCAATTATCTGCAAAAAAAACTCTACCGGACTAAAACAAAAAATTTTTATGAGTGATTGAAATTTAAATTTTTACAAAACCGCGTTAAATAACGGTTTAGCCTCGAACGATTTTTAATATTTGTTGTTATTCAAATAGTATAAGTCGTAAATACTTGAAAATTTTACCAGTTATTTAGATTGCCATTTTCTTTACGTGATTTGATTTTCAAAACATTTTGACTTTTTTTGAGCTATTTATAGACAATTGAAATTTTCAAATTTTTTTTATTTTTTTTTTATAAATGTTGATAAAAAAAATTTAGGTGGGACAAATTACTTGAAAATTTAATTGAAGGGTCCACATAACTTGTTCTAACTCTCATTCAAAAATTATAAAAATACATAGGCACAATTTTTTTTTATTAGCATTTGAAGTTCAAATATTGACAAAAATTCGTCAAAATCATGAATATTTTTCACTATTTGGTAGTTAAAAATTTATAAATATTTTTCTATCAAAAGCTAAGAATTGAAAATTTAATACTATGCTGTCCATAAGTTAAACTTAGAATAATTATAAAAAAGTTTGAGGATTGTTCAATTTAAAAAATTTTACGAGTGTTTAAAGTTTTAATTTTAATTTGAAATCAAAAATACACGACGTGTAAAATCACGTTTTACTAATAAATAATTTTCGATTTTTGTTATTTTTAAAAAATTACAAAACGTAAGATCTTGAAACTTTTACTTAAATGTTTGAATTAGTTTCAAAATAGAATATATGATAATATTTAAATATAATATATGTATCCTGGACTGACAAATCATCTCCGTTCAGAATCGTTTTTCGTATACAATGATACCTATCATTGCATTCAAATTTAACCTACCATAGTCCGAGGTCCACCCCACCCCCTAATGTACAGCAGAGCGATACTCACTTACCGGCTTTTTTTTTTTTTTTTTTTTATTTTTTTATTTTAGAACTTTTAGCTTAAAACTATTACAGTTCAACGATTACAACATGTCACTTTAATATTACTATTTTGACTGTTACACCCAGCAACTGCACATTCACGCATTTTAAAAAATAAATTAAGGCAAAATTGTTTTAAAAAATAATACGTATTTCGTCAGTATAATATTGTTTATGGTGCTGACTGATAAATGATCTTAGTCTTTACTCTTTAGAGTTCGGAATGTTCGGATGGAACATAATAATATAATATACGACAATATTTATTATTGTTATAGTTGGTGCTTATTATAATATAATATAATATAATATTATGTAGGTTTATTTTGCGGGAATACATTTGGTGAATGGTTTATCATTGAAGTATAGATGGCACCAAATTAGCTCATGTACGATTCCCCCTTACTACACCTCTCTCGCGGACACTAAGACTTAAGAGGCCCGGCGATAAACGTCTCGTTTCCAGTTCAGTGTAGTTAGTAGTCCGTGATCAAAATCAATTCTGTGGTATTGACTTATAAGCACGATTAAAGATAACCGAAAACTAGGTTTCCATCGTTTATTGCACAAAAAAGGTAATTACAATAATAACAATATTATTACGTTTTAATACAACATCGGAAAAAATGTGGGGGCCTCTAACCACCCTGGAGAAAGTTGGCCTTGGGCCAGTGTTGTAAAAAATACTTTTAAAAAGTATTTTAGTAATTACTCAAATACTTATAAAATAAAGTATTTAAAATACCACCCAAATACTATCTATAGTAAAGTATTTGAAATAATTTTCAAATACAAAAAAAATTTAATTTATTTTTAGGTATTTATAAAACACTCAAAAATTTGAGTGTTGCATTTTAAAAACATTTGTTCAAAGTGCCGATCTGTCATAATATAAATTGGTAGGCGATGTCAACGAAAAAAAGTATTCAATGAAATAGTATTCAATAGTAAAAAAACTAATTCAAATACCATTCAGATACTTTAAAATAAAAAGTATTTAAAAAAGTATTCAATACGGAAAAAAGTATTTGAATACTTTTACTCAAATACTTTTTAAAAGTATTTGAAATAATTTTCAAATACAAAAAAAATTTAATTTATTTTTAGGTATTTATAAAACACTCAAAAATTTGAGTGTTGCATTTTAAAAACATTTGTTCAAAGTGCCGATCTGTCATAATATAAATTGGTAGGCGATGTCAACGAAAAAAAGTATTCAATGAAATAGTATTCAATAGTAAAAAAACTAATTCAAATACCATTCAGATACTTTAAAATAAAAAGTATTTAAAAAAGTATTCAATACGGAAAAAAGTATTTGAATACTTTTACTCAAATACTTTTTAAAAGTATTTGAAATAATTTTCAAATACAAAAAAAATTTAATTTATTTTTAGGTATTTATAAAACACTCAAAAATTTGAGTGTTGCATTTTAAAAACATTTGTTCAAAGTGCCGATCTGTCATAATATAAATTGGTAGGCGATGTCAACGAAAAAAAGTATTCAATGAAATAGTATTCAATAGTAAAAAAACTAATTCAAATACCATTCAGATACTTTAAAATAAAAAGTATTTAAAAAAGTATTCAATACGGAAAAAAGTATTTGAATACTTTTACTCAAATACTTTTTAAAAGTATTTGAAATAATTTTCAAATACAAAAAAAATTTAATTTATTTTTAGGTATTTATAAAACACTCAAAAATTTGAGTGTTGCATTTTAAAAACATTTGTTCAAAGTGCCGATCTGTCATAATATAAATTGGTAGGCGATGTCAACGAAAAAAAGTATTCAATGAAATAGTATTCAATAGTAAAAAAACTAATTCAAATACCATTCAGATACTTTAAAATAAAAAGTATTTAAAAAAGTATTCAATACGGAAAAAAGTATTTGAATACTTTTACTCAAATACTTTTTAAAAGTATTTGAAATAATTTTCAAATACAAAAAAAATTTAATTTATTTTTAGGTATTTATAAAACACTCAAAAATTTGAGTGTTGCATTTTAAAAACATTTGTTCAAAGTGCCGATCTGTCATAATATAAATTGGTAGGCGATGTCAACGAAAAAAAGTATTCAATGAAATAGTATTCAATAGTAAAAAAACTAATTCAAATACCATTCAGATACTTTAAAATAAAAAGTATTTAAAAAAGTATTCAATACGGAAAAAAGTATTTGAATACTTTTACTCAAATACTTTTTAAAAGTATTTGAAATAATTTTCAAATACAAAAAAAATTTAATTTATTTTTAGGTATTTATAAAACACTCAAAAATTTGAGTGTTGCATTTTAAAAACATTTGTTCAAAGTGCCGATCTGTCATAATATAAATTGGTAGGCGATGTCAACGAAAAAAAGTATTCAATGAAATAGTATTCAATAGTAAAAAAACTAATTCAAATACCATTCAGATACTTTAAAATAAAAAGTATTTAAAAAAGTATTCAATACGGAAAAAAGTATTTGAATACTTTTACTCAAATACTTTTTAAAAGTATTTGAAATAATTTTCAAATACAAAAAAAATTTAATTTATTTTTAGGTATTTATAAAACACTCAAAAATTTGAGTGTTGCATTTTAAAAACATTTGTTCAAAGTGCCGATCTGTCATAATATAAATTGGTAGGCGATGTCAACGAAAAAAAGTATTCAATGAAATAGTATTCAATAGTAAAAAAACTAATTCAAATACCATTCAGATACTTTAAAATAAAAAGTATTTAAAAAAGTATTCAATACGGAAAAAAGTATTTGAATACTTTTACTCAAATACTTTTACTCAACTACTTTACAACACTGCCTTGGGCTTACAACAAACAGTACTTAACTAACCAGTTTTTGTCTTCTACGTTCTTCGTCTTCCTTTTTGGACATTATGTGTTTGACGAATTGACTTACATACTGATCCAATCTCCGTTCCACATTGACGTCTGACCGTCTTTGTACCAACGCCCTTTTGGCAGCTTCACTGGGCTGTTTTCTGCAGTACCAAACTTTATTACTATTTCCTTGGAGTTCTCAATGTTTATTATACTTAAATCAATGTTAGCTGTCTGGGATTCATCTTGTCCTGGTTGTTTTTTACAAATGTATCTAATAATTAGGAATCCTATTAGTATTATGTTCACAACTAGTATCGCTATGAACGCTATGTTCATGAGGTTAATTTCTGTCACTTCTGGAACTTCTGCGATTTCAGATTCCATCACTGTAACAATTCTGAATTTGTAACTAGAAAATATATCATAATATCTTATTGACAATAAAATTATAACGTAGTTACTCACAATCAAACAAAAAAACCATGGTGATACAATTACAATTTAAATATGGTAGCATAATAATATTATTTAGGTTTTCAATAATAAAATATTTAATGTAGTTAAAATTAATTGAGTACTGAGTAGTATAATAAACGGTTTATTAAATATACGTATTATATAATATATTGTTACAACCCTATGATATAATATGATATAAATCAAACAATATAACACACGTATATTGTACGCACGAATTAAGATATATCGTGATTGTACGGTGTGGCAACGGGATAACACCAGTGTTATTATTACCAGTATAATTTATAAGTTTTATATTTAATATAAGTGTACCTATAGACATTATTTATTTTATTATAACATTGTATAGATTTTATATTTTTATTAAAGTATAATCCACGTTCCACAGTGTAAAGTAGATCTTCTCAGAGTTCAGAACTTCAGTTTGTAAATGAAAAGAAGCACACTACACGGTGTCACAGATAGTATGATATTAAAATTTATATTTGACGTTTTTTTTCATAAAAATGTAGAAAACATGTGATTTATTTTTAATATTATCTTAATTTAGACCATGGATAAATTAGAAATTTGATATTTTAATATATTAAATATTTGTTTTGACTATTAGGCAATCTCAGTGTCATTTTTTTTCTTCAATGTGACAAGGTAATAACTAATAATTATAATATTTTCTTAGGTACACTCTTTGTAATCATTTAAAGCTCTTCCATCTTGTAATTACTTAAAATAATTTGAAACAAACAATTGCCGCTGGACCCACAAAACTTTTAATATCTATCAGATATTCTTTGGTCCCAATTACATCTTATAATTTGAAATTCATTAAGGTATTTGTTATTAATATAATTTGTTGACTCCAGTTTCTATAAAAAAGTTTTAATAAATTTGTTTTGTGTAATTTAATTATTCTTTTCACATTAATCTAAGACCACTCTGTCTGTGGTTGAAGTGGTTGAGTTATAAACAATTTTATATCCATTCATTCTATTCAGTGGATGATGGAATCCATAACACATATTAATTGTGATTCGAATAAAAACTGTCTATACCTAAATTGGTAAACTAGCATTTTATTTTTTGAAGATATTTTAAATATTACCTCAAAAACAGGATGTACTATGTTTTGAATTCAATTATATCCATTATATCAATGATACATTTTCAAGAGATATTGGTTTTGAAATACTAACTTGTTTTTTTATTTTTGTATATAAATTAACAGTTTTGCCATATTTTGACAAATAAAGAGCTTATAAATATAATAGATGATTTATATCTAAATTTAAATTGGTATAAGTAGATATTATAATATTATATGCATAGGTGCAAATTGGTAGCCCCCTCCCCCAAAACCTAGGACATACAATTTTAATATGCTATTTTGCAATGGTCTGCATGCCTTTAATATTTTCACCCCCCCCCCCCCCAAGTCAAAAGTTGAAATTGCGCCTATGATTATATGAGTAAGCTTATTAACAATTTTCAACATCAAAACAAGAAATTTAAATATTTTGTCTTACAGTCGTTTGAGCCACAATCTGTATGATAGGTAGATAAATTAATATTATGTGGTGATTTTATCTTTTGGAATATGTTTTTTGTAACAATTTATTTTAACAATTACCTAAAACATATTATCTGCTATTCATAGAAGTTTGGTAGAATTTCTCCTGAATAATAAGAAATTATAAAAATGATATATTTATTTTAGCTATCTTAATATTTTAGTATAAAATAAATAACTAAACAAATCAAGAAATTATTTAAGTAAATAAACAAAACAAATAAAAATATAATATAATATAAATATATAAAAAAAATATTGTAATATATAAAAAAAAATATATCTATATACAGGGTGTTCCAAATTTCATGTGACAGCAGATATCAGCATGATCTACTTAAATTAGGAAAAAATTACCTATGTGAAAACTTTTTTGAATCATATAATCTAAATTAATTTGATATTAAATATTTTTTTTATTAATTAGGATGGGGAGGTTCGAGGGGTAACTTTAAAAATTCAAATGGGAACCTATATTTTTGAAACATAATTCATGCACAGATTAATTTTAAATGAATTTTGACGGGTCATTCACAAAAATGTCTTAATAATTGAAGGAGTTATTGACATCTGAATATTGGTGTTAATTTATAAAATTCTACAGTGAATAATTAATACTAAAAGTGCTTCTGTTGTACGACCTTAATTATCTGGGTATGTAATTATCAATTTATTACAGTAAACAGTAGCAATACAAAACGTATATCAGTATTATCGCTTGATATTATTAGTTTATTACCAATTATAGATTATTTTTATTTATGTTGTCCTAATTGCATTTCTTAATCTGACAATCGATGACTTTAATTAAATTTTATAAAATAAAATAATATATTAATATGTAGGTATAACCTATAAGAGTCTGAGACCGTGATAATAGCGTTTTGTATTATTTAATTATTTTATCAATGATAATAGTGATATAAGCATGAACATTAGAGAATTTCTTTAAAATTCATGGATATGATATAAAGATATGATGATTTATAACTTTAAGATTATTTAATTTTAATAAAATTTACTACGTCAACCTTTTTGAATCATATAATCTAAAATAATTTGATATTAATAATTTTTTTTTATTAATTAAAAAGGGGAAATTTTAGGGGTAAATTTTAAAATTCAAATGGGAACAAAAATTTTTTGAAATATGATTCATATACGATTTATTTTTTAATGAGTTTTGACGTATCATTCATAATTATGCATAAATAAATAAAGAAGTTAATAGTTATTAACATTTGAATTTTGTATTTTAATTTATAAAATGCCATCATAGGCGTGCGCACGGGGTATGCAGGGTATGCACTTGCATACCCTGCGACCAGACGCTTAGGGCACATGAACGTCATGAACAATGTCTCAGTTCATAATTTAAACTGGATTTTTATAAAATGGTAATGCAATATCGATATGGAATAAGGACTTGTTTTTAAATTAATTTAGGACGGTTCTCAATAATTTAAGGAAATATTGATTTTATATTTAGTGTAAGTATTTACTATTTATATAGGTATCCCAAGAAATGACAGCGATTACATCTATTCTTTAATTTGACGATATCTAAATACTGATAATAATTAATATAATAATATAGTAGTAGTATACCAGGGAATAGAAGGCTTGAATTATAACAATTATATTGTATAATGTACATTTTCATTTAATTAAACATGTTTGTAAAAAAAAATACTTTTCATTAATAAAAAAGCGGGTAAATGAGTTCGCTCTGCTGTACATTAGGGATAGGGTGGACCTCGGACAAGGGTAGGTTAAATTTGAATGTAATGATAGGTATCATTGTATACGAAAAACGATTCTGAATGGAGATGATTTGTCAGTCTGGGATATATTATATTTAAATATTGTCATATATTCTATTTTGAAAAAAATTCACAAATTCAAACATTTAAGTAAAAGCTTCAAGATCTTACGTTTGATAATTTTTTAAAAATAACAAAAATCGAAAATTATATTAGTAAAACGTAATTTTGCACGTGTATTTTTGATTTCAAATTAAAATTAAAACTTTAAACACTCGTAAAATTTTTTAAACTGAATAATCCTCAAATTTTTTTATAATCATTCTAAGCTTAACTTATGGACAGCATAGTATTAAATTTTCAATTCTTAGCTATTGATAGTAAAATATTTATAAATTTTTTACCACCAAATAGTGAAAAATATTCATGATTTTGACGAATTTTTGTCAATATTTGAACTTCAAATGCTAATAAAAAAAATTTGTGCCTATGTATTTTTATAATTTTTGAATGAGAGTTAAAACAAGTTATGAGGACCCTTCAATTAAATTTTCAAGTAATTTGTCCCAGCTAAATTTTTTTTATCAACATTTATAAAAAAAAAATAAAAAAAATTGAAAATTTCAATTGTCTATAAATAGCTCAAAAAAAGTCAAAATATTTTGAAAATCAAATTATGTAAAGAAAATTGCAATCTAAATAACTGGTAAAATTTTCAAGTATTTACGACTTATACTATTTGAATAACAACAAATATCAAAAATCGTTTGAGGCTAAACCGTTATTTAACGCGGTTTTGTAAATATTTAAATTTCAAACACTCCTAAAATTTTTTTGACTTAGTCCGGTAGAGTTTTTTTTACAGATATTTGAAGAAAAATGTATGGAGAACCTTGTACCAAATTTTCAAAACTTAGTTATAAAATAAAAAAATTTTACGATTTTTTAACCACAAAATTACTTGCCAATTTTCGCAATTTTGACATATTTCGTATAAATTCGAACTTTAAGCACCTATAAAAAAAAATTGTGACTAACGATTTCGGATTTTTTTTTTATCACTTTAAGAACAACTTATAAGAAACCTTGTATTAAATTTTCAAGATTTTCTGGCCGGCCAAAAATTTTTTTATCGTTATTTTTAAAAAAAATACTAAAAAAAATTAAAAATTTCAATTATCTATAAATAACTCAAAAAAAGTCAAAATTCTTTGAAAATTTAACTGTGTATGGAGAACGCTAATATAAACATTTGGTAAAAATTTCAAGTATTCACATCGATTAGTTTTTGAGTTTTAGCAAAATAAAAAATTCGATTTTGTCGAAAACCGGTTTTGCGTAAAAATTCCCGTTTTTCTGTCATTTTTTTTTTGTTTTTTTCGATTTTTTTGAAAACTGTTGGAAAATATTTACTTTTCACCTCTATAATGCACCAAGGATATCCACTTTGCCATCGGAAACCACCCCCAAAGTTAAGTTTGAAATTGAAGCATTATTTCGACTAGTTATGCTGTAACAGACACAAAAAAAAAAAAAAAACAAAAAAACACACATCATTGTAAAATCAATACATTCATCACTCCGTTCAGAATCTAAAAAAAAAAAACTACTTAAAATCAAAAAAGATGAAAAATCTATTTTTTCTTATGTAAAGTAGTAACCTTAAATTTATAATATAATGTCATGCACATTTATTTTAGGGGTATTTATATATATGGGGGGGCACATTTTATCAGCTGCATGCCTGCATACCCTGCGAATAAAGTCTGCGCACGCCTATGAATGCCATCAATGAATAATAATAATAGACATTTGTGCTTCTGTTATACGCCGATGCATTCATATGCAACCTTAATAATCTTTACGCTATCTAACTATCAATTTATTAGTCATAAAACGTATGTTTGATATCTTAATTTAAGCTTAATATATTACATAGGTAAAATCGCATCATTGTATTGAAAATAAAAAAAAACAACACATTATAACAATATGTATACCTACATAATATTACAATACGTAATATATTGTATATTGTTCTATTTATTATTTATAATATAAAGTTATAAACAAATATCATACAGTAAATAAATAGGCTATAGCTATTTTATACCAAATTGTTGTATAAATTATATTATACAGCATAAAATTATTTAAAATTTATACAAATAGGTACCTGTATTTTTCGACTAATTTAGGAACCTAAATATATTTTTTAATTTAAATAATAGGTAATAACTAGGGCCCGGAAGTTCATACATTTGCATGTTTTTACTGAGTGCATCAAAACGTTGCTGGATGAGATAAAAGTTTGAATCACAATCTAACGAGTTCAAAAATGAAATTTTAATGTACATATTTTCGCATAGGTATTTTGAGGTTTTTTAAAAATACGAGTATAAGCATACTTAAAATAAAATTGCATTTTACTGCATTTTAGTATTATTATTATTATTATTTTTTTTTTTTATTAATATTTCATGATAATGTCGGACTTTGAGTATATTTCAAAATGTAGGTACCTATTTGTTGAAAAATATGTCCTTTCAACGTTGCCAATATGAAATAAAAACCTGATTATAATTATTAGCGTCATTGCTTGGTCGGGCTGATAATTGTCATTTATTTGTATTTGAAACCCTAACAAAATATTCAAAATCCATAGTTGTAAATTTTAATTCTTGAAGTAAATAATATAACATATTAAATCATATTACAATTGATATTTTTCCCATCTTTGAATTATTATTTTTACAGAAAAAAAAACCTTAACGTAAAAAAAAACAAAATACACATTTAGCTCATATTTTAGTGATTTTAAGCGTATATTTTGATAGTTTTTAATGTATGAACTTTCAGGCCCTATTAATACTATTATCATACCTATTTTCATATTTTGTTTGAATAAACTTAATATTAGATATACCATTTCTAAACACTACAAAATGACAACATTGATTTCGAAAACTTGTATGATTAAATTTCGCGTTCAACATATAGCTAAATGATGCATAAAAATCAAACAGTTTTTGAAAGAACATTATCCTTTCACAACATAAAGATACAATTTATCAAATATTAAATAATAATAATAACTAGGACTTGGATGTTGTTACAATGATTAAAAGTCATTAAAGACTTAAGGTTATAGCTAGACTTGGGAATTTAAAAGTTATAAAAACAGACAAATACAAATAAAAATATGAGCAAATACAAACATACACTAGAACAAGGCAATTTTGACTGAATTTATTTGAAAATGTGTCTATTATTTGTATTATCAATTTTTCCTTTTTTTGAATAATTGTACCTGCCTATTGATCCAATATCAATATCATTGAATAAAATAACTGATAGGTTAATATGAAGTATAATATTCATCTGTGGCATGGAGAACAAAGCCAATGACATAAAATTCACACAATATTTACATAACATTGGTAAAATACATTACATAATAAGTACCAATAAGAACTTTAATTTTTAAACTAAATTTACATGACATTTTTTCCTCTAATAAGTAAACTGTTTAACGTACGTATTTGCTAATTTTATTAGTTGCATACCATATTTATACGTATACAAATGTATTATGTATAGTTTTATATAATAATAAATATTATAATGTGAGTTTTTAATTTAATTCTAACAACATCCAAGTCCAAATCATGACTTCAAACAAAATATGTATTTTAAGTATGTCCTATTGCATCAGCCATCAGTAAAAAAATATTCATAATATATTCTGAGTGGTGAATTATTTTTGTCATTTAGTTTATTTTAGTATATTAAAATAATCTAGTCACTAAGACTAAGGTATGTATGGTAAACTAAATTTAAAAGCAAATTAATACATTTTAAAAGACTATCAATTTTAAAATTCATAATTTAATTTTAATGAATGTGAAGATAGTTGAAATGTGTATAATTTTGTCAAGACAAATTATTGTTGTCATTTAGTAGGTAGGTACATTTTAGTATAAAATAAGCAACCCTGCGACCCATTGAGATATGTATCATACTATTATGTATGGTAAACTAAATTTGCAAAACTAAAATTACAAATTTGCTTTATTTATTACACTATTAAATGTGATAATAACCAATTACTTAAATATTATGTTCAAGTATTCATATGAATTAATTAGTTAAAAATAGTTGCTTATGTGTGAATAACATTATAAAATATAAGTGCTAGTCTTTAAAAAGTTATATCAATATAGGTACTAATTGTTTACAACACTCGCAATATTTAAATTAAGCTACAAGTAATATTACCTATGATATGTATATTTATTGTGATTGTCTTACAGAAACTTACAGAATTTTGGTTCATGCCAGCGGTTTCATGTAGTACAATCGAATAATAAATCATAATATAGTTATTTACTATTTTGCTATATTTATTATATTTATGTTTAACATGGTTGACTTACAGAAACTTACAGAATTTTGGTTCATGCCAGCGGTTTCATGTAGTACAATCGAATAATAAATCATAATATAGTTTTTTTTTTTTTTAGATTCTGAACGGAGTGATGAATGTATTGATTTTACAATGATGTGTGTTTTTTTTTTTATTTTTTTTTTATTTTTATTTTTTTTTTTTTTTTTGTGTCTGTCGACAACATTTGGGGCAGTAAAAATGCTTCGATTTTCAACTTCTGCCCCTCTTTAAAAAGGAAATCGGATCTAGTTGGTACTTTGGGGGGTCAAAAGTTAAAAATTTTCAATATTTTTTAAATGAGTCGGGAAAAACCTTAAAAAAATGACGGAAAAAACGGGATTTTTTACGCACAACCAGTTTTCGTCAAAATCAAATTTTTATTTTGCTATAACTCAAAAACTACTTGATGTAAATACTTGAAATTTTCACAAAATGTTTATATTAGCGTTCTCAATACACAGTTCAATTTTTAAAGAATTTTGACTTTTTTTAAGCTATTTATAGACAATTGAAATTTTTAATTTTTTTTAGTATTTTTTTTTTAAATAACGATAAAAATTTTTTGGCCGACCAGAAAATCTTGAAAATTTAATACAAGGTTTCTTATAAGTTGCTCTTAAAGTGATAAAAAAAAATCCGAAATCGTTAGTCACAATTTTTTTTTATAAGTGCTTAAAGTTCGAATTTATACGAAATATGTCAAAATTGCGAAAATTTGCAAGTAATTTTGTGGTTGAAAAATCGTAAAATTTTTTTCTTTTATAACTAAGTTTTGAAAATTTGGTACAAGGTTCTCCATACATTTTTCTTCAATTATCTGTAAAAAAAACTCTACCGGATTCAGACAAAAATTTTTTATGAGTGTTTGAAATTTAAATTTTTACAAAACCGCATTAAATAACGGTTTAGCCTCAAACGATTTTTGATATTTGTTGTTATTCAAACAGTATAAGTCGTAAATTCTTGAAAATTTTACCAGTTATTTAGATTGCCATTTTCTTTACGTGATTTGATTTTCAAAACATTTTGACTTTTTTTGAGCCATTTATAGAAAATTGAAATTTACAATTATTTTTTATTTTTTTTTTATAAATGTTGATAAAAAAAAATTTGTTTGGACAAATTACTTGAAAATTTAATTGAAGGGTCTACATAACTTGTTCTAACTCTCATTCAAAAATTATAAAAATACATAGGCACAATTTTTTTTTATTAGCATTTGAAGTTCAAATATTGACAAAAATTCGTCAAAATCATGAATATTTTTCACTATTTGGTAGTTAAAAATTTATATTTATTTTACTATCAAAAGCTAAGAATTGAAAATTTAATACTATGCTGTCCATAAGTTAAGCTTAGAACAATTATAAAAAACTTTGAGGATTGTTCAATTTAAAAAATTTTACGAGTTAAAAATACACGTGTATTTTTTATTTTTTTTTTATAAATGTTGATAAAAAAAATTTAGCTGGGACAAATTACTTGAAAATTTAATTGAAGGGTCTACATAACTTGTTCTAACTCTCATTCAAAAATTATAAAAATACATAGGCACAATTTTTTTTTATTAGCATTTGAAGTTCAAATATTGACAAAAATTCGTCAAAATCATGAATATTTTTCACTATTTGGTAGTTAAAAATTTATAAATATTTTTCTATCAAAAGCTAAGAATTGAAAATTTAATACTATGCTGTCCATAAGTTAAGCTTAGAATAATTATAAAAAAGTTTGAGGATTGTTCAATTGAAAAAATTTCACGTGTGTTTAAAGTTTTTATTTTAATTTGAAATCAAAAATACACATGTAAAATAACGTTTTACTAATAAATAATTTTCGATTTTTGTTATTTTTAAAAAATTACTAAACGTAAGATCTTGAAACTTTTACTTAAATGTTTGAATTAGTTTCAAAGTAGAATATATTACAATATTTAAGTATAATATATCCTAGACTGACAAATCATCTCCGTTCAGAATCGTTTTTCGTATACAATGATACCTATCATTGGATTCAAATTTAACCTTCCCTAGTCCAAGGTCCATTCCACCCCCTAATGTACAGCAGAGCGATACTCACTTACCCGCTTTTTTTTTTTTTATTATAGCTTCAAGTTTACAACTAATATAGCTATCATAATATAGTTATTTGCTATATTTATGTTTAACATGATTGACTAGTTTAACTTACAGAATTTTGGTTCATGCCAGCGGTTTCATGTAGTTCAATCGAATAATAAATCATAATATAGGTATTTACTATTTTGCTATATTTATTGCGACAGTGCTTAAACAAATTAATAGAAAATATTGATAAGCTCAAAATAGTAGGTTTTGTTTGAATAACCTTATAAAATATAACTGCAAGACTTTAAAACGTTATAAATTCTATAATTTTATTAACACAAACCAACAATAAACCATACAATATAATAATATTTATTAAGTAAATTTATGAATTCTATGTACCTAATTATTACTCATGAGCAAGAAATAAATAAAATAAATTAATTAATTAAATACATTAACAAATCTAAAAGTTTCAGCTAAAATTCACTGAATTTTATTATTTTTCATGAAAATAAATATGTACCATCAAATGTTACAATATCAATAAGGACAATAAAATTTAATGAAAAAAAAATGATGTCACATTTGCAGTCTTATGTACCTACCTACAATGACTTTTAGAGTAGTTAAACATTTGCTTTAATTTAATTAGCTACCATACATTTCAATAAACTTTTGTCTAAAACTGAAGAAAATGGATCATATCCAAAACAGATTTAATTTAAATCAATTGTATAATATACATAAAAAATATACATACAAAATGTATAGTTATGTATAGTTGTATACTTATATATAATTATAAATATAATAATACTTATGAATTTTTTATTTAATTATAACAACATCAAAGTCTCAACCATGACAACAAACATAATAAGTAAGTATTTCAAATATTTCAAATTACATCAGTAAAAAATTATAATATATTCTGAGTGGTGAATTAATGTTGTCATTTAGTTAATTTTAGTATAAAATAAATGACCCATTAAGGTATGTATGGTAAACTAAATTATTAGTTTGCTATATTTATTATACTATTAAAAGTGACCAATGTTTAAATGAATTACTTAAAAAATATGTTTAAGTATTCATATAAACAAATTAGTTAAAAATAGTTGTTTCTGAGTGAATAACATTATAAAATATAAATACTAGTCTTTAAAAGTTATATAAATATAGGTTCTGATTGTTTACAACACTCCCAATATTTTAATTTATTAGCTACAAGTAATATTACCTATGTGTATACTGTATATTTATATTAAACTTGATTGATAAATTAAATTATAGAATTTTGGCTCTTGCCAGAGGTTATCTAGTTCAATCAAATAATAAATCATAATATAGGTATTTACTATTTTGCTACATTTAATACAACATTATAAATGCGATCTATGTTTGAACAAATTAGTAAAAAATAATGATAAGGATCATAATATCCTCAAAATTGTGGCCTTTGTATGAATAACCTTGTAAAATAAAATTGCAAGACTTTAAAAATTTATAAATTCTATTATTTTATTAACACAGACCAACAAAAAAACCATACATGCAAATATTTATTAGTGTAATTAAACATTTGCTCTATTCTAATTAGTTAAGTACTAAAGTACCATACATTTCAATAAAATGTTGTCTTAAAATTATTGAAAATAATGGATTATATCCAATAATATTTTTAATTTAAATCAATTGGCTAAATACAAATTAAATAAACAAAGAATACACGTTGAATTGTGATGGAAAAACTAATTTAAAATTTGAAGTCTTAGATATGTACAAATGACCTGTAATTATGTATAAAAAATTAACTAATGACGGTGATGAACAAAAATTTAATTTTTTTATGATCCAAGCAAGAAATATAAAGTACCTTCAAAGTGTAAATAGATAAATTAATTTTACGAATAATATATTCTGAGTGGTGAATTATTGTTGTCATTTAGTTGATTTTAGTATATTAAAATAATCTAGCCACTAAGACTAAGATACCTATGTATGGTAAACTAAATTTAAAATATCAATGGGCATGGAAAGCAAAGTCAATGACATAAAATTCACACAATATTTACATAACATTGGTAAAATACATTACATAATGAGCACCAATAAGAACTTTAATTTTTAAACTACATTTTCATGACATTTTTTTTCCTCTAATAAATAAACTCTTTAATATGCAAAATACATAGTTGCATACAATATTTATACATATAAATGTATTATGTATAGTGTTATATAATAAATATTATAATGTGAGTTTTTAATTTAATTATAACAACATAAGTACAAATCATTACTTCAAACAAAATAAGTATGTTCTATTGCATCAGCCATCAGTAAAAAAATGTTCATAATATATTCTGATGAGTGGTGAATTATTTTTGTCATTTAGTTGATTTTAGTATATTAAAATAATCTAGCCACTAAGACTATGATATGTATGGTAAACTAAATTTAAAAGCAAATTGATAATTTTTAAGACTAGAAATAAATGGGCTTAAAAAAATTCAATAAGCAAAAAAATCACATTAAATTAGGTATAATGAAAATGCTAATTTCAAATTTGAAGTCTTAGATAAGTACAAATATAGTATGAATTGTATATTGTATATGAATATTAACTAATGATGGTGATGAACAAAAATATAATTTTTAATTATTCAATGATCAATAAAAGAAATATAAAGTACCTTCTTAGTGTAAATAGATAATTGATACATATTATCAAAATTAGGTATGTCATTTGATTTAGTTTAAAACAAATGCAAATACTTCCAGACAGTAACAACCAGTTGACGAAAATTCAAACGTACTAACTACAATGACTTAAAATATGCATTTGATTGAAATAATGAAACAATTAGACACGTATTTAAATATAGTTTAACTTTTTGTCTTAACTGTCATATACTCATAAAAATTACAAAGTGACAAGTGACAAGCGTTATCATTTATCAACAAACAACCACATCATCTCAGATTATCTATCTCATCATTTATCACTATAATTTTTAGGTTATAAATTATTATCACAGACTTAAAGAAATCTGTGATTATAATATCTTGTATTATCATCAATAAAATAATTTGATATAATCAACTATTATCGTGGTCTTGGAGTTTGGACTTTTCATCTATTCATAGATTAAGAAATGCAATTAGGACATCATAAATAAAAATAATTCGTAATTGGTTATAATGTCAAACGATAATACTGATATACGTTTTGTACTGACTACAACTTACTGTTTACTGTAATAAATTGATAATTACATACCCAGATTAAGGTCGTACAACAGAAGCACTAGATTGACACCTCAATATTGTCTGTATTCCCTATAGTATTTATATTTAAAGTATAGTAAGTAAAGTATAATATAATGTATTTTTAACTTAAATGTATAGTTGTATATTACCGAGAAGATGGTGATCTTAAATTAATCCAAGGTTACCACCACCTGGTTGTTGGCACACATTTGGATGCCGGACCATTCCATGATTTTCTGGAACTGCTGCTGCCCGTTGACGACCACGACCCCTCCTACGTCTACCAGCTCCACGAATGTGGAATGGCGGCAATACAGGTGGAAGAGGCTGAAGTCCAACCATTGGTAGCTGTCCAGGAATATTTTCTTCGAGAAGGATTTCTATAATTCCATTTTATTGTCATTTAGTTTATACACCCAATTAAATTTATATGGTACAAACCATTAGCTAAAGGGCCTATTTGCATATCTATATACCCTCTCACCGAATAAGATACTCTTCTTAAATATGCCATTGTGTCATAGCGGCCATAGCGTATATTTCGTAGAGCATCAGCCAAAATGCAGTTATTTGTGTCTCTGCTAGACACTATAGATCTTCGTACCTTTAAATTTTGATTTATTAAAATTAAAATTAATTTCAAAAATGTAAGCCATATATAGTTAATTGTCTCACTTGCTGGCCATTGATTGTTTGTAATGTTTCTCTCCGTACTCTACTTTCAACCGATCGTAATCGATCTGCAAAAAATTATAAAAAACCAATCAAAATTCCAGTTATTGTCAACTATATATTTTTATTAAAAATCAATTACCGTAAAAAGACCAGATTGGGGGATGTATGCCTATGGTGGACTTAAACATGCTGTGAAAACTTTCCACAAAATTATTAGTACGGATGTTTACACCGTAAACGGAAAACCCGGATGAACGTACTGTTGTCAACCAGTATTGTCTGACATAGTCCACTAACTGAACAATACGGTTCAGTACACCCATACGTGTTGCCAGTCTTATGATTGCTAGAAAACCCCCAAGAATGTGGAAGTCTTCTGGCAATTCTGGCATCTGTTGTGATGGCAAGTGTGGTAAAGAAATAATCTATATAAAAAAAAAAAAAATGTTAATATTAATGTAAGAATTTCTTATATCACTAGATCCTAATCCATCCGCCATTAATTGTTATTTCTTATTACCATTTTTAGTATTGTGGCAGCATGATGGTTTTCACGGAATAATGTCACCATGCCATGGGTCTGGACAAAACGTAAAATGCTCTGCAAACAAATAGTGCATTTGAGAATATAATTTCTTTATTGACTAAGGTAAATCACAAATGCTGAAATACATTAAAAATATCAGTGAACTAGAAAACATTTTTTTTAGTTAATAGTTTTTTTAAAGTATCTAATTTCTTTTAAATACTATTGTATTTTACATTGATATAATATAATATGACGTATACATAAGTTGTACTAAGTATACTCTGTTCAAGTTGAGAAATATAGTTCAATATAATTTATTATTATAAAGACGTGTAAGTATGTAACCTGATAGTGATGACCAAATGTAGAAACTAGTAGTTATATTTTTTAATATAAAATCATATATTATTATTATTTTCAATATAAATAATTTATATTATGTTTTAGGAAAATTTAACTTGAAACTCATAAAAATTGTTGTACATAAATCTGTTTTATATCTAGATTAAAGAATCCAGAAAAATACTATACAATAATAAAAACATTAATGCACAATTTGTTTATTACCTGGCAAAAATGGAACCAGCACCCAATCAATTGGCATTCTGGAATCACTATTTGTATTGCATTTTGCCAGTCAAAAATATCTTCTGGTAAATTATTTCGCACATATTACCACAGTCCTATGTAGACGTTTTCTGTTCTACGATTTAGTAAAGCATATAGGTACCACAGGAACTGACTTAAATTACAAATGTAAATTGAAGAAAATAAAATTTAAATAAACCAAATATGTAAGTAAATTGATTATCTAATGTTAACATATCTCTTACGACATTGTCCAAGACAGCGTGGATTGTGATCAACTGCTCGGCATCAGCAGGAACTCGTGGAATGACACCAAATGTGCCATCAATTGCCAAGACTTTTGCTTCACGTAGGTATGGAGCAATGCGTCGTAAAAATGCCAAATTTAAAAAAATCAATCCTCCAAAAATCAATTCTTCATTGACTATGAATTCCAAGTTTCCATGAAAGAATGGTGCATTATCGTCTACAGAATAAAGTAGACGACTTTGCCATGTTGGTGACACAATAATCTCTCCCATGGCCCTGAGATTATCTGGTGTTGGTGGATTCACACTTCGTCGCACATAGCGCATTGCCCGTAGTGCTTGCTCACGAGACACCTCTATAGCTGCATTTGGAAATCTAAAAAATTGTTATTCAGGTATTAGTACATTTTGACATAACTCTAAATGAAGTATTTAAATAATTTTGTGAATTTGTTTACCTCCTCGCTTCTTCTTCTAGAATTGCCCGTGCAGGTGTCCCCTCCGTTAAAGCACGCCGTCTCATTGCATCGTAGAATGCCCCAATCTCTATATCATGCCCTACATGATGATTGTGTGGTTGATACATTACAATCGGACTATTTTCTGGGAATATCGACATTGATGCAGTAGTAGTACATCCCCGTTCATAACGCGAACATCGAAGCTGTCTATAAGATTATTTTTTAAGGTATATTAATCATATTAAGGTCTATCAACCAGTGTACTCAATATTAATGCATTATATTTTTATATGTATTCAATACTAACCGTCGATTAGTGGATTGGTGATTTTGCACATATGAGTATCCAACATCTTCGGCATATACCAAGTGACCTCTGAGCCCTGGTACTCTCCTCGATGGAGCTCCATCATTGCCAAGAAGAATATCGATCATTCTATGAGGTGACCGAGATCTCGACCTGAATCTTTCACCATGTTCATCTGATGAATTGTGTACATACATTTTTATATTAAAAATTATTAAGCAAATACTAGTTTAACATTTGTTTTAAATTTACAAATAATTTTATTTTTTGTCACTAAAACGTTGAATTGTAATTGAGAAAGTTAACATATTTATTTTTATGTATATTATATAAATTTAAATATATAAATTGTAATGATAAATTATTTTTATTAGCTCTTAATAATTAAACTAAACATTATAAAGATATTTGAAACTTAATTTTAATACTATGTTACCACTGATCAAGTTCAAAAATGTTTAAATAATTATTTTGACTTACCTGCCATACTGGTAAATCTTGAAAAAAATCAAACAAAATCAAAAAGTAAAAATCAAACCAAAAGACACTTTACTGTTTACTTACAACTGAGTTGACGCTAATTAAGACTGTATAACATACGACTGGTGGCTTTTATAGAAAAGTTCAAAAGTGTTACCCTCCCCCCCCTTATAAATCATCACGTAATAATTTGGAATGACAATGATAAATTCTTAAAAGTAGAAGGGGCTAATGGTTCTCTAGGTACCTCAGAATATTTATACAAGCCAAGTTAATTTCTTCGAAAGGCCGAGTAGACGGAGAAAGTATATATTTTCTTAGTTTCAAGAATATTCCAAAATGTTTGGAAACTCGAAAATCGGAAAACTATTAAAAATATTTTACGGATTCTGCACTTCCAAAAACCCTAGTCTATGTAGACTGTATAGAAATAATAGAAATAATAATTCTCGAAATTGCTGCCTGGTACAAATAAAGACGTTTCAATGCAGTGGCGGATAGGCTAATATATTTTTTTACCGGGAAATAATTTGAATAAGGGCCCCCAAAAAATAAGACGTAAGCGACATTTTGTTTTGATATAGGTAATAACAGTTAATAATACAATACAAAACTAATCAATAAATAATGTTGTTAGGTACTCCTAGTAAAAATTAAATGTGTTTATTTTTATTGTTTTAAATCATATAAGAGTATACTAATATGATATTTTACACTTTTTCAAGTCAAAACATTAATAATTTAAGATTCACTATTGAATCCAACTTTGTCAATTACAGTATCTGTGCTAATAGAAGTTAAGTTAAAATATCTTTTTCTACAGTTAAGAGTATAAAACTTTCTAAATGATATTGAGTAATTGAGTTTCTCAAGTAATTTTTTACATATTTTAATTTGGAACCATGGAATTTATTATGTGAAAAAAAAATTGATTTTTGTCATTTGCACATTTTAGTAATGCTTTTTAGAATGTGTTTCAAAGCTTCTCTATTTTTTTTAGCCCGTTTCAGAGCTTCTAACTAGTAACTCATATTTTCGTTAATTCAGTTTTTTTCATTGGTATTCATAACTTGTGTTGGCGCCGGAATAATTCATACAAAGTCGTAGTCGACTACTCCGACTCGCATACCTAATTTCGAGAGGGTGACCAAAAAATTTATATATGTTTGACTTATAATAATCAACAGTTTGTTATTGTGGCGCGTTGCGCAAAAGCGTATAATAATAATAAGGGCTATATAAAATAAGATAATAATACAAACAATAATAATTAATATACGGGCGCCCAAAAAAGAAAGTAATAGAATAATAATTATATAAACAAAATAATAATATTATGATCAGTTGATCAATACGTAAAGTAAACAAATGATATGATAATACAAAATAATAATAATGGAAATTGATCACCCGGTATTGATAGTCGATCAGACGTACGAGCTGCAGTGTCACCAACAGGAACCAACCGGACGGAGATTATATAACAATAATAATAATGATATTAATGTATTATCACTGAATATAATAATATTAGACTGACACAAGCCGACGGGTTATCGTACGGGAATCCCGCGCCGAGAGCTTTCGCGTTGACGGAAACGGCGATATGCGCACTTCAAGTGATATAAAATATTATGGCACACGGTAGCCGGATCAACACGAATATTCGATACTATCGGAATGGGCACTCACGCCACACGACCGACACGCAACACAATATATATAATAGCACCGTAAATTGCAGAATCGATGCGGATGCGAACAGGGCCAATAACGTCGACACACACGCAAGAGTGCAAAAGAGGGTCAAAACGTGCTGAAACGACGAATTACCACTACACTGGTACCGACACTTAGTGGCGTACGAAATAGCGATCAACTGGTATAGATCGGCCAACTTGCTCACTTGTATGTAAAATGGTCGGCGCGTATGTTTACGTATACTGGTGCATAAAAAAGGCGGCCTAATCGGCGGATGCGAAATTGCTAACCCGAGAGCAACTCGCAGACTGGCGGGGCATGTGTCAAATAATTATTATATGTCGCAAAGGTCAAAGCCATATCAGCGATTACGACGACGGCAGTGACGAAGGTCGCCGAAGCTTGTCGTAATCTAGCTGGACTTTGACCCGGCTCATCTTCGGCGCGAGAATATGTGGCGCGAAAGTATGCAGTTCGAACATCCTCCCCCCCATGGGAGGCTAAGGCTCCCATAGGAATTGAACGTATTTGGTTGAATGGACTGGAGCGGTTTCTTGAGATGATGCATTGCCGGGATGATATTATTTACCATTTCATTTTACAAAAAAAAAACGTGTTGAATAAAAAATTACAAATAATACACAATTTAATAAAATACATAAAAATAATAACACAAATGACACATATGGTATCCAAAAGAAACTAGAAAGGGAGTCAGAGTAGCTAATGGCTAAATAATTAATAAATGGTAGATCATTTTAAGACTATATAAAAATTAAAATCAGGAACAACGTTTTGGCGGTAAGCATTCAACCAACGAGCAAAACTAGTGGGGTTGTTAAGAATCCAAGAGGCTATTGGGTGGGTAACACTACTATTTTAGCAACCGGTCGAGTGATTTGGCCATGACATGTTAACAATCGAACAACACGTACGACGCCGTCGTTACCTGGTAATAATTCGAGAATGCGCCCAAGGCGCCATGCCAACGGTGGAGACTGATTATCGATTATTACTACCATGTCGTTGACCCTGACGTTGGGGGCTTCAGTAGTCCATTTAGATCTCCTTTGAAGTGAAGTCAGGTATTCGGTTGACCAACGTCGCCAGAATGCTTGATGGCATTGGTCGAGCAACTTCCAACGTTGAGTTAAGTTGACACGTGATTCGAATGATACTCGGGGAGGTACAGCTAACAGAGGTTGCCCGATTAAGAAATGTCCAGGGGACAAATATTCGAGGTCAGTCGGGTCCGTGGTTAGTGGGGTCAAAGGTCTCGAATTAAGTACTGCCTCGACACGTGTGAGCAGGGTAGTAAACTCTTCATATGTAAGTACATGGGTACCCATGGTACGGATTAAGAGTCGTTTGGTCGACCGGACCGCAGCTTCCCATAGGCCACCAAAATGTGGCGCACTCGGAGGGTTAAAATGCCATTGACACGATGCGCGCGCTTGTGAAATTGCGCATTGACCGTCCGGACTGTTAATCAATAACTGCAATTGCTTATCCGCACCGATAAAGTTAGTGCCACAGTCCGAAAAAATTTCAGACGGTAAGCCTCGTCGCGCGACGAACCTGTCAAAGGCGGCGAGGAATGCCTCCGTTGACAACTCTGTGACCACTTCTAAATGAACGGCTTTTACAGAAAAACATATGAAGACGGCAATATAAACTTTATATACGCGAGATTTTCGTAGTTGCACTTCACGCATTTGAAGTGGACCAGCGTAGTCAACTCCTACTCTCGCGAACGGCCTACTTTGCTGGACTCGTGCGGCTGGTAAGTCTGCCATTATAGGTTGCGGCGGTTTAGCATCAAAACGCACGCAAACCGGACATGCGCGGGTTACAGAGTGTAAAACAGATTTGATCGACACGATCCAGAATTCGCGCGATATGAGAGCCGTCATTATCCGCGGACCAGCATGACACGTGATCTTGTGCCATCGGCGGCATAGTAGCAGGGACAAATGTGACTGTTTCGCTAATAGCATGGGGTGTTTGGAACCGTAATTTAAGTTAGAATAACGCAGACGTCCTCCGACGCGGATCACCCCAGATGGATCCAAAAACGGACGTAGTCTAGACAGGTATTTCGATGACACACGTGTCGACGTCGATAGCTCGTGTGTTAATGTTTTATAGAAGCACTGTTGTGACATAATGACCAGCTTACTAATGGAGTCGTCGAGTTCTATGCGCTGTAGAGCCTTGACAGGTGCCCGAGAATGTTTCTTACAGGCCTTAAGAAAACGATAAATGTAGGCGACTACGCGGACCAGTCGGTCATATGACGAGAATTTGTCATACCATTCGGAGGGCAGTTCAGTGCTGAGCACTAGGACTGCGGGACGCGTCTCAGGTAGATCGGGTATCGGGATCGAAGGTACAGTTTCGTCCCAGGTGGCCGTGTCATCGTGTATGAACTGGGGACCTTGCCAATATAGCGATAGAGTGGACAACACTGATGGCAAGACGCCGCGCGAGGCGCAATCTGCGGGGTTCTCCTCCGACCTTATATGAAGCCATCGACAGTCAGGCATTAGAGTAATGATTTGATGGACACGATTGGAGACATATACCTTGAATGAGGTATGCGGATTTTTCAACCATGATAACACGATAGCAGAATCACTCCATGCATACAAATCGACAATGTTTAGGTATGATTTAAGGGTTGCTCGAATCCGATTCATCCATCGAGATAGCAATAACGCGGCGTTCAGCTCCAACCTAGGAATCGATAAACTTTTAATCGGCGCCAGCTTCGTTTTAGTCCCGACGAGGAAAATGGATGAATCAGAGTCATGGTCTAACATTTTTATGTATAAAACAGCAGCGTAACCGTGTTGGGAAGCATCACAAAATCCTAGCAATAGACACGGCGATCCGCGACTGGAATTGAAATGACGAGGCACCTTCAGGTCGTTCAGTGATGGCAAGTCCGATACAAACGATTCCCAGTCTCGCGAAATGTCGTTCGGAAGAGGGTCATCCTATGACACCTTCGCCGACCATGTGCGTTGCATTATGCATTTACCGTGAAAGGTTGCGGGTGCGAACAGTCCTAACGGATCGTAGATCCTCGCGATCATAGACAGCAATCCTCTTTTCGTACAGATGACCGGCAACAAATTGAGACGAAGAGCACACGAAAACGAATCGTTGGTCGGGCGCCACTGAAGACCCAATACCTTTATCCCGCTGTCATTGTCGGCGTCAAACGGATGTGGATAACTCACACAATGGTCGACAGGCACGGCATTTAAAACGTCGGGTTCGTTACTGGACCATTTTTTTAATTCTAGCCCTGCACGACTTAGAATTGAAATTAGGTCAGATTGTAGTTTCAGAACGTCGGTAGTGGAATCAGCGCCGGCACACACATCATCGACGTACGTCTGATTTAATAACGCGTCACGAACGTCGTCGTAATCAGTACAATCGTTAAGGGCGATTGCCTTAAGGACGCGAAGTGCTAAAAATGGGGCACAGTTTGTCCCGTATGTCACAGTATCGAGCTCGTACTCGATAAGCTTTTCGAACGGAGACGACCGCCAAAACACGTGCTGAAGTGTACGGTACTCTGGTAGGACCAATATTTGGCGGTACATCTTACATATATCTGCCGTGAAGACTCGTTTTGGCACACGAAAACGGGTCAATACATCGACTATGTCTTGTTGCAATTTGGGGCCCTGCAATAAGCATTCGTTTAGTGACGGTCCTCGTGATCCCTTTGCGGACGCGTCAAAAACAACGCGGATTTTGTTATCACCATCTGCAGGTCGATATACGGCGTGGTGTGGTATAAAATATGTCCCGGGCGTTTTCGCCACCGACATATGACCTAATGTCAAGTATTCGGACATAAAATTGGAGTATAATTCTCGTAGTTTAGGGTCTGTGGATAATCGTTTTTCGAGATTTTCGAAGCGCTTAATCGCGTGTTCACGGGAGCCTGGAAAGGTTAACGAAGACATGGCTGTGCGCGTCGGTAATGGCACGGAAAATCGTCCAGACGGCAGTCGCTTGTGCTCCGCTACGAATGCTTCTTCACATCGACCATCCTCAGTGAACGAAGGCGGCGGCATCGCGGGTTCTTCAGCACGCCAAAAATTCTCGATCAAGTTCTCAATTGAGACGGTTAAAGATACAGGGAACGATGCGTGGCAGTCGACATCAGTTTGTAGCACTGGTCCGATCAAAATCCATCCAAAGATGGAGCTGAACGCTGTGGGTAGATCGGCAGCTACAGTAACTTTCCGGCCGTCTATTATTTGCGCGAACAAATCAGCACCCAATAACACATCAACGGGAGAAGCAATATTAAACGTCGGATCCGCAAGGGCCAGGTTCGCAAACCGATCCTTGACGCTGGCGTCTAAAGATCGACGCGGCATGTTGGACGTGATCGACGGCAGTACCCACGCCTTTGTTTTCAATTGTGGTTCTTTCGCGAACCTCGGTTGGACGACGCAATCGACCGTACCTCGGACATCAGCGACTGCTGTACCGGATAGTCCACTGATCGGTGCTGTCCAATTTTTCAGCCGGAGTCCTAATCGGGCAGAACAGGACACAGTTATGGCACTTATTTGAGATGCGGAATCAACGATGGCACGGACCGTTTGCCATGTCCCACAATGGTCACGAATATGAACGAGAGCGGTGCCCAATAGCACAGCTGCTGAATCGTCAGCTCTGGATGGCATTGATGCAGCACATAAGGACGCGTCACCGCTAGATGGAGCGCTCTCTGAATGGCGATGTGTGGAAAATCCATGAAGCATCGTATGGTGTTTCCTGGAACAAGTTTCACAGCGGAGTCTTGAGTGACATTTGTTGGCCCAATGATTGGTCGACAAACACGTATAGCACACACCGTTTTCACGCGCCCAGTTGTTGCGGTCCTCGACCGATAACGACGCGAACTTCCGACAGTCAGTAATGGTATGCTTTCCACGACAATTCGGACAGGAATCGTTTTTGGAGCTCGATGGCTTCGAAATGACTAACGATGTAGTAGTTGATTTGAACGGAACCTTCTTTACGAACGCGCTGCTTTGTGATGTAGACTGTGGTCGATTATTGGATCTTTTCTGGTGGTCTCCGGCTATTTCCAAGATCGCCACACGGGACTGTACGAAAGTGAGCAACTCAGTCACCGACGGAAACTCCGGAGGAGCGGACGACTCGAATAATTTGCGTGTGGATGCCGGGAGACACCGAAAAGCCATGGAAAACACTATGAATGATCCGAGGTCTTTGATTTTCAGTGCATTTAACAACGCAATGTTCTCGGAAAAGGTCGATACAAAATTGTTGAGATCGGATAACGTCTCTTCCGACGACATCGGGGCGTTGAGCAATTTGTCGATCAATGCATTCGCGACTAGTCGCGGGCGGTGAAAACGCGACGATAATGTGGACCATGCGAGGTCGTAATTGTCAGTAGACACGGGTATATTGCGTATGGCATCAGCTGCAGGACCTTGCAGACATCCGATCAAATGTTGCATTTTATCAATTTTCGGTATGTCGGTCCTATCGCCAACAAGGGCGGAAAACCGATCGCGGAACGTCGGCCAGTAATTAAAATCACCGTTGAACGACGGTAACGGGATTTCAGGTAATCTAGATGCTGGCTTAAATGATGCGTCGCTAACTTGTTTTTGTTCACCTGGGACACCCTTAGCATTTTTGAAATCATTGAAATTGCCCTGCATGGCAATTGCCGTAGTGGCATTGATAATAGATAGCACTTCGGCTGGCAATTCGGCCGAATATTCATTTTCGGCATTTATTTCCAACAGACTGTCTAATACATCATTGTCCGCTGCTTCGAACTGTTTCCACAAATCATCCAGTGTCGAGGCCGCTACATGCAGTTCATCCATAAGACTAGGATCATCCTTAGCGCGTTTAGCGAGGCTGTTTATCGAACGAATTTTCTTGACGGCAATAGTGCGTTTTGTGTCAGCTCTAGCAATAAGACGTCTGACGCGTTTGATTTCCTTGTCTTCTGCTGTCTCGACCATGTTGACCGTGGTATGAATATGAAGCGAAATGAATGAAAAAAAAAATTAGCAATAATCGAACGACGACAAGATGTAATTACCTACGGGACAAATTAAGCACCTATCACGATTCGGGTATAACCTGTAAAAGTTGAATGCGCGCTAGGCCGCTGTATATGTAAATAATAATAATAATAATAATCCTATAGAATAATAGTAAATAATAATTATAATTACCTAATGTACTGATAAATACTAATAAGATGAATAATAATTTAATATTACGAATATGACATTAATGTCGACCTAAATAAATTATTGGAGATCAAAATTATAGTCAACAATAATCGCTGAATTATAAATAATGTGGAGGGTCACTCGTTGATTGAATATACTCGAAACCAGAACGCTAATTAAATAATAAAAGAAAACCACGCTCTGCTACCAAATGTTAGCGCCGGAATAATTCATACAAAGTCGTAGTCGACTACTCCGACTCGCATACCTAATTTCGAGAGGGTGACCAAAAAATTTATATATGTTTGACTTATAATAATCAACAGTTTGTTATTGTGGCGCGTTGCGCAAAAGCGTATAATAATAATAAGGGCTATATAAAATAAGATAATAATACAAACAATAATAATTAATATACGGGCGCCCAAAAAAGAAAGTAATAGAATAATAATTATATAAACAAAATAATAATATTATGATCAGTTGATCAATACGTTGACGCGTACCTTTGGGGAAGCGTCGGAGTTGATGGAGTGTAGAATTGGAGCAGGTGACACAATAAATAAAAAGAAATAAAAACACAGGTTTTCGGGGCAACTAATATTATTTATTTTGCACGCTCAGGTAAATAGTTAATAATGTGATGTGAATTTAAAGTGAAGGTGGTTGGTGAAAAAAAAACAAAAGGTAGGCACAGTATGGCGAGGTGTGGACTCACGACGTCGCGATATGTACGGCGGTTAAAAGCTAACTAGTTAGCCTAGGGCCGGTTCGCGGTCGCGTCGGGTCCGACGTTCCGACGCGGTTCGTCGCGCGTCGGTGTCGTCCGTCGTCAACTCGTGGTTGAGATAGAGGTACGCGCGCGGTTATCCGCGCAAATGCCGTTTGAATTCAAACGGCCGTTGCGCGGGACCGCGTCATACTCCCCCCCCAAACCACCAGTGACGGCGGTTGTCCGGCCGCTTCCGGTGGGTGTGTTGGTGGCTAGTAGTTGGTGTAGACAGTGTCCGGTGCGGGGTGTTCCAGCCGGGTGTGGCGGTCGCGCTCCGGTCTGTCTACTTTTGTTGTGGTGGTGTCATGGGTGCGGGGCTGGTGTTTTGGAAAATGGATTCCATCTCCACGTCGTCTGGGGGGGCCATCTCCGTGTCTCGCAGCAGTTCCGCCTCCTCATCCGGTGATATTTCCATATCGACCGGTCGTGAGGTGGCGGTGTCTGCTGGTTCCGTGGCCTCAGCTGTTCCGGCCGGTATTGCTACCTCCGGTGCTTCGGCCGCGGTGACGTGGGTACTGGCTGCCTCCAGCGACTTTGGATCTGGTGCCGGTGGGGTGGTCGTGGTTGCCGGTTTCTCCAGGCGGAACTGTTGGGAGGTGGATTGTTGTGGGGCGGCCTGTTTTGCGTTTTTGATTTTCTCCCGGTGCTCCTTCAGACGTTCCATGTTCCGGCGTTTTCTGGAGCTCAGTGGCAGCGTCGGCGCTGTCGGTGGTTGTTGGGTCCCTGTCGCATCTCTCATCGCGGGCGGTGTCGTATTTATTGTTGTCCGCGGTCGTGGGACCGGTGCTGCCATCAGTGGTTGGGGGGGTGGTCGGAATAACCGCGCGGACTGCGGCATCGGGGGTGGTCGCGGTGTGCCTGTTGGCTGTACGTGCCGTCTTGGGCTCCGGGACGTTTCGGTTCCCACGGACGTCGGACCCACGCTGGTCGCCTTGCGGAAGACCTCCGTGCGGTCGTCCCATCCGCGGGTGTAGGCTGCCCACAGTACCGGGTCCCGGCGTAACTCTGCCGTTGACATCCGGCGCACCCGTGCCGCCGTTGTCGCTTGTGCGGTTGCTTCCGCGCTAGCTTCCTGCAGTAACTGCTGGCTGCGTTCCAGCAGCTCCGCGGCTTGCTGTAGGGGGGTGGTGGGTGTCGCTCTTTCCATCTTGAGGTGTCGTCGAAGTGGTTGAACTGCGTGCAGCGATGATTAAACAAAAATAAAAACAAATACGCATAATCACTGCGACCGGCCGTTATGTGTTTGTGGTGGTGTCGGGGTGTGGGTGTGTCGTGGGTGTCGCGCGTTTTAGACATGACACATGTATTTTGCGCGGGGGTTGTTGGTCTGTAAGGAACACGCCTTTCCCTACTTGTTGGTGTAGTCTCACCGGTCCCCACCATTTCGGTGCAAAACCGGCGTGGAATTTGGTGTGCGCTTTTGACAGGTGATGCGCTTTATAATATACGATGTCACCTGTTTTGTATTTGTCGTGCGTCTGGCCACCTGTTGCCGGTGGTATGTCCAGTACGTCTTTCTCGCGCTTTTCCCTATCCACATTTGTTTGTTCGATCGGTTTGGCTGTTGTCCTATTCAGTGCCCAATCGCCTGGTCGTTTGCCCTCTCTGCCGAGGACGAGTACCGAGGGGGGGTATCCTGTCTGGTCATTGCGTCTATTCCTGATCGAAAATAATATGGGGGGTATTTTGGCGTCCCATGTGTTATGGTTACCGTCGGCGAGTAATGCGCGTAGACCTTTTTTTATTTCCTGGTTGCGCCGTTCGACGGGGTTGGCTCTCGGGTGATATACCAGAGTTGTCCAGCCCTCAGCTCCCCAGCGCTCGATCGCGTTGCGCATATCGGTTGATGCAAATTGGGGGCCGTTGTCGCTTAGGCACACACGGGGGTATCCGTAACGCGAAAAGAACTCTCGTTCGAGCGTTTCGGTTATTGTCTTTGTAGTGGCTGTTCCGAGGGGGTATGCCTCGGTCCACCTACTAAACATGTCCGTGGCGACCAGTAAATATTGTTTGCCCCTACTTGTGCGCGGGTAGGGGCCCATGAGGTCTATGCTGATTACCTCCCAGGGGTGGCGGGGTGTTCTGGCTGTCATTGGGTCATTTGCGCGCGCGTTAAGTGGTTTGGTGCACGCGCATATGTGACACGACTTGACGTACAGTCGGATGTCGTTTTTTTTACCTTTCCAGTAAAAGCGTTGTTTTATCGCCCTGTACGTTTCCTTCCAGCCTGGGTGGTTTGCTAGGACGTGATCGTGGTATGTCCAAATCACGTTTTGTATTTTTGTCCGAGGTATAATGACGGGTGTGTGGTCGCGCAAATTTATTCGCAGGAGGCCGTCGGTAAAAACGTATTTTGTTTTTGTTTCCGCGGCGTACCTGGTATTGCGCGCCGGTGTGTCCGGTAGTGTCCCGTTGTTCACTATATCTCGCGTGTCGGGGTCGTTGGTTTGCCACGTCACGAGCGTACTGTGTGTTATTGGGAGCTCGTTGGTGGTGTTACCCGGGTCCGTAGTGGCGAACAGGTTGTCGGCCGGGGTGCTAGTAGTTGTGGTGATTTTAGTGGTGGGTGTTCCTACTAGCCGTTCCTCGAGGTGGTCCTCGTCTACGGGGGGTCCTGGGGCTGGGTTGCGTGACAGCATGTCCGGCGCCTCGTTCTGTACGCCGGGCACGTGTGTGGTTTTGAAGTCCAGGTTGGCGAGTTGTAGCGCCCACCTGGTTAATTTTGAATTGGTGTGTTTGGCTCGGTGGAGCCAAGTGAGGGCTGAGTTGTCGGTGAATAGGTCAAAGTGGCGGGCTTCTAAGTATGGTCTAAACTTGTCGGTCGCCCAGATTATCGCGAGGCACTCGCGTTCGACCGCGGCGTACCTAGTCTGCGTGTCACTAAACTTTTTGCTCGCGTAGGCGATTATCCGTCTTTCCTCCGGTCTGTCACCCCGTTGGAAAAGGACGGCACCAGCTCCTATTTCGCTAGCATCGGTTTGTAGGCAGAACGGTTTTCCGTAATCTGGTGTCGACAGTTTTGGCGAATCGTACAGTGCGTGTTTTATTTTAATAAACGCCGCCTGTTCCGCTTCGTTCCACGACCACTTAGTTCCTTGTTTGAGCCTATCCGTTAGGGGTGCTATGGTGTCCGCGTAGTTGTCAACAAACTGGCTGTACCAGTTGCAGACACCCAGGAATTTCCTTAGGTCCCTTATTTTGGTGGGTGTGGGGAAATTCATAATGCATTCTAGTTTCTCCGGTTGCTTATCTATGCCGTCGGAGGTGACTAGGTGTCCGAGAAATGAGATTTCGGTCGATCCGAAACTGCATTTCTCGGTGTTGCATGTCAGCCCGTGTCTTTGTAGACGTTCCAAAATTTTGTCTAGGTGGCACTGGTGTTCGTCTGTGGTGTTTGAAAACACCACTATGTCGTCTAGGTAGACACGTACGAAATCATCCAGATACCCCCTTAAAACTTCGTTCATAAGTCGTACAAAGGTCATGGGGCTGTTTTTGAGGCCGAAGGGGAGGACTCGAAACTGGTATAGACCCTGACTCGTCCGGAATGCCGTGTATTTTCGTGCGTTTTGGTTAAGCGGTACTTGCCAGTATCCAGACTTAAGGTCCAAAATGCTGAACATTTTTGCACCTCGCATTTGACGTATCAAAGTATTGAGGTCCGGCATCGGGTAAGCGTCAGACTCAGTGACATCATTGAGCCGTCTATAGTCGATGCACAGTCGGGGCGAGCCGTCTTTCTTTTTTGCTAAGACGACGGGTGCGGCCCACGGGGATGTGCTCTGTTCTACGAGCCCCTGTTGTTCCATATCCCGTATCATAGTGTCTATTGTGGCTTGTTTTGCGCGTGGATAGGGGTATGGTTTGAGCGCTATTGGTGTTTGGTTCTTAAGGAGGATGTCGTGTTCGATTAATCTGGTGCGACCTACCCTACCGCTGAAAACGTCCGGATAGTTGCGAATTACGTCGGTGATTTTCGCGCGTGTGTGAGGGTCGCCGTGTATTAACAAATTATCGATGTCTGGTGTGGGGCGGTGGGTGGTTGTCCGGCCCTTCCAGCACGCCGTTGTCCTCCTATGTGTACCCAAGTGTATAGTGCTCGTGGTGTAGTCCCAGGTGACTTCGTTGTTTACGAGAAGGCGTGACCTAGGAGCATGTCGCAGTATAGGTTTTCCAGAATGGCTGCGGTGAAAGTGACTGTGAGGTCTCCTATTCTGGCTTCGAATGCGGCGGTACCACTTGTTAGTGTGGTGTGTCCGTCCGCCATTCGTACGTGGGTGGGTTGTCCGTGTTGTGGTGTGCCATGTGTGTGTGCAATTTTCGGGCTTACATATGATTTTTGTGCTTGGGAGTCGAGTAGTGCTGTTACGAAGCCTGACCTAAATTCGAGCTCGACCGCGGGTGTCGGAATTTTGTCGGGGCATGTTCGTTTAACACTATTCGACGTCGGGTGTGTGTGGTAGCGGGATAAGTGGTTCTTAACCGCGATTTCGGAGTCCTTGGTGGCGGTTTGCACCGCCATTACCATGGTGTCCGTTTCGATTACCTCTATGCTACGCTTACATTCCGACGGTGCACGTGTAAATTTCGTAGTGGGGGTCGTGGTGAGTGGTGATGATGACCTACTACTTGAAGAAATTTCAGGTGTGTGGACGGGTGATATATCTGATGACGCCGAGCGTGTCGATGCGCGTTTGATGGCTATATCCCCGTCGGTAATGCCGAAAATTGGTGGTGTTGGCGTGGGTGTGTGTGTGTGTGTGTGGTGGAGGCGGCGGTGCGGACAAAAGTCCGCCGACTCACCTGGCGTTTCCCGAACCCGGTGTTTTCGCGGGGCAGTCACTGTTCCAGTGCGGCCCTCCACAGTACCTGCACGGGTCGCGCGGTACCGGCCTTCCGGCCGCACCGTCCCGTGGTCGCGGTGTGTGTGGCGGGCGCGGTGTGCGTGACTGTCCGCGTTTGTTGTGTTCCGGTATCGTTAACGGTTGTGGAGGCGGGTCATCTGGTGTGTCCATAATTGCCGCGATTTGGCGGAGGTCCGCGAATGTGTTGGGGCGTTGCAGTCGTATATGTGTACGGTAACCACTGTGCGTTAATCCGACTATCGTGTGTACTAGCTGTGGTTCAGCTAGCACCGGGACTTGCCCGTTGTTGATGCGGCGCGCGAGTTGGTGTTTAATTGTGAAAAACTCCGTTAACGACTGCGTTGGTGATTGGCGGACGGACACTATGTCTGTCTGCAGCCGGGACTGAATATCCATGTTGTTGAACTTTTGTAAGAAGTCCGCACGGAACTCGTCCCAGGTGTGGTCCAGTATTCTGACGGTATTCCACCAGGTACTGGCTGCACCCTTTAGCTGAGGCTCGATAATGTTTGTCCAGCCCGCCCTATCTATATGCGTTTTATACAAAGTCGATTCGGCCTTATGTATAAAACGTACCGGGTCCTCGGGTGTTGTTCCGTGGAACTCCGGCAACGAGTATCTCACTGTTCGTACTTCGTCGTACGGTATCAGTGTAGATTGCGTCATATAGTTGTGTGTGTGGGTGGTGGTGTGAGGTGTGGAATACGACGCGTTATCGAATGTCACGTTGCGGTCGGTGCGGTGGTTGTCCGCGGACGGTGGATCGCGTACCGCGGGACCTCTCGCTCCGTACTCCGTGTTCGTTGCGTGTGTGTGTGTGTGTTGGTGTGCGCTATCAGCCTGCGGCGACTCCGGTGTGTTCCGGTGTTGTTCCGCTGACGATGCGCGCTGAGGGCGAGTCGGTTCGGATACCTCCGGTCGTGGTTCCGGTGTAGGGCGCGACATACCTAGCTCTAGCCGACGCATGGTTTCCGCTATCCGGCGTTGGTCTTCGCCAAAACGGGACATGCAGTCCTCGAGCATGGTTAGCCGCGACTCCAAGCTGTGCCTGTGCGGCGCGCTTTCCGCCGCTTGCCGCGCCTCTTTTATTATACCGCGGGCCGCTTGTGCGAGGTCCACGGCGTGTTGCGCGGTTTGTGTGGGTGTGAGGTGTGTTGCATCTAACGGTCTTGGGATGGGTGTACGGTCATCCGTACTTGATTCGGTGTGCCCAGCGTTATACGCCGGGCTCTTGTCCGTATTAAGTTCCGGTTGTCCGGTGGTTTCCATTGGTTGGAACCGGACGGAATTTGCCTGTATACCCATGTTTGTAAAATGCTGTTCTAACCGGATTTCGAGTGCGTCTTTCGCACCCCCTTCCGGTAGTCCGCGCTGACTGCACTCGTACCGTAGCTCCGCAGCGGTCAACTCACTCATATATTTTCCCGCCATAACTTCCGGTAGGTTTTCCGGTGTTATGTTCAGTGGAAAACAGTGAGTGTTTGTTTTATCGGCGGAACGGATTTCGCGTTCTTCCGATTTGTGTCGACCGCGTATCGGTAAGGCTATTTACGTACGAATGTGGGTCAGTGGGTCGATGACCGTTGATGTTGTGTGTGCGTTATGATCACGAAAACCGGTTTCCGTGTACTGGTGTCGCGGTTGCGCGTGTGTGCGTGTTCCTGTCGACTATTTCGGTACGGGACGGCGGCGGCGCTGGATTCGGCGGCGGCGGTCCGGTTTTTGTGGTGACGTTGGGCGGGTGGTGGTGCTAGCGGTGTACCTTATCGCGCTCTAGCGGTCCTACCTATCCTACTCCCCGTGTGTTTGCAGCACGGATATAGATACTATGGTTGCACGACGGCCTATATTGGATCACAGCGTTGAGCGGCGCAGAATGTTCTTATCAAATCTGACAAAAAGTCGCGTTCTACTAGTGCCCTCTACAGTCATTATTATAGAAATCTTGTACCATGTTACCACAGACTGTGATGTTACCACTATAAAAATACTAGTAGTTCGTGGTTACCATAACTAATAACAATAATAGAGGCTATAGAGAGCGCTAGTATGACACGACTTTCTATTCATTTTTGATAAGAACATTCAGAGCCGTGATATCCGTGCTCGATGTGCAACCATAGTATCTATATCCGTGGTTTGCAGCGTCGCGCGCGGTGAAGTCGGTGCGTCCGTAAATCAGTGGCGCGGCTATCGTTACGTTCTATATGGTTATGTTACGTAACGCGGGTTTTTCCGTTATAGCCTGCAAACCACGTTTTCGTCGTGTGGTTTCGGGATGCGTTTGGGGAGTCGCACAATGGGGGATTGATGGTGGTAGTTAGTGGTAATAAATGTTTTACTTACCGGTGATTCCTGTTCGGGGAGCCAATTTGACGCGTACCTTTGGGGAAGCGTCGGAGTTGATGGAGTGTAGAATTGGAGCAGGTGACACAATAAATAAAAAGAAATAAAAACACAGGTTTTCGGGGCAACTAATATTATTTATTTTGCACGCTCAGGTAAATAGTTAATAATGTGATGTGAATTTAAAGTGAAGGTGGTTGGTGAAAAAAAAACAAAAGGTAGGCACAGTATGGCGAGGTGTGGACTCACGACGTCGCGATATGTACGGCGGTTAAAAGCTAACTAGTTAGCCTAGGGCCGGTTCGCGGTCGCGTCGGGTCCGACGTTCCGACGCGGTTCGTCGCGCGTCGGTGTCGTCCGTCGTCAACTCGTGGTTGAGATAGAGGTACGCGCGCGGTTATCCGCGCAAATGCCGTTTGAATTCAAACGGCCGTTGCGCGGGACCGCGTCAACGTAAAGTAAACAAATGATATGATAATACAAAATAATAATAATGGAAATTGATCACCCGGTATTGATAGTCGATCAGACGTACGAGCTGCAGTGTCACCAACAGGAACCAACCGGACGGAGATTATATAACAATAATATCTCTAATAAACTCTAATATTATTATATTCAGTGATAATACATTAATATCATTATTAGGGATGGGTACAGTTGGACCCCGTGATAAGAGTTGGACCCCGTGATAAGAAATTATAGGTGATAACAGAAATTAAAAGTTCGAACACTAACCTCAAATCACAAAAATTCAAATTGATACCAACCATTCGGCAATGTAAATAGTTCAACTATGATTTTTGAGTATATAAATTTCTCACCCTGGTCCCCAGAACCAGATACATTATTTATCCGTCGGTTAAAATTTCAAATTAGTAAATAACCGTTATTTTAACAAGTTAACGGTCATTTTAATTTTGCATTTTTGCCATTTGTGGCTGGAGCCGCTGGAGGTTGGTGCTTTCAGCTTTGTTCGGAATGTTAACGTAAGTAATATTTGAATTTTTTTAATTTTCTCCTTAATAATAAGTTCTTACATGTATTGTTTGTAATGTAATGTATCTGAATGTTTATTACTTTATAAGGTATTAAATATTTATTCATAGCAGGTGCACTTGCACTCCTAATTAATAACTTTGTCGACTAACATGTACTACATTTGAGTTTTTACCCATTACCCATTGACGTAATTTAAAACCACATTTTTGTAAAACAATTTCAACATTTTTATTTATTTTTATTTTATACATTTACAATTTTTAAATTATTACACTCATTAATTAAATAATTACTTTACAATATAAATAATGTAATAATTTATAAGTTACAAATAACATTGTATATTGATTAGGATCTTAATGTATTAATTTAAAACTATTTTTTTTTTGTGCTCTATTATTTTTATGTTATTTACAACATATTCTCAATCTCAAATGAATAATTCACTAAACCGTTGTTGTAATATACTTGTCTTCAACCAATTTGTACTTTGTTGCATTCACCAGATTCACATGTTGTAGAACTTATTTGAAATGTAATTATTTATTACAACTTGAAGTAACTTAAAAAATTAATTTCATTACAATAAATGTTTTGGACAAATTAACAAACCTAGATGTATTAAATTAAACTAAATTGTATGAATACAAGTGTAAACACTTTGTTATTAATAATTATAGTTTTGAGATTTTAATTGTTGATAAAATAATAAATTATTTATTAATAATCACAAACTTATGCAAACAATTTATAACCTATTGTTTTCAGATTTTAAATATTTTCAAACATACTGTGGTACAAATATAATGAAAACTAAAACAAATCTACTTATCTATGTATGTATGTGTGGACAATTTTTCTTAACAGTTTAATTTTCTTAATAATGTTATATTATTTAATGTAGTTATTCTGCCATTAAGTGAGTTATGAATTTTTATATTTTATCTCATTAACTAAAATCTATTAATACATAATTACTTAGTTATTCAAAATTTTATTTAAATGGTAGTATTTATAGTTACATTAAATAATAATTAATATATTTTATAAAATTGTAACAACAAATACAACATTTATTGTTATTTGTTCACCACTATTATCCAGATCGATTGTAACAAGGTTTGAAATATTTTAATTTTCTATAATTACAGATTTGAAAAAACTGAATGCGGCTCACAAAAATCTTCAAAATATATTTGATGTTGTAAAAACCAAAAACATTGTTGTGATGGTCATTGGTTGGTGATGGCAGATTAGATGACAAATTCTGCAATATTTAGCTTAACCATTACTTTTGTAGTAAATGGTTACACATATTTGATATGTTCAAGCCTACTAATTTTGGGAAAAAATTGGATTATTATAGGACGACTGGTGTAAAATTTAAGTCACTATTTTGAGATAATAGATTTCTCTAAGCCCTTATTTTTAAATTTAAATTTTGATATTTTCTCAGTTATGGATGGTAAACAATGCAATTTTCTGATTTGTCTTATAAATATCTCACTTGTCCATAAATAGATAATTTATTATTCATAATCGCATGGGATATGATAATTCAAAAATAATAACCCACTAATTTAATTTTTTTTAAAAAAAGTGTACATACCTATTACCTGATAATATCATCATTAAAAATAGATAAACTTGAGCAACTCTTTACCCTTTTTAAATAATAATTTTTGTTTTATTATATTTAATAATATTTTATTACCTACTCTATTATTGATTTAGTGTACCTAACTAAATGTTTACAAATTTGGAATAGACCTTCATTAATATAGTATTGTACAACAGAATTAAAAAAAAACTGTGTTTGTGTGTTAACTTATACAGTCCTGTTTGAAAAAATTGAGTTTTTTATACACTATTTTTAATTTTATTGTGTATGAAATATGCAATTCATTATGTTTTAAAATAAATATTTAATACTTTCCGAAAATGTTATGATAATGATGATTGGAATTTAATGTTAGGCCAAGAATCTATAAAATTGCCTATTTTTTAATGTATCAAATAATTTTAAGCTTATGTTAAATTAATAATTAATTAATTATTAATTGATGAAAACACCAAAAATAATATTAGTAAATAATCTCTATTTTTATTACCTAAATTATATATGTTTTTTAACTGAAACAACTTCAGTGTATGTAAAGTAAATAATTATTACCTAATGTATTATGTTAATATTATGAGTAATTAATATGTAAAAGTAACCAAAAATATAATTTTATTTATTATATATTTCATGATATTTGTGATGCTAATATAATTTAATTAACTTTGTAATATTATTCTTTGTAGAATTTCAACAGCGCACCAATAACCTCATGGTAATTATTTAATTAATTTTAATTTTTTGAACAAACATAATTGTTGTTTTGGTTGTTTTTGAATAATATCAATTATATTTACTTTTTTAGATCAGAGATGGCACTTCCAGATATATAGTATGATTTATTCATTCAATTAATGGGTAGTTTCTGGTAGAGCCCTGACGAACAGAAAAATGTGAAGTGAGTTGTTGTTAGTAGAGATTTAAATAAATTACAGATTTTTTTTATGATACACCCTATGAGTTTTCTAAGGAAATTATTTTTTATTTCAGACACCTCTCATTTTATAAAAATTGTCAGGAATAAACTTTACAATAAGAAGCTTCTTAGAGTAATTATAAAAATATATTAATAAATCTCCAATATTTATTTATTTTTACATTTCTGATTTATATAAATTATTATAAGCTCTCACTAAAATCAGCCTCTTATAAACTTGATTTTTATAATGTAGTACACAAGTTAGATGACTGTCAAGCTTTCTACATAAGTAAAATAAATTGATTACTTTTATAGGATTTTACAGAGAATTTTAATTCAGTATTTGATGCTTTGAATCAAGCAAAGAAACGTATCTGAAGCAGTAATAAATATAAGTTTTGTTCAACTATACTTTTATGAACAACAATCATTTCACTTATTTTTACCTGACATCATAATATAGTATCTCACTGTATCTTGTTTATTAGGTTTTAGAGAAAACTATTTCTTGGCTCAATTATTAGAAAATCCGTGTTGTATGGGTTACGTGTCACTATGAATTCAACAAATTATTTATTGCAAACTTTTAATTTGAAATATGTGTCAAACAAACAATATGAACTAATATTCTTTGGAGGTGGTGAAATAACTTGAACAATTATTATAAATTTGTATTATTAATGTTTATACTTTTAATTATAGCAATTTTTCGGTACAATATGCCAATCTATTGGTCCAAATGATCATCCATCTTGCAAGTCTACCAACTTCTGATCGTATACTCAATAATAAAACCGCCTGCGAAAAGAAACTGCCAAATACTTAAATTATTATATTGCAATGAAAATTAAACAATTTATATTAGAACAAAACAAAAAAGCTGTTAGTTGGTGTAAACCTAATCTAACTATTTAAGAACTTTATTTAATTGTTATAAGTAAAATATTATACTTTTTTTTAAAAAAAAATAATGATAGTTATTATGAGAAAAATTGTATAATTAATAAACTAACATGTCTTATTACATCGTTTTTAAAATATGATTTGAAAATTTAAAAGTATTGTGTTATTTTTATTGATATTAAATGTAAATGCCTATAAAAAAAATTGTGTTGAAGTATTTTCAGATTACAGTATGAACTGTTTATGATAAATTTTCAATCTTTGGGTACAAAAATTTAACTATTCATAATTTTTAAATTACAATCAATTTGAACTTAAAATATTCATAAAAAATTATAGGCTAAATTTAATATAAAATGTCACATACCAAAATGTTCAGGAAAACCATTTAAAGTTTTACTATTTTTCAAATATAAGTAATTTTTTAGTAGAATTAGAATGTACTTATTACAATGACAATTGTTATTATATTTTGCTACAGTCCACAATTGAATTTATCAGTTTTGTCAAATAGTGTATGTCCAGTTAAAATAAAGACTCATGTTAATATATCTGTTCAAAACAATTGTGTGCCACATCTAGTTTTCTTAATTGAACATATAAAACCAATTTTTGAATAAGTGGACATATTTTTTTAGCATTTTTAATCTGTGTTTTGATTTTATTTCAAAAGTATTAGTGATCATATGATTAATTAAAATAGTCTGGCTATCTGAAATTTTCCATTATCAATAGAAGGGGTTTATATGGGCAAATTCTATATATTTTAATTATTCTTGAGTTATAAAATATTGGTTGATTATTCTATTATTATATCTATATGATACAATTTATTTTTTAAATTATTTTATCAAACAGTAAATTTAATAATGAACGCATTGTGTATTTTATTATATTGGACCATATATTATTATTGACATACAGTTTTAAAGGTATTTTCTATAGGCAACCCTACTGCACATTTAATATTTTCACGATTTCCTATTTTCCTCGCAAACCGTTGCATACATAAAAATTGTCTACTCATTAATAATTATTTAACTGTCCAAATTCTGATATTTTTATGAAGTTTTGTCCAAAAACTTAATTTTTTAATTTTTATTATTACGTTTTCCAAAAATGTATCTCTAACACTAAATCCTTTAATACTTGCCAGTTGCCCCATCCATATAAAATCTTCAAGGATCGACGCAATTTCTTTCCTAGATGATTTTCCAATTAGTAAAATTTTTTTAACTCAATCATTTAGACTATAAGTAGTGTTTTAAATCATATCGAGCATCATGCGGATGCGGCAATGATATGATATTATATTATAAATTTGAAAAATTCGTACCAAAAAAACTATTGTGTCTTCAGCTATAAAAGTTACGTCCCTAAACAATAGTTAGGCCCCTCCAAAAAATCTCCCGTAGTTGGGGTACCTTCAGGCTTCAACCCCCCCCAAAAAAAAATATTTTTGAAAAACCTTTCTTGTCGTTCTACGTGTCTGAAACTCGAGATTCTAGAATTTTGGAGGATGCTGATCAAAAGTGGTGTCTTTTGTTGAGACCGTAAGAGCCGTTTTTACCCCATTTTGGGGCTTTGGAATTCCGAAATTTGAGTTTTTTAGTCGAGTGTTACTCGGCCGGGTTTCGATGTAGGGGCATAATTTTTTTACGAAAAGTTTTGTTTTAAGTTATTTTACACAAAATCTTTCGGTGGTCAGAGGGTCCTATGGCCCCCCCTCATGGATATTTTGAAAAATGTTTATTTTTTGTTCCACGTTTCTGAAATTCACAGGTTTGGTTTTTTGTAGGTCGGTGATCAAAATCGGCGTCTTGTGTCGACACTGTAGGAGCCTTTTTTACCCCTCTTTTTGGCGACGGAAGTTAGGATTTTGCAGTTTTTAGGCTTTGTCACCACGTAACACTTAGACTTTGGGTGATTAGAGCAGTTTTTTTCTACGCATTATTTAGACATTTTTGTCAACAATCGAACGGCATCAAAACCGAAGGAATCGGACGTTTTGTTGGGAAGTTATGATTTTCTTTTTCTTTTTTGGCACTTAGATTTTACGTATTTTCCAAATTTGTTGAACTTGAGTTTTTGTTCAATCTTTTTGAAATTTGAATGTTGACTCATAAATGTCATTACGAGTCATAAAGGTTCTATGGTCAAAATGCGTAGGATCATTATTCACCCCGTAATCGGGGTGCAAAAATTGTTGAAAATCGAATTGCTTATTTTTTCGTATACGCATATGTTTCTTTATGATATACCCCAGTATAACGGTTTAACAATTTATTTTTATGAACTTTTTTTTCGTTATTACTCGTTTTAGGTTTGTTTACGTTTCGACATTTGCCAATTATGCCATCAGCATAAAAAATAGTTTATTTAGAAGTAGTTTTTCATCAAATCACATCGAGAATACATCTATTCAATGTTTATAGTGTTTATACCCCTCGATTAGAATTTAATAATATGTAAGCAATTTCGTTGTATATAAGAGATATAATCATCAATTTCAAAATGTACGACACAGTCAGTCGATCATTTGATCGTAAGTCATACAATTTCTATAATAAGTTGTTTTACTCAATGCTATATTTTATGATCCTTCATTAAGTAATGCTTTAATAACTATTCAGTATTTGACTCAATCAATAAATTAAATTCATCAACCAAAACTGCGTTGATATTTGATTTTCATTCCTTTAGAAGAACCCTGTACCAAAAAATTAAACAAGCGAACAAGATTTGACTGGAACGGGATATAATAGTGTTAAATATGAACAATTGTTCATATAGGTAATTTATGAACTTAGAATTTCAATCATTAAAATTAACGGTATAAAGGCCTCGAAAATACTTATAATTAATGTGCATGTATAATAGTAATATGAAAAGTACCAAAATCTACTAATGCTGAACAATAGGTGTAGTGAATTACAAATTACATATTAATATATTATTATAGTATATCAGTTTTATATTCAGAACTTGAGAACTGTAGTGATCGTCCGTTTGTGGATGAGATTAATCCCACATAGGAGAATGGGTAATGGTAAAATTTAAAGGTATCGATAGGAAATTTTATGGAGATTCCATTTACATAGTCAGTGTAATGAATTTTTTAGTAAATACATAGATAGGTTTCAAAAAGAATAAAAAAATTAAAAAACAATACAAAATTCGTTTTATCAATTATCATATATTATAAATTATGATAATGAATTATTAACCATGGTTTATAAGGTTACCACTTCGAATACAGACAACTAATAATAATTGCGGTTAGGTTAAATTTTGATATATTTTTTATTATTTTAATATTTTCAATTTTGTATTTTTGAACTTTTTTAAGTACCTACCGGCTACCTAGTTACTGTTTAATTAAATAGGTAATGTTAAGTTCACTTTCACTATAGATACAGAACACAAATTTGATTGACATTTTGATGATTGTACCAATAGAAGTTATAAAATAAAGTATGTACAATCATAAAATATTATATTTAATAACAGGATTAAACATTAGTTGTTAATGTTTTGTTTATATTTACTGTGAGTAGGTATGAAGAATTTTTTATTAAATGAACTCCACTGGTGATTCTGTTTCATATCTCTGCCACAAAATCTTTACTTAACACATGCAAGTGTAATCGATTCATAGGTGTAAAAGCAAACAACAAACACATTCAAACCTTCATAACTCAAATCATGTAAGTTCTATAGTGTTAAAATGTATTACTTATGAAAGGTTTATTTAAAGTTATTTATATTGTTATTTTTTTATTTTCTCATAGACATAAAGTGCATACCTCATTCAATAATAAGAAAGCTGCTACTTCAGGTCTGCGTTCCATATTAAATGATAGAATTCGGTGTTTCCGCAGGAGTTCATTTTCTGTGGCTGGTTCAGATATTAAATATGTGATCTATTATTACTAAACATAGTTTGTTGGTTTTTATTTATTGTCTTATTATACTTTTACACTATTTAAATGCAAATTTCATCTATAAAAAAAAAAAATTGAAATAATGATTTTTATTGGATAATGGATATTTATATTCCTATAAATGATTATTTTGTATTCAAACCTAAATTACAAATTTAAGACTTATATTAATATATAAACTTTAGTTAAGTCATTTAATTTAATTATTGTATAATCATGAAGTATGAAATACTGAATCTGTTCACTAAAGTAAACATATCACATCTGTTCTATTCAACAATGTATTCTTTGCTATTCATATAGCTTGACTAATATATTTTGACTATTTAATGTATAATTGAATATTTTTTTTCTTGTATTTAATAACAAAAATAACTAATAAGTAACATATAAAATATATGTATTGTAATATAATTTACGACTGATTTTAATAAGTATGTATATTTTTGAAACTGCATTTAATTCAAAAAATATTACAAATAATTGTTCTTGAAAAATCCACACATATTTTGTAAATACTTATTAGAAATATACAATATTATTACAAGTTCTTTGTTACCCTCATTTAAACAACAAGCAAGAGACCATGATAGAAATAACTTTCTATTATTTCTATCATGGAGGAGACTTAGGGAGGCTTAGCACCCTCAAAATGCATTTTATTCCCCACAAATGTTTATGAATATTTAAGAATGAATAATAATTTAAGCAATAAAATATAACATATGGAATTATTCAAAAGTAAATTGTATAAATATAAAATTGGTATATTAAAAATACATGTAGTATTTTTAATATACCATAAAAAGCATCTAGACCTACGCATACAGTTATTAGTTTATTACTATTGAAAATTAAAATAACCAAAACAATCCTAGTTTTTTGGAAAGCATAAACGTAAGTAAATTAAATTAGGTATTCATTTGTACAGCTGCAGTTAATCTAATATTTTAGTCCTAGTTGCATCAATAGTTAGACATTACACAGATTCACCAATGACCTCACAAACATATTATTTTTGGTCAATCTGGTTCTAATTGTTGTGAGTAGCTTCAATGTTTCCTATTAGGTATATTGTTATACGTTGCTTTATGATCTCTTTGGATTTCATTGAATATTTTTATAATTTTATTGATATAATCTTTAACTACAGAAATATCATATAATTTTAATATTTATGACTATTGACTAAACACATCACCAGATGGTGTTGAACCAAATCATTCTTTAAAATTAGCTTAGGATTAAATGTATGTGTAATTAATTTTTTAATAACTCTTTACCTTTGTGTGGAATTTTTCGAAATTTTCAATTTTCATTCGCGTTTTCTCGGTCACCTGGTGGTCCAACGACAATTTATCACAGAAGTTAAAATGTTCTACATGTAATTCTACACCAGAATCGGTTTTTCTTTTTTCCGAAAACTCGTTATTTCAAAATTTTGGTTTTTCAAAATCGTTCGACCCAAGTGCGACGTTCAAAAATCCTTAATAACGGTTTTTCGAAAAATCAAATGCACACAACTTATGGAGATAGTTATGGGGATCAATTTTATGTCTTACGACTTTCGTCCTATCTCTCACGGTTTCCCCGGAAAACACTTCGTAAACGAGAATTTTCATTTTTCGAAATTTTCAATTTTCATTCGCGTTTTCTCGGTCACCTGGTGGTCCAACGACAATTTATCACAGAAGTTAAAATGTTCTACATGTAATTCTACACCAGAATCGGTTTTTCTTTTTTCCGAAAACTCGTTATTTCAAAATTTTGGTTTTTCAAAATCGTTCGACCCAAGTGCGACGTTCAAAAATCCTTAATAACGGTTTTTCGAAAAATCAAATGCACACAACTTATGAAGATAGTTATGGGGATCAATTTTATGTCTTACGACTTTCGTCCTATCTCTCACGGTTTCCCCGGAAAACACTTCGTAAACGAAATATTTTTCAATTTACGAATTATACAATAATATTTGAATTTAAAAATACATAAATTTGAATTTTACAATAATTGTACAATAATTGTACAATAATATTTGAATTTTAAAATACATAAATTTGGGAATTATTTGGGATATTTTATATTTCATTGTTGGTACTCCTGCATTTTCAGTTGGCCCCGATTTTTGCGTTTCTTCCATGAAAATTTCGTGATAAAAAATCTGGTTGTTATCACGGGGTCCAACTGCCCGAGCCCCAATATTAGACTGACACAAGCCGACGGGTTATCGTACGGGAATCCCGCGCCGAGAGCTTTCGCGTTGACGGAAACGGCGATATGCGCACTTCAAGTGATATAAAATATTATGGCACACGGTAGCCGGATCAACACGAATATTCGATACTATCGGAATGGGCACTCACGCCACACGACCGACACGCAACACAATATATATAATAGCACCGTAAATTGCAGAATCGATGCGGATGCGAACAGGGCCAATAACGTCGACACACACGCAAGAGTGCAAAAGAGGGTCAAAACGTGCTGAAACGACGAATTACCACTACACTGGTACCGACACTTAGTGGCGTACGAAATAGCGATCAACTGGTATAGATCGGCCAACTTGCTCACTTGTATGTAAAATGGTCGGCGCGTATGTTTACGTATACTGGTGCATAAAAAAGGCGGCCTAATCGGCGGATGCGAAATTGCTAACCCGAGAGCAACTCGCAGACTGGCGGGGCATGTGTCAAATAATTATTATATGTCGCAAAGGTCAAAGCCATATCAGCGATTACGACGACGGCAGTGACGAAGGTCGCCGAAGCTTGTCGTAATCTAGCTGGACTTTGACCCGGCTCATCTTCGGCGCGAGAATATGTGGCGCGAAAGTATGCAGTTCGAACAACTTGTTTATTATTAAATAATAAATAATGTATATATAATAATTTATTAAATTATTGAAAAGCAAAATTATAATTTATACTTATCTATAAGTTATAACGCATCTAAATTTGTATAGTGTACCCAGTGCCGGATCTAGTATATTTTTTACCCGGGGCAAAGTATAAAATTAGCGCCCTCCCCCTTTGTTATGCCCACAATTTGGCGCCCCCGACCAAAACTTTCGGGGCAAGTGCCCCGGTTCACCCCCCTTAGATCCGGCCCTGAGTGTACCAATACGCATACAATATACATTTAATACTTCAATGAGAAGTATGAATCGACATTAGACAATTTAGACAATCAATCAATTCAATGATAAAGTGACAACGGGACATAAATAAAAGATTATAGGTAAACACCGCATTAGTTTTGGTGCATTATAGTATTATCACAGATATATATAAAAATATTTTTATATATCTGTGAGTAGGTGCAATACAGCTATAATTTACCGATATTAAATGCGGCTTTCTATAACTCTAATCTTAGTCAATTTGTATCTTTATATGTAATTTCAATATTCATTACACAAGTACATCAACACAGGATAAGGCCTACCGGAAAAATCCCGAATTCCCGGTGGCCCTAACCGCCACTGAATTCAATGTATAGTAGATATTAACCTAAATTAATCTAAATCCTCAGTATTTACGTATAACAAATTTATTACTTATAAACCACGAACTGGGTATACAATAATTGCCGCTGTGCAATACTTGGGTAGAGTTAAGTAATTCTTAGGATACCATATTATCGTAATACTTACTACGTAATTGACCAAGTTACAGTCATATTCTGTGCAGAAGGCAGAACATTTTACTTATAAACTGTAAATCGCGTTCATGTATTTAATGTATTTTGTGGCTAATTTACCAACTGTACATAGGTACCTACCTAGAAATACTATTCTGAGAGGAGACGGTCTGCCAGCCTAAATATATTTTATTAAATCCCTATTATAATCAGTGGCGTAGCCAGGATTATGAAAGCGAGGGGGTTACTTACATACTTTTTAATTTATGTTTTAAAATGTGCTTTTTCTAGTAGATTCACGAAATAACCTGCGTATACGTATAATACTCAAAATTGCAATATTTAAAAGTTCATTACCTTGGAACTAAGTCTAGTAGTCTAGTAGACAAATTCTGATTGCATCATGTGCTTAACTCATTGAAATATACATATTATATAGGTTCCCGAAAAAAATTCGCAAAAATCGAGCTAAACTGCATTATTTCTGATGATTTCAGACGTTTATTTGAGATATTTTAAAATGTTTGTAACTTTTCAACTGTTCTGGTAGAAAATATGCTCGGATCATAAGCTTCGATGGCCGATGTATGTTTTTGGAAGTAAATTGGATCTAGTTGGTACTTTTAGGAGGTCGAAATTGAAAATGTATTAAAATTGTTTAGTAACCAGGCACCAGCTTGGTTATACCGTCCTCACTTGGATTGTATTTGATTAATTAAAATGTCTATAATAAATGTCAATAAAAAAAATATTTATCTGGTCAAAAAGCTTATAAATTTAATTTGTAAGTACCTATTTTAACTAAAATATTAACGATATATAAGTACCATGGTTATTTTTTATTAGCATTTTAAGACAATTGAAACTTTGAAACTTGATAAATATTTTTTTAAAGTAATAATAATACGGGGAATGGGGGAGAGGGCTTCAGCCCGTTAACCCCCCCAACAGCGGTTGCCACTGATGCAAACCTACTGGTTACTGTTATATTTTATAAATTTCAAATTTACTATTCTGAATAACTAATAAGTCAGAATTTCAGTAAAATTGTTTAGGTATTTGAATAATAATTTATTGTAAATATTTTCAACATTGATTTATTGGAAGTTCGTTGTGATGATGCACCAACTTTCCATTCTCCGGATAATTATGTTTCAAAACTTTTGTCAAAATATAAATTTATAGATTTGTTTTCAAACTACTTTTTGATTTTTTCTAACGAGGCTAATCGATTTATCGATATTTTTCAATAAGAGTCTATGTAACTACTTATTCTGATCCTGATGCTCAAACACGATTTTCTTAATTATTTTGGCAATAGTACCATTAGTACCTACGTTTTGGATTTCCACCCCTCAATTCATTGGCACAAATAGGGGGGGTTTGAGGCATAGGCAGAGCTTGATAAATTTAGTTGGGGGGCTCAAGCCCCAGATTATTTTAATTATATAGTTTAACCTATGTAGTTTGAAATAATCTTAATTCTTAATACAAATATGAACAAATTTAAAATAGACTAAAATATATGAATGTATTGCATGGCGCATGCTATATTACTATTACAATATTAATACAAATACAGAAAAACATTTTTTTTTAAATAACATTAGAAATTGTATTTTAAATGTCTGTAGACTGAAAAAACTAAAAACAACAAGTAAGTAGCATAAATGTTTTCTTAAACTATACTTTAATGCCGGATCTAGGACGTTTCGGCGCTGACAGTTCGGCGCGGACGTTTCGGCGATATGTCAATTCGACGATGTCCGTTTCGACGAGTGACCATTTCGGCGAAATTTTATAGTAAAAAAAAATATATAATATAATATAAAAACGTGTTATATAATATAATAAGTAATTTTAAATCATAAATAAGTCAAAATAATAATTATTATTTGAAGGTAAGACAATTAAAAATGTATAAATACCGCAGTCACTTTAAATCATAAATACAAATCGTCAAAGTTAAATAAAATTGAATATAGTAAAATACCCACACAGCAATTTAGAAACATTAATATTTTCACAATATTTGAATTAGGTTGTACCTCAAATATTTATTTAAGAATATTATACATTTATTTCGAAAATATTTGATCTCCAAATATTTAAACCCAAATATAGTCACAACATTTTCAAACCATTACATATCAAATATTATATATCAATTTTCCATCCGATATTTTGAAAATATTTGATCTCCAAATATTTAAACCCAAATATAGTCACAACATTTTCAAACCATTACATATCAAATATTATATATCAATTTTCCATCCGATATTTTGAAAATATTTGATCTCCAAATATTTAAACCCAAATATAGTCACAAAATTTTCAAACCATTACATATCAAATATTATACATCAATTTTCCATCCGATATTTTGAAAATATTTTATCTCCAAATATTTAAACCCAAATATAGTCACAAAATTTTCAAACCATTACATATCAAATATTATATATCAATTTTCCATCCGATATTTTGAAAATATTTGATCTCCAAATATTTAAACCCAAATATATTTACAACATTCTCAAACTATTACATATCAAATTTTATACATCAATTTTCATCCAATGTTTTGAAAATATTAAAAGATTATATTTATACTATTTTTCATCGTAATCATATTATATCGCATTATAATTAAGTTAACTATTATATAAGTATTATAAGTTTTATAATTAGCTATATAATATGTGTATAGACGTATAGTAGTTATAAATTATAACTATATAATAATATGAATAAATAAGTAGTAATAGTATACCTATAACCGCCAAATGTCTCAACATATTTTATTTGAATTTTTTTTTACTTAAATTTTCTTGTTTTAAATTAAGTATAATTATTATATAATTATATAGTATACGGTTATTATTATTATATTAATCTATAATATGATATAATATAATGATTCATTTATAAATTGTGACGACATTATAATATGACTATAGATTATAATAGATTATAATATAAGATTATAATACTAAAAAACAAAATTAGTGATACCTATAACTATAATAATTGTGTAGTTCAATAATTACAAAATGAATTATTATATATAATATTTTATACAATTATAAGTTCTTATTTTCTATTCTTACATTTTAATCAATCTTATTTAAAAATTATTACAAATTGTACAAACAACATATTGTTTTTTATAATAGTATTATTATTAATAATATTATATAGTTAGGCCGCTTATACCTATACACGCGTGCCAAGTTTATTATAATAATATATTGTATTTAAATTTAAATGCATTTATATTATTGTAGTATAATTATTATAGACCATAATAATAATATAGGTATTATAAAATATATTTTTATCTTTGAATTGAGTCCACGTGGTATATAGATAAAAATAAGATAATAAATGTACAGCTTGAGCAAATTTAATAAGGGAACACTGTGCAGTTTGTTTGCGCAGTATAACTGAGCGTATAACCGGCCAACTATATAATATATGGATTCCGTCGCGTTTTCGTTGTTATTGTTATAGCCTATAGCCTATAGGTATTTAAAAAAAAAAATTGAAAAATTACGATTTGCGTAGTATTAATAATAAAATATAGCTCCGATGACGTATATAGGTACGTCAATAAATAATTAACGTTTTGACAACCGCGTTTTTACAAACGCGACGAATTTCAACCGCCGTATATATATGAATATAGCCACTCTATTATATAAACTAAATTATACTAAATGAAGTATTTTGAAGAATACAAAAACCGTGGTGTTTAAGACGATTTGTTGTCTCTATCCATCTTAACACACGTACGACGCATAGACAAAACTCGTTTACGCAGCCTGATGAGTAGAACTCGCTCAATATTTTGGTTCTAGAATAAAAATACCTATTTTAAAATTGAATTTTGACAATATTTCTGAGGGCAAGACGGTGTGTTACTTCAAAAATGCATTTAAAATGCTGAAAAGTTCTTGTACAGAACATCCACGAAACGCGAGAATGGTAGTTGCCTAGTAAATAGTAGATACCTAAATACTATCGTTGGCGAATTAGAGATGATAGCCGTTTTCGTTTTAATACTACGTCCGACGCCTCTACAGCCCACAGCAGATAAAGCGCAAGCGAGTTTGAGTCGGCGAGTCGCCGTCATTTTCTTTGTCCATAAAATGTCTATGTTCTATAATAGTTGTAGGCGCGTCTACGCACACACACGTAGTCCGTAATAGCAGGGGTACGAAACTCCGTACGTTGGTCGAATCAGGCGGTTGTGGCCTTGAACACGGTCTCCAGATGGGCGTGGCATACGTTATCAATTAAATATATCATATCAATATACCATATTATACCATATCACAATATCATTTGTACCTACGGGAACCAACCCAACCCCGCGCAGATACCCCGCCATCGTCTTGGATCCATTTTCATAATATCGGTAACATTGTGTCTAACATCATATTGGTTTACGGAACCAATTCCTTGTTTAGACTTCAGATCATAGGGAACCAATTCAGCGATCAGCTGATCGAGTTTCGCTTCTATATTGTTCTAGGGTAATAGAGACCGGTCATGTACACAAGTAGCGCGGACAGCGGACATTGTGTGAACTTCTCCCGGGAGTAATCAAACTATAATTTATTTATAACACGTAATACGTAATGTAGTATTATTGTATGTCATAATAATAACAATATAATTTATAATATTAGTTCACAATTTTCTGTTCATAATACATTATTTATTATTATTTTGACTATTTACTCTTTTTTAAAAATGAACAAATCAAATAATAACTGTTGTGTAGTTTCTTGCATCAACACCTATAAAAATTCGTCAAATATTAAGTTTTATAATTTCCCTAATCGTCCTCACGAAAAAGACCTAAAAAAGAAATGGATTAAAGCTGTGAATCGTTTAGAGTAAATATTATTAGAAATTGTATATTTTAATGTAGGTAGTAAATTTAGTAAGAGTAGTAATTGAATAATTGTGAACAATATTTAGGTAAATGTAAATATAATTTTTTTTTTTTCAATACTCTCCCTTTTATCAGATAATTAATCAAATCACAATAATAATTATTACTTTATGTATAACAATAAATTGTACTATCTAATCATTTACAATATTATTGCACTTGACTTTATTGTTTGTAAAGAAGTATATAATTATCAGATTAAAATATTTAATTTTCTAGTAAAAATGGTAAATTATGGCAACCAAATGGAAGGTCAGTCATATGTAGTGCTCATTTTGTTGGAAATGCTAAGTCCAAAAATCCACTACACCCCTCATTTGTACCTTCAATATTTCCTGAAATATACAAAAACAATAATACTAATCAAGAACATAGAATGAATAGATATCACCGTGCTCAAAAACGTCAAAAAGTATCATCAGATAATGTAATTCAATATGTTGATATCAACAATCATTGTGATTTTAGCATAACAAGTACTGATGAAGGAAATACTTTAGTGGACCAATTCAAAGAAGTTAGCACCCAAGTAGCATTTGAAAATTCTGTTGACAAAAACTTTATATTTAGCTGTGAATTTGTAGGTTCTGATGTTTGTACACAAGCAACAATCCCATACAATAATTTTAATTTAACTTCTTCTGCAGTTGAGCATAAATCTTGTGGTCCAGATTCTCTTCAAGTTGATTCCTGTCTTTCGTGTAACAAATTCCACGGATTTGATTGCATTAAAGATGAAAACCAACTTAAAGATTTGGCAGGGGTGACATTTAAAGTTTTTAATCTTTTGCTTTCATTTTTATCTGATTCAAACAAAAATTTACTTGACATAAAAAATCAATTATTATTATTTTTAATAAAAATTAAATTAGGTATAACATTTTCTGCATTAAGTGTATTTTTTAAAATAAGTCGAAGAACTGCCTCTAGAATATTTTTTAAATTATTAGATGTGTTATGTTCTAAAACTAAACACTTTATATTTTGGCCAGATAAGTATTCCATTACTCAAACATTACCAGATTCATTTAAAATAAATTTTCCAAATTGCAGATGCATAATAGATTGTACAGAAATTAAAGTTGAACAGCCAAGTACTGTTGAACAGCGTGTTTATCTTTATTCATCATATAAAAGTTGTTATACAGTTAAAACATTAGTTGCAATAACTCCAAATGGCATGATTTCATTTCTATCTAAATGTTACGGTGGTAGAACTAGTGACTCATTCATAACAAATGATTCTGGATTTTTGGAAAAGTTAGAGCAGGGTGATGAAGTTCTTGCAGATAAAGGTTTTCCTGGAATTAAAACTGAATGTGAAAATAATAATTTGATATTAGTTATGCCACCAATACTACATAATAGTAGATTTTCAGAAGAAGAAGTTCTTGAAACATATAGTGTAGCTAGTGTTAGGATTCATATAGAACGAGTTTTTGCTAGACTTAAGTCACATGGTATACTTAACAAAATTAAAATTAATATTCTTCCAGAAATTGATAATATAATGCATATTTGTTGTGTCTTAACAAATTTACAGTCTCCAATAATAAAACAAAAATAAAAATGTGTTTAAAATATTAATTATCTGTATTCATTTGTGTACCTATTTTTAGTTATAAAATATTAATTATAATTTTCAAAATTAATACAAGTTAATAAGTTTAATTTCATCATGGTTATATTATGTATTATTAAATAAAATTATTATGTATCTCATCATATACTTTTTTTATTAATATTTGTAAATTATAATCACCATAAATATATATTACATTTAATGAAACTAATTGTGTATTTAGAAAATTATTTCAACTTGAATAAAACAAAACTTACAAATAAAATAATAGTTATACATGAATAACATAGGTATTAAAAATATTATATAGCATCAAAATTATCAACCAATTGTGGTAAAAAAAAAGAAAAGTAAAAAAAGGACATTTTATTAATTAACTTGTTAAGAAATAGTTCATTTTTTTCCACTGTAACTAGAATTGGTTCAATGTTATTATATACAAATAAGTCACAATACTTCAAACCACTGCAATGCATTAACAATTGGCATTGAGTATAATATACATGTGTAATTTTTAAAGTTAATTTTTCGGTTGTATTATCCCATTTCAAATACTTAACATTTATATTTTTATTAGAATCAACTATAGGTTTGTCTTTGCATGATATTGGACATTTAATTTCCAATACCTTTTCTATGACACCGCTTTCATTCAAAATAAGTCCATCGGGACTTGCACATAGCCAAGGTCTTTTTATATCTACTATTAAACCACATTTTACTACATCTTTATCGTATATTTGCTTGAATGCTTCTAAAGCTATTGGTTCATTTTTTAAACCATAATTTACATTTATTTCACCTTGTTTTCCCAGTTTGTTTTCCTTTAATAATGTGCTACATAAAATTGATAATCCTTCATCTGACCAGTTCCTGCAAGTCTTTATTTTGTGAGCTTTTGTACTTGCTGATAAACGAAAATATCTCTCTTTTTTCCATAAATCATTTGACTGACTAACTGTGCTATTAAACAATTGAATCATTTTACTATCATCTATATCTATATACAAAAAGTAAAAATTATGAACTTTTAAATTTAAAGGAAATATGTTCAGATTTAATGAGGTTATGTTTAGTTTTTGTGCATATAAAATTGTAGATAAATGAATTTGATTTAACTCTTCAATAAAATTGAATTCTAATTGGTTTATAATAAATGAAATGCATTTTTTACATTCTCTTTCGGTCACTGAAAGACATTCCTCTTTTAATACTGTACTCAAACTACAATGAATGTCTAATATGTTGCATTTTTCAATAAGAGTTTGATGATCCACTGCAATATCTGGTTTTATTTTTTCTGATTTTAGCCTTTTATTGGGAAATAAGTGTTCAATAGTTTTACCTTTCTTATATTTTTCTTGGCCAGACTTAGAGGGCTTACCCCATTGTTGAGGCAAATTTGTTTTTGACAAACCATCTTCATGGTTAATATAATAAGCAACAGCACAAATGTGTTTACACATCCCTCCTGCACCAGCAGGACAGTTACAAATTGTATGGGTAACAATTCTATTTTCATTTAACTAAAAATATAAATACAATAGGTAACATATTTACCGGTTAAGTTAAAAAAAAAACTACAAAACATACGTCAAGTGTTACTTTCCAAGGTTCTAAAGTTACTGATGTCTGTCTTATAACATGTCCTGTAATTCTTGAATAACCTATAGATTTGTTTTCTTGGACATTAATTACATGTTGACTTTCATACAGTTTTTGTCCTTTATTGTTTGGAACACTAAACTTAAGGTATATTTCTTGAAAACCGTGATGTACTATAATATTAGGAGTATTAGAGGTCATTTTTGTAAATTAATTATCTATGTAATGTTTTAAAAGTTTTATGATCAAAATATCAGTGGATAAATTAATTATTCAATTTTATTTATATACTATGATATAATATAATCATGAATTCATATATTATGATAATATATTGTTTTGCTAATAATTATATATTATTTTCCCTTTAAAAAATTATTTTGTTAAATACTCAAAATTATAAACCATTTAGTTATCATATTATATAAATATAATATTATATTATTACAATGTACTTTATTGTATACCACAATGTATTTTGTCTCCCGGAAGAATTTCAGAGTCTGCCCACTAGAGCGCGCTGTATTTCAAAACGTGACCGGTCTCTATATTATTATAAATTATGTAAAGAGAGCTTGCATAAAATGCCGCCCGAGGCGCTAGCAGTAAATCTTTAATCTACCGCTTCGTTGAATAATATAATAACGGTCACGGCATCGGCTGTAAATAGTACTAATATAAACTATAATTATTTTAGTAATAATATCTGTTGTTGTTGTTTGATACAGTGGAATAAAATCCCTATTGCTTTATCAAAATATTAATAACCGCCAATCCGAAAATGCGTAAACGTCAGAATTAGTCGCTGTCACACATATTATTACGCATATTTGTTTCGTTTACACTATACGCTTATTGTGCTCGCTTGTGCGCCGTGCGCGTCAATTTTATTTTTGCTCACAAAGTCACAACAATACTGCAGTTTTCTGTTTAATTTATTATTAATTATTATTACTGCAGTCGTCTCACCTTGCCACCTTGGTCTTAACTTGGAATATTTTGGAACACATTTGGTTACAGGTCAGTTTATTCTAATATTATATGTTACTTCATAATTTATGTTATATAATTATAATAATATATTATATATATAATATATATATAACTATATATAGGTATATTTATTATATATTATTATATATTACTAGCTACTGTAACTGCTTAAGAATCTATAAATTTATTACTCTTTTATATATAGGTATATTTTATATTCCATTTTCCGTTACACATTATTACCATTTACTTATACACGTGTACAGTGCGTATATAAAATCATATTAGGTATCTATATTAAATTTTACATATATTTATTATATATATACGCCTATATATAGATAGGGATCCCTATCAAATATCATAGATTTATTATTAATTAAAAATATTGTACTTGCAGCGCATATATATTGGTACATATATACTATAATAAATAATGTATAATTCGCGATCATATAGAACCAAACGTAGAAGAATTCAAAATGAACTGCTAGCTTTAGAATCATCTTGTTCCGATTATGATGATAATAATGTTGATGGTGACGATTTGGTTTTGAATTATAACAGTATAACAAATTATCAAAATAATTCCAAGAGTGTATCTGTTGAAGATTTATCTGTTGGATTTGATAACTTGGACCACATTCAGCATGTCATAACTAATAACGAGGGAACATCAATAATTCATGAAGATAATGATGTACATTTTAACCATAAAACAAACGTTAAACAAGCTATTGGGAAATGGGCAGTAGATTTTAATGTTCCTCAAAATGCTGTAAATGCGCTTTTAGACGTACTAAAAAATAAAGCGGGCCTTGACTTTTTGCCTAAAGATTGTAGGACATTGCTACACAATAAATCAACTAAAATTTTAAATTTGAGAACTATGAGCTCCACTGCTGAATATTATCATTTTGGATTGGGTAATGGTCTTAAAAGATGTGCATCAATTTTTTCTTTAGATGACGAAGTTAAAATTGCAATCGGTATCGATGGACTGCCTTTATCAAAATGTAGCTCCAGTCAATTTTGGCCAATATTGGCTTATGTACAACCTCATCATAAATATGTGTTTCCAGTAGGAGTATACCATGGGTATGAAAAACCAAAAGACAGCAATGAATTCTTACAAGATTTTATTTCAGAAATTTTAGAGTTAACTGAAAACGGTATTATTATTGCTAATTTGAAAATTAAAATTAAAATTCAAGTAATATGTTGTGATGCACCTGCCAAATCCTTTATTATGAGAATAAAGGGCCATTCTGGCTTCTCTTCTTGCACCCGCTGTGTACATGAAGGAGAATATTGTAACAATCGTGTTTGTTTTCCTTACATTGATAATGGTAGTGCAAGTAGAACTCATGATGATTATGTGTGTATGAAAGATGAAGAACATCACATTTCAACTACTATATCATGTATATCACTTATCCCATACATTGATATTATTTCATTGTTTTCTATGGATTACATGCATTTAGTATGTTTGGGTGTAATGAGAAAATTAATTAATCTTTGGATCAAGGGGCCTCTTAATATCCGATTACCTAGTTGGAAAATAAAATTAATTAGCACATCACTTAGTAGCTTAAAGATAAATATCACCAATGATTTCTCTAGAAAACCTAGATCTTTAGATGAAATCAACAGATGGAAAGCTACAGAACTGAGACAGTTTCTTTTGTATACAGGTATTGTTGTTCTAAAAAATGTGCTTACCAAGGAATGTTATCAACATTTTTTAGCGCTGAACATAGCAATGAGAATTCTATTGAGCTCCGATCTTTCTCAATATCTAAACTTTGCCAAACAATTATTAGAATACTTTGTAAAAACATTTCAAGTGCTATATGGTAAACAATTTGTATCACATAACATACATGGCTTGTTACACTTAACAGATGATTATATTCAAAATGGACCTTTAGACGGTTGTAGTGCTTTTCCTTTCGAAAACTATATGAAAAGTTTAAAATCTATGCTTCGCAAACACGAAAAACCATTACAACAGGTCATCAAACGGTATGAAGAGCAATGTGAAATTGGAAATTGGAAATATAAAAATCAAAAAATGCATTTTAGTTCTAATAAACCAAATTGTTATGTTATAACTCATCGTGGAGAGATAGTTAGAATTGTTGAAATGTTAAATTCTAGTATCATTGGACACAAATTTAATGTAAAAGAAGACTTATATGATATCCCTATAAAATCATCAAAACTTGACATTTATATTGTTAAAAATCTTTCTAATGACTTAGTTCAATTTAGTATAACAGATATAAAACAAAAATTATTAATTTTTGATTTTGAAAATAAACAAATTGTGGTACCTATTCTCCACCACAATTAATTTATAATATAATATACAATTTTAATACCTAAGTTTTTTTTTCATAAATGACCTCGTAAATTACTATTATTTTTAACATAACATGTAGATAGTTAAATTAAATGTACATACAGATTATTATAATATATACATATTTACATACTTGCATTTACTTAGTAAGCTTTGTATTAGCTGATTAATTAAACTATTTCGACTATTAGGTATTATTATTTTGTAATCAATAAAAAAAAGTAACTATAAGTTTAAAATAACTGGTCACCTATAATTGCATATTGTAGAAGATAAAGCAATCATTATTAATTTAGAATTAGTATTTTATTATATATTTGTTAAAAAATACTTGTAATGTATACCCATAATATTTGTTTATTAATTTTACCGAATTTTCTGCAAATCTATTTTACAAATCATAACTATTAGAATATGTTCAAGGTAAATGTATCATAGTTGTAATTGCATAATGTTACAAATAAATTATTTAAAATTAATACTTATTTATAGGTAATTATGTTCTCTTATCCTAACTTTTTGTGTACAGAAATATTATTGTTGCAATATGTGGACGATTGTGGTATTTGAAATTGACAATATAGTTAATGTTGTGCCTAACTTTTGGTATTCAAATGGTATATGCCAATGGCCTAAGAGAAATCTTAGAACAGATACAAAAAACTTAATAAAACGTCGTTCAAACCCTGATGAAGTAACTTTTAACAGTTATAAAGCACGTCCATTGCTAGAAAATATTGGTAAGTACTATAAGCGAAACTATAATAAGCTCTCATTTATCGACATCATTAAAATTACTACATTGATATATATAATTGAAATCATAAATTTGTTTTAAATTTGAAGATAGTTACGTTGAAGCAGAAGCTAAAGCTATTAAAGGACAAGAATACTCTGAACTGTCTTCAAATGATGATGATAAAAACACTAGAAAATTCAGAAAAATAAAACAAACATCTCCACCAATCACAAAAAAATTTAAAGAAAAATCTCATCTACCAAAAATTCCTGTTTTTGATGAATTGGTGACAATAACTGATGATAATGATATTGGTAAGTATTTTTAATTACATACCTATCTAAAAATTAAATGATATAAGTTATAATACCCTTAGATAATCTGATTTTGGGCATTATTTACTATCCTTATAAACTTTGAGATGTACTTGCATCAGAATTCTATAAATAGTGTCAAAATATGAATTTTGTTATGAATGGTTAGTATAAAAATTTCAAACTGATGTAAATAAATAAGTTTGTATGCATTTTAGTAAATTAAGTAAAATATTTAGTAGACAAAATCAACTTTATCAAGTAGGTAACCGAATTAAATGTTTTATAGTTTTCAACTTTCACTTTTTATATTAATTGTTGACCTAAACAAACTTTAAACAATATATTTTATTTTTTGTTGCTTTTGGTGGAATCACATTTTTAAAAATAGAAGATAATAAAATGATGCCTTTTATTATATTATACTATGATGATTATATTATCTTTATGTAAAAGAAAATAATCAGGCTCATTATTCACAAACAAATATTTTTAAGGTGGTACCTACTCATGCTTTTTACATTAATTGTACAAAATTATACCTTAAATTTATTATGTTTTTATAAATAACTCTAGCAGGATCAAGTGATTATGATTCCGATGTGGAGAAATTGTGCATCACAAAAACTAAAGAAAGTACTGTTCCTTTCAGTCAATTATTTAAAAATAATAATAGTTATTATGACACGTCTCCAGAAAATGGGCTGTATAACATTGACCATCAAGAACCATCAACATCGCAAACTGCTGTCTCTTATGGTTCAGGAAGTAAGAAAAAAAAAACACATCACACTTATAGTTCTGATCAGTTAAATAAAATACATGATTACACAGTCCAGCCAATAATTTTACCGTCTGCAAGAGCTAATAAATCTGCAGATGAAAGTGATCAAGGTATTTTTATTATATATATGTTATATATAGCTATCTAAACATTTCAGGTTTAAAAAATTGTTTTTATTAATTGTTTCTCAGCATTCAGAAAATGTGTTAGGCGATCTTTGGCCAACCTAAAATATGATGCAGAACATTTTCATAAACGGTTTGATGCCCAAGAATCATTACTAGAAAAAATTTTAGCCAAATTAGATTCAAAAGGGTCAGCTATGGTCTCTAATTATGATGACTATAATGATGTGGATTTAGGAGTTATCGATGACGATGAAGATCTAAACAATATGGAAGAAAAGCTAATTAATGATAAACCATATAGAAATGCAGTGGTATGAATGTTTAGTATAATATATTATTAGTTATTGTCATTATTGTTAGTGGTGCGTATACCGTATAGTTTATAATTTACTCTATATATTATTATAGCTAAACAATATTTATGTAGGTAGGTATGCTCCAAGCTTTCAAGCAACTACCTTTCTTATACTACATACTTTTTTTTAATGAATGCGTTAACAATTCAACACTATATTGATCTATATAATTAATTAATGATTTATAACATAATTTTTATTATATTTTACAACTTATTTTCCCCAGAAAGTAGATATAGTGTATATCACTTTTATTTTATAGTAATTATTTTACTCAAGTAAATACATAATATTATTATTATTTAGTCTTAATTATAAAGGTCATAGTTTTTTTAATGTTGTCTTGGGGGGGGGGAGCTTCTGAAAGAAATTAAGGTACTATTATAATAGTTATTATTAATATAATAATTGTATACAATTATTATATTAGTCATATTAATGTCTAACTACACTTCTTAATTTATAACATATGGGTGATAAAAATATTACTTTTCAGATTATATTACTATCTCGTTTTGTGGGAAATACATTGCCAGAAACAATACGGAAAATAATGCAGCGTTTGTTCACTGACCAATTTCTTTCAAAATATTCTTTTGTCGGATTTAAGGGCAAACATCAATTTTCAACTTTGCAGTGTTGTTCCATCATATATGGTAACAATTATTTGATAATATATCGTCATAAATCATAATATATAAAATGTGATATTTTAGAAATTTATAGTATTTTAGCTAGATATATTATTTAGCACTAGATCTTACACATCAGTCAGTATATATTATCATAGTCATTGCTATTGGTTGTATAATTGTTATGAATGTGACATAATAAAAACTTATTAGTACCAAAAATAAAAACTATATTCACTTTGAATTTGAGGTGTGATCTAATTTTTTGTTTGCCATTCTATAAGGAAATTACTATAATATAAGCACACTAATTATTCACTCCCTTCAGTCTTAAAACCTTTAATGTATAAACATAATAATTAGTTATGTATCAAACTGCTAGAATTAATACTTTTTTATTTTTATATTATGAACCCATAGTTGGTTTGAATATTTCGAACAATAATTATGTAGGTATTATTTATTATAAATAATACTATTTTATAATCATTTAAGTTCAGGTATAAAATTGAATAACATGTTTTCAAATATCCTGTGTTTCAAAACTTCTATATTATATTATTATAAACCAATTTAATAACTAGACTGACTATATAAATTATTTAAGTAATAAAAGTTCAACATGTTAGGGTTGTATTCAAATACATTATATATTAATATAATAAAATTACTTTACAGATATTGTTCGTAAAATGAAAAAGTTTAAAGATACGTCTAACATTGATATTGAAAAACCCATTAAGAACTGGATGGCCCAAGCAACACCAAGAATGAAAAAAATGGCTGAAAAATCTCTGCAAACTAATCACGATGATCATAATTCAATTGATAATAATACTTGAACTATATACATATATTTGTATATTAGCATACCTATAAGATTTTGTTAAAACATTATTTATACCTTATACTGCAGTGTTTTAATTATTCTATTCAAATGTATGTATACTATTAATATACAGATATAAGAACATATTTAAGTTTTGTTTTAAACATAATATATATTCACTTGCAGTATATAGTTTATTATTTATTAATATTATGTGATACATTTTTTTTTATTTTAAACTGCAGTATGTGTTTACTTGAATACAAATTTGTTATTATCATATAAGATTTTGTTAATATTTATACTTACTGCAATTTTTTTTATTAATTCATTATAATATGAGGTAATTTATTTTCATTTAAATTTTATTTTATTCAAATGTATATACATACATTATTAATATACATCTATAAGAACATATTTAAGTTTTTGTTTAAACATAATATATTCACTTGCAGTATAGTTTATTATTTATTAATATTATGTGATACATTTTTTTTTTAACTGCAGTATTATGTGTTTACTTGAATACAAATTTGTTATTATCATACAAGATTTTTTTAATATTTATACTTGCTGCAATTTTTTTATTAATTCATTATAATATGAGGTAATTTATTTTCATTTAAATTTTATTTTATTCAAATGTAATTATACATACATTATTAATATACATCTATAAGAACATATTTAAGTTTTTGTTTAAACATAATATATTCACTTGCAGTATAGTTTATTATTTATTAATATTATGTGATACATTTTTTTTTTAACTGTAGTATTATGTGTTTACTTGAATACAAATTTGTTATTATCATATAAGATTTTTTTAATATTTATACTTACTGCAATTTTTTTATTAATTCATTATAATATGAAGTGATTTATTTTCATTTAAATTTTATTTTATTCAAATGTATATACATACGTTATTAATATACATCTATAAGAACATATTTAAGTTTTTGTTTAAACAAAATATATTCACTTGCAGTATAGTTTATTATTTATAATATTATGTGATACATTTTTTTTTTATTTTAAACTGCAGTATGTGTTTACTTGAATACAAATTTGTTATTATCATATAAGATTTTGTTAATATTTATACTTACTGCAATTTTTTTATTAATTCATTATAACATATGAGGTTATTATTATATTCAAATTATTAATATATATTTATCAGAATAAATTCAAAATTTTGTTTAAATTCACTTAATAAAGTATGTTTTTTTAATTTTCATAATTATTATTATATCTCGAGATATAATGGATACTAAATTTAAAATGTTCAAAACCATAAAAATAAATTAATAACAAATATAATGTTAAAACAAATAAAATACATATTACACAACCAGTTTATAATATTTTATTATTGGTAGTTAATATATATTTAGTAGTACTATAAATTGCCTATTATAAACCTAATATTATCGTAGTTAAAAAAACTTGCGATATATAATATTAATATATAATTATAGTTTATACTAAATATTTTGAAATTGCAAAATCAAACATTGAAAAAATATTGAGTTACAATATTGTGAAAATATATAGGTAAAATAGTGTGAAAATATATGGCTAAAATGTTGTGAAAACATATAGCTAAAATTTTTTTAAAATATATAGTTACAATTTTGTGAAAATATATCTCAACAATATTATAAAAATAATTAGTTACAATATTGTGATAATATACAGCTACAATATTGTGACAATTTTTGATCTCCTGCCAAAAAATGTTTCTAAAATTTTTTGAAAATATTTTAAAATATTATGACAGTTTTAATCAAATATTTTAATTTGTATTAACAATATTTCCAGAATATTTTGAAAATATAATTTTGATTACTATTATACATTTTCCCACGTGAGCAGCATATTATCTGAAAAAAAAATATAAAATTTCATAAAATCTTATAAAAGCTAAGATTTGAAAATTCAATATTTTAAAAGGCATAAGTTTCGTCATAAGTAGTTCATTCCAAAAGATGTAAGAAATGAATTCGCACAATTATTTTTTTTATCGATATTTTATTTCAAATTAGGACAAATTTTGCTCAAAACAAAGTTTTATAATTAATCGTTCAATATTTTAATTAGGTAATACATTTTGAACAATTATATTATCTAGGTATTCTATAAATTGTTAAAAATCGTTGAATATGCGTCAGTCTGCATCAATACAGCAAAACAATTAAAAATATAAAATAAATATTTGAATTCTCCATACTATAAAACGTATATTTAATATTTATATCACTTACTATGTTTTACTACATCTATGATATATATGTATAAATTCTTTTAGTGCTGAACCCTGATATATTACATTGAAAAAACCCTACACTACAATATTTGCATTATATTTTGAATTACAGCTACTGCGGACTCCAATTAATACTGTATAGCGTATAGCTATTAGCTAGAGCGTCGTTTATACGCACGTCAATAGTCAATTATTATTCGGTCCATCAATAATTATCCGCACTACTAATATTAGTTTTATCATTCGATATGTTCGTTTTGTTATATAAATATTATGAATAATATAAAGAGTATAAATATATTATTATATTATAGGTATATGTAAATATGTTATACACACAGTTAATTCGTTTTTAACCTTATTTTGAATTAATTAATTAATAATTATTGATTGCACAAATCGATTATCCGCACCCCTCGGTTACAATTAGTGCGAATAATCAACACTCTAGTATACTGTAGGTATAATAGTATATAACGATGACTATATAGTATGTAACGTGTAATATTGTACCATTACTTATTATTAGGTATTATTAGTTGTTAGTGTTAACACTGCTTATTTGTCGTTATTGAATGATTTTGTAATTAATTTTAACAGACACAAAAGGTTTGACGACCTATACCGCTGGGAACGCATATAATTTTTTAATTAAATTAATTCTTTCCAAACAAATTGATAAAATGTAGATTGGTCAAATGTTTGATTACAGAATTCAAAATAGACAGAATATAAAAATCCCTGAAAATATTTAACATTTGACAATCACAATGTACGACAGTATATATAATATAGTATACTAGTATATAATTTTATTGTCATCTATATAATATAATGCGTATTATGTTATTGATATTCAAAAGAAACAAAATTTAAATGTTATACTGAAGTGGCATTTTAAAATTTCAACCCTTTGGTGACAATAATTGTTTATACAATCCATAAATGTCACTATAGGTAGTAGGTACTATAATTGTACCTAAAATCTATATAAATTAACGGATTTATAAAGGCAAATTAAATGAATTTATAATATTTACAAAACAAAAAATCTATTTAATTAATTTATAGTAAAATTATAGATAAATAATAAAGATTTATCTCAAAATTGACTTTTAACAGTAATTTAAAACATTCTGTATTTTATTATATTGAAACGTTTGACTTTAAGGGGTTTTGTTTAGGCAATTCTACTACAAATTTTAATTTTTTTTTAAATTTTCCTTGGAAATTATTGCAGACTGTAACTATAAAAATATAAAACTCTTACATAATATATATGATTGTATAGTGGTTAGTATTCACAATTCACATTTTGTTTTTCACCCAAGTCTTAGCCTCTTAGGTATCAAGTGTCCACATAGGTTCATTTAGTATACATTAGAACTTCGAAATTTATAGAATTCCATAAACTAATACCATAGTGTTAAACACGATCAAAATATGTTTATATATATATATAATTTTTTAATTATTCATTGTTATTTCATGTAAAAATTATTGATTTATAACCTTGGGAAATACTTACTATAGTCTATAACAACAGGGGTTGGAATCTGCAGCGTCTCCTATTACTCCTAGCATGCAATCTGTGGCTCTTTGGGAAATGCCCCAATATCTAGACATTATAGAGACCTAAACCCATAATGATGATACTTGCCGTATTATTATGTTTTTATTGCCTACCAATATTCCCAATGAAATAGGTTAACAAAGTATATTTAGTTGTTTTTTCAGTTTTTTGTGCTATGATATGTTTTTTAACTTTATCATTGCGGCTCTTTGAAAATCATGGTTTTCCAATTTTTTTTAATTAATCACAATAAATTAATAAATAATAATAAACATTCGTTTTACATTTTAGGACTGTAAGTATTGAAACTACAGGTTTTTCGTTCAATTATTATTTCATGGGATACATTGTAATATAAATAAGTAAAAATTGACTAAAAATACATTTATATTCACAATCTTTAATATTAATATGCTATTTTTGAAAAAAACTTAATAAAAACAACTACAAAATATAAACTCACTAGGATATGTAACACATTTTTAGCTCGGCCTAGCTATAAATAGAAGACATGGACAAAAATATGCAATTTCTATAACTTTTCATTTCTATATAGGTAGTTACAGTAATTGGCATTAGAAATGGAATAACAATCATTCAATTTTAAAAATTATACTTTCGGTTTATTTATTTTCTAAAATACTAGTATGTCCCTACATATATAATATTACTGTCAACTATCAAATATATTTTATTTTTCTGATTGCGAAAAAATATTTTTTTAAACTTTCATCTGAGTTATTCCTCTTTTCAATTATAATAATGTTATACGTATGTCATTCAATCGTTTATATAACAAGACAAATTGATATTATTGTTTTGTAAATTTGTAATAACATGCATCATTTACCACCATGGATTGAGCAAATATTATGTTTTCAATCACATGTAAAGAAATTCAAGGCTGGGCATTAACGAGTTAAAAAGTTAAAGTTAAGTTAAAAAGTTAAGTTTCTTTTAACTAAGTTTACTTACGAGTTACTTTTTTTTTAAGAAGTAACTTCTATCTTAACGAGTTACTTTATTTTTAAAGTAACTTCTAACTTAACGCGTTAATTTATTTTATAGTCACGTTAAGTTATTTTTTTTTCTTGGTACGAACCCCAAAGATTTATTATAGCATTTTGTGTAATAAAAAAAAAAATAATAATAACAATAATTATTATGTTAAATATAAATTATTCTGCTATATAATATTATTATGTTATTTGTAAATATTTAACTTGAGGTGTAAATGGTGTAATTATAAGTTTTAGAAGAAAAAAAGTAACTTATGTTTAACTAAGTTAAGTTACTTTTTTTTTTCCAACTAACTTGTAACTTTAACGAGTTAAATAAAAAAGGAAAGTAACTTTTAACTTTAAACTTAACTTACATTTTTCCAAATTAACTTAACTTAACGAGTTAAAAAAATAGTTAACTTGCCCAGCCTTGATTACAAAATTTGATAATTAATGGCACTTGATAAATGGATAATTGATTTGCAGTTTTTATTGGTGTGTTAATACTTAATAATTTTCCTGAAATTTCAGTTGAATCCCTAACTCCCCTCATCACCGTGTGGGTAATCATAGGCGTATGCAGACTCTAAAAGCGAGTAGTTCCCATATTTATAATCGGTCTTCTGATGTCTGATCAACCATTTTATAACCCCCTTTTCTTACATAGTTTAATATAATTTTATGAGTATATTATTATATTATTTTAAATACTTTATAGTTTATACTAAACAGGTACTATAGTAAATTAAAATAAAGTATAATTGTCTAACAAATATAATAATTATGAATTAAATAACAAGAAATCATAAATTTATTTTATGTACTTAGAGATGAGACATTCGTCAGATATTACCCATATTATTGAATTCATGTATTACTGCATTTAAATCTACCTTCGATGCCATTTTTTGTTCTGTGAAAAGCAATAATAATGATTCCAAACGTTCATGGCCCATTGTACTGTATAATTTGTTTTTACTATAGTTAATTTTGAAAAAACGTGTTCACGCGTACAGCTATATATAGTTACAGCCGCAACGTTGGGCAAGTTAACGATTTTTTTTAACTCGTTAAGTTAAGTTATTTTAAAAAGAATCAAATTAAATTAAGTTAAAAGTTACTCATATTTTTTTCGTTAACTCATTAAGTTAAAATTTAACTTTAAAAAAAATTAACTTAATTTAGATACTTTTGAATAAAATTAACTTGAAGTTAACACGTTAATCTAAAAAAAAAAGTAACTTATTAAGTTAAAAGTTAATTTGAAAAAGAAATTTAACGAGTTAATTAACTAAATTAAAATTAACTTAACGTTTTAATTTTTAACCTTTATAACTTACAGGTATGATTGTATAATGAATCCATTCATAAGCAAATTCACTAGTAGCACCATTTAGTTGCATAACATTTTGACAATTTTTATTTTTTTACAGTTTCAGTTCAGTAAATAAATCTTTCTCTGAAAGATTGAAGTATTTTGAGTTATATTCATATTTAACATGCATGCCATAGCAATATAGCATCAAACAATACAAATTTATCCCGCTTAAATCTTAAATTAATCATTCTGAATTATTCAATTTTTTTTTAAATTTGCTTTAAAAAATTATCTGAAATTGAATGAATTTAATTACCTATTTAGGTAGATTGAGGCATAGGGCGTTTTGGCCCATGAACAATCACTGGGCGTACCTGGGCACGCTCGGCACGCCCTGTCCGCACGCCTATGTGGGTAATAGATTATATTACAAGTTACAATAAATAAAATTATTCTGTTTGATATGTATAACATTATAAATATGCACTATAAATTGTAAATAGTCGATAAAATATAGGTAGGTATAGGTATATTCATATGAATTTGGTTATGATTGATTTTGAGGGGATTTAGCCCCCCCAGTCACCTCCAAATTACACTTATGCTGTGTACTACAAAATAATAAAATAAATTTAGGTTTTTTTACAGATTTTTTGGGTAGAATACCGGGTTATGTATACTTGTATTAGTTGTATTCAGTGCCGGATTGGAACCCAGAAACTTACCGAGCACAATAATTTTACTGGCCCAGTTAATTTAGCTAAATATTTTAGCAAGCGGCCCATGTATCATAATAATCTTGCGGCCAACCGCGCTCAGCGCGGTAGCTCGCCGGTCCAATCCGGGCCTGGTTGTATTCGTAAGTCGTAACATTTTATACGTGGAGCATTATTTTTTCGTAGCAGTAAGTGTACTATAAATATCGGACTAGTTGTATTTGTAACATTTTACATTCGGAGTAATATGATCGGAGCATTAGCTTATCGTAATTGTATAATATCGGATTAATTGTATTCGTAACATTTTACATTCGGAGTAATATGATCGGAACATTATTATATCGTGACAGTAGATTATCGTAGCAATAGTAGCATGTCTAATTAAGATAAACTCAATTATCCTTTATTTCCTAAACCCTAAATGTTACATGGGTAAGTTAAATGCACTTCAAGGTGTATTATTAAAACACATATTAAACGCCATTTTTTTCTGATTTATATAAGTGCAAATGGTATAGTTTTTTGGCGAATAAAACTTTAAAATAAATAAGTCAGTACCTAGTTATATAATTTTAATATGTATAAAATTATCAGAATATTATTATCGTCATATTGTTGGGGTTGCTACTATTGCTACGATAATCTACTGTCACGATATAATAATGTTCCGATCATATTACTCCGAATGTAAAATGTTACGAATACAATTATTATCGTCATATTGTTGTATGATTGACAAACAAATATATAAAAAAAACTAAATGTATAAAAATTATGTTTGTCAATTATATTTTATCCTGGTGATTATTATTTATAATTTAATTATCAACCTTTAAAAATGGTGAAACCTACCTTTTCCAACCATAAGACACACCCACTCATTAATATTTTTATAAATTACATGATTCAAATATACCCTCTTTGAGTTGCCAGTTGCCACTGTACATATTTATATTTAATTTAGTAATTTTTATACAAGTATTTACTGAATGATCATGACGTGTTATGCTCTTCAGTTTTTTGTTTTCTCATAACTTTATTATATTAATCCTAAAAATTAATCAAATATGCATTTATTTTGTGTTCTAAAATAATTTGTAAGAGTAATCCACTGAGCTAGACAGCTAGGCCTTTTATATAAAATATTGTAAATACAATGTTTCAACGACATTATTGAACTTTTTTCAAATTTCTTGAAGTATACTAGAGCCCTTTTTTAATGTTAGGCCAAGGATTCCATTGCACTCGCATACGTCATGTATTTCAATATATCAGTTTTTTTCAAGGAATTAATTGTGATAACGAGATTTACTGATTAATAATTTATATTATTAAAATTGTAGATAAAATAACGTATGTTCCGCTCAAGGTTTATAGATTATAACTTATTTAAATTACTTCTACTGTAAAAAGTTCTCTTCTAAAGGAGTGAGTTGGTGCTTGGTATTCAATACCATGAGAGAGTACTTGTTTAGAGTCTATTTGATTGAATAACGAGAGAATAGCCCCCTTCTTCAATGAAAACACTTTTTTCTGACCAAATTCCTTTAAAATATATTAACTTTAATAATAATACCAAATTTCTTTATAATTTATACCTATTGGCTATTCATATTAACTCTTACTTCATTTACATCTGATGGTATTGCATATGTAGTACAAATATCTTCAGGTAAAAAATGTTCTAAACAAACATACTTCGCAGGTCTTTTATCTGATTACTTATTGAACTACGTACTGCTGTTTCCCAAGATGATTTATTAGCATTTGTGACACTGAAAAGTGTCACTTTTTTTTTTTTTTTTTTTTTTTTTTTAGAACTTTTAGCTTAAAACTATTACAGTTCAACGATTACAACATGTCACTTTAATATTACTATTTTGACTGTTACACCCAGCAACTGCACATTCACGCATTTTAAAAAATAAATTAAGGCAAAATTGTTTTAAAAAATAATACGTATTTCGTCAGTATAATATTGTTTATGGTGCTGACTGATAAATTATCTTAGTCTTTACTCTTTAGAGTTCGGAATGTTCGGATGGAACATAATAATATAATATACGACAATATTTATTATTGTTATAATTGGTGCTTATTATAATATAATATAATATAATATTATGTAGGTTTATTTTGCGGGAATACATTTGGTGAATGGTTTATCATTGAAGTATAGATGGCACCAAATTAGCTCATGTACGATTCCCCCTTACTACACCTCTCTCGCGGACACTAAGACTTAAGAGGCCCGGCGATAAACGTCTCGTTTCCAGTCCAGTGTAGTTAGTAGTCCGTGATCAAAATCAATTCTGTGGTATTGACTTATAAGCACGATTAAAGATAACCGAAAACTAGGTTTCCATCGTTTATTGCACAAAAAAGGTAATTACAATAATAACAATATTATTACGTTTTAATACAACATCGGAAAAAATGTGGGGGCCTCTAACCACCCTGGAGAAAGTTGGCCTTGGGCCAGTGTTGTAAAAAATACTTTTAAAAAGTATTTTAGTAATTACTCAAATACTTATAAAATAAAGTATTTAAAATACCACCCAAATACTTATAAAATAAAGTATTTAAAATACCACCCAAATACTATCTATAGTAAAGTATTTGAAATAATTTTCAAATACAAAAAAAATTTAATTTATTTTTAGGTATTTATAAATATTAATCAAAAATTTGAGTGTTGCATTTTAAAAACATTTGTTCAAAGTGCCGATCTGTCATAATATAAATTGGTAGGCGATGTCAACGAAAAAAAGTATTCAATGAAATAGTATTCAATAGTAAAAAAACTAATTCAAATACCATTCAGATACTTTAAAATAAAAAGTATTTAAAAAAGTATTCAATACGGAAAAAAGTATTTGAATACTTTTACTCAAATACTTTTTAAAAGTATTTGAAATAATTTTCAAATACAAAAAAAATTTAATTTATTTTTAGGTATTTATAAATATTAATCAAAAATTTGAGTGTTGCATTTTAAAAACATTTGTTCAAAGTGCCGATCTGTCATAATATAAATTGGTAGGCGATGTCAACGAAAAAAAGTTGGTAAGTGAGTATCGCTCTGCTGTACATTAGGGGATGGGGTGGACCTCGGACTAGGGTAGGTTAAATTTGAATGCAATGATAGGTATCATTGTATACGAAAAACGATTCTGAAAGAAGATGATTTGTCAGTTTAGGATATATTATATTTAAATATTGTCAAATATTCTATTTTGAAACAAATAGTATAGTTTTTATATGTTACTATGGTTACTATGGCCAACATTCGCATTATGAGCGTATGAAATTTAATTTAAATTTTGACATATTTCGTATAAATTCGAACTTTAAACACTTATAAAAAAAATTGTGACTAACGATTTCGGATTTTTTTTTATCACTTTAAGAAAAACTTATAAGAAACCTTGTATTAAATTTTCAAGATTTTCTGGCCACCCAAAAAATTTTTATCGGCATTTGAAGAAAAAAAAAACTTAGAAAAGTCGAAAATTTCAATTGTCTATTAGTAGCTTAAAAATGGTCAAAATATTTTGAAAATTTAACTGTAAAGAGATAACCATAATATAAACATTTGGTGAAAATTTCAAGTATTTACAATAATTCGTTTTTGAGTTACAGCAAAATCAAAGTATTCAATGAAATAGTATTCAATAGTAAAAAAACTAATTCAAATACCATTCAGATACTTTAAAATAAAAAGTATTTAAAAAAGTATTCAATACGGAAAAAAGTATTTGAATACTTTTACTCAAATACTTTTTAAAAGTATTTGAAATAATTTTCAAATACAAAAAAAATTTAATTAATTTTTGGTATTTATAAATATTAATCAAAAATTTGAGTGTTGCATTTTAAAAACATTTGTTCTAAGTGCCGATCTGTCATAATATAAATTGGTAGGCGATTTCAACGAAAAAAAGTATTCAATGAAATAGTATTCAATAGTAAAAAAAACTAATTCAAATACCATTCAAATTTCAAATACTTTAAAATAAAAAGTATTTAAAAAAGTATTCAATACGGAAAAATGTATTTGAATACTTTTACTCAAATACTTTTACTCAACTACTTTACAACACTGCCTTGGGCTTACAACAAACAGTACTTAATTAACCAGTTTTTGTCTTCTACGTTCTTCGTCTTCCTTTTTGGACATTATGTGTTTGACGAATTGACTTACATACTGATCCAATCTCCTTTCCACTCGGGCGTCTGAACGTCTTTGAACTAACGCCCTTTTTGCAGCTTCACTGGGCTGTTTTCTGCTTTCTGCAGTACCAATCTTTATTACTACTTTCTTGGAGTCATTAATGTTTATTATTCTTAAATCAACACTTCCAATATCAATGTTAGCTGTCTGGGATTCATCTTGTCCTGATTGTTTTTTACAAATGTATCTAATAGTTAGGAATCCTATTAGTATTATGTTCACAACTAGTATCGCTATGAACGCTATGTTCATGAGGTTTATTTCTGTCACTTCTGGAACTTCTGCGATTTCAGATTCCATCACTGTGACAATTCTGAATTTGTAACTAGAGAATATATCATAAAATATCTTATTGACAATAAAATTATAACGTAGTTACTCACAATCAAACAAAAAATCCAAGGTGATACAATTACAATTTAAATATGGTAGCATAATAGTATTATTTAGGTTTTCAATAATAAAATATTTAATGTAGTTAAAATTAATTGAGTACTGTCCACTCGGTCGTCTGACCGACTTTGAACCAACACCCTATTGTGGCTTGTTGCACCATTCAGATACTTTAAAATAAAAAGTATTTAAAAAAGTATTCAATACGGAAAAATGTATTTGAATACTTTTACTCAAATACTTTTACTCAACTACTTTACAACACTGCCTTGGGCTTACAACAAACAGTACTTAATTAACCAGTTTTTGTCTTCTACGTTCTTCGTCTTCCTTTTTGGACATTATGTGTTTGACGAATTGACTTACATACTGATCCAATCTCCTTTCCACTCGGGCGTCTGAACGTCTTTGAACTAACGCCCTTTTTGCAGCTTCACTGGGCTGTTTTCTGCTTTCTGCAGTACCAATCTTTATTACTACTTTCTTGGAGTCATTAATGTTTATTATTCTTAAATCAACACTTCCAATATCAATGTTAGCTGTCTGGGATTCATCTTGTCCTGATTGTTTTTTACAAATGTATCTAATAGTTAGGAATCCTATTAGTATTATGTTCACAACTAGTATCGCTATGAACGCTATGTTCATGAGGTTTATTTCTGTCACTTCTGGAACTTCTGCGATTTCAGATTCCATCACTGTGACAATTCTGAATTTGTAACTAGAGAATATATCATAAAATATCTTATTGACAATAAAATTATAACGTAGTTACTCACAATCAAACAAAAAATCCAAGGTGATACAATTACAATTTAAATATGGTAGCATAATAGTATTATTTAGGTTTTCAATAATAAAATATTTAATGTAGTTAAAATTAATTGAGTACTGTCCACTCGGTCGTCTGACCGACTTTGAACCAACACCCTATTGTGGCTTGTTGCACCATTCAGATACTTTAAAATAAAAAGTATTTAAAAAAGTATTCAATACGGAAAAATGTATTTGAATACTTTTACTCAAATACTTTTACTCAACTACTTTACAACACTGCCTTGGGCTTACAACAAACAGTACTTAACTAACCAGTTTTTGTCTTCTACGTTCTTCGTCTTCCTTTTTGGACATTATGTGTTTGACGAATTGACTTACATACTGATCCAATCTCCGTTGCACTTTGACGTCTGAACGTCTTTGTACCAACGCCCTTTTTGCAGCTTCACTGGGCTGTTTTCTGCAGTACCAATCTTTATTACTATTTTCTTGGAGTTCTCAATGTTTATTATTCTTAAATCAACACTTCCAATATCAGTGTTAGCTGTCTGGGATTCATCTTGTCCTGATTGTTTTTTACAAATGTATCTAATAGTTAGGAATCCTATTAGTATTATGTTCACAACTAGCATCGCTATGAACGCTATGTTCATGAGGTTAATTTCTGTCACTTCTGGAACTTCTGTGATTTCAGATTCCATCACTGTGACAATTCTGAATTTGTAACTAGAGAATATATCATAATATCTTATTGACAATAAAATTATAACGTAGTTACTCACAATCAAACAAAAAAACCATGGTGATACAATTACAATTTAAATATGGTAGCATAATAATATTATTTAGGTTTTCAATAATAAAATATTTAATGTAGTTAAAATTAATTGAGTACTGAGTAGTATAATAAACGGTTTATTAAATATACGTATTATATAATATATTGTTACAACCCTATGATATAATATGATATAAATCAAACAATATAACACACGTATATTGTACGCACGAATTAAGATATATCTTAAATCGTGATTGTACGGTGTGGCAACGGGATAACACCAGTGCTACGACTATTATACTACTATGACATTGTATTACTCCGAAAAAAATTTTTTATTGTCACCCGTACACTGCTCCAATATCAATTACTTCGAACATAAACTATAACGATTCTATATTATATAATTATATTACTCCGACATATTTTGCATTTTACTGATAGAGATAACCGCATGCTTAGATCATATATCGTATATGATCTAAGATCGCATGTCTACATGATGATTGATAAGTAAAAACCACGGACCATAGGCGGATATTTGGTCATATCCGTGGTGGGGCTTAACATTTTTACCATATCCATTAGCGTCAACACATTATTAGACGCTTCAAAGATACTAGAAGATATACTAGAGATACTAGAACCTTCCGAGGGGGCTTGACTACGTTCTTCGGGGGCTTAAGCCCCCCAAGTCCCCCCCAATATCCGCCTATGCCACGGACTAAGATATATAATATATATATCTTATTCCGTGGTAAAAACCATGATAAATAATATTAATAATATATAATTTATAAGTTTTATATTTAATATAAGTGTAGGTACCTATAGACATTATTTATTTTATTATAACATTGTATAGATTTTATATTTTTATTAAAGTATAATCCACGTTCCACAGTGTAAAGTAGATCTTCTCAGAGTTCAGAACTTCAGTTTGTAAATGAAAAGAAGCACACTACACGGTGTCACAGATAGTATGATATTAAAATTTATATTTGACGTTTTTTTTTCATAAAAATGTAGAAAACATGTGATTTATTTTTAATATTATCTTAATTTAGACCATGGATAAATTAGAAATTTGATATTTTAATATATTAAATATTTGTTTTGACTATTAGGCAATCTCAGTGTCATTTTTTTTCTTCAATGTGACAAGGTAATAACTAATAATTATAATATTTTCTTAGGTACACTCTTTGTAATCATTTAAAGCTCTTCCATCTTGTAATTACTTAAAATAATTTGAAACAAACAATTGCCGCTGGACCCACAAAACTTTTAATATCTATCAGATATTCTTTGGTCCCAATTACATCTTATAATTTGAAATTCATTAAGGTATTTGTTATTAATATAATTTGTTGACTCCAGTTTCTATAAAAAAGTTTTAATAAATTTGTTTTGTGTAATTTAATTATTCTTTTCACATTAATCTAAGACCACTCTGTCTGTGGTTGAAGTGGTTGAGTTATAAACAATTTTATATCCATTCATTCTATTCAGTGGATGATGGAATCCATAACACATATTAATTGTGATTCGAATAAAAACTGTCTATACCTAAATTGGTAAACTAGCATTTTATTTTTTGAAGATATTTTAAATATTACCTCAAAAACAGGATGTACTATGTTTTGAATTCAATTATATCCATTATATCAATGATACATTTTCAAGAGATATTGGTTTTGAAATACTAACTTGTTTTTTTATTTTTGTATATAAATTAACAGTTTTGCCATATTTTGACAAATAAAGAGCTTATAAATATAATAGATGATTTATATCTAAATTTAAATTGGTATAAGTAGATATTATAATATTATATGCATAGGTGCAAATTGGTAGCCCCCTCCCCCAAAACCTAGGACATACAATTTTAATATGCTATTTTGCAATGGTCTGCATGCCTTTAATATTTTCACCCCCCCCCCCAAGTCAAAAGTTGAAATTGCGCCTATGATTATATGAGTAAGCTTATTAACAATTTTCAACATCAAAACAAGAAATTTAAATATTTTGTCTTACAGTCGTTTGAGCCACAATCTGTATGATAGGTAGATAAATTAATATTATGTGGTGATTTTATCTTTTGGAATATGTTTTTTGTAACAATTTATTTTAACAATTACCTAAAACATATTATCTGCTATTCATGGAAGTTTGGTAGAATTTCTCCTGAATAATAAGAAATTATAAAAATGATATATTTATTTTAGCTATCTTAATATTTTAGTATAAAATAAATAACTAAACAAATCAAGAAATTATTTAAGTAAATAAACAAAACAAATAAAAATATAATATAATATAAATATATAAAAAAAATATTGTAATATATATAAAAAAAATATATCTATATATAATATTAATGAGTAACAAAAAAATGATGAAATATTTTTTCAATTTAAAAATATTCTTAAGGTATCTTCGACCATATCACCACAGACGTCACATGTGGCAGGAGGTGTTGAGATGCAGCTCGCACAATACCATCCATGGCCACAGTCCAACAGTATGTATTGCGCCTGGTCTGGTACATATTGTACATGGCGCATACATCCAAGGCACTGACTTCCAGTTAGATCGAGTAATGAATTATTTGGCATCCATTTACCTTTTAATAAAAATTGTATATTTTAATTATAACAGAAAAAATCTTCAATTTACTGTATCATTATTAATATTTACCATCTCCTAGGTTAACATGCATTATATGGATGGGCTGTGTTGTGGGAAATTCTACTTTGCAAACTCCGCATTTATCTAATCGATTCGCTCACTCATCACAGCACCATCCGTGACCACAAGGCACCAAAATGTTGGCCGAATTTACTTGGCCCCAACTCAAGGCAAATAAAACATCTGTCTACAGGATCACCTTTAGAATAAAAAGTATAAATGAGTTTTTATTTTTCAATTCTGTTTAAGAGGACGTTAAAAGGACATTTGTTGTCTCTGTCTTACAAGTGTGTATCATAGCAAACTGTAAGCTCGGTAGAACACGTTTAGCTCCGTTAGTTAAAAAATTAGATTAAATTGACCTCTTCTAAAATTTAAAGCTAAGTTTATTATATGGCATCTCGTAGGCTTTGTATTATATTTTAACTTTAAAGTGAGTTATGAGTATTTTAATATGTAACATAAAATTTACAATTTTAAAATTAAAAATAATTATTAATATTATAAAAAATACATTTTTATAACTTGCTTTAAAATTAAAATATAATAAAAAGCCTTTGAGATACTCTACAAAATAATCTTACCTTTACATTTTATGAGGTAAATTCACTCTAATTTTTAAATTAGTATAGCTAAACATGATTTACTGAGAGTAAAATTAGGTATGTTATGCACTTCTAAGACGGAGATAACAAATGTCAGTGTAATGTCATCTTAAAGGAAAATTATTATAATAATAATAATAATAATAATAACTTGCCTTCGAATGTAGGGATATCTAAATCAACTGCATGGTGAGCTAGTTGAGTATTTTGTTCTGAAACAAAATGGAAAGTTATTAAGCTAATGTTTCAGTATTATAACATTTAAAATCAATCTACCGTCAACAAAAGCATCATCTATGCCAAGCTCAACTATTTCATAGACCTCTTCCTCCGCTAACGTATCATTGATATCTGGCTGTTCAACTTCAATACAAATTAAATTGTAGGTATAATAAGTGAATATTTATTCATAAATAATTTATTTTATTTATTATTTTTAAATTTGTTAGAATAATATACAATCTGTAATACAGTTACAATAAGCATATGGGCGTAGAAGAATAAATTACAAAACATTAGTACTTGGGTGGAGAACCGCCCAAGGGTGACACTCCAACATTTTATTTATAGAAATACTCTAAGGCATACCTTCGTTTTCTGGCAGATCAAGGGGTTCATTTCGGTCTTCATTATTTGCTAATCAAACAAACAAAAAGTTATATTTCGTTAAGACAATATGTTTTTTATCATATTTTATTTATATATGCCAGGCACGTATTTGAGGGGGGGGGGCGATGGGGGCGATCGCCCCCCCAACATATGTCCTTATGGCTTATATAGTCCATCTTAATTCTTCATATGTAGGTATCTTATAAATTATAAGATATAAAAAAAATGAATCGCCCCCCCCCCCCAAGATGAGGTCCCAGATACGTGCCTGATATATGCTTACCTTGAATCTGGATTGGCACCTCAATATTGTCTGTATTCCCTATAATATTTATATTTAAAGTATAGTAAGTAAAGTATAATATAATGTATTTTTAACTTAAATGTATAGTTGTATATTACCGAGAAGATGGTGATCTTAAATTAATCCAAGGTTACCACCACCTGGTTGTTGGCACACATTTGGATGCCGGACCATTCCATGATTTTCTGGAACTGCTGCTGCCCGTTGACGACCACGACCCCTCCTACGTCTACCAGCTCCACGAATGTGGAATGGCGGCAATACAGGTGGAAGAGGCTGAAGTCCAACCATTGGTAGCTGTCCAGGAATATTTTCTTCGAGAAGGATTTCTATAATTCCATTTTATTGTCATTTAGTTTATACACCCAATTAAATTTATATGGTACAAACCATTAGCTAAAGGGCCTATTTGCATATCTATATACCCTCTCACCGAATAAGATACTCTTCTTAAATATGCCATTGTGTCATAGCGGCCATAGCGTATATTTCGTAGAGCATCAGCCAAAATGCAGTTATTATTTGTGTCTCTGCTAGACACTATAGATCTTCGTACCTTTAAATTTTGATTTATTAAAATTAAAATTAATTTCAAAAATTTAAGCCATATATAGTTAATTGTCTCACTTGCTGGCCATTGATTGTTTGTAATGTTTCTCTCCGTACTCTACTTTCAACCGATCGTAATCGATCTGCAAAAAATTATAAAAAACCAATCAAAATTCCAGTTATTGTCAACTATATATTTTTATTAAAAATCAATTACCGTAAAAAGACAATATTGCTATTATTGCGGACTAATTGAATCATGTTATGATTTTGAATAAATCGTACTATACTCTGTAATCAAGTAAATTAATTAATTTAAAATATAAAACTACACAATAATAGAAGTTTAATTTTACAGAATATAATATACAGACCTGACTAAAATGGAACCAACATCCAATCAGTCTGCATTCAGGTAAAATTCTCCTCACTGCATTACGCATTGCGGTTTCAAAATCGGTAACGATTTGTAAATTTGCCCAATCAAAAATATCAAAAGGCAAATCTCTTCTTAAGAATTGCCATAATCGAATATACACATTTTCTGTTCTGCGGTTTAGAATGGCATATAATACAGGAACTGACTATAAGAATGAATGTATGATATAAATAATATATTATATTATTATAATAATATTCAGCTACTAAACATAACAATATTTACAATGTTGTCTAATATCACATGAATAGTGACAAACTGCTCCATATCAGTTGGATAACGAGGAAGAACACTAAATGTCCCATCTACTGCTACAACTCGAGCTTGGCGAAAATATGGTGCGTAGTGTTGAAGAAATGCCACATTAGCAAATATTAAACCACCAAAGACTACTGCATTATTATCAAGGTATTCAAGATTACCTTGATAGAATGGGACATTGTTAATATCATCCAATACATTTAAGAGACGTCCTTGCCATCTTAATGACATAATAGTCTCTCCCATAGCCCTTAAAGTATTCGGTACTTGTGGACTAAATCTACGCTGAACATGGCGTATTGCTCTAAGTGCATGTTCTCTTGACACCTCTATTGCTGCATTGGGATATCTGAAAATGGTTAAATTACATTTTAATATAACTATAATTACACAACATTTTGTAGTAATATATTTACCTTCTAGAGACTTCTTCATAAATAGCTCTTGCTGGTATACCCTCGTTTGAAGCCCTCAGTCTTAATGCTGCTAAAAAATAGCCAATTTCAATATCATGACCTGGCCTATGGTTATGTGGCTGGTACATAATAATTGGATCATTCTCAGGGATCAATGACATGGACGCAGTCGATCCACAACCTTGTTCGTATCTTGAACATCTTAACTGCCTAGAGCCATAATATTTTTATATATAATTTTTCATGCATATTTATTATTTTATTTAAATTAACCTTCGATTGGTGGATACATGATTTTGAACATAAGTATAATCTTGCGTATCTGCGTATATTAAATTGCCTCTAATACCTGGAACTCTTCTAGATTGCAAGTTATTGTCTTCAAAATTTCCCAAAAGATGATCAATATTAAACATAATTGGAGATCGAGATCTAGAACGTGGTGTTGATTCATCTTGTGAATCTAAATTATTTAAATTAATAAAATTGAATAAATATGTTTAATGCCATAAGTGATATTTTATTTTATGTATTTATTGCTGTGAATTTTACTGTTTTTTGTTTCTTAAATACATGTACATTTTAACGAGGCTGGGCATTAACGAGTTAAAAGTTTAAATTAAATTAAAACGTTAAATTAATTTTAATTAAGTGTAACACTCGTTACATTTTTTTTAAATTAACTTTTAACTTAATAATTTACTTTTTTTTAGATTAACGTGTTAACTTCAAGTTAATTTTATTCAAAATTATCAAAATTAAATTAAGTTTTGTCTGAAGTATAATGCAAGAATAATTCAAAATATTCTAGACTTTATTTTAGAAAAGCAGGGTTTTTGATAGCTATTGGTACTAAGATGTATTATTTTAAATTGCCCTAGTAATTTTCTTGAGCGTAAAGAAAAACCATCGAATTAACACATTATATGTTTAGAATTATTTATTTTTGCAAATTAGAAAATTTTAACTTTAAACTAAGTAACTTTTTTTAAAAATTTAACTTTTAATTTAACGAGTTAATGAAAAAATATGAGTAACTTTTAACTTAATTGTTTTTAAAATAACTTAAATTAACGAGTTAGAAAAAAATCGTAATCTAGTCCAACCTTGAATTTTAAAATAATTAGTGTATAAAATTTAAAACCAATTTTAGATTCTGAACGGAGTGATGAATGTATTGATTTTACAATGATGTGTGTTTTTTTTTTTTTTTTTTTTTTTTTTTTTTTTTTTTTTTTTTTTTTTTTGTGTCTGTGTACAGCATAACTAGTCGAAATAATGCTTCAATTTCAGACTTTGGGGGTGGTTTCCGATGGCAAAGTGGATATCCTTGGTGCATTATAGAGGTTAAAAGTAAACATTTTCCAACAGTTTTCAAAAAAATCGAGAAAAACATAAAAAAAATGACAGAAAAACGGGAATTTTTACGCAAAACCGTTTTCGACAAAATCGAATTTTTTATTTTGCTATAACTCAAAAACTAATCGATGTAAATACTTGAAATTTTCCACCTTAAATAACGGTTTAGCCTCAAACGATTTATGATATTTGTTGTTATTCAAACAGTATAAGTCGTAAATACTTGAAAATTTTACCAGTTATTTAGATTGCCATTTTCTTTACGTGATTTGATTTTTAAAACATTTTGACTTTTTTTGAGCTATTTATAGGCATTTGAAATAAATAATCAATTTTTTTTTTATAAATGTCGTTAAAAAAAATTTAGCTGAGACAAATTACTTGAAAATTTAATTGAAGGGTCCACATAACTTGTTCTAACTCTCATTCAAAAATTATAAAAATACATAGGCACAGTTTTTTTTTATTAGCATTTGAAGTTCAAATATTGACAAAAATTCGTCAAAATCACGAACATTTTTCACTATTTGGTAGTTAAAAATTTATAAATATTTTACTATCAAAAGCTAAGAATTTAAAATTTAATGCTATGCTCTATGCTGTCCATAAGTTAAGCTTAGAATAATTATAAAAAAGTTTGAGGATTATTCAATTTAAGAAATTTTACGAGTGTTTAAAGTTTTAATTTTAATTTGAAATCAAAAATACACGTGTAAAATAACGTTTTACTAATAAATAATTTTCGATTTTTGTTATTTTTAAAAAATTACTTGACGTAAGATCTTGAAACTTTTACTTAAATGTTTGAATTAGTTTCAAAATAGAATATATGACAATATTTAAGTATAATATATCCTAGACTGACAAATCCGAGGTCCACCCCACCCCCTAATGTACAGCAGAGCGATACTCACTTACCCGCTTTTTAAACTAGTAATCAGTACAAATGTAAAAATATATTTATGTAATAATAGTCCTACCTGTCATGTTGAATTATGTAAAAACTACGTTAATATATACGTTCTCATGGACTGAACAAATCTAACTTCAACTAAGACGAATGACTCTGAAATGACGGAGTATAGATGGTTTTAGGTGAGTCTAAATAATAACAAATTTATTTCTCCCCCTTAATCTACTAATAATCTAAGGGCTAATTGTTCTAGGCTCGACCGGAAATTGAAGTCTACACACGTCTATGGCTGAATTGGCTGATAGTTGATAAATTGGTTCTTGGAGCATATTTCTTGTGAATGTATATAAAAATAAATTTATCTTTATTATATTATTTAATCAATAACACACATTTATTATATAATATAATTTAAAATTATATATTATTATTGTATTATATCACACAATCGTCTACCATCTAGGTATATTTTATCACAGATACTAGGTATTATCTTTATAATTAAGAGGTCGTTACAATAACGTTTTCTCCTAAAATTCAATTAAATTCGTAGTTTTAGATTTCGTAGATTTACTACTATAATAAGACGTTAATACGTTATGTACTTATGTCCTATTATATATAAATTAATTTCTTAATTTTAATTATCTATGAATACAATTAATTATTGTATTTGTGTTCATATGAGTGTGGTTTTTATTACTGCTATACATTTTCCCACGTGAGCAACATATTATCTGGAAAAAAATTTCATAAAAGCTAAGATTTGAAAATTTAATATTTTAATAGGTATAAATTTCGTCATAAGTAGTTCATTCTGGAACCAAAAGATGTAAGAAATGCATTCGCACAATTATTTTTTTTATCGATATTTTATTTCAAATTTTGATAAATTTTGCTAATAACAAAGTTTTGTAATTAATCGTTCAACATTTTAATTAGGTCATACATTTTGAACAATTATATTATCTATAGGTATTCAATAAATTGTTAAAAATTGTTGAATATGCCTCAGTCAATATAGCAAAACAATTAAAAATATAAAATACAATTAAAATATAATTTTATATTTGAATTTTCCATACTATAAAACGTATTTTTATATCATTATGCTATGTCTTCTTATAACATATTATATGATGTAGGTATATTATGTATAAATTCTTTAAGTGCTGAACCCTGATCATAATCAAACATTGTAGTAATATTATAATAAATGCATTGTTTTTTAAAAAAAAATTATACCAACAATACATATTATACGATATAACATTATAACATACCTACCATATTACCATCATACTATACTGATTTAGTAAAATATATTTCCATTGATTATTAATACTAATATTAAATTTATAATCAATGATATTACTATTGGTAATATAAATCTATTTATAGTTAATAAAATATTAAAACATCTTTCACTGTCACACTGACTAAAATGATAATATATATATATATTATATAACCTATATAGGTTATATGTAATTAATATAATATAATTTCTGAACAGAAACGTTTTTCGTATACATTGATGTTATTTCATTAAATTAAAATAACATTTTGTCAATTTACTCTAATATTTAAGCTAACAATACACAATTGGCTCTGCCAAATTCAAATTGCATATTGCGTTTTACAACCTTTGTAAGACGGTGAAAACGCATTCATGCATATAGCATCATCTTAAGAACAAAATATTAAAGATGACAAAAAATAGAGAGCAAACTAACTGGTTATAATAATAATTATATATAATATAATTATTTATAAATTTAATAACTAAAGATTTAAGCGAATTTTTTTTAATACTATCGTCGTTAATAATAAAAAAATTAAAATAAATGTTGACGTTTTTATCTATATGTTGTACATATAATTTTATAATTAAATTAATTCTTTCCAAAAAAACCGCTAACATGTAGATTGGTCAAATATTTGATTACAGAATTCAAAATAGACAGAATATACAAATCCCTGAAAACATTTAACATTTGACACTGTACAACAGTATATAACAGGGGCAGCCAAACTTTTTTTGGCCGCGATCTACCAAAAATATACTTCACTTTTGAGGATCGACTTCCATAAAAAACCTAACCACCATGATTAATTTTCGTGTGCGTAGCCTAAAAATAAATTCTAATACGATCGACTTTGAAATCGTTTGCGATCGACCGTTTGGCCGCCCCTGGTATATAATATAGTATCCTAGTATATAATTTTATTGTCATCTATTTAATATACCTAATTTATTATGTTATTGACGTTTGAAAGAAACAAAATATTATACTGAAGTGGTATTTTAAAATTTCAACCCTTTGGTGACAATAATTGTTTATACAATTCATTATAGTGTCACTATAGGTAGTAGGTACTATAAGTACTTAAAATCTATATAAATTAACGGGGTTAAAATAAAGGCAAATTAAATGAATTTATAATATTTACAAAATAAAAAATCTATTTAATTAATTTATAGTAAAATTATAGATAAATAATAAAGTTTATCTTAAAATTGACTTTTAACAGTGAAAACATTCTCTATTTTATAATATTGAAACCTTTGACTTTAAGGGGTTTTGTTTAGGCAATTATACTACAAATTATAATTTTTTTTAAATTTTCCTTGCAAATCATTGCACACTTCAACTATAAAAATATAGAACTCTTACATAACTGTATATAACAGGGGTCGGCAAGTAATTTCTATTGGAGTCCTAAAGATTAAAATAATAAATCAATGAGGTCCAGTGAAAACAATTTTTTTCAAATCTTTGTACATAATGAAGTAAGTACAATGTATTGACAGGGTCCAAAGTTTTGCATTCCGCGGTCCGAATCCGGACCGCGGTCCACCAGTTGCCGACCCCTGGTATATAATTATATAGTGGCTAGTATTCACAATTCACATTTTGTTTTACACCCAAGTTTTAGTCTCTTATAGGTATCACGTGTGCACATAGGTTCATTTAGTACATTAGAACTTCGAAACTTATATAGAATTCCAACTATAGTGTTAAACACGATCAAAATACAATGTTTATATATATAATTTTTTAATTTTTCATTGTTATTGCATGTCAAAATTATTGATTTATAATCTTGGGAAATACTATAGTCTATAGCAGCAAGGGTTGGAATCTGCAGCGCCTTCTATCGCTCCTAGCATGCAATCTGTGGCTCTTTGGGAAATGCCCCAATATCTAGACATTCTAGAGACCTAAACCCATAATGATGATACCTAAATAATATTTATCGTATCATTATGTTTTTAATGCCTATCAATATTCCCAATGAAATTGGATAGCAAAGTACATTTATTTTTACCATTGCAGCTCTTTGAAAATCATGGTTTTGCAATTTTTTTTAAAAATGACTCATTTACACGAAAAGTTATCTCTGATCTATAGATATAATAGTGAATAGTCAAACATCTAAATATATTCAACACATGTAAGGAAAAACTTTTATAAATAAAAAAACTATATATATAATATACACCATATTATTATATTTACTTATACTAAACTAAGTTTTATTTGTTATGGTTGTGCACGGAAAAATGATCAGATTATACTCAGATAAGTTAACAGTTACCAGTGTCTTGATAGATATTATTATATTATAATCAATTTTAATATCCTATAAGATTTCATCAAAATACGTTAATAAATAATAATAAACATTCGTTTTACATTTTAGGACTGTAAGTATTTAAACTACAGGTTTTTTCTTCAATTATTATTTCATACGATAAATTTTAATATAGGTAATATAGGCTCCAAGTTGGCGACGCGGCGCTCTCGTGCTCACTAGAAAACGCAATATTTACGTTTTTTTATACATATTATTCATATTAACATATTATTACAGATAAACGTTATTATTAATATACACTATATTGTAAATAATTTAAATATTATATGTGCACCGCATATTATTTAATAAAATATAGATATAATTTTATAATATTATTAATTTATTTATTATTATAGGACATATAGGACATATAGGTACATTGAATATTTTACAGAATTAACACAATATTTTTAATGTGAATTGCTTTATTAAAATTTTTTTTTACAATTAATATTATTATTCTAATTCATTATTCATATTATAATACATTAAAAAATTCATTTTTTACGTTTGCATGATGGACCATAAATTATTTCATCCTCATTTGAATTATCATCGGACTCGTCCTCAATAATTTGCTGTTTACAATATGCAGTTTAAACACGAAAGGCCAGAACATAATATTATTTGCACGCAGCAGCATCAGAGCACTTAAATCCTTGTTTTCTGCAGCCGCATGCATACTGCTTCACAATTTTATACATGCACATGTAATTTATTCTAAAATACATTTTGGCGCTGGTTCGTTCCATGAAAATATTGGTTGTAGTCCATTCCTGGTTATTTGCCATCCCCAATCTTTCGAATTTTTTTATTAATTACCTATATTAATATTAGTTTTTCATTTTGTTTAGCCTATTACGAATTTCGGTTGTAATATAAATCATGAATAGTAAAAACTATAATAATTATCCAAAATATAAATAATTTAATAGTACAAGGACTAGTCGATGCCCGGACAGTAGTATCTATCGTTATCGTGGTTTTAAATGTTTTAATTTTACTTTTGTAATAATATTTATATTTTACTAAATAATATGCGGTGCACATATAATATGATTATAGTATTTAAATCATTTATTATATACCTAGTGTATATCAATAATAATGTTTATCTGTAATATTATACTAATATAGTAATATGTTAATATATATATAAAAAAAACGTAAATATTGCGTTTTCTAGTGCAGTTTTTCTCAACTTTTTTATTATGGCGACACACTATTTTTTTAAATTGTTCATACTTTGTGACACGCAATAAAAAAAAAATAAGAATAATACCTATTAATTTTTTTAAATATAGTATCAACAAGGTTCGTAAATTTTGTGTCATTTAATATTATACTTACTACTTCCCATGACACGTTAAGACTTACCCAGTACCCTGCGCCGACGCCCGACAGGCAGCATATTAATATTATTATAGCTCGCCGCGTCTAATATTATAACACATGGATAAATTTTGCTCTTAAACTATTCAAGCTACAAAAAAAATAATGAAACCATATTTGTTCAGAATTTTGTCAGCTACATTTTTGTATAGAAGTATTTTTGAGATAAAATTAATATTTTCAAAGATAATTTAAAAAAAACTGAAAAATGGCACCTAAAATCCAAGATGGCGGAAACTTCCGAAGTTCTGAGGGATTTGGTTAATCAGGAGTCTATAGGCTATAACCAAACTTTTTGCAAAGTTTCAAAACTTTCCGATTTAATTCCTCAGATCACCAATTTTGGAGCTTAAATGACTGGACTAAATATATTGTATAAAAATCATAGGTACCTAATAATAATAATGGTTTTAACTTTTAAGTAGGTAGGTACTATATTATTATTTTTTCTTGTACACTACATAAAAATAATGTTTCTTAATGGCCATTGCCCATAACACAGTATACTAAAAAAACACGTCAGATAAATATTTTCGGAGTAGTTGTACATCGTAACAATTTTTAACAAGTAATAATAATTTATATAGAATTTCGGTGTAATAGTATATCGGAGTAGTTTTAGTCGTAGCATTAAATGTTCGTAGTAATAAATTCGGAGTATTATTAAATCGTAGCAGATGATTCTCGAGGTAGTTGTAGCAACCCGATCCATTCGTCTTCTATCAGCATTCAGCAAGTGTAGCAGCTGATCTTTGTTGTTATTATATGATGAAACGACTTGGTTGATTATTTTTCGCTAACTTAGTTTGTCCTGCGATTATCATTGTAAAATAATTGTAAATTGTAATAGTAATTATTTATCATTATAATATGTGTGCAGCTCTGTAATTGTCCATATTTTATTCTTATCGTTTTTCCATTTTTCATAGTGCACCGAATAGAAAATTAATTCAACCGGTAGGTACACAGACGCAGTATCCATGATGAGGGCGTGTCAGTTGTTCAAAACGTTTCATATCAAGCCAACGCTCGTGACCGGTTTTGAACACAGCGGTGGTTGTGCGACTTTGAGACTGCCCTCGATTTCGATCAGAAGATCTATGGTGAGTTGTATGTTGTTATGTCCATTTGTGTAGTCACTATATTTTTTCTATAGTTATATACATTAGTTTGAACGACGGACTTGTATAAAAAAAAAAAGATCGCCTTTTAATTTAGTTTTCTACCTATTTCTTAATAAAAATGTTTAAGGCTTCCAAGTGTGATGTTGGTGTCCGCAAGGAATCCGACACTTTTGGTGAATTGGATGTGCCGAGTGATCGTTACTATGGCGCCCAAACAGTCAGGTCGACAATGAATTTTCGTATTGGAGGCGAAAAAGAACAGATGCCGGTATGTGCAGTTCTTGTACTTGGTTATTTGATATTAAAATATTACATTTTAATATTACATAAGTAGTGGCTTAAATAAATAAATCGTCGATGAATAAGAATAAGAGTGTTAAGTAGAATTTTTTATTTAGTGCAATAATATATGGCTAAAGGTACGGTTTCTCTGCAGAATTGGAACGTGACACCTAGTATCAACTACTGGTCCAGACATAGTAGGCATCATGATGCTGTGCTGTTCTACTGTTTGACGCTTCAGGGAAACCGTACTTTAAGTAAAAACAAAAATTTAATTTTAAATATCTGTATTGATTATGAAATTAATTTACATTGGATTTGTAAACTTTATAGTGTTACATTTAATAATAAATTTTAACATTTAATACTAAAGATTCCTTTAGATAATGGAGTATAAAATTATGAGATTATTGGATTTCTAATACCAGTATTATAGTTATATGTAAATAATAGACTGTTAAAAAAGTTAATTTCTAGTTATCAAAAATATAATATAAGAGTATAAGACTAAAAAAAAACATTGGCTTTATATTCAAATATCTTGTTATTTAAATAGGTACTATTATTATGTATTATAAAATATAATTATACTAGATAATTATAATGATGAAAATATTAAATCAACAATTTATGGCCATAATGTTATAATGCTAATTTATTACAAGAAAATAATTAATCAATATTAAATAAAATAATTGACGATTTTAAAAATATTACTTGTAATGTACCTTATTACATATCAATTTATTTTAAACATAAACTTAATTCAATGTATAATATAAATCTATAACAGTGGTTCCCAAACTATTTTCCATTGTAGCATATTTAATATTATTACTTATTAGTAGGGAACGGATTTTAATTTAAATAAATATTTTTATGTAGCAATAACATCGGAAAGTTTTCGATATATGTATACGTTTCATTTAATTTCAAGTAATCTGGTGCTAGTTATATTTTAAATATTTTTAAATATTTTAGAATGATTAAATATTTTTAAATATTTTAGAATAATTAAATTTTTTTATAAATAAATACTTAAATTATGTAATATTGTAGAATTTTCCGTTTTTATTTTAGTATTTTACAATACGATATGCGATACGATTAACTCTCTGTATTATACGCGTTTGACATCAAACGACAACGATTCGATATCTTATTTAAATAGTAGGTAGTAATTCCAGTATATGAGTTATATGCGTTCCCTAACTTTTTTCGATAAGTATTCGTATGACCGTTATTCGATTACGTTATTTTCGTATTGTGTCCGTTTGTGTAGTTAATATAAAATAATATTGTTAACTATTTAAATATGCCTAAAGTCACTCGCACAAAAAGGACAAAAGTTAGTATTTATTTGGAAGAATTTCCGAATGAAACTTTTGAAAGTGATGGACAAGTTTTATACTGCCAGTCTTGTGATAAATCAGTATCTATCGACCAACGTGGTCAAGTTATTCGGCACATCAATACCAGTAAACATAGAGGCAATAGAGACAGAAAGCTTAAATTTCAACAAAATTTTATTTCTACATCATCCGCATCTACCAATAGTAAGTCAGTTTTTAATGATGATTTGTGTCGTGCACTAATACGTTCAGACATTCCTCTTTTTAAATTGAAAAATGTTGCATTTAAAAAATTTATGGAAAAATATACTGGTCATAAAATTCCCGACGAGAGTACACTTCGAAAAAATTATGTTAGTGGGGTTTATGAAGAAACTATTTCGAAAATTCAAAATATCATTGGAGATGGGCCTATTTGGGTTGGAATAGATGAAACCACAGACGCCGACGGTCGATATATCGCAAATGTTATTGTAGGAAAATTGAGCACTGAACCATCTAAACCATTTTTGTTATGTTGTGAAGAATTAGATAAATGTAACCACAAAAGTATATGTCAATTATTTAATAATGCGATGGGTGTTTTGTGGCCGAATGGTATAATACACAATAATGTACTTTTACTTTTAACGGATGCTACGCCGTATATGTGTAAGGCGGGAAAAGTGTTAGACACATTTTATCCAAGAATGGTGCATTTAACTTGTCTAGTACATGCTTTTCATCGTATAGCTGAAACAATCAGATTTCAGTTTTTTGAAGTCGATTCATTAATTTCCAACGTAAAAAAAAATATTTTTAAAAGCGCCAAGTCGTGTACAAACATTTAAAGATATGTATCCGGATTTAACTCTACCTCCCGAGCCTATTACAACTCGATGGGGTACGTGGTTATCAGCTGTATTATATTATTCAAATAACTTTGAAAAGATTAGAAACGTTGTCTTAAATTTAGATTCCGATGCTGCAATAGCAATAAAAAAAACTATTGAGCTCATAGAAAGTAAAAGTTTGCAAAACAATTTAGCATTTATTTCCACTAATTTTGGATTTTTAGTTGACACTATTTCAAAATTAGAAACTTCTAAAATGCCATTAACAGAGAGCTTAGAAATAGTTGATAATGCCATAAAGCAATTAGAACGTGTTCCAGGAGAAATTGGAATTTTAACTAATTCTGAAATAAAAAATGTATTGGAAAAAAACCCAGGATTTAATACTGTAATGTCATTAAGGGACATACTATTAAACAAAACTCCGAATAACAATTATTCAGAAATTGAATACACTCCAAAAGAAATAATGTGTATGAAATATGCACCTGTTACGTACATTGATGTGGAGAGGTCATTCAGCCGTTACAAAGCAATGTTAAGACCAAACCGCCGCCACTTTACATTTGAAAATTTCAAGTTGTATGTCGTTTCTAACTGTTTCCCACACGAAGACTATAATGATTCTGAATACATTTTAAATTTTTTTAATATTTAATAATTTTATCTTATTTTCAATTTAAATATTATACATTTATAAATAAATATGTATTAAGTAATAAACAAATATATATTTAAATATTTTTGATTTTATATTAAATTAAAATCCGTTCCCTACTTATTAGTTATTATAAATCACACTAATCATATTAGTCTAATAAGCACTCTAGAACTTATTAAAAAAAAAAAATGTGCAACAAGTTTTCATGGCATAATGGCAATCTTTTAATATTTTAAGGCACATACTTTGGAAAACACTGACCTATAAAGATAGTTTTTTCTATGGTTTAGAATGTTTAGATTGTTTAGAAAATAGTTCTCATATTCTTATAATAGAACTAGGGTATTCTTTGTGGTAATCTTAGTCATTAGAATTCTAAAGTTTTTTAAACATAAATATTAGTTTTAAGAATTATTTGTAGTTGAAAAATTGAAATATTCATAAATTGTCATCTTAAATTTATTCAAATAGATTAAATTATTATGTAATTACTATTTTTTTAGTATCCAGTAATTGTAGCAATGGGTATACTGAAAAAAGCAGCAGCTGAAGTAAATAAAGAATTTGGCTTAGATGCTAAAATTGCTGACGCAATAAGCAAAGCAGCAGATGAAGTAATCAGTGGAAAACTTTATAATGAAGGACATTTTCCTTTGGTAATATGGCAAACTGGATCTGGTACACAATCAAATATGAACACAAATGAAGTATGTACTAAACTGAAAGCAATTAATTAAATTTAATGTGCAAAAAAACCAATTAAATAAAATGTATTATAGGTGATTAGTAATCGAGCTATTGAAATTCTGGGCGGAGAATTAGGATCAAAAATTCCAGTTCATCCTAATGACCATGTAAATAAAAGTCAGAGTTCCAATGACACTTTCCCAACAGCTATGCACATTGCAGTTGCAATGGAATTAAACAACTTACTGTTGCCATCATTGAAACATCTACATAAGGAATTAGATAAAAAAGCAAAAGAATTCTCTGGCATAATAAAAATTGGTAGAACACACACCCAAGTAAGAATAATAGTTAATTTATTTCAATACATTTGAAATTATATGTAAAAGTCTAAATGATGTTAAATCTCTCTGAATGAGCTCATTAACAATCCAAATCACAATAGGGCTCATTATTTTTTGTTCACTAATTAGTAATTATTATTAATAGTCCCAGTTATTCTAATCCTAGCTTTAAAGTGTGTTATGAATAATGTGACATAATTTTCCTATCCAAAAATGAGACAATTCCTATAAGTTTTTAAGAACTACTAATACCTATTGGTTATTAAATACAATTATAAAACCATAATTATTTAATTATTATGCAATTAATTTTACTTTTATATAAAATTAAAACTTATAAATAGTAAAATAACATTTAAAAACTAATTTTTATGTACAATTATAATGTTTGGTGATTGAATAATCGCAATGATCAAACCTCAATGGTATAAATTTTATTACTAAACCCATGGATAGGTAAAATAATTATTTTATTTTATTTATTTGCATAAAAATTATTAAAAGTTTTTTTTTAAAAAAGGCAAACAAAAACAAGGTTATGTGAATATCAAAATCTAGACAATTCATCTTATTTTTCAAAAGTATCAATAAAATAAATACTAAATATATTCATAGTATAATAAATTAAATTAATAAAATTAAAATTATGATATGTATAGTAGGATAAATAAAATAAGCTCGTTTTTAAAAGAAATTTTAAGAAAAGTTAGAAAAAAAATATTTTTTTAATTTCAAATGCTAAAATGTGTTGTATATGTTGTATTTTTTATTGTATAATAATAGAATTGTAAATTACTGTTAATTGTTTATGTAGGATGCCACACCGTTGACTTTAGAACAAGAATTCAGTGGATATGTCAGACAACTACATAATGGTATCAAAAGAATAGAAAATACCTTACCTCATTTGTATGAACTGGGGTTGGGTGGTACTGCTGTTGGAACAGGCTTGAATACTAGAATTGGTTTTGCTGAAAAATGTGCTGAGAAGATTAGTCAGTTAACCAATTTGCCATTTAAGAAATCTCCAAATTTCTTTGAATCATTAGCTGCTCATGATGCCATGGTAGAAGTATCAGGAGCACTAAATGTACTCTCATGTAGTTTAATGAAGATTGCAAATGATATCAGGTTCCTTGCATCTGGACCAAGAAGTGGCTTAGGCGAACTTTCACTACCAGAAAATGAACCCGGGAGCAGTATTATGCCTGGTATTACATAATAATTTAAATTCTCTAATAATTTTATGATGTATTTACTACTATTAATTCTAATCATATTGTAATTTAGGAAAAGTAAATCCTACCCAATGTGAGGCAATGACAATGGTGTGTGCTCAAGTGATGGGTAACCATGTAGCGGTAACGGTTGGTGGCAGTAATGGTCATTTTGAGTTGAATGTTTTTAAACCAATGATTGTGTCCAATGTGCTAAGATCTACAAGGCTTTTGGCAGATAGCTGTATGTCATTTACTGATAATTGTGTTGTTGGAATTGAAGCTAATAAAGAGAGAATTTCTCATCTTTTACAAAATTCTCTTATGTTAGTTACTGCCTTGAATCCACATATTGGATACGATAAAGTAAGACAATCTTTATAAAATTAATTTAAATACATAACCAACCAAATTTGTTAATTAAATTAATTTTTATTTCAGGCTGCTAAAATCGCAAAAACTGCACATAAAAATGGATCTACGTTGAAAGAAACCGCGTTACAACTTGGATACTTAACTGAAGAAGAATTTGATAAATGGGTCAGACCAGAAGATATGTTGGGACCCAAATAATTGATTTAATTTAGCATAGGTGTAAAATGGCATATGTTTTTCTGTTAATAATGTTTAAAATGTTCTACATTGATTTAAAAAAATAAAAAATAAATTGAAATCAATATTTTTTAGTACTAATTTTTTTTTTGTCATTTCATTTATTTACATTAAATTTTTTCATAGATATACAATCAAAATTGTAATATAAAATATGTATATTTAATCCTTAGATAATATACAACCTAATATTATATAATATAATCTAAGATTTAATCTAAAATAAGTCAAATCACTATTAATTATCATTGAATACTTAACCTAAACGAGTCCTAGACCTTGTTAATAGGCTTGAATTTGCCTTGGGCTTATTGTTTTAAAGTTGACAAATATCAATTAATTATGATATATCATTTGGTTAACACTCCATTTACAAGACGCAAACTCTGTTAATGTCAGAAAGTAGTCAATCAATATATGTTTGTCATTCTGATCTAGTGTATTATCTGTATGACCGCTATGGAAAGAAAACCTATTAGTGAATTTGCACAAGTCTGTCACCAAGTACATTGCATAGCTTAAATTTTTAAACAAGAGTATCATTTAAATAATATGATAATTAGCAAACCATGTGTAATGGGTACCATTGGAGTAATAACATTTTCTACAAAAATATTCAAATAATTTACTTTTTACCTAGTATTTTACAACCTAATAGTCTTTTTTCCTTTTAGACTTCTAAAAGAAAATTAATAAATATCATATAATCAAAAATATAAATATATCAAAAAAATTAATTTTGTGTTAGATATTATATTATCTGTTTATCTATATAATATATATAAGTCTAATTTACATGACATTTTTTTTTACTCTTGTGAAACATTGACATAGTGTAACTTTAGTGTAAGTGATATCAAAATTATTAAAGGGACATCAAAATTCAAAAGTACCCCTCAATACCTTTTTCTTCAGTTATTCACATGTAGGTAACAATATTATCACTAAAAAAACAATTGACATTACCCAGATTCTTTGATATATTAAAGACATCTATATTAAAATAATACATAATATAATGGATTTCAATTGAAATAACAAATTATATTTTAAGAGAAATAAGTTCAAAATATTACATACTTAACCAACAAAATGTATTAAACAACATTTTAAATGTTTTTACAAGTACAATAATCATAAAAGCAGTCTTATCATTATCCAAAATAAAACTTTAATTAGTATAAATAGAAAAATGTACTATTTATGCTTTCCCTGTGATCCATTATGTGGTCTATTTCCATTTCTGGTACGGCTTCTTCTCTTTTTTAATAATAATTCCCAATCTTTCCGAGCTAACATATACAACTGTAGTGCTGCTTTGGCATCTTGAACAGAACTATGTTCTCCTTCTTGTATGCTAGCTCCAAGAAAATGTAACGTCAATCGTTTTAGACCAGGCGTTCGACCTTCTGTTAATTGCTTAAATTGCCAATATGTTGAGGTGTCTCTAATCATATGTTTGGGATGTGAAATTCTTAATACCCTTAAGTCATGCTCCAGTGCATGGCCTACCAATAATTTGTTTTTGAGTATTTGTGTGACTTCTTTTTTTACTTTGACAAATAATTCTCCGTGTTCAATGTCTTCAGGTCGAATGCCACTTACCGGCGTACGATAATCCGTCACTTTATCAGTGGGCTTGACAAACTTATCATAAATAGTTTCACCCTTAGAGTTAACTATAGAAACACGAGCTAACATATTTCCCTGTCCGTCAGGGTGTATGCCGACCATTTCGCAGTCAATGGCTACAACTTCAATATCTTTTTTTTCCGGTTTCTGAAATACAAAGAAGTATAGGTAAGCAAACATCAAATCAATTACACTAATCAGGTCGCAACCCTAGACACTCGGATTAAGTTACCTGTACGACGACATTGTTTAAATTACTGACGGGTGGCGGTAAAGCGTTCGTAAACTTTATCCAATTGTTGGCGCCGTTGGCATTTTTATGAACCGCCGAAGCGACGTTTTTGTTCATTTTCGGCTGCAATATTGGGTAAAAATAATAACCGGAAGTCAGTAGAATAACACGATGTAAACACGGGATCGAGTAGCAATCACTAGCTAGTAATCATCTGTCTGTGGACAGCAGAAAACTGGAACTTCAAACTGGACAGCTGGGATACAGGATTAGTGAATAGTGATTACCGGTTGATAAGAGACAAGAGAACACATGAATTACACGACGGATAAGTAAAAAAATAATAATAATTGAACTATATAATATTATTGTGATAACGGGCCCCCCGACGATCGTGTTGCTTGTTGGAAGTACGTCTTGGGACCACACACAGTGAGTATCAGATGGTTAATAATGTTAATATTATAGTATTTGTAGTGGGTAGTGGGTATTGACTAGGGGATAGTTGGGAGGAATTGCAGATAATATTATAATATTGTAATAACTATAATGAGTTGTAGTTTATAACTACTATTATAACACAATAACAATATTTTTGCAGCTAGTTGAGTAGGTGGTGTATAGAATAAAAACGAACGCGACAGTAAGACACTAAGACCAGAACGGAAACGACATAACCTCGAAAAGTCGAAACATCTAGAGCGGTGAAGGTATGATTGTGTATAGGAATGTTGTATTATCTATTTTAGGTTAAATTTGAGGTGGCTTTTAAAAATAATAATATATAACAATCATAATAATTAAATCGGCGACGATAATAATAACAATAATAATGACGATTGACGATAAGTCGTTGCCGTCATCGGGCCAATTTAAATATTTCGAATAACGATAATATTGTTATTATTTATTATCGAATAATACCTACCGATTCGCGAGTTCATGACTCGCCACTCACGAGACACGAGTAGTTTCTAATTCGTCGTCGTCGTTGTCGCTCGCCGATCGTCGTCTGTCGTACAGAAATAGTTGACGAGTCGTAGTCGGTCTTCTACTTATCACGTATTATAGTACCGACCAAAATAATATCAATATTTATTATTATATTGAATATAATATTGTGTTCGGTTTCGTGCTAAATTCGTTGTCGTCATCTCTGAACAAGTAAGTAAGTTTAATGTTAATATCTACCAAAGTTTGTGCTCTCGTTTTGGCTTTCAAGGCTGTAGAATACTAAACGTTCCAATCAGCAATCTCTCTATTTTACTGTTGTTAGTTTATTTATCACTCCAACACAGGTACTTCTTTCGAAATATTATAATAATTAATAACCGTTCGAATATTGTTGCCTACCTACACACATGTGGCAGTCTAATTTACGTACATAATGGTTGAGTTTCTATAATCGACGCTGTTGCGGTGTACACAATAAATCATTATAATCGTAATAATAGATCGTTCCGTCGATCGCCTCGAGGGAGAATTTTTACGTAATCAATTTCCCGGTGGCGCGACGTCTATAATAGACACAATAATTGTGTGTGCACCTCGCGGTTACTGTTATTGCGAACGTTGCCGTCCAACACTGCAACTGATTGTGGGCTCCAAGGTAATGGATGCCCCTTGGGGTGTGTTTTGTCAACAAATCTAACTTTCACGGTCCGCTACCTCCCTCCCATACCTAATGAATGTTATGGGTTTATTGTAGTCTTGTAGATTGTGGTACTGCTTTTACATGTTAAGCATTAAGGATATTGTTTTTGGTCAAAAAAAATTTCGGGTTGTCGCCCTTTGATGAGTCACTCTCGCTAAACTTTCAATGCTACCAGTCTGAACGCTCATCATTCTATGGGTAATGTTTGCCAATTGGTGTTCTCACCAAATTTTATATCACTACTAGTTTTTGTGCTATTTAAATCTACTTTCTTGATATACGATAGTACAATATGAAAGGTATCATTTTTTCTTAAAGTTAGTATTCAAATTTAACAATAATCATATATATTTAAAATATTTTAATACTTAACACCGCCCATGGTTTTCCTTATAAATAAAACTAACATTAATATCCATGGATGTTACATTGTTACCTATTATTCAAAAGCTTAAAATTAGCAAGGTATTTATATGCTTACATATTATATGACATTTATGTTGTTTATAAACTTAAATTATAATTTGTTATTTAAGTAGTAGTAAATAAACAAAAATTTTTGAAAATATGTTTAAATTATGTATCGTTATGGTTAGCTCATTAAACAATAAAAAATAAAAGAATAGCACTGGAATTAACATAAATCTTTTACAAACTAACTGACATTTGTTTATTTTAATCATATTTTTCGTGTAAACATTATTTGTCTTGTTTGCCGTGATGTAATGAACCAATAATTTAACTTTTATTTGTAGTTTTTAAACATACAAATAGTATAGTATATGTGTATATACTGTATATTGATAAATTAACCAAATTATTTTATTGTTTTGTTATATATTAGCTATCTATACTCATACCTATATGTTATCCTTGTAGTTGGTTTTTATTCATTTATTTTATACATAACCTACCATTTCAATTAAATATTTTTGTGTAAACCAATTATTTATTGATTCAAATAGATTAGTTTGTTAAAATCTCTTAAAGAATTTTAAATATACTGTCAACTAGTATAATTTTTTGTTTAGTGTATCAAAATAACTTTCTCAAGTTTTAAGAAACATAAAATAGTCATTTTTTTTTATCTATTTCATATTATTTTTAGAAATAGCTATCAAGTTAATTAGAAAAAATGAGATACCAGATTATACATGGAAATTTCAACGTAAGTTTCTGTAATAAAATACTTGTTTAAGACTATTTTTATTGGTTACGGCTAAAATTAAATGTGCAAAATATTTGAATGCATATAGCATTTTTTTAAATTTTTTTATCTAAATAACAAAACTTATTGTACTTGTACATTAACGTAGGGTTATAGGTATTCAATTTTATTTAACTACTAATTTTTAATTCAATTTCTTACAAAAATTTTCCCAATTTTTGGATGATTTTGTTTTGTTTTATTTAGTTGTTCAGTAACTCATTGTTCCTTCAGAACCTTAACAATATTATATTACTATACAGTACCTAGTTATTTTATTTATTAATTATTTTAAGTACCTATCAGAAAATACATTTTTCTAAGATATTTTAATTGCGTGAATTCAACAGGAATGATGAAGCTGATCAAGTGATTAAACCAGTGTGCTATCTTGACAGTGATGAGTACTAGAGACGAAACAGATGACCGCTATATTGACGATCCTATCAGAACTTGCAAAAAACCACCTTACAAGGTAAAGTCACCATCATATGTTAACATATCTAGATCTATAAATGGTTATACATCATCTTTAACTCAGTACGATAGCAAGAAACGCGAGAGTCGTTCGAGAGATTGTAGCCCTATCAATGTACGTACAGTTAATTGTAACATGGAAGACCAAAACATTATGACAAAATGTTCAATAACTGATACAGTTGATTATAGAACTGAATCTGCCAATTCAATAGTTGTAAACACAATCCAAAGACTTTACGGTTCTAGTGTTAAAGTGTCACCTAAGGAAAAAAGATTAAACAACATTCCTACATCAACTGTAATACAAAGAGAACATGCTGATTTACCTGTCTTAAAGTTGCTCAACCCCCAATTCCGGGCAAAACTAGTAATAAATCATAATTCACCATCCCCAAAAATAAAACCTTCACAAATAACCACTAATGGTAGTGATGTAGATATTAATGGTGGTAACTACTTTATTAAATTAGTTAACTTAGAATGTGATGCAATAAAAAAATTAATATCACAGGTAGAATGCTTATTACCAATTGCTCCTGAACATGGTCAGGCTCGTATTCAAGCAATCATTGGTAAATCAAATTTGTTAATGTCCAAAAAAATTCAACAATTTGTTGGTTTATGTGAGAGTAATATATCTTGTGCACATGATGATTTGTCTAGACCAAAAAATAATGATTTAGAAGGGTTTTGGGATATGGTCAAAATACAAGTGGATCAGGTGAAAACTGAAATGCGAAATATTATTGATATAAGTAATAAAGGGTGGCCTGATGACGAAGACCAAAACAAAGATAAACCTATTAAAACTATTAAAGTAAAAACGAAAGCAAAAAAGCCAATTGTTTTAAATTCAAAATATGATGCGGCTAGAAGAAAAGCAATCGAAGAACAACGCAAGGCAATGAAAAACTTAAAAAGTGATGATGTTATATTTTTTTAATTATACACATGTAAAAATTAGACTGTAATATTATGTGTTAATGAGTATTATAATATTTAATTAGTAATTGTTTAACTTTTTAATTTATATATTTTGTATACTATGTCACTTGTATTATTGTAAAAACATTATTTTAAATTTTTAAACAAATTTTAAGAAAATTTAAAACAAATTGTTAATACATTATAATTATGTTGATTGAATATTTTTAACTTTTTAAAACAAGTGCACTTATAGTTAATATACATTTTGTATTTTGCTTTAACCAAACCATAGAATAAGATATAACAATTAAGACAAATTTCTATATTAAAATTTTATATGAACAAAAAAACTAAAATTGAATTACCTAATTAAAATATTTTTTTTAATTATTTATAATTTATTGTTTTGCTCAATATTTATTTACCTAAGTATTTATTTATTTACAATCATATTTTGTTTTTAAATTATTTTCTTATCCAATTACTTAATTATTATTTATATTGCATAAGGAATTTTAATTCCTACCCATATTATAGTATAGCTCTTTATCTGATTTACCTTCTGTTAGATGTTCAAAATTATATTGTAAGTAGATACTCCACGGAATAAATAATTTGTCTTTAAAATTCTTACATTAATTATTAATCCTAAGGCTAGGCTATAAGTTGTCGATAGCAGAACTTAAAGAATCATAAAAACTTATTTTTAATTTTTAATTGAGAAAAACTAAAAATTCATGACAATATTAAAATAAATATCGGTCTTAATTACTACAGTCAGTTGGGTACTTAGTTTATTTTAAATTACTACTAACATCAAATGTAAAAATAAGTTGATAAGGACCACTCTGTCCACTCACCAAGCTTAACTATAGGGGATACTGTCTCTGTATTTAAAATTTAAATCAATCAACAATTTATTAAACGTATAATCTGTTATTGTTGTAATAAAGTTATTGACAGAGACTCCAGTGTTAGGTAAAACAATTTATGATTAGATGTTGATTAAATTTTTTAAATATTACATTTGTATTATTTAAAAACGACACATTTCAATAAATGTATAATTGTTTAATTTGATTATGAATATGTTAAAATAAATATAATTTGACAATAGAAAATAAAGTAATTTATCATAGGTACCCATTAATTCTAATTGCTCTTATAGTTCATGATTCCATTGAATTTGTTTAGTTTAATTTTTTTTTATTATTATAAAAAGACTTAATTTACATTATTACCTCTACTATAATTAATAATTATATTGATCTATTATATAGCATTCACAATTTGAATAAATATACATTTATTATTGAAGTTTATAGTGTTCAAATTAAAGATAATATTATAATCCCTAAAGTTATAAACTTTAATCATTGGTTAATAATAGAATTTTTTGGTCTAGTGCTGGTAACATCCTGCTATAGAAGGTACTTTAATTGTAAAAGCCTGTCTACATTGGCAACAATATTATAGTTCAAGTTAAAAATACACGAGAAGAAAAACAGATTTTAAAATTCATTTTAACCCATTACGTTATATTATTATATTACCTAATTCTTAGTATGAACAGTACTACTAATAGTACTAAAATAATGCACTTATATGTGTATATTTTTATTTAAAATTTTAATTTTATGGCATATATGTACCATTCGAATAAATCATTCTTTTCCTTTACTTGATGTATCTGTGATTAACCGTTTTATAACTATATTAAGTTTATTATATAGCTACGTTAAAAATTAGGATTCTAGTGACTGTATCTACTGTCTACGATGTTTAAACAATTAATAATGTTGTAACCTACTGTTTGAGATTTTTAAACATGTAATAGGTATTTATAATTATCACATTAATTAGCATTTTTCAACGATTGTTGAAACTCGAAGTTGTCATCATTGTTTACGATGGCATAAATGTACCAAGGTGTGACTGCAAGGTTTTGAATTTCAACTCGTCTTTATAAGTGTAAAGACCAATTTAGTATCTATTTTTTTATTTCGTAAAAAAATAACATTATTTTTAGGTATATTTATTATTTACTCATATTTTATGAGTTTTTATTTTTTGTACGTATATTTAGTATTTAGTTACATTGATAATATAAATAGTATAAAATAGCTACCTATCTTAACATTGTAGAAGAAATAATAACTTTTAGAGGATAAATTAATTTAATAAAGTCTATTGAGTTAAAAAACAATTACAGAAATAAACAATATAATAGCTTTTATAATAACAAACTTTTTCTTGTAGGTTAACAATGTGTGTACATCAATTTGTTCATGATTTTAAAATCATAATACAAAATATAATTATTTAATTGATCTTTCTATGTAATGTTAAATTTATTTTAGTTAGCAAAACGCTGTATACGAGTATACGATGGCATGCATAACTGTACAACACATAAAAAATAAAATATAATACTGTATAGTACATAACTTCATAAGTGTCATTCTTACATTTATATTTTATATAGACGTAAAACATAACGCAGATTCAAATATTCAATAGGTAGTAATAATTTAAATAGTTACAATCCTCCCCACCCGCAACCTCGCACCCACAAAGATCTTACTCTCAAGCAACTTCTGGAATAAAACAAGACACCTCACCCCTTAACATAAATCAACAAACCGATATTAACTCAACTCTTAACAACTTCATATCAGAATTTAGGTTCATAATAACCCCACTTATATCTCTACTTACTACTGTTTTTTCACGTCTTGTTAAAAATAACAATGGTAAATAACTCCTTCACATCAAACTCTTTCATTATTCTCCTTTGGAACTGCAATGGCATTCTAAATTACGTAAATGAATTAATAGTCGTGTTACACGAGAAAAGAATAGACATTGCTCTTATATCCGAATCCCATCTTACCGAACGCTCCAAATTAAATATTCCTGGCTATCACCTAATCACATCTCATCATCCAGATGGTACTGCACACGCTGGCTCCGCTGTACTAGTTCGAAATTTTATACACTTCAACTCTTTCCCAAGTACAACTGAAAACTATTTACAAGCCTGCGCAATCTCTATAAACTTAAATCACATTCCTATAACAATAGCTGCGGCCTATTGCCCTCCTAGACACAACATAACAACGTAGCAATTCAAACAGTTTCTCACTTCGCTTGGCCACAACTTCATTGTTGGCGGAGATTTTAATGCAAAACATCCTCATTGGGACTGTCGAACGAGCAACCCCCGAGGTAATAACCTAATACAGCTCATCTCTCCCGAACAATACCAAGTTTACTCTCCTTCACTCCCAACTTACTGGCCCACATCCCCAACCAAATGTCCAGATATACCTACTTGATTTTTTTATCTCAAAAGCTCCAGATCACCTATTTCACCATGTAGAAAACTTTAATGACCCTATACTGAGTGGCCGTTATACGTTTTGTACGCACGTACAAACGTAGAATTATATTTAATATAAACTAAATTATACAATTTAATTTATATGTTTAGAATGAGTAATTTTACCTCAAAAGTTATATTTTTTTGACGATGATCATGAGTATTTACTCATGATCATCGTCTACGCATTTATTAAGTTTATCAGATTTTTATAATCAGATTAAAATTATAAATAAGTAGAATAAAAAATGTAAAAAGATATTGGGTAATTTTTTAAGAACATTATTGTAGTTAAAATATATTTTATTAAGGAATTTATTTTATTCTTTTGTGCATTTTTAGTTAGCGTTAAAGGCATTACAGTCCGGGCTGTAAGTTTTATATAATTATTATTTTTCGACGGAACGATTTGTCTAGTCTGACCATTTCAGATAGATAGTCAGTTGGTTACGTATACGTAATGTAAACACTAAATTGTATGTAATATATGTTTTATACAATGTCTGGAATTGTGTACATTTTAAGTTGCTGTACAAAGTAATTAGATTGTGCAAGTTATACATTATATGATTCGCGAATTCACGATGCGTACAAAAATCATTGTAAAAATCACAAATTGTATAGGTAAACATATTCTAAAAATCACATTTTAATCACGATCATAAAATTTTTCATGTAAAAAAAATATTATTATAAAACTACCACTACGTACTACTAAAATAAAATATGATTTTAAATAGTTTGTCAAATATGTCAGCATAAAAATCACTGTAAGTCTGTAGGTTCTTACATATTATTGTATCATTATTTATTCTTACAAAGTTACAACCAAGTGAGTTATGACAGCGAGAGTTACATAATACATTTTTAATGGTTTTAATAATATATGTAGTTTTATAATAATATATTTAAAAAAAATTATATAATTGTGGTTAAAATGTGACTTTTAGAATAACTTTTTTAAATTTTGTGATTTTTACAACGATTTTTGCACACATTGATAAATGTAAAATTCCGGACTATATGTAACATATATTTATTTATCATTATTATATATATAATATGTATGTTCATAGATCATAGATATTAAAGATCTTTATATTATTATCTTTATGGACAATCACCCGCACATTCTAAAAGTCGTTTACATTTCCTATACATAAAATATAATGGAAACTAGAAATAATAATATTGCTTCTCTCCTAGCCAGTCTCAAAACATGTGGTTGGTGACTGGTGAGAGCATGAATCACCACTATCATCAGGATCATCTCGAGGACAGCTCTGCTGTGCGTATAGGGGTTGACCAGCGTACCGCTGCATAGAGCACGTATATACACAGAATTATATGACAAGCGCGGGCCTTTATAGGACTTTAAATTATATTAAATTGAATTGGACATTGTTGATTTATAATACGTGTATTGTAATCGTTTAATGTGGCGGAAAAATTCGGTTTAATCGGACTCGTGGGCGAACGGACTTTCTCATCGTCTGTAGTCCTTACCCATCACACTGTATATACAGCGTGTATCGCGAAGATCTGATAATAGTACATTGAAATTAGATACTTTAAATTAGGTAGGTATGTAAATCGTCAGATACTTGCCGTGTATTGTAGCGGCGTAAACGTAAAACCTTGTACTACGATATTAGTGGTTTACCGGATACACCGATAACATAACATATAATATGCTGGGACGTATCCGAGAGGGGGGTCAGGACCTGAAAATCCTTCTATATTTTACATATTATGTTTAAAATAACTATTTATTTTTAATACCTACATAAACATTTTCAGTTATAATTGGCTTAAACTCCAATTAAATTAACTATTCACTGTTATGTATCATAATATTTTATGAAAATATTATTATAGCGTCTAATAATATTGATTGATATTGATGGAGAACGACCGTTATCGATGTTGGTCGGCGACGATTAACAACATTATTAAATTTGTGTAAATTAAAAATATTGTTATAATATTATACCGTCATCCGTCGTTCGCCAAAATTGTGACAAGTAAATTATTTGTTTATAAGAAAATAAAATTTTTGCTTTAAAAAAAAATGTCAAAACTTAAATTCAGTAAAATCGCAATATATTGTCTTGCATATACAATCTATACGTATATAGATAGGTAAGTCGCTGAAACGGCTTCGTAGGCGAAAAAAAAAAATCATATTATCGCTAAACTCGAAACATACCTAATTTATTATTACGCGTTTAATGTGTGGTGGTGTATACGCTGTCGAAAACGCCTACCCATTGTCCGTGAATTAGCCTCATCGCCGAAATCGTAAATAGGCGCCTCTACCTACCTCATATACTTCAAGACATGTTACGAATATCTTCTGTTAAAATCGTTTTTAGTGACTAAAATTATATTATTAGCGTGCCCGAAACACTTTTACGTATAATAAATACATACCCACCTGCGAAGCTGATGCCCTCGATCGAGCACAAATATGCGGATAGTATATAATATTTTTATACAATAACAACTCGTACATGCAGTTACACGAATAACAGTAATAACACTATATAAAAGGGGGGGAGGATCGCCAGCTTTCGGCTCGCAAAACAATTTTGTTTAATCCACGCGATAAATTTATATTATTTGTAAAACAAACTAACGCATATACCTAATCCACATCTAACGAGAACGTATTATTGTGCTCGTTATATTTGTTGATGTGAAACCAGTATTTTTTTTAATCATTGCGCACAACACATTTTGCAATATGCAATCGACATTTTATATTATGGTATCTAGTGTTAACTGTATCCAGTCTTACTGTAAACTGTACTTTCCTTAAGTTTGTTGTACAAAAATAAAATATTTATTAACTATCTATAGGTACCTATTTTTATACTTTTCTCGTGTCCCTCTATAACAACTGCAGTGTAAATAGCTTTTGTTGTAAAAAAGTATCATGTGTTTTGTTTCAACATTTAATTAGGTATAATTTCCTCGTACCGCAGACGATATTTATTATTTTTTTGTATTGGATTCACGGCAAATAAAATATAAAAATATAATTTATCGTTGATGTTTTCATTACCCATATTTATAAATGACAAATAATAGTTTTAATGGAGGTTTAATTAATAGATATTATTACTTTTATATAATAAAACATAATATAATATATTATAATTAATTCGTTACATATTATGTAGGTTATATGCCCATTCGAATGAGTAATGATGCGCAAGTACATTTATAATTTATGTATGTGTCTGCAATAACAGCGAGGTTAAAACAATATTAACTTAGAAAAAAAACTACCGATGCGATTAGTGTGCACACAAAATGAATAATATAATATGTTGTAACCCGATGTCGTGGACGGAAACGAATTATTTAGAATAGGTACCTATATCGAATTGTTATGTACATATATCTGGTTTAAATTTTAAAATAAACAAAAGAAATTTATATAAAAAAAAATTATCTCACACCCAACACTCATGTACAGGTATGTACAGGTCTTGCAAAAGTTCAACTCATTTGTTATTGACCATCATTGCAGTTGTATACATGGTATGTATACATAGGTAAATAAATTCATAACAATATAACATTTACAATAAACTTAACAAAAATATTCCTATTTACTTTAAATGAAAATATAGTATATTATCGAAATTATACGATTATACCCCTACATATATAATGGCACAGTGTACGAGTGTACCAATAAATATAGATAAAAAGTACGTGTTATACCGTATATGATGAAACATAAATAATATTGTATCATAATAAAATTAGAGACCGTATTTGTATGCAAAATATATTGTAGAATATGCACTTATGACTTATCTGCGCATAATTAAATTCCGAAAATATGCAATGAATATGCATAGGTATTCGTATTCTATTTGTGCATAGAACTTCATAAAGACTATATTATGTTTTTAAAGACGTATATCACTTATACATTGTAACTATTATGAGGTATTTTTAATTTTTTTATTAATTTATTTTTAAGCAATTTTAATTGCATTAACATTTTGTATTTATATATTATGTATTTTTCACTTTCTGCCGTACGGCTGAATAATCAACACATGTTTTTGTCACGCTCTTACGTTATTACGTATAAAGTTAACTTAAAACCATCAAAATTTTTTTTTTTTTTTTTTGATTGATACGCCCGCATTCGTGAGATTACACCGGAAACGATTCTGTGAGTATTACAGCCCGTTAGGGCACCCCGGGCCCAAAAACCCTTTTAAACACCGCTTTTTAATTAGTCCCACTAATTACCGTCGCGATGAATAACAAATCACCACTGCCAAAAAAAAGCGATAAACAAAAGCCATTAGTGGCACCGATAACAATAATCAACCAAAACTCTATACTATCTAAAGCCGGGCCACCTTCAGTTACCCCCACTGCCAGCGATGATGATAATATCTTCGACTGGTCTACAGCCTGGTCAAAAAAGACAGACAAGAGAAAAAAAAATCAAAATAATTCTCCAACGGGTACCTCTCCAAATCTTAAACATACAAACTCTACGTATACTTCTAAAAACAGATTCTCTCCACTTGCTCAAAGCAATGACGACATTCAGATGGAAACTGATACCTCAACAAACACATCGCAGAAAAAACTCCCATTACCACCACCTATATTTATCAAAACCGATATAGTGCAGTTTAATATCTTCTGCGAATCCATTAAACAGTTGACTCAACCTGAAGGTTTTTTATGCAAATCTTCCGTAAATGGTTTAAAATTAAATACATATACAACCGTCTCATATCGAAAAATTATAAAATTCTTGAAAGATAAAAAAGTCAACTTTCACACTTACCAACTTAAAGATGAAAAATCATATAGAGTGGTAATAAGGCACCTCCATCATTCTACGCCTGTCGACACTATAAAAGAGGAATTAAATTCCAAAGGATTCACTGTCAGGAATATCATTAACGTTCTGCATTATCAAACTAAAACACCCCTCCCACTCTTTTTCGTGGACTTGGAGCCTTCACCATCAAACAAAGATATTTTTGCAATAGACACACTCTATTACACAAAAATAAAAATTGAAGAGCCACGTCCCAGACGCAACCTAATTCAATGCACGCGCTGCCAGTCCTATGGACATACCCAAGCATACTGCAATCACCAACCTAGATGTGTTAAATGTGGCGATAACCACCTATCAAGTGAATGCAAGAAAGATAAGGACTCTCCTGCAAGCTGTGCTTTATGTACTCAACCACACCCAGCCAACTACAGAGGGTGTCAAGTACACAAGGACCTCCAAAAATTCAACCGAAACTCCGCACCAAAATCCACCTCACGGGATCAAAACTCCAAACCAAACTTCGTCTCAACATTAAGCTCCTCAAAAGACTCACCACACCAGGCCGTGCCAACCCAGATCAACAGCAATGAAAAACCATCATACGCCCATACAACGTCCAAAAGAAACACCACCTCGAACTCGGTCAACCATGATTCAACAGTCCCGCAAGCCCCAACCCTAGCATCCTTCCTCGAAGAATTTAAATCACTAATAACTCCTCTCATTTCTCTTCTTACATCACTAATTACCAAATTGTTCAGTCATAATGATAAATAATGCAACAAATATTATTCTCTGGAATGCAAATGGCTTATCCCAACATAAACATGAACTACACAATTTTTTAATTCAAAATAATATCCACATAGCTTGTATCACTGAAACCCACCTAACTAAAACACTAAAATTAAAACTACCTGGTTACTCAATATACCGTGCAGATCATCCGGACGGTACGGCTCATGCAGGCTCTGCCATAATCATTGACACTAACTTAGTTCACAACCTACACTCAATCAATCCACAAACCAACTTCCAGTCAGTTTCTATTCAAATTTTCCTAAACCATATCCCGCTAACCCTTGCTTCAGTCTACTGTCCTCCCAGCCAAAAAATCACCACACAAGATTTTGCTCAACTTTTCACCTCATTAGGGAATAATTTCATTGCAGGTGGTGACTTTAATTCCAAACACCCAGTATGGGGTTGCCACTCCACCTCTCTAAGAGGTAAAATCCTACACAAAACAATTACCGATCATAAATGGTCACACCTCGCACCTAATGGACCGACATACTGGCCCACTCACACCAATAGACATCCAGATATCTTAGACTTCTTCATATATTCCACCCCAAGTAACTTACCCCTTGCTATATATAACATCACGGATCTTTCCTCTGATCATACCCCAGTAAAGCTAGTCATTGATGGTGTAACAAACCAAATACCAATAAGATCTTCTCTAACCTCAGGTCCAGTAAACTGGACCCACTACAAAAACTACTTAAGTAACAATACAAAATTAGGCATACCTCTTAAAACTGCCCAAGACCTTGAGAAAGCTTCTGTCACATTTGTAGAAATGATCCAATCCGCGGCCAAACTGTCCTCGCGTCCAAATAACAACTATTCAACCAACACGAACACAATTATGGACAAATACCCACTCCCGGGCCACATCAATATACTCTTAAGACTAAAAAGAAAAGCTCGTGCCAAATGGCAAATCACAGGTTACCCTAACGACAAACGAATCTTTAATAACCTAACCAACAAACTTAAAAGGCAACTCCAAAATCACAAAAATCAATCCTATAATAGCTACATCTCTAACCTAAATCCAACAAACGGCTCGCTTTGGAAAGCAACTAAAAAAATTCTTAGACACATCGAACCCACTCCTCCAATCCGTCGCCCCGATAACTCCAAAATCACTGACGACGTTGAAAAGTCCAACGTTTTTGCCGAACACCTTGCTACAGTTTTTAAACCAAACATTATACAAACTAACCCCCAGCACTCTGCCAGAGTGTTCGAGTTCTTAGATAGTCCACTACCAGTCTCTTTGCCTGCAAAACCCACTTCCCCAAATGAAGTTTTCTTCTATATAAAACATTTAAAGCCTGGCAAAGCTCCTGGTCATGACTTGATAACTGCTCTATTTTTAAAACAGTTACCACCCAAAACAATAATACTTTTATCATATATATTCAATTCTATACTCCGCCTTTCTTATATGCCATCTATCTGGAAACATGCTCAAATAATTCTCATCCTTAAACCAGGTAAACCTCCCGAAAACCCATCCTCTTACCGTCCTATAAGCCTTCTGTCTGTCGTAGGAAAACTATTTGAAAAAATACTCCTAAAAAGAATTACAAAAATTGCCACAGATAATAAAATTATACCTGATTTCCAATTCGGCTTCAAATCTAAACACTCCACAATCCACCAACTGCATAGGGTCGTCGACCAAATTTCATCAGCCTTCGAGAGCAAAAAAATCTGCGTTGGTATTTTCCTAGATATCGCACAGGCTTTCGACCGAGTTTGGCACCCTGGCCTACTCTTTAAATTAAAATCCTTCTTGCCTGCTCCGTACTTCCTACTAATTAAATCTTATCTAAGCCAACGAACATTTGTTACCAAAATTAACGGCGCCTTATCCAACCCTCAAATAGCAACTGCTGGTGTTCCTCAAGGCAGTGACATAGCTCCCTTCCTATTCAATGTCTTTACCAGTGACCTACCTCTAAACGAAAGCACACTACTTGGTACGTTCGCGGATGACACTGCTATTCTTGCTACTGACAAAGATCCCATCCAAGCTTCCCAAAAAATCCAAAACCACCTAACTGTGCTAAACTCCTGGTTTCACGACTGGAAAATTAAAGTTAATCCATCAAAATCCTCTCAAATTACTTTCACACTCCGATCCTTAGAATGTCCCGCAACCTTTATCGGCAATGCACAAATTCCATCTTCCACGCAAACTAAATATTTGGGCTTAATTCTCGACAAACGCCTTACATGGGGTCCCCACTTAAAAACAAGCGTAAAGCTCTCAATTTAAGACTCCACCTTCTTAGACCTCTACTCCGCTCAAAGCTCTCATTAAAAACCAAAAGAACAATATACATGGCTCTTCTAAGACCCATGTGGTACTATGGCATACAACTTTGGGGATCAGCCAAACCCTCGAATACTAGAACAATCCAGGCATTTCAGTCTATCTGTCTACGTCTAATATCAGGTGCCCCTTGGTACATTACCAATGAATCACTTCATAAAGACATCTGCATTCCAACCTTAAATAGTCTTGCCAAAATCACCTACAAAAAAACACACCAAACATTCAGTTCTCACTCTAATCCTATAATCATCCAACTATCATCCAATCAAATTCCAGGTAATCCACCCAGGCGCCTGAAAAGGAACTGGTGTAGGGACCTACTCTCTCCTTAAATCGCTTTCCACGGGGTGCCGCCACTGGGTGACTTCCCCCTCCTGTCAATCAACCATCATCACATTTACTTATTGTATAACATGTAAATACAGATTGTAATTATTATGTTTTGTTCAATAAAAAAAAAAAAAAAAAAAAAAAAAAAAAAAAAAAAAAAAATATTATGTATTTTTAAAGAGATTAGTTAGATTAGTTAGATATTAAATATTACGAATGCATTTTTATTTGTTACGAGAAAGGTTATAGCCGTTATAGGCCTATTAGGTAGGTACGAATAATAATATTATGAATTGGTATTGGTTATGCACACGCCATCCTTATTAAAAGAGCAAATTTGCAAAATAAATTTAACTTACCGTTTGGTGAAATGATCTCGAAGTTAAGGTGTTACCTGAAACGAAGCATAAAATAAATATTAATCTATTAAACATGGTTTTTGATTGTGACGAAATTTTGATCTGAAGATTATTTTAAGGAAATTTAGTTGGATATTAGTCTGTTTACGTTAAGTTTTAGTATGGTGAGCCGTGAGTTACTTTTTAAAAAATAGACCTAGGTAATAATATTTTGTTTATAGTTGGATTGGAGTTGGCTTTTAATTTATTTGGAAAAATTCATTTCAACTTAAAGTGAAACTTACTTGAATTGGTATCTCTTCGTTTATTTTTCAATCATTTGCCCAGTGTGCAATTTTGTTCAACTCAGTTTGGAGAAGGTTCCCTATAGAATTTTTTCCCAAACAATTGTATGTACATAATATTCTATGGAATAGCTACTATGACGAATAGTATTTTTGTAAACAAATAAAATATAACTTTTAAAATCAGTTACGTTTTGGCTGATTATAAAATTTTAATCATTTAATACCTAAGTCTCAAATTTACATTTCTATGTAAAATTAAAACTGACATTAAAATATAACTGTTTAATTAGGTATATTTTTACTCGTATGTCTTTAGTCTTACCTATATTATACGTTATAACTAAATATTAAAATTATAATATATTAATTATTATACTTAAAATGTCAATATAAAATTAATCTGACTATTTATAAATTAATTTAACCAGGCCTATATTTTTAAATATAAACAATTGTGCGCAGGTAAAATTGAATTGTAATAGTTATAAATAAATTCGGAAAATGGATTTGCATATTTTTTTTTATAAAATACCACGAAATGCAGCAATTCTGTAAATTTGTATGTGATACGCATATAGAAGAAAAATTATTTTTGTATATTTTAAATTTTTAATGCTTTAAAGATTATTGAATGAATACCTATGTTAATTTTTTTCAGTATTGATCATCTGTATTCACTTTATGTACAAGTATATTTTGTTTTTTAATTATAAAAATTTGTTTTTTATTTTCATATTCATTATTAAAATAGTAATTTACGTAATTTTGTAAACTATTTTAGATTCTGAACGGAGTGATGAATGTATTGATTTTACAATGATGTGTGTTTTTTTTTTTTAATTTTTTTTTTTTGTGTCTGACGACAACATTTGGAGCTGTAAAAATGTTTCGAATTTTGACTTTAGCCCCTCTTTGAAGAAAAGGAAATTGAATCTAGTTGGTACTTTGGGGGGTCAAAAGTTAAAAAATTTCAATATTGTTTAAATGAGTCGAGAAAAACCCTAAAAAATGAGGGAAAAACGGGATTTTTTACGTAAAACCAGTTTTCGACAAAATCGAATTTTTTATTTTGCTATAACTCAAAAACTAATCGATGTAAATACTTGAAATTTTCACCAAATGTTTATATTAGCGTTTTCCGTATACAGTTAAATTTTCAAAGAATTTTTAATTTTTTTATTTATAGATAATTGAATTTTTTAATTTTTTTTAGTATTTTTTTTTTTAAATAACGATAAAATTTTTCTGGCCGGCCAGAAAATCTTGAAAATTTAATACAAGGTTTCTTATAAGTTGTTCTTAAAGTGATAAAAAAAATCCGAAATCGTTAGTCACAATTTTTTTTTATAAGTGCTTAAAGTTCGAATTTATACGAAATATGTCAAAATTGCGAAAATTTGCAAGTAATTTTGTGGTTGAAAAATCTTAAAATTTTTTTCTTTTATAACTAAGTTTTGAAAATTTGGTACAAGGTTCTCCATAAATTTTTCTTCAAATATCTGTAAAAAAAACTCTACCGGATTCAGACAAAAAATTTGTATGAGTGTTTGAAATTTAAATTTTTACAAAACCGCGTTAAATAACGGTTTAGACGATTTTTGATATTTGTTGTTATTCAAATAATATAAGTCGTAAATACTTGAAAATTTTACTAGTTATTTAGGTTGCCATTTTCTTTACGTGATTTGATTTTCAAAACAATTTGACTTTTTTTGAGCTATTTTTAGGCATTTGAAATAATCAATTTTTTTTTATTTTTTTTTTTTATATATGTTGATAAAAAAAATTTAGCTGGGACAAATTACTTGAAAATTTAATTGAAGGGTCTCCATAACTTGTTCTAACTCTCATTCAAAAATTATAAAAATACATAGGCACAATTTTTTTTTATTAGCATTTGAAGTTCAAATATTGACAAAAATTCGTCAAAATCATGAATATTTTTAACTATTTGGTGGTTAAAAATTTATAAATATTTTACTATCAAAAGCTAAGAATTGAAAATTTAATACTGTGCTGTCCATAAGTTAAGCTTAGATTAATTATAAAAAAGTTTGATGATTATTCAATTAAAAAATTTTACGAGTGTTTAAAGTTTTAATTTTAATATGAAATCAAAAATACACGTGTAAAATAACGTTTTACAAATAAATAATTTTCGATTTTTACTATTTTTAAAAAATTACTAAACGCAAGATCTTAAAGCTTTTACTTAAATGTTTGAATTTGTTTCAAAATAGAATATATGACATTATTTAAGTATAATATATCCTAGACTGACAAATCATCTCCATTGAGAATTGTTTTTCGTATACAATGATACCTATCATTGCATTCAAATTTAACCTATCCTAGTCCGAAGTCCACCCCACCCCCTAATGTACAGCAGAGCGATACTGACTTACCCGTTTTTTTAAATACATTTTAGATTCTGAACGAAGTGATGAATGTATTGCTTTTACTATGATGTGTGTTTTTTTTTTTTTTTTTTTTTTTGTGTCTGACTCCAACAGTTGGAGCAGTAATAATGCTCCGATTTTTGACTTCAGCCCCTCTTTGAATAGGGAATTGAATCTAGTTGGTACTTTAGGGGGGTCAAAATTAAAATTTTCTAATAGTTTTCAAAAAAATCGAGAAAAACAAAAAAAAAATGACAGAAAAATGGAAATTTTACGGAAAAACCACTTTTCGACAAAATCGATTTTTTGATTTTGCTGTAACTCAAAAACGAATTATTGTAAATACTTGAAATTTTCACCAAATGTTTATATTATGGTTATCTCTTTACAGTTAATTTTTCAAAATATTTTGACCATTTTTAAGCTACTAATAGACAATTGAAATTTTCGACTTTTCTAAGTTTTTTTTTCTTCAAATGCCGATAAAAATTTTTTGGGTGGCCAGAAAATCTTGAAAATTTAATACAAGGTTTCTTATAAGTTGTTCTTAAAGTGATAAAAAAAAATCCGAAATCGTTAGTCACAATTTTTTTTTATAAGTGTTTAAAGTTCGAATTTATACGAAATATGTCAAAATTTAAATTAAATTTCATACGCTCATAATGCGAATGTTGGCCATAGTAACCATAGTAACATAATATAAAAACTATACTATTTGTTTCAAAATAGAATATTTGACAATATTTAAATATAATATATCCTAAACTGACAAATCATCTTCGTTCAGAATCGTTTTTCGTATACAATGATACCTATCATTGCATTCAAATTTAACCATCCATAGTCTGAGGTCCACCCCACCCCCTAATATACAGCAGAGCGATACCCACTTACCCGCTTTTTTAATATTTCCTATACTATGTTTTCAGTCAACTTTTTATCTGATTTATTTTGATTGTTTTTTTTTGTGTTTAATAACAACATATATTTTACTATAGGCGAATTCTTAATTTTGATTTGCGAAATAGATTATCAGCATTTTAATAGAGACTCAACAGTCAACCTGTCAAACACTCGTCATTCGTTTGTTTTTTAATGCATGTTATCATTATGATATTTTATGGTATGAAATATTATTTAATCCGGGTCACATCATTTTGAACAATTTATAACCTATCTGAATTTTAATAAGTATTTATTTTGACGATAAGAAAAAACATCAAACATTAATAGTTAATTTGAATAATATGGATTAGTTTAAATTTCTATGATATCACATTCTATACAAATTTTAAAATTGACCCTTCTGTTTATCACACCTAAGTATCTGATCTAATTATACGAATTTATTTGTGTTATTTTTTGGACCGAACTTTATGGCATTTAATAGTAATGATTAATAAATAATAATAATAGTTTTGGTAAGGCATAGGTGTGATCAGTGGCGCATTTAGGGGAGGGCGAAAGGGGCGAATGACCCCAGCGGCAAAATTTTAACAGATTTAGGGGCGGAAGTTTTATTGAGTGTATTATTATTATTTTTTTTTTTATCACATTTTTATGTTATTCAAAACAAGCAAGGGGCATATTTTTCATTAATTGAGGGCGCAAAAGGAAAGTCTGAGTTTAAAAAGAGTAGCGAAGTAGTAAAAAATAATTTCGCCCGGGGCGCATATATTTTAAATGCGCCACTGGGTGTGATACGTATTTTTATAATTAAAATATCTTAACATTATTTTTACTACTTTCAATTAGGTTTCTACAAATTAATGTTTTTAAATAATATATACCTACTTTGAGTTAAATTACTTACATTTTTCTTAGGTTTGATTATACGTTATTTATAAATTCACTTGGCCTACGTATAATCATATATGTAATATGTATATTATATCACGTATCATATAATTCAATTAATATCATATATGTCATAAGTTATAATTTAACCTACTTAAAAGATAAAACGTTGAGAAAATGCCAACTTTGTTGTAACAGTACTTAAGAGTTAAAATATTAAAAAATTGTTTATAATACTTTCAAACTATATAGCCACATAGGTAACTATATCAGGCACATTTTTTTCTGTCAAATTTAATTTAAAACTGTATATATACTTAATCTACATTATTTTACCGTGAATGTTCTATATAGGGAAGAGTAACGGATAATAGGATAATTTCGAGTTTTAAATTATTTGAATTTTTCATTTTTACAGTAAATTTTGACATGGGACGTCATTACGTCAAGGGAAAGAACAGAATTAAATTAATTATAAAATTACAAATAATACGATTTGCTTTTGTTTCCTGTGCTTTTTATACAATTAATGTGTTTTCAGTCCCATTATTACATTTATTCAAAATGTTACGTAATGCATTTTAAATATATTATCAGGTCTTTTTCGTGATCATTGTATTATAATATATTTTTATCATTATTTTTAATCACTTTATTATTTTAATTGGTTGTGTAGGTGCTGCATTCCTAGACTTTTAAGTAGCAGACTACGTTTGTAAGTCATCACTAATCGGCATCAGTATGATCGGAATACGGTCTTCGTTACGTTTTAAAACGACTGATTGTAAAAAATCTCTGGCCACCGTGTTTAAACAGATGAATAAAGATAACAAGCAGTTATTCGGTGATCTGTTGGAAACGAACAAAACGCGAAAACATCGTTTGAAATTGGCAGAGAAAATCGTGGGCGATGAGAAGGAAAAAGAAAACAATTACCTTAATCGATTAAAGTCAAAGATCAAATCGACGGCGGAAGGTAAACGGAGCTTACTTGCAAGTTGCAGCCAACTATAAACACATCATTTTAATTTAAATGTTTATCTTACCGTTATACAATGTAATTTATAGATAGTATCAATAGTATGGTAAATGATTCAAAGCAGAATTTAAACCAAGAATATTACGAAAAGCTCACCGTTGAAATACCTTCCGAAATGATTATTCACGAAACCCCAAAACGTGATCTACCTTCAGTAACAAACATTCTTAATACCACAATGTCAGAGAAGTCAAAAGCAGCTTTAGAAAATTGGAAAAAGAGTATGATTGAAAAGCTGGGAGAAGACGGTTTTAATAAATACAGCAGAGGTAACATTTGTGTTTTAGAAAAGCAACTAAACTTTTTTTATGGTTAAGAAAAAAATATAATATGGTATCTGCTATACTTAAGTACTATATACATCTGAATTAATGCTTTTACTATTGTGTAGTCGAACGAAAAAAAAACATTTTATTGGCTTATATAAAATTCGGAAAATGTCATTATTTTATAATAATATAAATAGTTTTATTTTTCTATAAACGGCGAAACAGAAAAATGCGTTAGATTAAATTATAATACACCGACTCAGTAGTATAAAAATAATAATTTTTTGTTTCATTTCATAAATTAGTTTTTTCAAATATCAATTTTGACTAAAATGTCTAAAATTAATTTTACGATTTTTGATTTTCTTATTTTTTAAATTATTAAAATAAACGTAAAATCCTCGTAAAATGTAATAACGCACTTAACATTTTTATCAGAAGAAAAAAAAAATTACAAGAATTGAATATTAATAAGTTTTAATGGTTTTTTTATGATCTGGTTTTTACTGATTACACAAATTAATTATGTTAAGTACCTACCCATGTATTAATATTATTATTTATCATTATTACATAATTATTATAAATTATAATACTTCTTTGCGGTCTTACGGTTACAGAAAATGGGATTAGAGCAGTAAATAAGATAAAAATAATATAGGCAACTTATTTTAATTTATAGGTATTAAAGACCTATAATTTAATATATTAAAATATACAGTAATATTTTTTAAACTTTGAACATTTATTATTTCAAAAATATTACATATTTGACAAATCTTATTTTTTGCTAATTTTAGATAGGTACATAAAATTTTAACCTAATCTAATGCAGTAATGCAGTGACTTTAGATTTTGAATAGAGCGATAAATATATTGCTTTTATAATGATCTGTTTTTTTCTGTCTGACTTTTTTCATCGTTTGGGACAGTAAATATATTTTAATTTCCAACTTGGGAGGGGGTGGTTTCTGATAGAAAATTGAATCTAGTTTATCCTCTAGAAAGTGAAAAGTATAGTAATACTTATAGTATGTTTAGTTACTTATGGTACCTTAAAAAATAACTGGAATTCATAAAAAAAAAAAAAAATGAAAGAAAAACGGTCATTTTTATGAAAAATAAATATTCTATAAAATCTCTGTTATATACAAAAATAAAATACCACAGATGATTGGAATATTTACCTAATTTTTATTTGAACAATTTCTTCATTATGGAAAATAATACTTTCCAAATACTTTGAATATTTTAACTATTTTTAGACATTTTCCATTAAAATTTTTTTTTTGTATAATTGTCGATTAAAAGTTATGTAAATGGTTGAAAATTTAATACAAGACTCCTCATAAGTTATTCTACGTAAAATTAAAGAAAAAAATTACTGAAAAGTCAAATTATTTTTTATTGAGCGTGTTATTAAAGTTCAAATTTGCATCATCTGTAAAATAACTATTTCTCCTCAAACGTTGATTTGATGTTTTATTGTAATTTAAAAACATTTAACCGTAGGTGTTTTAATTTTTTTCCAACTGTTTATATTATTATCTATATACCTACACGACAAAGTTTTCAAAATATTTAAACTTTTAAGCTATTTATATCAGACACAATAAATTTACGAATTTTATTTTTTTATAACTAATAATAACTATCAATTAAAAATTATTAAATTTGTTAGTTCCAAAAGCTTGAAAATTTAATGCGAAGTTTATAATTACATATAAATCATGATTATCACTATTTAAAAATATTGAAAATACACGAGCATAATTTATTTTTATAAGCATTTGAGTCTTATCTAACACATCCATTACAATGGCTTATTTGACACTTATTGTAGGTACAGCAGAGCAGTATCTACTTGTTTACTTTTTAGTTTGTGAATCCATCACTACCAAAAATGGCTTCCTAAATACGAGATCAATTAACATGTTTATTGTAATCGAATTAAAAACAAAAATTACTTATAGTTGGATATTATACGATTAGTATTTGGAATTATTATTTTCCAAAAAAATCCTAAATTGTAGGTTTTTGAATTTTTCGAATTGCTAATACTTTTTGAAATAACAAATATTCATTGTTAAAAGAATCACCCTGTATCACACTTTTAACTCGGCTCAAAGATCCCCTTTTTCGAACCGCATATTTCACCCCCTTATAATTACGCCATTGCTTCTATATTGCATTTATACGCAGATGTATACGATGTACGAAATATTTAATAATACATATTTTGTTTTCGATCTCGATATCGGATGAAAAAAAATAATTTTATTATTTGAAAATTCGATTTAACACCGTAAATCCAATATACTGCCGGACATAATATAATAATGTACCAGCGAATTGTTACGCAATCCTAAATAGCTATATAGTTTGTTTTTCCGAATAATTCAATTCATATTTCATAAAATTATGTAAAATACCTTTATTATGTATTGTAGACGTTATGAATATTTTTTGCTATATTATACGAGAACGTCGAGAACTATAATAATTATAATACCTACAATATTAGCTGTTATAATGTAGTACTATTAGTACTCATTACCTCTAATCGGATATAAAGATTTTTAATTAAACTATTTTAACCACTTAAAAATTAAATACAATTTACTATATACTTTTATAATAAACCGCCAAGTGTGTCATTAATTTTTAACTGCAGTACTTACCTTTATATTATTTTTACTATTAATTTTTAGTGTATTGTGCTTTTGAAATAACGCGTAGAGCGGGTACAGTATATTTTATTTTATTACATTTCATTATTTTTCCAAGTCGGGTATAGTCTTTGTCGTTTTCATAGTTATTTTTTACTTAGAATTCGGGTGATTTTCCATCTATAATATTTTAAAGTGTTCCGTTTAAATTGCTAATATAGTTATATAGCGTATTGTTTAACCTACTTGAAGTGACATTATGTTAAAATTTTGTAGACCATCTAAATAAATAGCTAACCAATATACACATTATAATTTAAAATCGTTGTAATTTAGCGCCGGCGTCGGTATTGACCCGCTGGAGTGAATTCCGAGAGAAGTCGCACTCATAATAATTTATTGGTACTCTCTTACCGTATAATAATATGGAATAATAGTAGGTATATATATGTATATAGGTAGACTCATAATCAGAATTAAATTCACGAAGGCGATATAAGTTCGACGAAATGTACACAATCTAAACAAGTAATGATGCATAGCAATGATGAATACTGAATTTCGCGCGGAAAATGCAAATTCGTTTACGCAATTAAAATAAATGCATTATATAGTGCAACGCGCTTAAAAATGTAATCATGACATTAAGCAGCTGTTATACCATATTATCGCAGCGTATAATAATGTTGCATTAACTAGCAGTCTGTGTAAGGAGTTATGTATTGTGAGCTCCAAATCCTCCCGATCAAACTAATTTTTTTTTTTACTGCGACACTAGTTTGCTGCAGTCGTCGGCTAATCGGCGGAGGACTGTTTGACGAAATTAAATACATAATATTATTCTTTACGATAATAATATGTCCATTAACAACACACGTACGCGTGCGAGCGCTCGAATGTCTCGATCAGTAGTACTTAGCTTTCTAAAATTATTTCAACCATGTTTCATTTAGCGCAGTATATATAATTCAATCTGCACAGTGGCGTGAGCCGTTTTAATCATAGATGGAAAATCGTTTAATTTGATTGTAACTGTACTGCAGCAGCTAGGTATCGTCTCCACGGCTTTGAAAATACTCATAAAAATGGGGCGTGGAGTGGAAATAATTCCCTGCTGAGTTTATTTTGGAGAAAACGCCACTGTGAAATATCTGAAAGTTGAAATAGCTAGTCCGACAGCCCATAAAATTCTGTTTTTGCAAAATACGGTATACTACTATAACATCGTTACACACGCCGTGACGTTTATTACTTATTAACAACGGAATTAATACAAATCATATTATTTATTCGTGTCAAGTCATTCGTTTCGAATGATCGTACTTACAGGCAGCTCGGCAAGTAGGTACGTTAATCATGATGCAAGAACTGTTTACCTGTACGGGAGACACTGCGGTGATCATACGGGAGTTCGATTCGAGTCTAAATCAAAAAATATAAAATATTTATCGACTTATCGTACCTCTGTATATCTAAAATTAATTATCAGACGATAAAGATAAAATTTAGATTAACTTCCGGATAGGTATATATTTTATAGTAGTTTAAAATTAAAATATAATATATTATCATAATACTTTTCAGTAAAATATCAACAGAATCGATGTGCCACGTAAGTTTTGACGATATAAAAATTCTTTAAACAATATCGATTAATTTATACCCTATAATTTAAGGTTATAATTTCTTTTCTCATAACCCGTACACATCGTCGGCTTATATATTATTATAGGGTTATTTATATAGGTACCTACTTATTATAGGTTTTACTACCTATATAGTAAAACCCAGTGCCGTACCCAGGATTTGTTTTCGGGGGGGGCTTAAACATACTTAACTTTATAGGAAAATAGGAAATAATTTAAAACATATAATATATACACATAGTTTTTAATGTATTATGCATTCATTATTAAATTGTCACAATTTAAAATCTAAACGCCTTTCCTTTTTAGACGCAAACATATTTAAAATAGCATCTGTGTCAATTTGTATGTCTCTGTGGATATTCATAAGAGCTAATCCGTTTAATCTTGCCTCACCGGTAGAGTTTCTTAAATAGGTCTTGATTCTTTTTAAAGAAGAAAAACTTCTTTCAACCGATGCCGTTGATACAGGCAAAATAGCAAGAAGTTTTAATAAAATATTTATATGTGGGAATAAATCTTCGGGGCATTTTGATAATGTGTCTAATGCATTTTTTGGTAAATTATTTTCTTCATTAGACCATTTTTGCTTCCAAAATTCAAATTCATTTTTTAATAAGTCCATGTGAATGTTTTGGTTATTAGATCTTAAATCTTCTTCATAAAAATCAATAGCTGGCTGTATATCACTAAATGATAAATTACCAATTTTGCTTGGTAATAAAGAAAATAAAGAAATAAAAATATTAGAGTTCATTTTAAAACGTTCATTAAATGATGCTAAAATATCATCTAAATATGGATAATATAATGATTGTCTGTAGTAAGAGACATGGTCATTATTGAGTATGGCATAATTTTCTCGATGTTTTTGAGTCCCGACTACTCTTGGTATGGTTGGTGATGTACCAACTTCTTTTGCGATTTCACAAGCACGATGAAATATAGAAAAAAAAGTTTCTTCCGTCCGTAAATCTTGTAATTTTTGAATTGTCAATTCTACAGATTCTATTGCAATGGATAAATCAATATTTTCTGTTTGAAGATATTTTGAAATAAAATAAGTTATTCCAAGGACCTTTTCCAAAATACAGATAGTTATAATAAAATTAAAATTACACATAGATTTATGTAATGGAAAAACTGCTTTATCATGTTCTATTGACATAAGTTCTTCCAATGCACTAATTATTTCAATAAAACCTTCAACCAAAATTAAAATTGACTCGTGTCGTTCTACCCATCTAGTCTCGCAAAATTTTTTCAACCCAGAAAAGGATTTAGATTCTAATTTTTTCCGTAGTACAGTTGACCGTTTAGCTGATGCACGAAAACATGCACTTACTTCCTGTACAACACCCAGAGCATTTCTCACTTGTTGCACTTTTGATGCATCGTTAAGACATAAGTTTAAACAATGAGCAAAACAGTGCGTGTATAGTGCTTTTGGAAATTGTTTCATTATAACTGCTTGAACTCCTCTAAATGCAGACCTCATGTTTGCTGCACCGTCATACCCTTGCCCTCGAGCATTTTTTAAATTTAGTCCTAAAGATGTCAAAGTACTTATAATAGTGTTGGCCAATTCAGATCCTACAGTACTATGGACAGGAACAAATTGTAGAAAATTATTATATATGTATTATCTTTTTCAAAATTTGAACTTTTTTCTAAGTATCGTATACATAATGAAAACTGTTCAACATGGCTTATATCTGTTGTCTCATCAGCTAATATTGTAAAGTATTTTTCCTTTCGTATTTTGTCACAAATGTAATGCTGCATATATTCAGAAATAACAGAAACAATATCATTCTGAACATTAGCACTTATATAAGAAGCATTCTTGTTACAGTTCTGAATGTGATTTAATAATAAGTTATCACCACTTTCAATTCGATAGCGTAATAAGCTTCTAAAGTTACCATCATTTTTTATTGGAGTATTTAGACTAAGTTCACCAAAATCATGTCCACCTCTAAGAGCTAATCCTTGCCTTCCGCATAACTCAATTGTTTTAATTATTGTTTTTAGAACTTCTCTATTATTTTTAATCTCCTTTTCATTTCTTTTATGCATTTGAACAATTACATCATTTTGTTTTTGATCAATTATTTTTGAAAATTCAACAGCTTTTAGTTTAGAAAACTTGTGATACTCATTGTTCTGGTGATTATTGAAGATACTAATAGCATGTTTCCAATTACAAAAAGGTTGAGTGACTAAAGATGTAGGTGGAGAATGCATGCCTTTCCCAGCATATTCACTTTTATAGAACAACACACAATATTTACAAAATGCACCTTTTTCAATGTTTGAAAATGCTAACCAAGACCACCTTTCCAACCATGATAAATTAAACATTCTTGACTGACTTCCAAATGTTTTTGCCTCAAATTTATAAGTGTTGTCAGGTTTCCATAAGTTTTTTAAAACATCAGCTAACTCTAAATCATTCAGTCGCTCTGGTTTATTTTTCTTAATATGAGTGCCAATATCATATTTATAATTATTGGTCACTGGGTTTGATTCCTAAAAATATAAGTTAAAATGAAATAAGCAAGCAACATGCAATATTAATTAGCAGAAGGCCATAGGTTAGGTTTATGTATAAAAAAAAGCTATAAACCTATATTATAATTTTATAATAAATAATTATAAATAATTCTATTATAATTAATAGGTATTATAATGTTTGGAAAGATCAAAGAACTTATTTCAGAATTTACTAATGAAATCAATTCTGTTGGATAATTTTATTGTGAATGGGAATGCATACAATTTTCAAAAATGTTCCATACACTGCTAATAGATAAGGTTGTTTGCCCCAAAATTATTATTTTACTGGATTTAAATTGTTATATCCAAAAATATTTAAAATAGCAAATATTATTCATCATGCAATTTTTATTTGTGGAAACCAAAATGCCAAAAAGCAAGTAGCTGGTTAACTATTTTAAAAACAACTAAATAATTTAGGTGAAAAACTAAAAATTAATTGAAAAGAAATTTTAAAGCTAGCAAAGCATTAAAAATAATTTAAATAAGCTACTTCCTAATCTGTGCATTTATATTATTACAAAGCACAAATAATATATTTGATAATAACAGTATTAAACAAACTTTTTTACAATACCTGAATTATTATTAATTTATTATTTAATAATAATTTTAGGTTTTCACATGTTTTTAACTAGGTAACTTACATAACATGATTTTAACATATTATGTACTGACTGTTGGTATTAAAAAACAAATTCAACATAAAAATTTATATTATAGGTAGATACATAATACAATTCATTTTAATTCATACCAATTCTGGTTCTGTAACATGTTCATCTATATTTGTTCTGCTCGCTGAGTTAACAGAAATACTGCCTCTATGTCTATCATTAGTTGCCCCTAAATTCGTACTGACCTAAAAGGTAAAATGTATGTATTTTAGGTATTGGTCTAATGTGTGATATTTCAGTTATTGGTGATGATTAATTTAATATTCATGAGTTTATAAATATATGTATGAATTTAATATTAAATATACTGTATTACTGTATATTTAAGTACCTAACTCACCTGTTCATTGATGCAAATATTTGCAGAAGTAGAAGAAGTTACATTTGAACTAAAGTATGAATACAATGTTTTGGTTTTTTTTCTCTTAGGTTCATTTTCGTTTTCATTCATTTTATAAACTAATAAAACTGACACACTTCACTAAATATAATATAAAGTAAAAACTAAAAAGCAAAAAGCCACAAATTGATGTTGATAATTAATGATAGTAGGTATATTGGAGTATTGCATTATTTTATGATGGTATCACCACGTATCACCACAGATTATATTATAAAACAATTTGTGATATCACGAATAAGATTATTGTTATCAATATATTATCATGGGGCGCGTATAGCGCGGTAACGCGAGCGGAGTGAGTAAGACGTGGTGATAAGACTACCGCGTCACCACAACCATAATATACTAAAAGGTCGTCAACATTATTACTATGACATGAACGATAATATGATATTGTTCTGTGATATGAACCCATTACGCATAACGCATTACTAAAAAAATATTTTTCCTGAGATTTCGGGGGGGGCTTAAGCCCAAAAGCCCACCCCCTGGATACGGCACTGGTAAAACCTATAATAAGTAGGTATATCTACTCTGATAAAATTTATTGTATAGATATGTATTGAAATGTACTAATGTCTTATTGATAAGTCGGTCTAATATTTTTTATAAATTTGTTTGGTTTATTATGATTGAGCTGGAATACAATTGACATTTATGATGGTTTCAACGGGTTTTAATTTTTTTCAGGTTTAAGTTTTATTAATTATTTCAGTTAAAAAGGATTAGGTGTGGATTACGTTTTCTGATTATGGGTACAAGCTACTGTCATTGTTAGTTATCCTATAATATTGTCCAAATATTTAGATAATATGTATTATACTTATTTTTAAACTTTATTGATTTCATTCGTGCCAGGTATTTAATTTTGCCCGTCATCGTTATAATTTATTTTTTTTACACGGCGTGAACTGTGCTTTTTTAAAATTAATTTTTTCTTTTTTATGTTACAAGATTTTTATTCAATTATTATTAACGATGGTTTTTTTTAAAATACTTTTTTATAAAGCGTAATAGAATTTATATTATATATAATATATTGTCTATGTACCTAAGTATAATATGTTAGTAGATTGAAACTTTTTAGGTTTATAGGTACCATACACCAAACAGGATCCTCGAAATTAATTTATTGTACCTGTACCGTATTGTAAAAGCAAGTTTTATACAAACAAAAGTGTTGCGAGCAAAATGTTTCTACTACTATTACAATAATTATAGGTATACGTACAACTCGTTGTAACATTTTCAGAACTAATGGCCATGGGAAGCGCTATGCATAGTAAAATACGGTCACATTTAACCGGCTGCCCACCGGACGTAAGCCATTACGAGGAAGTAGAAAACTGTTGGAAAAGTTTAGATGCAGTTATAAAAAATGTTTCGAAACCGATTTTAGTAGAAAAAATGGTCGTACACGACGGATTGTCGTACAAAGGCATCGTGGACTGCGTCGCGTTTTACAGGTAATTTATATTTACCTATATATGTATACTGGCTGCAATACGATTGAGAACGTTCGACCTTTTTTAGCGTACGACTGAGATCACTCGAAATTTAACAATGAAATAACCGCTGACCCCAAAAAACAGTACTATTGAGAATGAAATTAAGTGCAACGTTGCCGAACTATATTCAAGTCAAAATAAAAATGAAATAAAACATTGAATAAAATAATTAAAAATTATAAATTTTAAAAAAGCGGGTAAGTGGGTATCGCTCTGCTGTATATTAGGGGTGGGGTGGACCTCAGACTATGGAAGGTTAAATTTGAATGCAATGATAGGTATCATTGTATACGAAAAACGATTCTGAACGAAGATGATTTGTCAGTTTAGGATATATTATATTTAAATATTGTCAAATATTCTATTTTGAAACAAATAGTATAGTTTTTATATTATGTTACTATGGTTACTATGGCCAACATTCGCATTATGAGCGTATGAAATTTAATTTAAATTTTGACATATTTCGTATAAATTCGAACTTTAAACACTTATAAAAAAAAATTGTGACTAACGATTTCGGATTTTTTTTTATCACTTTAAGAACAACTTATAAGAAACCTTGTATTAAATTTTCAAGATTTTCTGGCCAACCAAAAAATTTTTATCGGCATTTGAAGAAAAAAAAACTTAGAAAAGTCGAAAATTTCAATTGTCTATTAGTAGCTTAAAAATGGTCAAAATATTTTGAAAATTTAACTGTAAAGAGATAACCATAATATAAACATTTGGTGAAAATTTCAAGTATTTACAATAATTCGTTTTTGAGTTACAGCAAAATCAAAAAATCGATTTTGTCGAAAAGTGGTTTTTCCGTAAAATTTCCATTTTTCTGTCATTTTTTTTTTGTTTTTCTCGATTTTTTTGAAAACTATTAGAAAATTTTAATTTTGACCCCCCTAAAGTACCAACTAGATTCAATTCCCTATTCAAAGAGGGGCTGAAGTCAAAAATCGGAGCATTATTACTGCTCCAAATGTTGTCCCCAGACACAAAAAAAAAAAAAAAAAAAAAAAAAAAAAACACACATCATTGTAAAAGCAATACATTCATCACTCCGTTCAGAATCTAAAATGTCATGTCAATATACATATATACCTACCTATAATACAAAAACTTAGAAATTTAAATACATAAGCAAAATTTCATGTCAATACACATAGGTACCTACCAATAATACAAAAATTTAAATATAATTTACAATTTAATTCCCCTATATAGATTTCCCAGATGCGTTAAATATTTTATTAATTTTTCAGAAGATTTATTTTGACAGTAGTTACTATATGACTGTATTGTTTTTGAAATTTTTTCTTCTTCTGATTTGGATGCCTTTTGAACAGTACCCTGTTGAATTGTATTGAGTTTTAAAGACGTACATATTTATATAGTTTATAGCCATTAATAGCCTATTATATAGCCGATTAATTTCATATAGCAAAATTTGGCAACTTTGCGTGGAAAAATAAAAACTGAGCGTTCTCAATCGTAATAGTCAAAAGGGTCTAAAAAAGGTATGGCCAATAATGACTGTTCTCAATCGTATTCCTGCCTATATACTTACCTATACACAATATGAAATGAACTGACAAAACTATAGTATTTTTAACGTTAATACTGCATATCGGTTATAATAATTTACATAAACGACAATAATTGCTCGTCATATTTTATATAGAGATACTCCTGTCGTGATCGAATGGAAGAAGTCGTCACGTGATAAATCGAGTTTGCAGGCGACGTATGACGCGCCTATTCAATTGGCGGCTTACATGGGAGCTGTGAATAACGATAGTTCCTACGACTTTAAGGTAAATTGTATAGTACGCGATTTTTGTTGAATTAATTATTTTCAAATTTTTAGAAAAAACTTTTTTTTTTTTTTTACCGATAATTAATTACGTTTACGATATAAAATAATGTGTATATATATAGATATACATGATACGCATTTACTTTCAAAGTTTGATGTATAAAAAATAATGGATGATGATGATTCTGTCTGAATTCGCGTTTTACAAAGTTGTGTTCATGTTCAGACGTTATTATTATTATTATTTTTTTTTACTATTATGAACATTAATTATGAAACGCAACTTTTTTTTCGGTACGTTTCAAGCATGTTGTTATTGGCATAATAGAATATATGATAGGCGCCATGTACACGATATACCTATTTTATTTTCGAGTGAGTTATGGGTCTCTGGGAAAATTTAGTGGATTACTCGCCATCATATACGCGTGTTCCGTGATACATTTTTTACGGACGGTGAAAAAAATCTCTGGGACTAAAAAAATCACCGTAATTTAAGACGGTTATGATACTGGTGGTAGGCGGCGTACCGGGTAGACAGAGGTTTCGTTATTTAAGTTTGGTCGTATACCTATAATTTACACTATATATACCACGAAATTGTTTTTGTGTAATAAGCCTATTTGTTATTATATAAATGGAATATATTTTGCAAAGATCCACGCTTAAAGCTTTTAAAATTATTAATATATCATGCAATTTTATTATTTAGGTCGAAGAAGGATTAGTAGTCGTCGCGTACAGCGACGGTCATCCGGCCAACGTTTTTAAACTGACGAAACAGGCATGCCTCGATTATTGGACGATTTGGGTGAAAAGACTGAATAAATACAAACAAATTCAAAGTAGTTTTAAATAACTATTGTTATAGTCCAATTAATATAATTGAATACATCAAGGAACTGATTAATTCGTTTTTTCTTCTTCCGTTTCATCCGTAACTTTTACATTGTTTGTAATTTTCACGAAATTCTTACTGAGTCTGAAATCAAAATAAATCAAACATAAATAATAGGAAAAATCCATTCAACATTTCTATAATGCGTGATATTAATATTAAGTATAAACCGCAGGGTATATTTAGGTATGTATTGTTTTTTGATATATTCATATATTATATGGAGTTATTAAGTTAGGTACTGTAATATTTATCTAATAAATAAACTTTTATGTAAAATAGTATACTTCTTATATTTTGCTCATTACTTTTTTGATTATGTTTTCATATTTTTAAAAACAATAGGGTTTTTGACAGTACAATTTTGTCATGTATAACTTGACCGTATTTTATTTTTTATTTTTTTTTCATAAAATGTGTTAGCTATAGGTATGGTATAGTTATATTTTATTTATTGAAATTAAATTAATGATACGCACAATTTGTAAGGATTCTTAGTAACATAAATTACTTTTACTTATGTAAATAATATAGTTTTTTTAAGTTAATTAAAAAAATATTTTTTAATTGAGTTCTTATTTAAAAGAAAGTCTATTATTAAAAATGTATTGTTTGTTTCAACAACAATAGATATTTTATACTTTAATTTATTTATTACGATATGCGTTTTAATAGAATATTTGTTTTTTAACTTTTTATTAGTTATTCTTTTCTACAAGTTTATATTAAAGTCTTTGTTCTCAAACCCTTGCACGTTTTCCTTCAGAAATTATTTTGTTGTCGATCCAATAAAACAACACCTTAAATAATTAGAATAAACCATAAATATTTATTTTTGGTTTATTCATTCACTTCGATAGCGCGTTGTATATTATAATGTTATTTATATAGGTATATAATAATATATTTTCTATATTATATAAGGATATTAAAGTTATTTAATATATTTTGCATTTATATAAAATACATAATTTACAATAAAAATGATTGTATTATATCGAAAGATGACTTTATAGTATTTTAATATTTTGATACATATTAAAGCTATTTTATTTATCTATTTAATCATTAGTTGATGATAAATGACAAATAATGAAACTAAAACATATATATCGTAATGTTTTTGTTTGTATAAAAAATTATCCGAGATATTTTACCATGAAAAATGATTGGATAGATTGATGTGGATTAGGGTACGTACGTATAATGTATTAGGTACTTTCAAAACGTTATTTTTTGTGATTATTCAAATGTAGACATTTAGGAATTTGTCTATTTGGCATTTTTTGTATAGCATATTTGTTACAATATATGTATTGAAACAATTTAATAATGAGGGATTTTATATGGAGTTAAAAGCTTCAGACTTTTGAATAAATCCCATCACGTCTGTGTCATTTTCCTTAGGTACCACAACAATATCACAATGTCGCTGTTTTCTTTTTTCTTTCTATATTCTCACTGTTATTTGCAAACCGTAATTGAACCAATTTATCAGTACTTGCGCAAATACTACGCATTGATATTTAAATTGGTGTGCATAAACGAACAAAGACCTTAAAAAAATTATACGATTTTATGAAAAATAAACAATGATTTTAAATTCTTAACGGAGCGAGAATGCATTGGTTTAACAATGAGTGTGTTTTTAATTTTTAATTTTTTTTTTCTTTCATCACCTTTTAATGCAAAATGATTCAATTTTTTTAATTCAGAGTGAATTCTGCTAACATAAAATTTCATGTATCGTATTACTAACAATAAAATAAATTATTAATAGAATTATAGAAATATATAATAAAATATACTCAGTTCCGACAGTTCCTAATATAGGCTGACACATAATCTTTGTTTAGAACCGTTTTCCGTATGCAGTGATTTATTATACCTATTATAATGAATTTGAATTGTATTACTCAACCATTACAGTGACATTCGACATTATCTACTCAGTATATACATTTACCTTGTGTTATTGAGGAGTATTGTTAACATCCGATAAAAAACAGTGCCTAATTTACAAACACATGTATCACGATAAAAACAATAATATTTAAATAAATGAAAATAAATAGGCAGTGATAAACTTTAATCATTTTAAATAACTATGACTAATTTATACAAGGAATGAAACGAAAACGGAAAATCTGTTTGGTATTTTAGAATACATATAAATAATTTGTATTTTATCATCTCGACAAGTTTGTGATGTTAATAATATTTACATAATTATTTTTAACATTATGTTTATAAGAATATTATTTTACGGTTTACCTGGAAAAAATATTTTTTTTAAACGCAAAACTTTACTTTAAACTCAATAAAGTTTAATTTTGAGGCAGCGCAGTGCAGTAATCAGCTTTGCAAAACTTTTATTAAATTGCTAGGTTGAATGTTACATCGCGTACCATATATTACATAACACAACCGTTGAAATGGTGTGTTATTTATACATGAGAAAGAAACCACGTGATTCGAATGTATTTGTGTTGATCAATGTAATATGGCCGCAGTTTTCCTCTCTTAAATTTAGTACATACGATTATTTATTTTAATTAAGACGACTATCACATACCTAATATTTTATTGTCACTTAAATGCTCGCCTAGCAGTTCAGTGGACACAGTGCAAGCACAATAGAAGCTTATTCAGACGCACAGTAAATACAAGGAGACAGGAGTTTCAATCGTTTAGACCGTTCAGTTATCTTAACAAAATAATACGGGTGGTCAGAAAAATACAGAAGTACTCAATTTTTGTAGTACATCAGTGGGAAATGAGAAAAAAGAAGTATTTATACAATGGAAATGTTACCCAAGTATGATCAAAACCTCATCGGTAGATATCAATTCTTGAATGCGATGTGTTTCACATTTTTACTTTCACATCAATAGTCACTCATAGTATGGATTATGAAAAAAGCCGACTATGACGAAAATTGACAACATTTTATAACTAAAAATATTTTTTCGTGACACTCGTCTGCTGACCTAATAACTAATCCTAACCTAACGCTTATAGCCCGAAAGTTCAGAAATCAACTATAATATGTGTGTTGGAAATCAACTTGTGCATGTCCTCTAAATTAATTCGGGACTTAAGATTTTAAGTTGAGTAAGTCTCGGGAATCAACTCACCCACATCTGCGGTGCACACTACAACGAGCGATTGAACTTACTTGTTGAGCTCTTCTTCGAGCCCGCGGTTTGCTTCTTCGATTTGTTCTCGCTGCGCAGTAATCGCTTTCATGCGTTCCTGCAGCAGTTGTATCCTCTCTTCCAAGAGTGCCTCCATTTTTTGTCCCGAGTCGGCGTGGCTCAAATTTTGCAGTTCGTCAGCGAGGCACAGCTGCACACGTCGATAATGACGATGAAAATAATAGTAATAATAAAAACAACAACAATTAGACGTTATTGTAATATTATACGTAGTTATTCGCGCGCAGAAAATAACGATAGCTGTATGCGTTGACGTACACGAACGTCGTTGGACACCGAATGTGGACGTGCATATCATGTACAATGTGTGTGTGTGTGTGTGTGTAAATATAACGTATAGTGTATACATGTCGTTTGTGTGTGTGTGTGTGTGTGAGTGGTGCACCATGTCTATAATTACCATAGGGTTCTGGACGTGCGCCAGCGCCGTTAGACGTACAATAGTATGAGTGTGCGTGATGTTGGTGTTGCTATTGGGTCCAATATATTATTATATAAAGTACCGAGATTAGTAGCAGGCAACAAAAAAATAAAATAATAATAATATTCAAATGCTCAACTAGTGTGAAAAGTTTGAAGAGAGAGGGGACGTGGTTTCGTTCGAAGATATTCATGAAATATATCTTAGAAAATACAAGGAATTCCCAAATTTTGACGTGTGATTACCATAAAAAAATGTCAGATAATAATATGATCTCAAACGTTTAGATTTTTTTTTTTAATTTTTCGTATTCTTATTTTTGAATTTGTTGGTGTTGCCTTCAGGTTTACAATAAAATGATCACTAGCCCTAGTGACCCTGTTAACATTGTCTATATATCTATATATATATATATATATAAATAGGTAGATGTGTATAATTGTAAATAATAATAATTTAAAACCGGCGCCATTATTTGAAATGTGTTAAGGTTTATTTAATTAATAATTTTGTTTATATTGTATTTCTAATAAACTTGTATAGTTACGAGTTATAAAATTTCATCTGATACGATTTTACAAAATCCGTATAAAGCCGTTTCAATATAATTTACAACTACCGTACCAATAAAGATGAAATTTATTTCAAATGCACTTCTTTTTATGACCCTCTAAGTGGTTGCGGTTGGTAGGTACCGTAGTTCGATAAACTAATGGCTCGCGAACAATATCGTCGAACAAAAACTCTTGACATTTAAAAGTTATCGCTTTTAAATAATGTTTGAAATTATTTGGATGATATCACAAAAATGTTCATGTAACTCTGCTAATCATAGGAGGAAAAGTAAATTTAATAAATTCTAGGTTAATCTATTAGTCGAATAAATAATCTTGTTGGTTTTATGCATCAAATTAATAAATAATTGAAAATGGCTATAAAAAGAACATTCTGTTTTAAAAAATGACGACTTTATAGGATATTGCTTGAAACATTTAAACAATAGCGGGAATAAAGCAGCGAGTATTAAAAATGTACACCAAAATATGAGCCTTTTGAATTAAAGTTAATGAACTTTTTGTGTATATTTTTAATACCGTATTTCTACTGAATGAGTTTTCTTGTTATAAGTACAGGGTTGTAAAAATAGCTTAAGGACAATGAAAAGTGATTTTCAAGTAAATCGAGTAGAAAGATAAAACAATAGTGTTCTTTATTTAAATAACAACAATTTGTGTTGACGCAAGAAAGAATAATTAAATTAAAATTTGATTTCAAAATAAATTGACTGTAATAAATTACACTGATTAGTAATTATAAACAAATTTAGACAAAGATCAATTTTGAGAAATATTATGATTTAGAGTTTTTTAATTTTATATATTGACAAAATGACAATTCATGGTTTAGTGTTTTCATATGAAAAATTAGTAAGCCATATAATTATTATATCTTGTATCAATACTAGTTACCCAGTAATATTAATACATTTTATCACGAAAAGATCGAAGTAACTTCAATTGGATGCCTCTTGCTCTTGATCCTCCCACAATCAATCCAATACATATCGATAGAATACTTGCATTTATTGTAAATAATTATTTTATACCAGATAAAGTAGATAAAATAAAAAAAAGATAAATAGAAAAATAGATTGTTTAATCAATAAAATTCAATATTGAAAAAAAAAATCAAGAAGAAAAAAACGTCACGTGTACTGGCTTTATATTTATTTATTTATCGATTGAAATACGATTTAGTTTCTGTGCAATTTTGTTATATGATTCACTGTTATTCACAAGTATTTATGAATGTAGAAAATAGAAATTAAAATTGCTGGTCAAAAATCTGAGGAAAAGTATAATTCCAAAACTAAGAATAAAAATGATTATTCAAATGTTCATAACAAAAACTATATAATATAAGTAATCACATTTAATTAATACAAAAATTAGAAGACAAAAAAAAAAAAAATAGAAAATTTTATACGTAGAAGTTAAACAATATAATATAAACATACTTATAAAAAAAATAATGAAAGAAAAATAAATCAAAATTCTCTACATATAGTGGTTATCAAAGTTACTATAGTAATGTTTGGTATACACATCGGTTTTTAATCAATAAAAAACTACGCTTGACTTGTGACTTTTGCTATAATGGTCATTTCATTTCCACAAAGTTCTACAGTGTATTATTATGTTTGAACGGTTCGTTGTCATCCCTTAAATTTCCCTTCAGTTGTCACAAACAAATGCAGTTAAGCTTTTGTAGTGAACAATAATACTATTTTAATGCATAACTTCCTCAAGGTTATTATTTTCGAATTAATATTAAATTAAAATTTAGAAATATTTTTTGGAGTTTGTTTCTATGTACTACGTAATATTATTTATATAGAATTATTATTTTATGAGTTGTTTGTAACTACTAACCAGATACACGTTCCTAGGACAGGTAAAGAAATTCTCAGTAAAAGTTCCATGCGGCGTTTGCCATTAGTACGAAATATACGAATTATAAATTATTTAAAATAGGACAGCCAGGACAGACCACGAGTAAATGATGACTGATAATCATTAGTTTATCTAGTTTTGAGTCACCCAAAGAAGGTGTATTAGTGTAACAGGGTTTGGATTCCCCAAAACCAAAAGTTAAGTTTTACTATGGCTGTTAACTTATTTTTCCTTTTTTATTTTTTTTCCTCTCGCCCATTGAATTTTAATAATATTTCTGTAATACTTAATCATTTTTGAGACACAAGTAAACCTTAGTATGTCTCGATTAACCGTATTTAGTTAATAGTTAAATACTTAATTATTTTGATTTTTAAAGTACCACGAAGATCAAGTTTTAATTTATTTAAAAAAATAAATAAGTAGTAACGAATGCAGCTCACAGGTATCAAATTGTCTATGAGTATATTGAGTATAATTAATTTAAAAAATAAAACAAATCTGACGAAATGCGATATAGATTAAGTAAGAATATTTATTTTATGAAAATAATTCTTTGTATTAATTCACTTAATTGTGATTTAATAATTGAAAGTGATAGCTATGTTAAAAACCTAAATGCAATTTATAATACATGTATATTATTAGTTTAAAATGTATTAATACTCTTTAAACATCAATTGATACTGATTTTCTAAATATCTCGGTGTAGCATTTCTATTACTATAAGTAGGTATAGTTCCAAGTTCCAAATCTTCACGGGCTATTTGTTATGTCTTACCGACTGTCCAACTCCCATTATATCGATCTTCGCCTACACTAACTCCCACCCGGGGACTATATGGTATGATGGTTTATTCCCGATTGTCAGAATTTTACTTTTCCAAGAATTTTTCCTACTTCACGAAGTACTATTGTGCTTATATTCTTTACATTTTGTCGCATTTATCATAATAGATATATGGCATATTATCTTACATTGGACGAAGACACTTCCTTTTCTTCTTCCATTATTTTCACTAGAGTTTTCCCATGGTTTTCAATAATTACACTTCGTGAACAGTTCGACAACACTAAATTATATTTGGATAATAAAAATCAATTGAACATATTGACAAACAACTATATTTATAAAATTCAAGACCACGTACCTTTGATGCAGCCCTCTAATCCGTTGCCCACATGAACGGCTTCCGTGAAAAGGTCTTTACATCGCGATATATTGACCTTGGTATTTTTTATTATTTTATTAGACTTTTCCAATGATTTTTGTTTTTCATCCACTTCTAAACTTAATATTTTAGTTTGACTTTCTTCGTTCTTTTTTCTTTCTTGTTTCAACATGTCAACACGCGTGTCGGTCAACTTTCGTAGTTTGTTTGCTTCAATCTCTAATTCATTTATCTAAATATAACTGCATGATGTATGATACAATTAATTTATCGGTTTATTATTATTTTTATTTATCGTACTCGTTCGATCGAACTAGATCAAAACAAGACCAGACATGGAAATGTGAACGATTTAATTTTTGGCAATAACTGTTTATTAAAATTAACGAAAAACATTTTCGAGTGGCTGTGTTTTGGTAAGCACCTATTATATTCGTGTTACAATGATTATCTCATAAAATAGCAAATGTTATAATTATATATATATATATATATATATATTAATTATTATCAAATGGATTCGCGTCCCGTGACAAACATAATATTCAAATACAATAATATTTTATAAAATAAACATCTGTTTTTTGTACATTCCTGCGATATCATTATTTTATATAAATTTAAAAATTACACTTTAGTTATACTGTAAACAGAACATTAAAGTAAATTACTCATATTGTAACCATTATTTTATAATGTCATTGTCATAATATTATTTTTATTTTTCTGAACTATTTTTAAATTGGTTGTCATTTGAAAGCATTTGTCTGAGTTGACTTGAATGTAAATATATATGATATATATATATATACTTATTTTATTGTTTCAGCGCATTAATTGTTATAATATTATGCTTGTAAATGAAATGTTATAATGATAACTAATGTTTCATTTCAAACTTGTATACATTCTTTTTTCGTAATAAGTAAAGAGAATATAATAATGTAATGTTATGAGACGCTACGAGTATAAAGTTATTTGTATTATTATTGAAGCTATTTGCTAACGAAATGGTAGACTATTAAAAACTACCCAGTTTACAAATGTGGGTCGTTAACAAATAATAACTATGCTACCAGTAAGCTATTAGTTATACTTTTTTCCCACTATTAGAAATTATTGTTTTTATGTTAAACGACGACATTACTTTTATTTGTTCTGTAAATATTGTCCTTGTAGATTTCAAAAAGAATACTAAGCGGTTGTCACTTTTTTTAGTTTGCGCGGTTTAGTTATAAATCACTACAAGTCGTTCCGAGATTGGCATGATTTAAATTTCAGAATGATTATGTTATATTATACTGTTTAAACAAATATAAATTAGATCAATATTTTGATTATAATACTATGCCCAATTACATTAAACTTTTGTAATTTAAGTAGAAGTAACACTCATGGGTGTTGCTCCCGTCTTAGATTGGTCAATTTTTGGTAACGTAATTTTGTGGAAATTCGTGGGAGTAACTGGTGAACCTCGGAAATAACCGGAATATTGAAGAATTCACGGTAATGAAAATTAGTATTTAATAAATAATAATTATTATGTTATCAAAAACAAAAACGTATTATGTATCATGTATATCAAATAAGATTTATTATTAAAATATTATGCATTAAAAATGAAAACCAAAATAATTTGTAATTTTCTTTTAATTATGCAATCTTGAAATATATAATAAATTAATTATACCATGTAAACGAAGAAAATGAAGAACATTAAAGATGGATCATGTACTCAAACTATTAAAATTCAGATTTAAAAATATCGAGAGACGAAACCAAAATTTGTAGTTACTAGTTAATTGATAAATTATTACATTCCTTCGATTCTTATCATAGCTTGATTATACCAAGGAATAACAGCTGTTACTCTGCGGTTATAAAGTGATACAACCTATCTTAAAAATAAAATTTGTAAGAGACTTAATCAGTTCAACCATAAATAGTTAATTTATGCTATAATGTTTGAACGAATCATTAACGATTTATTTAATAATATATATTTTGTATGTATTTCGTGTTTTATTATAAAAATATTTTTAATATATTGCTTAATTTTAAAATATAATATAGTATATGTTTATTATTAAAAAAAAATACGTTTAAAATACACATTTTTTTAAAAATTATTATTACACCTGGAATTGATTCCATTTTATTTAATTTCCACAAATATTCATGTTATCGGGAATTTTAACGAGTGCCAAAGTTATCATCTTACGAATGTTACAACTTATCTTCAATAATCCGAATTATTGTTAGGGAAATCAGTTCGGTGTTCAATGTTTTAATAATAATATAGTGAATAGATCATATTATCAAATTAAAATATAAGAACCATTATTTTATAGTATTTTTATATTGATTTTTTATCATACTTAAACCACATAATTTATAAATATAACTGATAATAGGATTTTTAATATTAAATGACAAAATTAATTCTGTAAAACAAAAATTTGTTATATTATATCATTATATATTTTTTTATAAGACGATTACAACACACGTGGGTGCGGAATCTTCTTAAGATTAAAGCTAGTCATTATTTTTATTTATAAAAACATGAAAAAAATATTGGAATATTATATGTGTATAAATTGATATTTAATTCTTTTTTATATTTTTTTTTACCGAATTGACTAAACGTAGTCGTAGAACATATATTATATAGAAAATTCATAAATTACATTGTGCTAACATACTATTTGGGTAACACTATTTGTATAATGAAATATTTTCATAAAAACATAATATTAGTATAATCAATGATATAATTTATTTAATGTTTAACCTTATAACAGTTATAACCATAATATTAGGGTATACAATTAATTAATTCACAACAGTGGTGTAGCGAAATTGCCTATCTATTACGCCGTATTGAAATAGTTTTTATATTATGATATTAATATAATAATTTATTGTTATAAATATCATAGTTTTATAATTTGTTTAGAAGAACTACTATGAAACATCAAATATTTAATGTAATAATAACGTTTAAATATTAGAACGATACATGTATACATATTCTACTTATTAAACAGGGTGACTTATGATGATGATGATGAAAATGTAAGTATAGGAGTTACGTTAATACCATACCAGTAAAGCTATTTAATAATTGAATATGTTTATGGTAGAATAAACACACACACACATATATAATTAAAATAGCAAAAATAAAATTGTATTTCTTATTGAATATGTTACTGTAATACATATATGTAGCTACTTCAATTGAAAGCTATGTACCGTTTCATTCAATGAAAAGATTATGACATAATCAGATAAGCTTTGGCTCATAACTTTTATTGTTGGGTATGTATTCAGTATGTTTAATATAACATCATAAAATTAAACGTCAAAAAAGAATAAATTAACATTCAATGCAAAAACTTCAAAATTTAAAATGTCTTTAAATAGCCCAAAATATAAAAGGATATTCATAATTCTATCAACAAGAATTTAATGTTAATTACGTAGTTTTGTATAAATTTCAGTATCTTAGAATAATTTATTTTTGGAATTAGGATAATATAACTATACTCATTTTATCATTTCCCCGTAATTTTTATAGTTTTTTAAGCACTCACTAAAATGTCCAAAAATTGAAAAATAACTTTCAAAAGTAGCAATAACTATAATGTACAAATAACATATAATCATCTCTACCAATCTATTTTCCGAGGAATGATTGTTAACTAATCTTTAGCCACTAAAGAATAATGCGCATAATATGATGCTGTATTTTTTGAAATAAGTTTCTTTCGTTCATTCAAAATTCAACCAATTTCAAATTTTTTTTTCTCTATATTAAAAATAAATAATTATAGAAATGTCTATTTTTGAATTTTTAAAAAAAGTTTTTTTTAAATGTTAAATGATTTTATTTTTATTTTTTTTATATAAAGGAGGTTGTTAAAAAAATTGCATCGCAGTATCTGCATAATATTTTGAATTCTTATTTGAAATATAACTGGCTACTGGATTTCTAATTTATTTACATACTGTTACATACTGTGTTATTCAAATTAAATTAAATTAAATAATTTAAAAACTATTAATAGATGAGATTTTTTTAAAAAGTTATTTAAACATATTTTAGGTCTTCTTAAAAAAAATCTTGTCCAGACCATATTTATATTTATAAATTTGTAATTGTTTCGTTAAATTATTGTTCTTAACATATTGTGTTAAAAAATATAATATAATATATATAGTATATACTATATACCAGAGGTTCCCAAACTTTTTATTGTACGACCCATTTTGAAAATTTTTTAAAATATGGCGACCCACAATATCAATGAATGACCTTTTTTTTTTTTTTTTTTACCATACAAGTAATAGATGATTATATTTTTGTATTATTTAAAAAAATAGCGCGACCCACTTTTGGGTCGCGATCCACAGTTTGGGAACCTCTGCTATATACTATATATCTACTGCGCTAATCTAACCCACGATTAATATTATTTTCTTACTTTTATTGTCATCTCATCAAACAGAATATTTGGTATTTTTAACTTCACATTTTGTTCTGAATAAAATTCACATACCACAAAATTTCTAATGTAATTTTCAATAAAAACTTTATTATATTCAGCAATCATCTTGTTTGTAAGTTTCTCGATGTTTTCATCCAAGTCTCTAAAAGTTATAAAAATAGTTATAATAATAAATATATTTAGCTGAGTGTGATATATTTATAGGTTTTCATTTTTATCGCAAAGTTTAATGCTGCCATAAAATAGTGTTTGGAAATAGGATATTATAAAAGTGTAAGCAATAATTAGCAAGTTAAACTGTATTCAAAATTTGTATCTGTATGTAAAGTAAGCATAATTCAAAATAAATTTATTTATACCAATGATTTAACCCTATAGTGGGCTCGAAAAATGTAAAGAAGTCTCAGATTAAACGCTTGAATAAGTGGCAAGAATATTTAAAATGTTTATGAGTAATTTAGTATACAATAATATTATAAAATTATTCGTACGACGGTTAAAAATCGACACCAATTATTAAAATGATTGCTCGAATAATGAAATTTCACTCCATCAATAAAGTCTGAATAAAAATCAACAAGGATATCTAATATCGATCGCGTTTGTCTGCGGAAACCATATACGAAACTATATTGTCTTCAACAAGTACCCATCATAATGGCGTGTAGATAAGATTTCAAATTTACAAATAAATATGTTACACGATACTCCACATGAACTTTAACCTTAACTGAAAACGAGCGCTGGCAGAAACAAAAACATGCCGACGTAAGACCGAATTCTCGTTTAGCTTGTGATCTATATACAGTAAAGTTGCAATAAAAATGTAAACAATACAGCTCCCTTGAACATTATGTGGGATTATTAATGCGTGATGTATTTATTGTCAATACCGAAGACGATTGTATTATTTCTGCGATAAAATAAAATGGACGATAAAAGCTCGAAGACGAGTACCGTAACTACGTATTATATATTATACATGCACACGTATATATATATATATAGCCATATAGTAGTATTAGTGTTTGAACATAATGTTATACATTTATACTACTCGTCTGGAGACCGACAAATCTTTTCCTTTTATCATCAAACTGATTCCATTTCACTCGCAGATGACGTAATAATTCCGCACGTATGTATAGGTAATAATGTATATACAACGACCGACAAGAATTTTATAAACGTTTCTGACAATGGTCTACGATTTATTCAGGTTGTTGCCGGCTACACGCGAATATTATAAATTATAAGTATTATGCATATCTCGTAAATGTTTCGTAAGAATTCACTGTAACTTTGTTTTGACCAGTCATAATTCTCGCAAACGAACTCGTCTCGCACAGCTGCGCTCTTATCCATTTAGTTTTTGGTGTAGTCTTGTTATTAAAACTCGAATGTGCTATTAAATAATAATATATAGACGAATATTTATACAAACAGCTCGAGCGCACACAACGTAACATTATAACGTACGAATTATGTCGGACGCTATCCAGCCGGTCCGCATGATTAATAATAACGCCCAGCAGAATATAATAATATACACGACGAAGAGAAATGATAAAAATGAAAAATAATGAACGCCCGCGCGTTGTGGCGCACGTCTGCACGTGGGACGCGTAGTGCTTCTGAAATTATCATTTTTATTTTAACGCGGTATAGGAGGTATATACCTGAAAATTTACAGGATTTTTTCGGTAGTCGTCGTTTCCGCGGCGTATGGATTTGTGTATGCAAACACCGTACTGTGTTTTAAATCAGTTTATCGTGGCATGAAGTGGTCCTTGGGGTAGGTAGTAGGTATATTATGATATGTTATAATAAAAGATTATAATTTTATTTTCAAAAATAGTTATTTTAATGGGAATGATATACCGAGTCGTTGTTTGGGTTTACGGTTTCTCCCGGTGCATTACAAATGGATATAGGTATAACATCAGTGTAATATACAGGTATACCTATGTAATATGTTACGATTTAAAATAATTCGATTTATTTTACTTGATTAAAAAATAATAATATATTATAAATTATAATAGTATACATTGTAATTTAATTTTGCCAATGGCTATAGTTGCCTATAGGCTTTATCTAATAATAAAAATAATAATTATAGTAATAATAATAAATAAATATTATACGTTTAAATCGTATAAGTAAACGTATTGTTGTATTGGTGATTGAAATGGAAATTCTACCGCTTTTATATCTTATCGATTTAAAAACAACAACGCAAAGCTTTAAATATTTAATAGTCAGTCCTACTATCAGAAGTAAGCTGGATACAACTAGAAACTAGACAGTCAAATGTAGTAATAACATTAATAGCAAGCAAATTTTATATTAATTAGTGATTACTGAAACTTATTCACATTTTAAAAATTGATTATGACCAGTCGTTTCTCAAACAATAAACGTACAAGTACATTATATACAGGTTTAGGTAACAATATTTTCGAAAATAATCACAGGGAAATACATTAACATTATATACGTCTAATGTACGAGTATTATGCTATAATATGGGTGTAAGTTCTTTGCAAGTTTAATACATTATTTTTGAGTTTAAAAAGAAATAATATTACCTAAACGATTTGAAGTAATAAATTATCTTTTTAATTTTTCTCGACCAAGTGCAGATATTATTTTTTTCATGAACACCGAGCCATGATAATACTCGTATTAAAAAATCTATTTCATTCTAAGAACTCATACAATTCCCGTCGATTTGTTTTCATTAATATTACCAATCAAAAAAAAAAAAAAAAAACTTGCTTCTTTAGTTTACAACGAAAGTTTAAGATATTGCTGTTATAAGCATTTTTTTATTTTTTATGAAATATAATAAAAATACAATAAAAGGTTAATTGTATTGAGCTATAATAATATTATAATAAAATTACTTTATCGAAGACAATAATTTTTTTTGGGACACGTCTTGCTCGCCAGCCCGAGTTTTGCAAGTGTCTTTTGATTTTTTTAAATCTGTTAATGTAGTATTTAGTTTTTGCAAGATTATTTCATCATAAATTTTTTTTTTTTTTAATCGTTGCTTCGATTTTCTGGTCTTATTGATATCTGTGTGTTGGAAAAATAGTTATTGTACACCAACAAATATCCATTTAAAATTATTTATAATAATAAGCATTAATTTTTTTTTCTTTAATTATAAATAATTTAATAATATAATAATTATATGATAGATACCTATATAAATTGATAACTGGAGAAATTCTATTTAAAACTGTTATTAAGTTTATGATAATATGACACATTAATACATTATGTGCAATTGTATATAATTTAAAATTGATTATATTTTGAATGTGTCAATAATAAAGTTTTACAATGTGAAGACGTGTGGGTAGAAAATAAATCTAATTTTAATTTTGTTGATGGACGCATACAAATCTAACGTTGGAGAGTTAATTACTTAATTTAAATTTTAAACAACCCAATTTCAGTGGATTATACATATTATACTATATTATTTAGCTGTGGACTTTATGTGATATGTGTTGTTTACTAAATAATTGTCTTATTCTTATATGACTATGATATAGTTGTAAATGCTCAAAATATGTCATAAAACACGACTTTGATAAATACATAATTTTATAACTGTAATCTGCCCATCATTTTAAAAAATAGAACTGACATTATTTTGTCTGGTAAAAATAATAACTTACCTACGATGAAAATCTTTTCGTTTCGTTTCCTAATCTCTCAGATTTTTATGTTTTATTCAGACTACTATATTTTAACAAAAAAATGCACCGCAAATACTTGTGTGTTACCTACTACAAGTACGTGCGTATATACGTTGACACTCTATGCATAGTTTTTGTACATATGTTATTATTTTATTTTTTTGAATTGTCTGTCAATATTGAACATTAATGTACACGGAATTCAAGGAAAATCAACTTGAACTGTACGAGTATATCTATATTTTATTTTGTTTGAATAAATAAGTTAAATACGAAAACGCCTTATCCTATTCAATCTTTATTTCCGACGTTCAATGTTAAGAAAACGATTGTCAACCGAAACTTAACGATAAATACACGGAAATTTACTCACTAATTAATTCACTTTCTTTGGTCGAAACGATACATAACGATTTGTAAGAACATTATATTTTATAAAAATGACAACATGACATAGAGCACACGATAAGAGTTTATGATGATAACTGATAAGAGTTATTGTTGTCTTGTACCTTCAACCTACCTATATATTCTTATTTCACTATATTTCTTTGCATTGTCGTATTGTATATGATGCAACAACGTAATATAATTTAAGTTCATAGTGAACTTTTAAATTTCTAATAGGTATGTAACATATAAATTTAAATGAAAATAATAAAACTTACGATTCAATAACACTTATAATTAGTCATTGACTTATTACGTATAGTTATTACGTTTCATTTTCTGGATAAATAATCTAAAATATATTAGTCTTAATTTGATTTTTTTTTTATAAATTATTATGATTATAATTAACCCTTTCAGTCCCGATTTTTTTTTCACTTTTATCATATTTTTTCCTTTTAAAGTTTAATTTCGTAATATTGGTCACACTTATATAAAATATTATATTTCATTCCGATTCTACACATGATAATATGATAATAATATGATTCTAAGAGGACGCAACACTCTTATATGTGTTATCTATGTATTACAAACACGGAACATTTGTGTTCATCAATTTCTATTTTCTACAGTAAGCTTTGATATTATTAGTGAAAATTTAAATGTTATTATACAACTTAAAGGTAAGAATATTTTATTATCTGTGTTTTTAGTAAGTTTTATACGATATTTTAATTTTTAAGCAATATAGGAGAAATTTTGAATTTTAATATTTTATACCTATAATGATTATAATGTACTTATAGCGTGCTCAAAAACTAAAATATAGGTAGTAAAAAAAGTGAATCCAAAGATAATATGTTTTTACTTTCCAGTTATAATATGTTTAACGCAATTTAATCTATTGTTAAAGATAACTATATTAAATTGAAACTTCTGAACAAAACCTTGATATTTTATATTATAAGAACAACGCATGTGGTTGCGGCGTCCTGTTAACTCCGTAAAGTAACTTATATTAATCGCTATAGGTCCTGTTCCTATGCAATATCCTATTATAGACTTAAATATGTTATTTGTATTTAAGTTTAATATATTGGAACATAATATAGAAGTTTTTTCTTTCCGTCTCTCGATTTATTTAAATTTTATAGACGGATATTACGCATGTCACGTATTTTTCAGTTACCGATTGAAAAAAAAGTTTATAAGTTAGTTTTAATTTTAATTTTTAACTTAGCTTTTATTTTATAAATATGTATATATAAATGTATTATTTTGACTTTAAATAGATTAAATACATTCCTTATTCCTTTCAGAATCTAAAAATTATGTTTATTACCTCAATATTTTTTCAAACAAATATCATTTTCAAGGTAGTTTTCATATTTAAATAAAATATTTATCGAGGTATGAAAGTATAGTACTTAGGTTGTTTTCATTGGAACAAAATATATAATTACATTTTAATAATTTGAATTTAAAGTGTAGTACATAGCAATATTATGTTAGAAAAGGAATTATTATTTTGGTTCAATCAATCTTTTTTAGTTATAAAAGGAGTATAAAAGGATTATAATCTATAATTTTTAGTTAGTTGACAATACTTACCATTATTCAAACGATGTAGTTGGCTGGTTTTTTGTAGTATTAACACTTCTAATGATTCATTCATTTCAATGTACTATAAATGATATTATTATTATAATTTATATTGTATAATCATAAGACTATGATGAATATTAAAATCATTGTTATAGTGTATAGTTATGATCAAAGCGCCATTTTGCATAATATTATAGTTAGAAAACTTTTGTAAGTACCTGCGTTTTGTTGACTAATGTTTAAGTATAAAAATAAACTATAATATGGGCCACTGGGGGTTTGTTTAGTGTATTTTGGTGTGCAAATTGTGCCGGATTCGAACACGAAGGTATATATTTTCTTATATCTAATCATTCTAATCGTTATCCCGATGTAATGCAAGAAGGATAAAATCTCGGGCCAATAAGGTATATTTTTTTTTTTTTTTTTTTTTTTTATTATAGCTTCAAAATAAGGTATATTGTGTTGTGTATGTGTATATTGTATATATTATTTTAAAAAAAATTCAGGAAAAATAAACAATAATGTAAACATTTCGACATTTTAATTAAATTAATTATTTTAGAACTAATACGATATTATTATAAGCGCATTACTAAATAATATCATTTTTACGTGATGCTAGACTATAATAATTAATAGTGAAATAATATTTTTCAAGTTTTTTTTTTATTTATTTGTTTATTTGAGGAAGGCAACTATTTTTAAACTTGTTTTATAATATTAACGGTTGGTTGGGGGGACGAAGTGGCCGAGCGTTTTAAGACGTTGGTTGTGATGCGCACTGTCGCAGGTTCAAACCTCGGTCACGGGCGGCACCTCTCTTCGGGCAAGTCACGGTGTCTGGAGAGAGAGACCGCCATCCCCCCTCCCGGGCATGGCAGAAACCTACGGGTGCCCAAATAGAAATTCTGCCAACAGGCGTCCGAACTAGGCCTTTGCCTACTCCCGGACTATATACCGCCATACGAAAAGAAGAACGGTTGGTTAATATTATTTCACAAGATACACATTTGAAATTCCTAAAAAGTTGTTTGATCGTTTAAAATGCGTATTGTTAAAATACAAAAAAAGTTGGCTAAGACAAAAATAAAAGCAATGTTACAGTATACATATTAATTGTGATCACAAATAGTGATCGGTACACGAGTTGTTGTTATTATTTGGGTCTTTATTATAAAAAATGAGGATGTATCGATATCTTGTTACTGTAAAACTATTGGTATAATTTATAGTGCATTATTTTGGGAAGGGGCAAATTCCCTTTTTTACATATAAAATAATTAATCAATAATAAATTTGTATACGTAGATACTGTATAAGAGTCTTAGGTTATTAAAATTAGTGAAAATTAAATTAGGTACCTACTTATACAATACAAATATTTTAAAGACTAATTATAAGTAATTACATAAAACGCACACAGACAAAATATTCAAGTATAATGCTTTTAAAAATGCTATGTAAATTGTAATATACTGCAATAAATTAGAGCTTGAAACCAGAGATCATTAAACCCGAATCATTTACTTGGGATTCGGGTTTTTAGTGCTGAGTGTATTTGGGTGTTCAAACACCGGAATAAAAAATTTAAACAAACATTTGGGTGTGCTCATAACCGTTATTATTTGGGTTAATATAAAGGAATACGGAAAAACTTAATTTGAAAACCATTTTTTTTTTAAGATTATAAGATACTTGGAATATTCTTTGAAATATACTAAAAGCATGTAAAACGCTCTTAGTTTTTTTTTGTGACCAACTGATACCAGAATCATTGAACAATTAAGTGAAATATAATATTTTTTGCAAAAAAATATGTGTGCGGACCGCTAGTTTTTTATCCAATATTGTTGGTACAGTTGCTACATTATACTCGACATGACTGTTTGACTGTCCATTAATATTATATAATATCTTTTAAAGAATGATGGATGTAATGAAGCATTAAATAATATGATAAAATATTTCGATAATTTTAATAATTAATTTCAATCGATTGTGCAATATAATAAAATTATTAAATTACTAGTAAAATATAAAATGTAGGAAACCACAATAAATAAATTTGAAGTTACAAATGATCACATAAAACTTGTAAAATAAAAAGTATATGATCGAGTAACCGCTTTGTTATATAGAAAAGGTTCATTATACCTACCTAATCATCGAGTAGGTACAGAAATTGATGCGATAAATGTAAATTTAAAAATAGATCATTGTATATGATGAAAAATGATTCTGAGTGAAGATGTCAAACTTTTAGGTAACCAAGGATATCAAATAATTATTTTAATAATAATATTTAAATTGTAATAAATATTCGTATTATCTTTTAGATTCTGAACGGAGTGATGAATGTATTGATTTTACAATGATGTGTGTTTGTTTTTTTTTTTTTTTTTTTTTTTTTTTTTTGTGTCTGACGACAACATTTGGAGCAGTAATAATACTCCGATTTCTGACCCTTCTTTAATTAGGAAAATTTATCTAGTTGGTACTTTGGGGGGTCAAAAGTAAACATTTTCAAACAGTTTTAAAAAAAATCGAGAAAAACAAAAAAAAAAAGTGACAGAAAAACGGCAATTTTACGAAAAACCACTTTTTGACAAAATAGATTTTTTGATTTTGCTGTAACTCAAAAACGAATGATTGTAAATACTTGCAATTTTCACCAAACGTTTATATTATAGTTATCTCTTTACAGTTAAATTTTCAAAATATTTTGAGCATTTTTAAGCTACTTATAGAAATTGAAATTTTCGACTTTTCTAAGTTTTTTTTCTTCAAATGCCGATAAAAATTTTTTGGGTGGCCAGAAAATCTTTAAAATTTAATAGAAGGTTTCTTATAGGTTGTTCTTAAAGTGATAAAAAAAATCCGAAATTGTTAGTCATAATTTTTTTTTATAAGTGCTTAAAGTTAGAATTTATACGAAATATGTCAAAATTTAAATTAAATTCCATACGCTCATTATGCGTATGTTTACCAAATACTTTTTTTTATTAATATACAGATACTATAAAGTAACTATATAGTAACATATAAAAACTATACTATTTGTTTCAAAATAGAATATATGACAATATTTAAGTATAATATATCCTAGACTGACAAATCATCTCCGTTCAGAATTGTTTTTCGTATACAATAATACCTATCATTGCATTCAAATTTAACCTACCATAGTCTGAGGTCCACCCCACCCCCTAATATATAGCAGAGCGATACCCACTTACCCGCTTTTTTATTTTAGACCTTTATAAATAGTATGCCATTAGTCATATATTACGTTAATAAGAACTGTACTACAATATCTGCATTATTTTTTAAATTACAGCAACTGACTTTCCAATTAATTTACATACTGTAGAGTACACGACTGATTCATGTTTCAATTGTTCTGCAATTAATAAAATAGTAAATACCTAGGTGAATAGTCGTGTTTTGTGTAGATAGTTAATTTTTTTATTTTATTTATATCATTGAATATTATTTATTTATTAATTTAAAAATAATATTTTCAACAAAGTAAATAAAATAAATTAATTAATATAGTTCTTAAATTAGTAAGTAATATGTAAAAACTATAAATACGTTTTATTGAATTTGATTAATAGGCATGCAATGTTGTAAATTATTAGCTATTCTTACAATAAATATTAGCTACTTTTGTTAAATTCTTAGTATATATTTACATTTAGTAAACATACTTGATACTTTTATTAATTATATTGGATTTTATACCTACATTTAATAATTTTATGATAACGTATTTTTATATAAAATAAAAATTGCACATTTGATTACTAAAATTCTGACTAAAATAGTAAATGATGCGGTACAAATAAAATTGTTATTAATCTAAAGCCAGTTTTCATTAACTGGCTTACTTGCCAAGTACTAAAATAATCAAATGAGCTAGTAATTTGTGAATAAATTGTTTAGACAATTTTTAAACTTTGTTAAGTATATTCATTAGTATATTAGTCATTTCTTTAACTTGTATCAAATTTATCGACTATTATCAAGAAACGCATTATTAATTATTGTTCAAGTACACTAGCTGTAGGAATGTAGCTTATTAATATTTTATTATTTTTTACATTCAGTTGTAATTGAAAGTTAGCTCTTACATTTTCTTTTTTTATTTATTTTAAAAAGTATTAAATATTTTTAATTTTAAAATCTTTAAAATAGTAACTAGATTCTATTTCTAAAAGAAAATGCAATCAAAGTTAGATAATTGGATTATTTTTTCCATTAAAAATAGGGTTTTAGAAAAAAAAACACATACCTATTATTGTAAAATTTAAAATTATTTGGATTATGTGGTTCTCGAGTGTCGGATTTTTTAAAGGGTTATTAGAAGTGTTTCTGGTTAATTCGAAGCAACGACCTGCATAAAATGAGAAAAAAGATATCTTTGGTCTAACTATAAAATCTCAGGGGAGAACATCCCACCATTCCGTCAAACTTCCACTCCAAGACCTCAAGATTAAATCTACGCGCACGGCAATGTTTTCATGTCTCTCTCTCTCTCTCTCTCTCTCTCTCTCTCTCTCTCTATATATATATATATATATATATATATATATATATATAATAAAAGTATATAACACCTTTGCAGATAGATATAGTGTTGTATTGACAAGTGGCTTTATTAACCGGAAACTATAGCTGCATGTAATTTATGTAATTTATGAACTATATTCCATAATGTGCATGCCTGGTGTCCCAACTACACGATTTTTGAATAACATTAACTATAGGTGCCACGCACAACTTGGAAGAATATTATGAAATTAATTAAGCACCGGAGACACTTGAGAGTCGAGAGTATAGAATTATTATTGTTGTTATTTTATAATATTATATAATAATGCGCGGTACCTATATTAACAGAAAAGCAAATGCCTCATACGCACGCGGTATTCTGAATAATTGTAAACACACGGAAATTATTGTGTCTAATTAATTCGTTGTTAAATAATGTAGACAGGTACTGTTGAAAAATACCATTTAATTATGGCGGATGCAGTCGAGTGGTGTAGGTATAATAATATTATGTCCCTCGAGCAAAGCTTGTGGCTATGCAATAATATTTTATGAATCGTGTGGTTGACATGCGCAAAATATTTGCAATAATGTTAAGTATTCAGCTAATACGCGTTGATCTACAATCACTTTTCAATATCGAATTATACAATAAATGCTGTTACGGTTATTGTGAAACAAACATATTGCCTAAGTTCTGAGAATCGATAGTTCCGTTACACCGTATGAACAATAATAAAGAGCGAACATTTTTGAACAGTCAATTTAAATGTATAATCTTGCCTATTTCAATTACCCGTCAATTCTATTTTATATTATAATAAATAATTTTACTTTGTTGATGTTTTCGGATAAACTAACTGATATTTCATCTGATTGGGTTTGAAAATCATTCCATTCCGACAATATTGATTTCCTATAGAATTGAACGAAACAAAAAATAATGATAGTTGATTATAATATATTTAATGCGTATAATAGGTAATAAATACAATTAAATGGCGATTACTATTTTTTTATTTTTTTTTATTTTTTTTATTTTTTGATGAATTTTTCGTTAAAATGTAGTAAACGTTTGTGAATTTTAGTGTAAAAATTCCTTTAAACTAATAGTCTATATAATCACCGTTTTTCTTCAGCAATAGAAAGTTCTGATTTACAATATTCAATTTTTAAAGTCAAATTCTTGCTAGTCTGACGGTAAATATCTTCGTAATCCGATACTTTGATGTACACTTTTGAACAAGTTTCGCATACTATTTGTATACAATCACATTTCATTTGAAGATTCATCGCGTTACTAAAACAATTCGTTGCTTAATTAAATTACTCAAATTTCGATGTTAAAGCTATTTTTTGGAATTTATTATTATTATTATTATTATTTATTTGTGTCCGAATCCTATTGGAAATATTTATTTTTGTGTTGCGTCTAAATAGGACATGAGTATAGAAAATAACGGCAATTATTTGCCAGTCATTTCTTATTCTGTTTTCTAATTATTTTTATAGAACTTGTTCACTCGGTTTTCAGACATACATTTTTCGTATTTAGAATAAGTAATTATAATCCGAAATACATAAGGAGTATATACTTACAGGATTATAGAATGTTATAGGATGAAAATTATTGATTACATTTGTACCAGAGAGTGTCTTAGACTTTTGACAATATATTATGTATATAGAATTGCGATAGTGGATAGTTCGATTGGTTATAAAATTAATTTTAGATTGACAAAACCGACGAGTTGCAATACTATATTATGCATAGCCATTATAAATTAATAAAATATTACGCATAACCCAATATTATAATAATTTTAACAATACGGGTTTAGGAATATTTATACCCATATGGTCGGATTAATGACATGTTTTGAAAGATGTTAAAGCAATAGTGATTGGTGTGCAAATGTGCAATTCAAATTACGATAGGGTGGCCACAGCTATTTATGTAAAACGAGACGAATGATTTTGGCACAAATTAAAAAAAAATCCCGTAGATTATTGTATAATGATTCATATTTTTAATGATATTGGTAGATTATGTTTGCCTATTATAATGTGAGGTAAAGGCCCTTGTTATGAGCCCATATAATACTATGCTTTGAAATACGCTTATATTATAGGACACATTTCATACTTATTGTTGACAGCTGTTTGTCGATACACCACACTCATAGTTCATTACACAAAAACTATGAATTATAAGTTATAACTATTAGAACTGTCATTACAATAATCTCTTAGTGTAAAACAGTAAATAAAAATATTTTATATTTTTTTTATGTGTACAGGTTTTTTGTTACTCACATACCTATATACGTATAATTATATGGAGGTGCATATAGCGGCCAACGGGACTATATTATACACAAAAAACGGGTAAAAAAAAACGTTCTGTTTGAAATTTTTCAGGACGTATTGTCACCCTAAATTACGACCAGCTGCTGCCGTCTATGAGTATATATCCTTAAAAGAGGAAAATTCAGATTATAAGGGGTAATTAGGGTTCCATCGAATATTGTATGAACACTGGTTACTTTATGGCTCCGGTTTTTTTTTGTAGGTATACATAATGCGATACATCTCCCTCGTTATTTCAAACCAATTAACTGTTGATAATTACACTTAATCCTTTTGGGTTATAGGGTAGTTAGTTATAACGGTAGTCAGATGGCTAATTACTATTACACTAACCGATCTAAGAAACCGAGTTCTTGGATTAATAATATTATAAATCATGTTTTCTTAGTTATATTTTACAAGTCCTAGAAACTTATTATGACCCATGTTCGAATAAACACAATACACATGCAATATGTATACAAAGATTTATTTAATATCTAAAATAATATAATACAACCGAAGAGAGTATATGTAACACGAGTAGAACAATTAAATTTATACGGTTTGTCTATCAAAAAATATTTTACCACACAATTAATAATAATATCCACCCGGTAAACGATCAAATAAAAGTTTATGGAGTTAATTGGCGTCGCTCAGCGTTAGTACATCCATTCCCCGATTCATACTGTTATAGTATAAATAATAATAATATATATATACGCTCCTACTCGGCATTCTGGCTGTGTCTGTTAACCTGTAGGCGCATTGCACGACGAGTATACGACATAATATTACGCGTAATTGACTGTTCGGTAATCTGTCAACCGTTAAAGTAACAATCATTCATATATATATAATTCGTCACGCCAAGACGTCAGCCGACTTATTTTTCAGCGTCCGTCTGAAAACTCGGAGTCGTTCGGATATCGCGCACCATATGAATTATTATTATGCCCGTGGGTCGCAATCGATCATCCAGCGCGCGTGTGAGAGATATACTAATGCCACGCGGACGATCTACTTTTTTTTTCGGCCGCGACCTTCCCGTCGAGGGACGTCGATAAAGTGGTGTAAAAATTGCGACACTGTTGCAAGCACCGACGACACCGCACGAATGACTGTGTCTCGTATGACCGTGTCGGGTATATCGCGTTATTGGGCGTCTCTGCACAATGATAATAATAATATGTAATACGTAATGTATGCGTACCAGTGGCGTGCTCACGGGGGGATCAGGGTGTTATATCCCCCCTCCTTTGGTTTTTTTCTCTAATGATATGTTATCTACATGAAAAAAAAAAATTAGGGTCTGTGACAAATTAAAAATGGATATCCCCCCCTTTCAAAAAAGCTGAGCACGCCACTTAGGCGTACTCGTCTACTCGGCGTGACGAGAAAAGAAAAAAAATGTCGTTAAACACGTTTGATTGGTCGACCGTGGCTTTTATCATAACGTTGTCGATCATAAATTATGACAGCTATACGCATCTTTGTCTCTCTATTATTATTATATCCTAAGCGTGCGCAGACTCGCGCGCGCGGTTTTGGGTGCAGCACGAGATCGATCAAGCCCGTAATTTCTTATTGTTTTTAAATAATTGCTGTACGGCCCCGAATACCATTACGTTATATATTATACTCTATTCCGTCGAGTATTTCGGCGAAATATAATATCTATCGGTTTATTTATTTTAAACTCGTGTGTTATTATAATTTGTACAAAACAGCGATATACGAGGACCTATATATACGCTGTTAGACGGTTCAAATATTTATAAACTAATAGATATGATATTGTGTGTGTGTGTAGCGATGATATTTAAACACGATTAGGTATAGTATACGATAATATATTTAATTTTCAATGCAGCGAATAAATCGATGTATTTTTTTTTCCTTTTGCCAAACCTTTGCATATTTTATAGGAAATGACAAGAAACATAACAGCGAGAAAGCCATACATACATTTGTATTGTTGTAATACGAAAAAAGGAAATGATTATTACGATGTGATTTTCTCTGTTTTCGTTTTATTTTTGGACTTTCCTAGTTTTATTTGGTAAATGTAAAATTGTATATTTCATAAAAATATATTGGTAGAAATATTTTGTTTATCTGTTACACGAAAACATATATTTTATTTTAATCTTTTATTTATGGAATTTCTCTCATCGAGCCATTTCCATTTTTTCTTTTTAATGTATTTTCAAATAAATCATTGATGTTTTCAATTGAATTTTTTATTTACTCTATGTGAACATAATAAAGATAATTTTATTTATATGAAATTATAAATTATCAATACTTTATTTTCATTTTATACTCAAGACTTGAGATCGTCATTCGTGCATATTTTATTACCATTTCTAATAGATTTTTAATTTATATCCTTTCATTATTCAGAAAATGTAATATTCTTTTAAGAGGTTAGGAAACGGTAAAAAGTCAAGGGATTCTTAAACAAAATAAATATTGACGAAATAATATAAAAAAATATGAAGATATAATATTAAAGAAATGTAGAAGTGGTTTCAATTCACCTACCACTTTCAATTGTTGGGTAATTGCGAAATTTGTCTAAAACCATATTTTAATATTTTATCAGTTGCGGTTTGTAAAATTTTCATTGATGAACATATTTGTATTTATTTATTTTTTTAAAAAATGAAATAAGTAGATTTGAAAAAAAAGTTCTTAAAAAACGGAATTAAAGTTCACCTTCGCGGACTAATACTACAAAAAGGCATAATACTGATTATGAAATACCTGCGTTGTAATATGTATTAACTTAGCTACTCCTGCTGTTCGCAGCCTCGTTACTTATTATCATAATTTAGCTCATTTTTTTTAAAATTAATTCAGAGTTAAATAATATTAAAACATTTTTATTTTTAAATTTTACCTCATTATCTGTGAAAACACTGCAAACGTTGCTCGATTTTCTTCCTCTATTGACAATATTCTGTTTTTTAGTTCGTTAATGATGTCTGCATAATACTGTTTTTGCCTTTCTAATTGTTCTATCATATTTTTTATATTATTTCCACAACATGAATCCCACTACATATAAAAAAAACCATAACATCAAGTCACGCAATAGTTACTATTTTATGCAAATAATTTAATTTACAAACGATAATCATCAAAGTTGAAATGATTGTTTAAAGATGATTAATATATTTGGTTTGGTATAGAACAAAACTGTTGATATACAAGTGTTTATAATAATATTTACATATTTTATAATTTCGTTTTTGCCATTTGAAACAAAATAAAATAGTACATTTTTTTAACACGGCGTGGTGTATAGGTAAAATGTATACATTCAAGACACAATTTTAAGAAACATTGCATTTACTGTTAGTAATAATCATAATATTTTTATTTAAAAAGCGTGACTTATTTAATTTTTGTGACTTACATTTTTGTCTTACACAGTTATTTATAATTTATCTAACTTGAATTCTCAAATATAGTAAAATATCTTCGGTATATAATGTCAAATATGGTTCAATACATAATATTTGGGAAAAAAATAATATGAAATCGTGCATATTGTCAATCACAATTTTATATTCGATGTTACATCAACTCCATATTTTTTCAGAATTTATACTACACAGAGAAAAGTGTCATAATACTGGTGTACTTTAATACATGTCATGCGATAATCTTGTTCAGATGCGATGATAAGAAACCAAAATCGAGAGCAGTATAGGGTGATATAAAATTATTCGAGAAACTAAGTTACGACGGGCTAATAAAGATTTTGCCCCTAAGGCTGTCTAGAATATTTATACTTTTGATTTAGATGACCTACTCAAATTATTTTAGCCAATCCCGCAGACCGGGATTTTCTACCTCATTTAAAACTTTCGGAAGAGTAATGGGTTCTCGTCTCTGACAAAAATAAACGATATATCTCTGATCTTCATTTTCAACTATTCATTTAATTAAACTTTTACAACCTTTATTTCCGCATATGAACTACCTGGGATGTTCACTTGGGGAATTTTGTTATGTTAAATTGCCTAATTAAAATTATATTTTATAATACATATTATATTGAATACACGGATAAATATCTACTATGCGATTGGAAAATTATTGTTTTAAAATCAGTGTATAATTTTAATGTAATGTAATTTTTATGCTGAAAATGTGTTTTGCCAAAAACATAAAACTAAACTTCATTAATATGGTTGCGCTGTTATCAATAACATGTATTAAAGCTATGTAATAATGTTACATTAATTTACAACTTGTAATTTGTATAGTCAGTGACATGATTTTCGAGTAACATTAAAATGTATGTCGTTAATATTTTTACCGTAACTTTAAATACAATTAATAATATTATGTATACCTGATATAATAAACTTAGATTAACATTTTAATTTATGATGTAATTATCAAATATTTAAGTATTTTGTATAACGAAAATCAATATGAAATATGGATTTTTTCTTAAATAAATTTAATATAATTATTATCTATTGCTTTAAAGTTCGAAAAAAATAATTTTAATATTGGTCATACGTGTGAAATATAGGTATACACTGAACTAGGTACATATTTTACGTTGTTTTTAGTCTTCAGCTTCAATATCAGTAATATCAAAACCTTAATTGTTTGATTTTTTAACTTATATACCTTAAAAGTTACTGTATTTTTATTTTAACTTAAATGATTTATGATATTATGTATAATGTATACATATGATGAAGTGTAAATAATGAGTTTTATATAATATTATTTCGTATCAAAATAATATATCATAATTTACTCTTTGATATTTATATAATATTATCATACATAAATGTATATTAATTATTCTATTTCGTAATCAATTTTTTAATATATTTCAATAATAACAATCTTAAATTTTAGTGATACAAAACTTATATAACACATTTTTCTCTTGAACCTCACATGAACTAATTATATAGGGTTTTCATTATTTTTCAGTAAAATAAGCATAAAATATAAATTTGTAACTTTTAATTTATTTAGTAAATGCATTGAGTTACTGTAACTAGTAACCAGTTATACATTTTTTCTTGTAACTAGATACTTAATTTCACTTAACTAACTTTTATAACTAGTGGCCGTATTCAACTAATCGAATAAAAATGTCATCTTTAAATAAAACAAATAAAAACGTGGGTATACATTTTATTTTATATTACAAATTATAAAATTGTGTAAAATTAGTTAAATTATACGCGTAGTTGATATCATGAAAATACTAAGAAATTATTCTAATTCTATTTTTGAAGTATATTATTTAAGTTAATTGAAATATTTATTAATAATGTCTATATACTCATTCTCGAGTAATTATACATACAGGCAATTAACAAACTTAAACACAGCTTTTGTATAAATAAAATTAATCCGATATAATATTTAGTTTATAACAAACTCAATTAGGACTTAGAAATTATTTTTTTATAATATTATGAAATACTATAAAAAAATAATGAATATTAAATGATTGAAAGTCAATTCTATTTTGAATAATCAACTTATTTTTATCACACGTATTTAAATAACAGTATTTTTTTTATTTCTTTAATTATATGACAACATTTAGATTTTTTGTATGATATTCATGTTTATGGTTTTGATTCAGATTATTAAGCATTGACGTGTTAACAAAAAGGTTTAATGCTATTTTATATTTTTATATTTATTTTATTTTGAAAATTTCGATTTATAATAATTGTTCATTGTAAACGTTAGGTTAATACCAATTTATACGTTACGTAAAATTAATAACATAGTTAACTAAGCTCCATTCAGAATTGTTTTCGAACGCGATCATTTATCATTACTTCAAGATTTGATGACACTCGGTCCGGGTACACCAAGCCTACCTTAAAAGTCTGACACTTTTTTTTTTAATAACGTATTAATGCATTCGCTACGATAATATATAATGTCAACGGTAAAAATATACCATCTGAGTGTTATTCAGAAAACTACACATATATTCTACGCACATAGTGTGTACACATATAAGCTTTGCTTCGAATAGGCCGGAAAGATCAAGTAACTTGCGTGAACTTAAAATTATTTAAAAATTAATAACTCGTTACTTTACAAACATGCTTTCCGCCATTTTACCTTTTAATTATGAGAATTTTTAAGTATATGTAATAAGAATCATCAAAATCTCTCCGTTAATTCATACATATATATTATTAGTAAATACAAGAAACATACAATTAAAAATACAATACATAAGATTTATAGTTTGGCATTTTTAATACTCAGACAATTTTTACAAATTACAAAACGCTTACATCGATAAATCAATTATCATCATAGCACATTATCTTTAGACACATTGAAAATATTGATACATTAAACGAAGTATTGTTTATCCTTAGTGGCTTAGTACATAAAGTTTAATGTCTCAGAAACTCGTAGTTTTATTTTCGATTCAGATACATCAACATCTACAAAAAATAATCTACTTAACAGCTATTAAAAAAAAAGAGGAATATTATTTTCTAAAAAAAAGAGGTTGTATGGATACAGGACACTCATATAATCTTATAAAATCAATTTACTTTTACTTAGTATTGGAATAAGTAGACGTTAATAGGTATAATATTATGCTGTATAGTTTTCACAAACTAATATAATCTGAAGGCAAATTGTTAAAAATTGTATTTAATTATGAGGAGTGAGTAAGCACACGCTTTTGTTAATATTTTAATATAAAATACTCACATTTTGTTTGTTTTTATAAATTAATTAATGTTATTAAGTTTAAATTAATATTATCTTCAATAGTTATTAGTTATGTTGCACTAATTAATAATGCATCTTGTTTAACATTTGTATTGAATATTGATACAGGCAATACATTATACGCGTATGACGTAAAAGTGGCGTAAAACTACAACATTTCAGTATTCGATACTCCAGTGAAACGATTGATATAAAATATATAATATGGTACGATAAAAATATTATATCCTTTATTCTTATATATTATTGAAAAACTCGCTTAAAAATAATAATTTTTCAAATTTCTTGTAGTATTTTTTATTCAAGAAATTAAAAAATATAATGGTATCTAATAATTTTAAAAGTAAATTTAAGTTTAAGAAGGTCAGTCATTAAAATATCTGCCGATAAACTGCGTTTGGCTTATTATCAATTGATAATTAATAAGAACTGATGGATTAATCTTAATTAACGATGAGTATGTGCAGCTATTCATGATATGTAAATGTATACGTTTATTTGTTAAAACGAAATAACATAGTTGGGGTTCTGCAAAATATGTTTTAATTGATTAATATTATTTAAAACAATTCGATTTTTTAATCTTTGGTAACTTGTCTTATAATTTTCAAATTAGTATTTAAAAACGGTACGACAAGAAATTAACGAAGTCTTGAATGTTTTAATGTTTTAATGCATATTGTTATTATTATGAAATAATCTTCTTATATTGTAATAAAAACAATTAGTACTTTAGTCCGGAGTAGGTTGCTCGTTTTTAATCAACGAGCCCGTGTTCTGTGTTTAAACTTTTAAAGACCGTTTAGAGTTCACACTTTTTTAGATAATTTTTATTATTAATAGTTTTGTTTAAAAAAAAAGTGTTGGTATTGATTATTTATCTATTTAAATTCGATTATTTTCACATATTTTACATAATATATTATTGTATGCTTAAACATTTATTTTTTTCGTCATATTTTATTATTACTCATTGAATTATATGAACTCAAAACTAATATATTTTATCTTAAGTATTATACAGTGCATAACTTTGTACCATGCTACAATGAATGTTAGTTGTTACACATAATTGACGGAGATATGCACGAAAAATGTATTCTTATTTTTCTTAATTTTTCTTGTTTAATATTCCTATTCTATTCTCAATTATTTCGACTATATCCCTGTATAAACTTATCACGGTAAATACAAATCATTGTTTGAAAAGAAAAAAAATCTGAACTCATATTATAGACAATTAATTTTATTTTATTTCAGTTTTTAATTAAGCTCGTGAACAAGTATTACTTCAATAAAAATAATTTATCTGAATTACTTATAAAATTACATTCCCACTCTGAATTAGCGAACAATCGAGAAATCACAGATAATGTTTCGAGTTTTATTTATTTAAATTAGACGAACGTAATTTAAGACCAGTAAATTTACGAACAATCTGCTGAACACCATTGCTTAGATCAACCTGATTAGAGCAAATTGAATGTATTATTATTGTGAAGCAGTTGCTGAAGTAATAATGTGGTGAAATATGTGGGAATAGAGGCTAAGCGTAGGCTGAGATCGGCATAAGGGGGCTTAGGGGGCTTAACCAACTTTAAATAATTTATTTGTTGTCTAAACCCTTTCTATTTCTTCTTCAAAAAAATAAAATAAATAAAATATAACAATAACAAATCATAACTATTTTATATGTGTATGCATTTAACATATTTTATTATAAAGAACTGTAGTTGTAATGCTCTCAAATAATAGAAGCAAGTCCCTAATAAATCTGTTTGCTATCAAATACTTAGCCGTCATCGAATATTTTTCAGGGTCTTCTCCTCTATGTGTTTAGGTATGTTATAAATTTATAATAGTCGAAACGTCATACGATAACATCTCTAAATTTACAATAGTTGAGACCTTTGAGAGTATAGTAGGCACCAATTATGAGTAGCAAGTACAGACTATATAGACTTACTGTACACAACTATTATACAAATTGCATACAAACTTATTTAATAACGACATTTGGCTTACGGATATAAAAGTAATTTATTTAGCTTCTGATGTAAAAAAAATAATAATAGAAAAAAAAATATAACATAATATAACGTCAGATGTCACAATTGTATTATTTAATAATTTATTATGTGACATGTCATATACCTATGGGCTAAGAAATATTGTGCGTTTACGTATTAATACATTTCAGTTATACTGTCTTGAAATCTCGACTTCTTGAGTATATAATTGATTTTTAAGTTATATTCATGGATACTTCCGTATTATCTGCAGGTTATTAACTTATAAAATATATATGATATACAACTTGAAATAAAATTATAAACTGTAATACATTTCCATAAAAAAAATACGTAGTTTTATAAAAACAAATAATTTACTTATTTATTAACTCAAATATTACTAGGTACTTGTGTTTTTAATGGTTTCGATCAACCGTCATACAATTCATAAAAATATACCTATACACTCTATTTCACGAGGAAATAGTTTTTCAATTTGCTGCTTCATTCGGCTCAGAACGTTGTTTTTTATTATTTCGAATCAATGGCTTATCGTACAAATTTGATTACTATGAATTGTAAACATAAAATATAATATGGTTGAGCGGTAGTCTTTAACTATTTTTTAATAGAAATTTTAATTCACAATATTGAGTATTTACTATTTATACGTATAGTTTCGAAACATAATTGTTTGATATTGGTACGAATATCTGCAGTATAACTTAATGTCTGAGTATCATTTCAACCAAATAAATACCTGTTCTATGTGTCGTAATATATTTTTGTAATTTATAAACAAGTTTAGTTTTTGGTGTAATAGTACATTCTAAATAAATGTATATAGCTTATTTAATCTCATTTTAAAAGCTATTTACATAGTAGTTATTTCAAAGAAAAAAAATTAACTCTTGAAACGTTACCAACGTTACGCTATGATACGATACTACTGTATATATAATCTTATCACACGCCCGTGTGCCATAAATATCGTTGAACTTAAAGTTACAATTTAAAAATGTAAAATTCAACAGTTATTTTAGTAATACAATTTTGAAGCAATTACCGTTTTTTAAAATGTCGAATTTACGTAATTTATATTGTCGTAGAAATTTATGCCTCATTATCACGTAGTAAAGAGTTATTTTTATTCTACTCATATATAGTTATTTCTGACATTCCAACACTTCATTATTATTATAATCATTATTTTAAGTTTGGACGACGACTGTATAGTCAAATAAAATCGTATATTATTTTAAATTCGTTTATATAATATATAGGTTTTAGATTAATCAATGACGTTGTTAAAGATTTAACTTTATATTTAATTTGAGAAATAAAAAAAACCGTAAAGGTTCCTATATCAAGTGTATCTACTTATAATATTGTAGGTTAGAAAGTTCTTGCAGAGTTTCATGTGCTTCATGCCGAATAAAATTTCATGGTTAAGCATTTTCCTATATTTATAAGTTTCCTTAAAATAGAATGTGAAAGCTAACTTTATTACTTATCAAAGAGTTAGTTTTTACCTTTATCACGATTGTTCCGTTTGTGTGTCTGACACGATCGTGATTCATGACGATTCTAGTAATGTTACTTTTAGTTCTAATACATTCATGAATCGCATTTTGTACGTGATGTGTGATTGCTAGCGAATCGGCTCTAAAATATTCGTCTTTAAGTCATAAATAATATTACAATGAAAATAAAATACATTGACGCACCTAGTTTGAAGTTCAATTTCATTTATATGATTAGAGATACAAGGTTTTGCTGACATTATATTCTGACGATACTGTGCACACGTATTCTCAAACATATTCAAGAGAGACTTTATTGATTTAAACGTTTCATTTTGTATGCCCTCCAAATCTTCTATGGATAGAGAATAAAGATATTGTTTATATTAATTTATACATTATTATCTTACTTGGGAATGCTGTGATATTATTATTAATTATTCGTTTATAGAGACAACTATTCAAAACAGAAATTTACTTTAAGTAAATTACTCTAAGTGTTAAATTAATGAATTTAAATGTATATTTAAAAAATATTACTCTTTTGCATTAATTAGGACGATTTGAAAAAGATAGGTTCATTAACAAAAAATTACTATTTTATTAGGATCTTTGTAAACGAATAAATGAATAATTCTGTAGTTACTTACATTTACGATAAACATATTTAATGATACTTAATATTTATAAAAAATAAATTATGGTGAATATTTATTACATTTTTAAGTTAGTTAAAACGAGAACTATACTAACCTGTATGTCAAAATAATTAAATTGATATTATTATTATTTCTAATAATATTAAAAAAAAAAACCAATATTCGATTAATTAAGAAATTCTAATAAATTGTATGTCCTAATTATAAATTGTTTTTTTTATGTTTATTTATAAATTAAGAAAATAGGTCAGTAAATGATTTTTACTTCATTTTTTTTCATTGTAGTCTATTTTATATTATATGTACATTAAATAAACTTAATTATTAATTAAGACATGATTGACTTGATAAGGCGTGAAATGGAATCCACAAGCCCCAGCGGAAAGTAATTTTGATAGAACAATTTTTTTTTAATAGTAAATAAATTAATTTAAAGTAATGCTGTAATTAGAATAAGTATAGACAATTATACGAGTAAATAATGCAATCAAATTATCTAATTCTTAAAGTGGTATAATTATTAATTGTTAAGTACAGGCATATTTTTGTTTGATCATAAGTAAAATTAATTTCTAATAGAAATACACAATCATGTACATTATATTAAATTTTTAAATTTAATATTTTTTCGTTTAGAATCTTCATTCTTCATATACAACGAGTAATTAAAGTAATTTATCATTTATTGCAATTTAATTTTTGATAGTCTTTTTCTATTTCCCTTGGATCATATTGTTTTTCATTTTTTTTTATTTTTTCTAATCCTACTCTTAACTTTAACTATAAGACTAACTTAACTGACATATTATGAATTCGTTAATATTGAATTTTAATTTCTATTACTATTATAAATTATTTGTATTATTTTTAGACGAAGTTTTCAGTTGAATCCATTAATAAAAAAAAGAATGTAGACTTTTCATTAAATATTTAAAAATGTTGCGAAAAATCGAAGTTTGACGATATTATAATACAACATAAACCTAGTACATTTTTTAACTTCAATAATATATTACTACCTAGCTATAACTATTTAAGTTTATATTAATTTGCGTATAATTTTACTAAGTATAGTATTAATTTTTTTATAATTCCCCGAGTTTTATTGTTTCCGAAATTAATTTTATAATTTAATTTTCAAGTCAATATGAAATACTTAGAATTTAATATTAATAATACAAATATACAGTAAAAATAATTAGATATTGAAACTAAAATCGTTTAAAAAAAACATTTCGAAAAACGGCGATATTTATAGTTTTTATAATAAATTGTAGATTAAAAAGTTAAACCAAGACTAGTGCAATTAGAAGTATGCGAAATGTGATTTCACAATCTACGATGTGACGGAGACTGCAAGCTGCGGTGAGACAACTGATTTTATCGCGACGTCTTTTTAAAAAACAAGATGGTTTAATTGGAAATGAAACTGTCAGCCACGATTATCAATATGATTTTGGTACGTGATTTGGAAAAATAATCGGACGTTTGGTTTGGCGATAAAAAAATAAAAGTAATGTGTTGAAGAGCCTTCAAAATCCAGCGGTGCGCTTCTTTTTATTGCTTTATATTTTGATTAAAATAAAAATGATGGGGTTTTCTAGAATTCTTTAGAATACCTTAATCAATGTTCATCGTTTAAATTTCACAGAAGTAAATATTATATTAATTTATTTGACTCAATGAAATTATGACTTTGATATATTAACGTGAAAATGTTTCGTTCTTTTAAAAGTAAATCATGAGCGCTTTACAAAAAAATTTAGACTAGTTGTATTAGGTTGCTTGGTTAATAATAAAAAAAAAATCTCAATAGGTTAGGTATATATTATGTAAGAAAAGAGTTGTATCCATTTGTTTTCTCAAGACTGTTTTTTACATTTGTAGGTCGTTAGAAATCTATATGCTCACATAGGAATCGAAAATCGAATGTTACAGCTAGTAATACTTTATACTCTTAATAAATACGTGTAATATAAAAAGTATATTTAAACATAAAAATAATTTCTCTTAACTATAGGTGATATTTTGGTATTGAATTATTTTTAATTTATTCTGTGTATATTTTTATAAATACATTTTATACGATTTCCGCATTACAAACATTTTAGGCCACTATAAAGGTTTTATTTTTATTTATCATGGTTACATTAGTCACTATAGGTTTTTTTTATGATTATTATGTTTGCTACTGTACTGATCGAAACCCAATTTTCAATAAACAGAATTATCTTATGCTTTTGAAAATTCTATAAAATCGATATTAGTTCATAATCTTATAATCACGTAATATAAGTATTAAAGTATCTTAAAATTCTTATTTTATTTTATTAATATTAATAACGAATTCAAATAGATTTTCAGTTCTAAATTTTGCTTCTGGCTATATATACGTATGTATGTATGTATGTATGTATGTATGTATGTATGTATGTATGTATGTATGTATGTATGTATGTATGTATGTATGTATGTATGTATGTATGTATGTATGTATGTATGTATGTATGTATGTATGTATGTATGTATGTATGTATGTATGTATGTATGTATGTATGTATGTATGTATGTATGTATGTATGTATGTATGTATGTATGTATGTACGTATGTATGTATGTATGTATGTATGTATGTATGTATGTATGTATGTATGTATGTATGTATGTATGTATGTATATATGTATATATGGAGTATAATGACATTCGTAGTGCTTTCAGCTTAAAATACTTAAGACTTCCCGGTGGAAAGCTTGTATCATAATACACTTATATTTAATTAACTATGTTAGGTACGTCAATATACCCTTCTACTTCGGGTATCCAACTAATTATTTCATATTTATTCATCTATAAATAATGGTTTGGTGCAGTAACTATGGTAACTTTATATGGATATAGACGCACGATATTAGTGTAGGTAATAAGTATTTAGCAGAAACTAATTTAATTCGTCCACCGCAGTTTAAGATTTATGATATAGTAAAGAATTCAATCGTGAATAACTCACCAAAATGTTACTATTATTTTTAATTTTTGTTACTTATAACTTAGTAGTTTTTCGCATTGGAGTAGCATTATGTAGGTATATCATGATTATATTTTAATATGAAAAAAAAAATATTATTATCAATTATTTTTCAAGTTTTTAAATTTTTTACTTTGATCCGGAGCAATTTAATTACGCGAAAATACAATTTTGATTAACGACGACATTTTTTGTGCGCTTTGGTGCACAACCTCAGGTTTTTGTTTTTAATATAACCCCTATTTTCAATTTTATACCCCAAAGTAGGTACCATATTTTTCTGAAAATGATAAGTTATCCGAGTTTAATATTAAACTAATAATTTGTTATTTATAAGGGTTTTATTGTTTGGATATTAGTAGGATAGTGGCACGCAAAAGATACTCTTCGAATGTTTAATACGGTTTTTATATATTAATATGCCTATAAAGTATAAACAATAAATTATTCTTTCAATATTCGATATTTACGAGTATACTCACAAATATTAAGATTGGTGCTGTCCTTTGGGGTTTCGGAAATTTAAATGAATAACACTGCAATTTATAATATCAAGTAATACCAAAGAACAACAATTGTTCTGTGTTAATACCTAACATTCTTAATGATAAAAAAATATGATTGTTATATAATTCGTTTATTCAAATTATGCATTAATTAACGATGAAACGATAACACAAAGAAATATTACAAACATTATGTTAAAAACAATTATCACCCTATATGCGGTCTAACAGTTATTTATTTATCCAAGATATTTTTTTAACGTTACCTATGTGGCATTCATGATTTATCATTGTCACACAGAGAATATTATAGGCTTCGTTTTTATTTATTTTTTTAGGGTTTTTTTCGGGGTAGTTATGTCAAGTCTTTGGAAATGCATTTCATCCCAACAAGGAAAGTTTTAAAAATCGGTCACCGGCGGTGGGGATCTCGAGGGGAAATTAATGAGGCTATAAGGTCCTGCGGCTACTGGGGTGTGGTCGAAGGACCTTTTCCTGTTGACATTGTTAAAATACCCTTTTGTTTACTTTCGAACGTTTTAGGGTCTTCGCTAACGCCACTTTCTGCTGTTCGTATCAACTCTTGGTGAAACCGCTGTAGATCTTCCAACTGGTCAACAATCCGTTTGTACACACTTTGGTCGCCATCTAAAGTTTCCGGACAAACTATACTTTGATAAAAATATAATAAGGGGCAAAAGAAACGGGAAACCTTTTATGAAAGTATATATAGTACACAACATTAATATGTGTATCTACAAATATGCGTGTGTCTAACATCGAATGTAATAATTATCAGTTATTTATTGTTATTCCCAATAATATCTTATTGCTATGACTTATGATGAATCATAAATGTACTTTATTCATAACATGTACTTACTACACGGACCAAAATATGTACTATTAAACGACACACAACATAACTCACTTGAAACAAATGCAACCAAACGCTCGCGTAACGACTGCTGCAGTAAAGCCATAATAAGATAATTACTTTCTAAACGAAAATAATCAAAAAATAAATAAACAAAAACAATTATTCAAATCGAAATTATATTGTTTATCTAATATATATATATGTATATACACATACAAATAATATATATATATAACTAGTCTCGTCACTATATAACATACAGTATGTATACAACGTTGATTTATTATAAGTAATAAATAATAATAGCCAATTAACAATCAATAACAATAATTACACATTTTTATTTATATGTTTATAATTATATAAATATGATTTCATTATATGTATAGGTACACGTTGATAATCAAATTGACATTATGACATTAATACAAATTGCGCTCAGTTAATTAAATTTGAGCTCATCGTTTATTTATTTATTTTTTTTAAATTTAATTTCCAAATGACATATTAAAACTTATTATTTGACAATGGAATATAATATTGTTACGTTCGGTCACTTGAACATTTGTAATGATATGAAATTTGCGATTTCATTAAGCTCCTGTGTGTTTCTTTTTTCATGGCCCAGCGGCTTCCGTATATCCTTTGATTAATGTCTCTATGATGAGTTTAATGGTGATTTTATATATTGTTTCGATGTTTTCTGTGAACCGATCACCTAATGTAGTTTTTACTGCTTCCAAAAATGGCACTTCAATTTTCTAAAAAAAAAAAAAATATGATAACATATTATACAAAATATATTATTAGACATAAAAATAATAAATTGTTAATTATTATTGTTATTATGTATTCGTCTAACCCAAAGTTTGATTAAGTAAAACATTCAAGTCAATGTGTATTTTTTTTTTTATATATATCAACTATTGTATAATATGCTGTAAATTAAATAGTACTATGGCAGAATGGATAATATATAGACAACAAAAACAAAACAACACTTTGCCTTTAAATATCATATTCGTTTTATTACATATTATCTTATGATTTAGGTAATTAGGTTGATATCCTATAAAAATCCTATTCAATAATAATTATTAATTAATTTTATAACGATTCATAAATTCCAATGAATTCTGAATGTACTGTTTTGAATGATTAGTATTTAGTTATTTTAAACTCTGAATAGAGTGATGATTTTATTGCTTTTACAGTAATGAGTGTTTTATTTTTATACCTATCATAACCTTTTCAAGTAGTAAAAATGCTTTGAAAGTTCTTGTTAACGAATTGTATCTATTTATCAACTGTACGTTTGAACAAAGTAAAAAATTTCCATTATACTATCAACAATGTAGTCGATTATTTTTTTTTTTATAATTTATCAATAAATATTTTTTCTCAGTAAAAAAAAAACTTCAGAATATAATACAAGATTCCTCATAAAGTGTACATTATACCTTTAGTAGTTATACAACTTTCAGCAATGATTTTTCGTTTTAAGATTAAATTTTAATGCTAAAATACAAATTAACAATTTTAGTTACTATGTTTTAATTAAAAAAATAATCGTTAAGTCTTTTCTCCATTGCGTTTATTATTATTTTCTAAACAGAATTATATTTCTAAAATATTATAATACGCAATATGATTCATCAAACACGCTCACACACTTTTTCGTCTTTATTAATGCAGTTTATTAAATTTTAAATTCTTAAATAATAAATATATATTTAAGATCATGTATTTAAATTTTTGAGATTTATTGTAATACTTAAAGCATGTTCAGTGAAGATACAAACTTCTGTTTTTCAAAGTTTAACAATCTTCCATTGTCTACTTTTGCCACAACACACACCTCACATAACTACAAAAATTTCAAGAATTTGAATAAATTCAATATTATAAATGAATAATGAGGCATGATGGGTAAATCAACCTGCATTTTACTATATTATAACCATTATTATAATATAATGTATGTAATGTTTCAGCTGAATTAGTTCAACATTATTATAATATAACTAATAAAAAAATTAAATTAAAACTATTAACTTAAATACACTGTGAAATGTCATTAAAAATTATTTATAGTCTAGAAACTCAGTTTCCGCTCAAAATCGTTTATCCTACGTAGGCATTTAGTCATAAAATCTATATTTTAACTCATACAATTCGGTGATTTACTCATTGACAAGGTAGTAGGTACACACGTACACTCATACATTCAGAATCTGCTATACAGCTATGCGATTTTTTTCAGTATTTTTTTTTCAAAATTAATTCATATGCAATTTATATTCTAAACATTTAATACAACTCCAAAAATTCCATAACATCATTTAATTTATTGATTATAAATACACTGTCTTCGTGAATTTTCAATTATCGTTTTATAATCGCTTTTACTACAGAACTAATCCACATCCGTTTTATATCATTATAATACCAATTAGGTTCATTGCTAAATGTATTGAAAACCAATAAAAAAAATGTTGGTAACTGCACAATGATTGCAGTGCTTTGTCAAATATAATAGCTGTGAATTATTTTCTTCCAATAAATGTATATACATTTCGTCTTGACGGTTGAAAGTTTTGTAAACGTTATTATTATCTAGTTTTTCTTCGGTCTGTTATTTTTGGACATTAATCACATGTCAGACGTTATCAACTCAGGCCCAGCATCAGTGATTGCATGTCAATATATTGTTATTTTCTGTGTCGGAGTTATGATGAAACAGATTTTCCTCAGTTTATTACAAACATGCGTTATCGGGGAAACTCGGTATACGAAATTTATTGTAAGTATTGAACATATTCATGAGATGTCTGTTTCATTCTCAGCATGAGATAGATTTTATTAATAATGTAGACAGAAGTTCGGGACAATAAATTGAAGTAATCGAACGCAATTTATAGATAAATTTCGTTTAAGGAATTTGTAAATAAAATAAAAATTAATTAATAAGAGAACACCGGCTGTCGAACGATTGAGAACGTATTTATGTGCAACGTTGCCATATCATTTATTCGGATATTAAACGATTCAGTAATATAAGCATAAAATAAATATTCTTAAAAAAATTCAATGGTTATAATAATTTCATTCAAATATATAGATATTTTTCATTCAATAAATAAAAATATTTGGAACAGTATCCATGATTATACCTACCTAATGAGTAATAATTACGAACTTATAAAAATATGTAATATATATTATGCTTAAAAAAATTTAAGATATGTAATTTATATGTATACAAATGTAATAAATACGACAAGTCCAGTTAATCCGATAAATGTCAACACATTATCGTATTAAAATTACCGTTTGACAACAGTTATTAAACTTGGCAACATTGAAAAAAAAATAAAAATCGAGCGTTCTCAATCGTATTTTACGCAGATCACCAAACACTTATCGTCTTGTTGTTTTCGTTTTACAAGGTGCGTTACACTTAAAGCCGAAGTTCGTGTTAACCATCGCTAGTTTTAATATCTTATATTCATGTACCTATAAACAAATCTATATTATATAGGTAATAATATTTATCGTGTTATGTCAAAAATACTTTTTGACATTAAAATTTCAAAACTTTCTAACCAATAAATTCTAACAGTAAATAATTTAATCTGCTAATGAGCGGTTATTGTTTCAATTTATGTGTAATATTATGAATATTATATATTTATAAATTTCAAATTTATAACGATAAAATATTTAATCAATGTATAGCATATTAGTATGTATTTAAATTCCAGGCTTAGACATCTACACGTTACCTAACCTAGGCAAGTAAAAAAAATTTTTAGTATTTAAATTTCGTTAAATTTTTGAAATTTCAATTTTTTGCTGCAGTTAGCCATGATTTATTTATAGTGAATTTTGAATAATTAACCAGACGACGAAATCAATTTGTATGGCGTATGGAACTGTTAAAACTAATGGTTTCACCCATAATTCCATCGAACATATTGTACGTAATTGCATCAACAAATCACAGGGTGCAGTTAATTGTTCTACGATGTCGAAGAACAACCAAAAACAATGGAACCACTGATGTGTGCCCCAAAAACGATTGCCATTAGCAATTATTGCTATTATTCTCGTTATCCGAAAAAATTCATCAAACCCAACCGTTTTCTAATAATAACACAATATATTTTGGGTGACAAATCGTCTACTTTAATAGTAGCAAGTAGGTGTATACCTGTTGCATCGGGTGATGAATAGATACAGTTTGGTTGTGAATATTGCTGTCACTAATATTATTATAATCATCGATTTTAGATTCTGAATGTAGCGAAAAATGCATTAGCCCGACTGTTCACGTATCTAGTTATTTTTGTTTTGAGTTATGAACTTACTTAGTATCTATGTTTCCATTAACAATCAATATTTATTTGGATTAATTAATACACTAAAAGTTTCGCATTCACCTATCTCGCTGTGTGTTGCGTAATGCGTATTGGAAATACTGTCGTTGATATTTTTAAGTAGGTAAATTATTCATTTTCAAATTATTTTTATCGAAAGACAATTATAATAATAATAATAATAATAATAATAATAATAATAAATTAAAGTACAATTTATAATGTAGGTATATAATTTAGTATTAATAATACTACATAAATTTCTTATTTAAAAGTTATTTTTAAATTTAGATGCATCAGGCTTGTCGTTTTAATTTTATACACAGATATTGAAATTTAATTATTGAAAGTATTTCTTTGGAAAGATATTTCAAATATCTAAGATAAAATCACTACCTACTATTTACGAGTTTAAAATGTTTGATTAATCTAGAAAATAATTATTTGCATTATTATTGTTAGAAAATGACAAATTTAAAATTTGAATCATAATTATAATTGTATTATATTAAAACTTATTATATTTGTTTTAAACTTTAATATTTTTTTATTTTTATTTTAAAGGATATAATCTATAATAATAATAGCACGATAGGTAAGAGATAAATAATGACTAGAAGCAAAAACCGTATGTAATAAAAAAAATAATTGATTAACTTTTATTTTTTTATTTCAACTAAAATATAATTTTATTCACATAAATCTTAAAACCTAAAAGACGGTCATGACATCTACACTTTATTTTTTAATTCATCACCATCTATCAGCATATCGATTCTATCTACTATAATAGTCATATCCACAGCTTTGCGTAATACAATAATATTTAAATTATAATACTTCAATATTCATAGCGTATCAAAAAGTATAATATGACATATTGTTAAACATATATTATAATAACTGCATTATCATACAACATATACTAATAGTTTTTATTTGTTGTGTTGCATAGCTCAAAAATTGGTAATTTATTTTAATTAAAAATAATAATAATTGAACATTTATAGAAAGGTTACAACTTCTAAATGGCTAAATCCTCCCATTCATTGTTAGTAATGGTTTTTCTTTACGCTTAGAGCAATGACTAAGATAATCGAAAAATTACTCCTTCAAAGGACCATCTAGATAAGATTTCTCGTTTACGTATAAAGGGGAGTCATTGAAACTTCGAACTTAAAAAGGGTTTCTCAAAAAAGATAATAAAAAAACCAGTATAGTGGAAATCATTTCACTCGGAATCTTAAATCATAACAGATTATTTCCGATTTTATATCGATATTTATTGTAACTGTATTCGTAAAATTTACTGAATTTCTTAAAAAAATATATACATTGAAAACAACGAAATTATTATGATTTATAAATTCTCCTCGCACTATTTTGTATTCGTGTAAGTATAATTGTATAATGAAGTCATTTTTTAACTGCGCTGATGTCTGCGATAATAATTATAGTCGACCCGAAATAATTTACATACTTACCTCGCCGAACCATGACAGGATGGCTACGAAGTTCGGGTTATCTCATGTACCTACCGTTTAACTATACAAATATTAGCTCACTCTTTTCAGAAAATAAATTAATGCAAAATGTAAATTTAATGTTAAAAAGCGTTGTCGTATTTAAACGGGGGTTACAAATTATTCAATGGCCCGTTATAAAGACGATGATTTCAAATATATAACAGAAAGGAAACAATAATACAGCGCAATAATGTAATTTGTAACAAGTTTTCAAAACTTTTATACGAAATTTATTATGGTAGGTATATTGGTATCTGAATAATAATTCATGATTTAGTAATTTTAATGAGTCATATACACGAGCTATATATTATTATTATGTATTGAATTTTAAGTTTTAATTGTACTCGAAAACACGTCGCAGATTACAATAATCGAAACGTCGGCTTAAATACAATTTGTGCTTTTATTTCAAATAGGTATGGTATTATACTATTAATTATTTTAGTTCTATACTGTAGTTAGGCGTGTGTATGTACCTATACATTATCATACTTCTTAAAACACTTCTGAAATTATATTTGTATTTCAAATGAGCGTTTAAGACCCAAATACATTTTTCAATAAGTATGTAAATGTTCACATTATATAATATTATAAATAATATATTACGTAAATATTTTCTGAAAATGGATGCTTACTTATTGAAAGTTCTTATAATTGGAATTTATTTTGTATGTATCTTTTAATTATTTTATAATAGTTAATATATATTTTAATTTAACGGAGACAAAGGTCAACAAACAAATTCCTATAAAATTTAGCATATAATTATAATCGAGATTTTTTGTTGTTTTTAAATCTAAAACCATAGAAATAAAACGTATTTCAATTATTTTTCAAACAATATTTTCTAAATGTATTTCAAAATATATTTAAAAAAAAAAGTATTTAATTACACCCACACCCACATCCACACCCACACATATATGTATATAGGTACACATTATAATAATTTCTAAAGATTTTTCGATTAGTGGTGAGTAGGACCAATATCGAATTCGATATCTTAATTTGCAAGCAAGCCACAGATGTTTAAATTGTTTAATATAAGCGAGTAGGGTTTGTTTAACGGTAAGAGTTATTTATTTATCCGCGGTTGGTGGCGAATACATTCTGCACGCGTGGAAATTCTTTTCATTTCATTAAATGCAAATAGGTGTGACAGATGTGGCCTATCTCAGAGCGATTTATTATCACTCTGGCCCGTAGATATATTGTGTGATTCGTTATTGATATACGATTTTGATTCAAATTTTCTATCGTTCGTTCGTTAGACGAAAGTTTTTCATCCATTTTACAATTGCTGAATATTTTTCAGTACAACTTTTTATGGTATAGTTTATTTTCATACGAAACTAGGTCCTTATTTGTCTATGGTCATATGACATTCAGATATGGAGCTCTGTCAAATTTCCAAACTTAAAACAATAAAATCGAGATCTTTTGGTCAATTGGGCATCGTCATATTATAATAAAATATAAATATAATAATAATATAATATGATAATAATATAATATAATATAACATGATCCTTGGTTTTTCATTAGGAATCTCCAAAATGACTTGAAAATTCCAACACTCACTAAATTCACAAAAATTTTTTAACTATCATTCCATTCAAAGTTAAAGTATCATCAAAACCCTCTATAATTAACCGACTATCTCCCAAAATAATCCCCGATAACCCCAAATATGTTCAAAATTAACATTGGCTCTATCAAGTGCTCTTTTATTTTATTATTTCCGTTATGTATTTAAATTAAATCAAAGTAACTTACTATGAATAATTCTAAACACACTTTAATTTGTTAATATTTTTTTAATTAAAAAAATTAATATTTGATTTTTATTTTTTTGTAAAAATTGTTTTTGATAGGTCACACTGTTAGTATGCAATCTTATGTTATTGAAGTTTTATGTGAACGGAAATCAACCACTTGGGTTGTGTATGTATTTATTTATTTTTAGACAAACACTACTTTTTTGTGAAATGTTTTATAACGTTGTTTACTTGTTCTCGCTTGAATTAATACAAATAAGAAATACATAAAAGCATTTAGAATTTCATCAACATAGTTCGTTGAAAATGATCAAAAGTTCTTTGTTATTACCATATTATAATATGCATAATAAACTTCCAAAATTTCAAAGTTAAATAAAAGGTTTACGTAAGAAGTTGCCAAAAAGTTAACTTAATTTTAACGTAAAAAAAATGAGCGCCTTTTCGTCGAGTTTCATGAATATGAATTTTAATGAATAATATGTAAAACAGTAAAATAATAAAAAGATTATTAAATCCAATAATAGAAAAATTCAAAATTCAAAAGCACGTTCATTAAGCTACTTATAGTATTTATGTTAGACTCTCGTCTCTTGTTGGTATATAATAACTATTGGAACTTGTTGGTATTTAGTCAAAATTTGTTAGATTAAAATTTGAAACGACAGAGTCAATAACAAAAAAAACAGGTAAGTGAGTATCGCTCTGCTGTACATTAGAGGGTCGGGTGGACTTCGGACTAGGGTAAATTAAATTTGAATGCAATGATAGGTATCGTTGTATACGAAAAACGATTCTCAACGGAGATGATTTGTCAGTCTAGGATATATTATATTTAAATACTGTCATATATTCTATTTTGAAACAAATTCAAACATTTAAGTAAAATTTTCAAGATCCTACGCTTGGTAATTTTTTAAAAATACCAAAAATCGAAAATTATTTATTAGTAAAATGCTATTTTACACGTGTATTTTTGATTTCAAATTAAAATTAAAACTTTAAACACTCGTAAAATTTTTTTAATTGAATAATCCTCAAACTTTTTTATAATTATTCTAAGCTTAACTTATGGACAGCATAGTATTAAATTTTCAATTCTTAGCTTTTGATAGAAAAATATTTATAAATTTTTAACTACAAAATAGTGAAAATATTCATGATTTTGACGAATTTTGTCAATATTTGAACTTCAAATGCTAATAAAAAAAAATTGTGCCTATGTATTTTTATGATTTTTGAATGATAGTTAGAACAAGTTATGTGGACCCTTCAATTAAATTTTCAAGTAATTTGTCCCAGCTAAATTTTTTTTTATCAATATTTATAAAAAAAAAATAAAAAAAAATTGAAAATTTCAATTGTCTATAAATAGCTCAAAAAAAGTCAAAATGTTTTGAAAATCAAATCACGTAAAGAAAATGGCAATCTATATAACTGGTAAAATTTTCAAGTATTTACGATTTATACTGTTTGAATAACAACAAATATCAAAAATCGTTTGAGGCTAAACCGTTATTTAACGCGGTTTTGTAAAAATTTAAATTTCAAACACTCATAAAAAATTTTTGTCTGAATCTGATAGAGTTTTTTTTATAGATAATTGAAGTAAAATGTATGGAGAACCTTGTATTAAATTTTCAAAACTTAGTTATAAAAGAAAAAAATTTTACGATTTTTCAACCACAAAATTACTTGCAAATTTTCGCAATTTTGACATATTTCGTTTAAATTCGAACTTTAAGCACTTATAAAAAAAAATTGTGACTAACGATTTCGGATTTTTTTTAATCACTTTAAGAACAACTTATAAGAAACCTTGTATTAAATTTTCAAGATTTTCTGGCCGGCCAAAAAAATTTTATCGTTATTTTAAAATAAAATACTAAAAAAAATTTAAAATTTCAATTGTCTATAAATAGCTCAAAAAAATTCAAAATTCTTTGAAAATTCAACTGTGTATGGAGAACGCTATTATAAACATTTGGTGAAAATTTCAAGTATTTACATCGATTAGTTTTTGAGTTATAGCAAAATAAAAAATTCGATTTGGTCGAAAACTTGTTTTGCGTAAAAATTCCCGTTTTTCTGTCATTTTTTTAGGGTTTTTCTCGATTTTTTTGAAAACTGTTGGAAAATGTTTACTTTTCACCTCTATAATGCACCAAGGATATACAATTTTCCATCGGAAACCACCCCCAAAGTTTGAAATTGAAGCATTATTTCGACTAGTTATGCTGTACACAGACACAGACACAAAAACAAAAAAAAAAAAAACACACATCATTGTAAAATCAATACATTCATCACTCCGTTCAGAATCTAAAATTCGATTTTGACGAAAACTGGTTTTGCTTAAAAAATCCCGTTTGTCCGTCATTTTTTTAGGGGTATTCCCGACTCATTTAAAAAATATTGAAAATTTACAAACTAGATTCAATTTCATTTTCAAAGAAGGGCTGAAGTCAAAAATTGAAGCATTTTTATTTTTTACCGCCCCAAATGTAGTTGACAGACACAAAAAAAAAAAACACACATCATTGTAAAATCAATACATTCATCACTCCGTTCAGAATCTAAAAAAATCATATGTATAAAACATATACAATTATATTTAGATTTTAGAAAGGTACATATTAAGAGTAAATACATTTTATCAAGTTTAAATATCATTAGAAATACGTTAATATTAAAAAAATTCTAATTGTTGAGTGTTTTGATAATATGAATTTTATTTTAAGTATACAAGTATGTTAAGAAATATATTTCATTAGTAATTAAAATAAATTAAAGTATAAGAGTAAGTTTAATTTATTTTAATCACTAATGAAACTTGTTATTTTTAAATTACTTTTTGCTGAAAAATCTGAGTTAAAACAATAAAATTATTATTGAAGTTAAAATAAATCAAATACATGATCTCGTTTAATCTTTAAAGTTTTTGAGTAAACCATAAACAATTATGCAGTGTGATATCATTAATACTAATTTTCATATTGTTATGTACATATTAGTGGTAGTTATAGAAATAGAAATTGTGCGTTGAGGGAGTTTTTGTATTTTAACTTTTAAGTTTCTTGTGTTTTATAAATACTTAAGGTCATAATTCATAATAAATAATGATAGCTAGGAAAACTTCTCGCAGTAATTACATTAAAATCGTTTGTTTCTAAAATGTATAGCAAGATTGTTTACCTATATTATAAATTAGTTTTTCATTATAATATGATAGTCAATAAATTATATAATTAATGTAAATTATTTACAACAATTATCACTTTTAAATATACATAAAATAAAAGCTAAAGCAAAAGTATAACGACATAATATTACTAGTGATGAAATAAATTAATAAAAAAAAAAAAATCGAAAATATTGATTTTTTTTTTGTTGTTAATATCGATTTTTAGTATTGGTAACATAAATTGTATTTATCTAGTGACCGTCTTATTAAATTATAAAATTAGATTTATACATTTAAATTTACAATAATTTTGTATTCATATAATATTTCAAATTTGTAGAAAATAACGATTAATAAAAATGTAAGATTAGTTTAGGTTACTCAAACTAATAAAACCTACAACAAGAAATCATACCAAAATAATATTACATCTTATTATCAGGTATAGGTAGTAAATACGAATATTTTACTGTGTTGCCTTAATCTGTGCATAGTCACTTGTAAATAAATTGTACCTAAATTTGTATTATATCGTCTAATCGTAGTGCACAACATGTAATATTATTGTCCTTACCCAAAAATAGTCTGGATTGAAGCCTGGTATGGTCTTGTGTGTAGCGCCCACTTGGGTCAGATACTGGAAGAAGTTGTCAAGGTCGTCCAGTTCTTTGATGCCTTCGTCTAATGTGGTCATCACTTTGTTTGCGTGTTCGGCCAGCTCCATACTGTTAGCCTGTGCGTCCCTGGTTTTCAGTTCACCGAATTTGGTGAACAGTTGAAGAAGTTCTTGGTGTTCCTCAAAAAGCCTGTACAGAAAGAAAGGATAAATAAATCGGGTTAAGTCACGCGATTTGAGCTACGGCGGTTGCAAATTCACAGGGCACTGGTGTTTATATGGGAATGATTATTTGTTACAAACGACTGGGCTGCACTGGGAAGAAGGAGAAAACTTTTTGTCGCTCTGGCCGTTCCAATGTTTTACGTGATATAAATAATTTATTGACGATCGGATATTAAGTATTATATATATTCAGTCGATGTCGTATGCTAAACACGAATGGATAATGCTTTTAGCGATCGTTTTCCTTGCATATTGTAAATTGTATAAATCGTTGCCCGTTAGACTATCTGTTGAGTGTTGTAAATGCGCACCTGTTGTTAATTTCGTCTGTTGTCACAGTGAGCGTTCGCATCAAACAATAAATTTATAAAACTCTAATTGACCGGGAATTTGTTTGAATTTAGCCCATCGTCTATGCTAATTTATTTATTTGTTGTTAATTAAAGTTTTTTTTTATAAAACAAAAAAAAAGTTTACATCATTATACCATATTACTACTTATGAAAAATTATATTACAGTCGTGGACGAGTTTTTAGTTGCTACACAGTACACGATCAATTGCCGATGATAAATATTCATTCGGTATTAACATATTATACTATTATAACATTAGTGGACAGGGGTCGCAAAATTTTTTTAAATTGTTTTATGTTAGTTTATGGTGGTTATTCTAATATTATACGTTGTACAAACCGATGATATTCAAATGTGTTGGTTTTTATTTATTTGTTTAATCGAATATGAGTATTACATGACTATAATATTGTTCGTATTCAATAGTAGTTGATACTATATACACTGCAATACATAATATTATTATTATACAATGTATACACAATAATTGTTTATTTTAAGTTTTTAGCTGGGTTATTTGTACTTGTGCAATATTTATAAATTATAAGATTGTAGTCAAACAAAAATTAAGATTGCATATTCTTTTATTCAAAATCCTACAAAGGATTGATTTTCTAAACATTTTGATTTGCATATATTTAGAATAGATTTAGATAACGGTTTATAAAATATAATTAATTTAAGTTTAGTTTAACAAGGAGAGATACAAATATAATATCTATTTTTAGACTAACTTAATCTAATCTTCCTATTAAACCTTTAAATAATCATAATCTATAAATAATTGACCAAAAATCCGATTAAATTGGATTTATGCATAAAATAATAATTATTAATTTTAAATATACTGGAAAATAGAATCATAAACAAACATTTGAAAATTTAAAGCTGATAACCGTTTTCATAAATATGTGTTCAGCAAAAAAAAAAAAAAAATTATAAAAAGGTATGAAAAATATAGAATATTATCAATTGTTATATTATTTGTTGATCAAACTACAAATAAAAATATGTAAATTATTAATAATTCTGGAGTTTGAGTTTTAATTAATTTTTAAATCATTTAAAAAACGAACCACTATAATATCTTATACTTTTAAGTATTATGAAGATAATATTATATGGTATTATTATTTAATCATATAATTGTGTTTGTTTTAAAGTTTACTACTTTTGGAAAAAAAATACAATTATTAGGTGTTACTTATATATTTTTTTTTATTACTTAATACTTACATTTTGATAAATATTGAAAACTTATTGGAACTAATAAAAGTTATTAAATTTAGATTATAACAATATTTACAATGTTTTCCCTTTATTTCTCAACATTACTTTTGACTATTTTTGAGCCCTAATCGTTATTCTAAAATCAAATCGTCTTTATTGATAAAGTGTTTTTTAGATTTCTTAGTAATTAAGGTAACCTATATTAAGAAATTTTACTGTGAACTGCTGCAAAATATACTAGAAATTAAGAAAATTAAACGACCTAACGCGGGTTTAATAAGTTCCGCTCAGAATTTGTTTTTACTTTTTAGAGATTTTTATGGTTTTATTTACACGGTTCTCTATCGTCGATGAAGTAATCAAAGTGAGATGAGTGTTCATTATCCGATCTGTCGATACCCATTATTCTGTCTAAGATAAAACTGTTTATTTAATTTAATGAAATAGATATGAAATAAAACATATTTATGAGTATAACGAACTATTTTGGTATAGTGGCGCTCAATACTTGTAATATAATAAATTATAGATATTAATTTTCATTCAAAATCTGCTAAGTAATGAAAATCAATGAAAAATATTCTAAGATTAAATTTTTAGGTTCATAAATAATTTAAATATTTGTAACTCAAGTTTACCAAGACCAGAAGTGGAGTTAATGAATCTATTGTTATTTAAATTCGTACCAAGCGTTGTTTTTGAATATTATTGTAACGCAATACAAACGTGACCATAACCATTTAAACCTTAAAGATTTGATATTATTTATAAACTCGATAAAAAGAAATATGTAAATGAGTTATAATTTACAGATTTACATAAATATCAGTGTTATTCTTGTTGCATACAAGAAATGCAAATCATGAAATAAAGTCAGCCGACAAGCCCCTAATCTGTAATATAGTGTATAGTTTAAGTTAAAAGATATAATTGTCATAATACTCGTAACTATATATTATTTTTGTTTGTCTCATGCAACATGCACGTTGAAAACATAACAGTAAGTATTGTATATAGTGCCACAAATAATTTAAGATGAATAGCATAGTATGGTTACAGTAATATTGGAGACGAGAAGTAAAATAATATAACAGTTATAGTTTTTATATACTATAGAATATTACGCAATCCATAAAGTAAACAATTAAGTCAACCCATTACATTCTGAAGTAATATTAGCATATAATAATACAATTTAATGATTTTTAGAAGCCGTTAAACAAAATTAAATAAAAAATACATTTTATCTTATAATAAGCGTTCAAAAAAATTAAACATTATAGGTTATTAAAATTCTTCAAAGTGGGTAATTAAAATTTAATTATACTATATTTTATACTTTATTGTATAACAAAAAAAAATATATTTACCTAATCAAATATAATATGTAAAAATGTTGATTTCAATAAGACAAAATATATTTTCTTAAAGAGTATTTCTTGTTTTGATAATGAATAATGATTTTTTATTTATTTTAAGCTGATTCTAATCTATTTATTATTGATCAATACAAACAAGATAAAAAACTTAAAAAATTGTGCTTTTTTTTAAAATAAAATTATTTGAAAAAATACACGTCATAGTTTTTTTTTTTACACGACTATGGTACTTAGAAAATTTGCATTGGAGGTAGCTTATTGTTGTTGAACATTTATAAGACAAGTTATTTTTCAATGAAACGTCTATAATTATACAGAAAGTATACAAGTACCTACTCGGAAGTGTATTATAATGATACGACGTTATCACACATAAAAAAAACAATATTTTATTTAGGTATATACAATATACATTGTATATAATATAATATTCCATTTTGTCGAGAGGCGATGTCGCAGGAAAGAGAGGGATGACATATGCTGAATTATCAAACGCAGTGCGATCTGTTTTAATGCTACATCGTATTCAGATCGTATATCAGGTACCTATTGCATTGAAATTGATTAAAACAGACATAAATATTATTATTAATAGGTATTTAAAACTGCGTTATTGTTATCGCCAATATTCTGTTCGTGACGTTCGTGACGTATGTGCACGAGTTTACGAATCGATTCCTAGCCATCATAAGTTATGTATATATATATTATAGTCCGTTATATTGATTATTTATTCTATGATGTAGGTAAATTATTAATGAACAGCGTGACGACGTCGTCGAGCCACGGCGGGTCGGTGAAGTGTTGTAGTAGTGTTTCTCGAGGTGCCTATAATCTATATATACCAAACATCGTTTATTATTATTATTTTTTTTTTGTCTACAAATGATGATTCACGACAAAACGTCTGGCCGAGTGTTGAATTCGAACGATAAACGACTATTCGAACGGAATGTCGGGACTCGAGAGTAACAAGAAAAACGGTGACCTAACCGACATGGCGTAGAAAAACGTTTAAAAACTCCTGAGAAATAAAACACTCGCGTGTTCGATTTATTCGGATCAAAAAGATACGTGGGTATAATAGATACGCGTGCAACTGTATACTTTAGCAATGTATTTCGCGACAAAGTGTCAGAGGCGAAAGAGTGAGGAGAAAAAATAAAATAAAAGAATTCCGTAGGTGTCGTCACTTAACTGTTATGGATTTCATACAGAGTGACATCGTATAGACTATAGAGGTACACAGTAATACGTTTATGACGTAGGTACATCGGTAGTATTATACCGACGCGTTTTCCTTCCGTGACTCAACAACGATTCACATTATTGTCGACGTATATTATAATACGATAATACATCTTACTATTATTGTTTTAAATATTATCGACTATATAAGAGGATCTGCACGGGGACTGTAGTGAAAACACGCGTATTGTATTTGCGACGTTTGTGAAAACGGTTAGGGTGAAAAAAAATGTTCGATTTGTAATGTACTATAAATAGATGCACGCGGAAATACAAATAATTATGATGGACGATATTAAAATGATGTATAAATTTAAAAAAAAATTTACCATAATAATCCAAACGTAGTTATCAAATAATTAACCGAAATCAAAATATATTTAAAGTTATAATGAACGTATCAGTGCACATTATTATTATTAGGTACCTACAAATTATTATGTCACGAAATTATTAGATAAATCGTAACTAATTATCTACCTTCTACCGAGTATGTGTGTGTGTGTGTGTGTGTGTGAGTCAATTTATTATTATTATTATTATTGTATATTTGATAATATTGTACCGTTTTGTTCAATATTATTTTTTAATTACGTGTTACATGACGACATAACGCTTTTTACACTGTCCAATCCATGAAATCGTTCTTAACGAGAATTCAAGTTAAATACTCTCATAAACATAGATACGTGTAGGGTGAACGTCTCATTCACATTTCAGCTTTTCGACAAATAATTTAAAAAAATATGATATGATGTTATAATGTTATATAAATTTGATTTTTTTTTCTCACACTTAAATTATAAAATAGAGTCATAGTTAGGTAATAGTTATAGGTGACTTGTCTTGTAAGTATATTTTTATAATAAAGTGTCAACGATAACTTTGTGTACCTATACATTGTATTACATATTTAAATATAATTGAAATGTAATCGTGTATGGGAATAAATTACGTAGTTACATAAATTCTACAGAAACCAATTTTCGCCTTACTTTTCTAAAAATGTAAACTTATTATTATTTCTTACGGTGTGCCGATGATTTGTTGGGTATATATATATATGTTAAAAATATTCGATTTTCAATTTAAAAAATACATTATTTATACCAACAGAAATATTTGATTAGGCGTTGGTGCATAAAATGCAAAATCCATAGAAGTGATGAAATTTTCGCGAAAGTATGTCTCTGCCGACTCGAGTTTGATAAACTGATGTCAAAGAATACACGTTTACATTCCTTGTGTTTTGTCAAATATTTACTATTTGGTATCCTTTGCATTTTCGGCAAATAAAATATCTTCAATAAACATCACTGATTTAATACCAACGACCGATATGATATTATTTCTCTTCATCTCAATTTATGATGATTGATTTTATTAGGAGGTATCCAATTATATAGGTGTTACATATTTTATTTTATTTAATAAATTACTATCAAAGGTAATGACATCACTGTACCTATCATAAGACGTTCAAAGTATTTAATTAAACACGTATAATACTAAGTAATACTACGTAAATACTTAGCATCCAATTTATAATATGTATACATAAAATAAATATTATTATATAGATATATACAATATAGGTATATTACAATACAATACAGTTGATCCTATGTATAATTTATTTTTCGATTTTGATTCTTTATCATTTTTAAATAAACATCATTATTCTATATTTCGAATATACATAATACATATACGCCTTATTTAACTTGAATTTATTTTGTCCATCACCGACTAATTATTACAGCAGAGAGGACAATATTTTTATGAGACGGAAGAGATTTAAAATAATATCTATTAAACAATTATTATGAAACTTGAATATAAATTCGTTTTAACAAACTAAAGGGGTTTTTTTTTGTTTTCAAACGACATTTTATCTTTAAAAAATCTGTGTTAGACACCCCAGGTGCTTATTAATATACCACAGTCCACAGGGCTTTTTGGCTTAATATGACGTTTTTTGGAGGGATTAAAATATTATAATTTTATAAATTTACTGTAATCCACAAAAAATATTGCAATAATTTTATCAGTTTCTTATCGATTATTTAAATTTGAAAATAACATTATATTCTCAGAATTATTTAATATTACGTTTTAATTAAAACTTAACGTTGAAGGAAAAAAAAAGTGCGCTATATTAGTATGTACCTATTGTTATGTTTGTAAATTAAAATTTTTCAAAAGACATGCTTTCGGTTTTTTTAAGCAATGCCTACAGTTTTAGTATTATGTGAAATATTTAATTAAGGAATTAAACGAATTATAAACTATTAAAAATCAGAAAATCAACATTATAATTTTAAATAATAAACTCATTGGTTAAAAGATATAATTAAATGATTTCAATAATTAAATGATTTTAAAATGTTTATAATTATAATTTAATATTTTTCATAGTTTTTCGTTTGATGTGTTATCTCAAGGTATTTTTAAATTAAAAAAAATGTAAATGTAATATTATTATAAGCTTCTCATATAACAAAATTTTCGACATTTAATCAATGTAAATAAACCTTTAGTAAACCTTTAGTTTATTTTCTCTAAATATATATATTCGTATACATGTACAACATAAAGAACTTTTTTGTGTTTTTTCGCTAATATTAATTTATATATTAATACCCCGTGTCCCATTTATTCAAAAATTTGTATAGTTAGATATAATTTAAATTATTTAAAAATTAATAAATCATTTTTAAAACAGTTGTGTGTAATTAATTTGACAAATCAATATATTTGGTGTAAATAATTTATTATTAATTCAAATTTATTTATTGTGTATAAAATACAAAATTTTATTTAATACTAAAGTTCAGTGATAAAATAATATTATTTTACATTAATCTAAGCTTTAGTTCAAAATATAATTTAAAAATGTATAAAAATATTAAATATGTTTAAGGTTATCTCGGATAAATATTATTATTCTGTGATGATATTTTTATAAAATAATAGGTAACCTAAACTTCGTTTGTACTGTTTGTTCGTTTGGCACATGTCTGTCAGTGTTAATTATAACTATGGATTATTATCAATATTATTACTACATATTATTATTATAATTCCATTTTAGATTCTGAACGAAGTGATGAATGTATTGCTTTTACAATGATGTGTGTTTTTTTTTTTTTTTTTTTTTTTTTTTTTTTTTTTTTTTTTGTGTCTGACTCCAACATTTGGAGCAGTAATAATGCTCCGATTTTTGACTTCAGCCCCTCTATGAATAGGGAATTGAATCTAGTTGGTACTTTAGGGGGGTCAAAATTAAAATTTTCTAATAGTTTTCAAAAAAATCGAAAAAAACAAAAAAAAAATGACAGAAAAATGGCAATTTTACGGAAAAACCACTTTTCGACAAAATCGATTTTTTGATTTTGCTGTAACTCAAAAACGAATTATTGTAAATACTTGAAATTTTCACCAAATTTTTATATTATGGTTATCTCTTTACAGTTAAATTTTCAAAATATTTTGACCATTTTTAAGCTACTAATAGACAATTGAAATTTTCGACTTTTCTAAGTTTTTTTTTCTTCAAATGCCGATAAAAATTTTTTGGGTGGCCAGAAAATCTTGAAAATTTAATACAAGGTTTCTTATAAGTTGTTCTTAAAGTGATAAAAAAAAATCCGAAATCGTTAGTCACAATTTTTTTTTATAAGTGTTTAAAGTTCGAATTTATACGAAATATGTCAAAATTTAAATTAAATTTCATACGCTCATAATGCGAATGTTGGCCATAGTAACCATAGTAACATATAAAAACTATACTATTTGTTTCAAAATAGAATATTTGACAATATTTAAATATAATATATCCTAAACTGACAAATCATCTTCGTTCAGAATCGTTTTTCGTATACAATGATACCTATCATTGCATTCAAATTTAACCTACCCTAGTCCGAGGTCCACCCCATCCCCTAATGTACAGCAGAGCGATACTCACTTACCAACTTTTTTTTATATATATATACAACACTCGCGTAATATTAATCTTTCTACAAGAATAAAATTTAATAAACACGATATGAATTTCAAAATTTTAAGTCGCGTAAAAACACTTGAGCATCCTCTTTATTATACAGTCGTAATACACGCAAGTAGTAAAAAATCAATAATATTTTTATACTTATAGTTGTACACTTAATGTATGATTCATGTTTCCACCATAAAGGTTTTTTTTTTTTTAATAACTTTAATATAATTGTCGTTCCAGCTATTCTGTAGAAAATCAACATTAGTTTGGTATTTATATTTTCTTCGACGTTTTTTTTTTTTTTTTTAGTATTGATTTATATTTCAAATGGTGACATGGAAATGCAGTATTTGATTTATTGGATTTGATGTACATTGATAGCGCTCACACAGAATACGACGTTAAAAAAAATAGGCATCGGAGTATGAATTTTCAAATAAATATTAAAATATTATATTATGTTCAACATTTCGTATGCGGCGTGTGCGTGATAGGTATAATTTAGTCCTCTCGCTATTTACGTCATTTTGCAATATAACGGGATTTAGACGAAATTGTATTGCAGCGCACGAGTATTTTAAGCTATACAAGAAAAAAAAATAAAGAAAAAAAAATAATTTAAACTAAAAATAATACTAATTAGGTAACTTAATTAGGTGTATATAAAATGCAGTATAATAAGGAATAGGAATATTTCGTTGTACAGTACATAATAATATGTACCCATTATACCCACAAGAACACGATTAAATAATTATTAAAAAATGACTCAAAATATACATTTTTATTTCACTAGTTTTGAATGTAAATGAGTTACAAAACTTTAATTAAAGTTTATTTTAATCTCTTTAAATTTTAAAATAAGCATCAATTGTTACTAATTAATAAATGTAAATGGTTAGGCTAAGTCCAATGAAAAAGAACCATTCATTAATATTATTTTATGATTTTTATATTGTATGTATATAATTTATCTCTAGAAAAATGTTTGAACTTCTTAGCATATAATCATACATTTTTAATATTTAAGGTTACAAATTATCAGAGAATTATGGTGAATCATAATTTTATTGTTGTAAAATTTTTTATACTATACAGTAAATTAAAAAAATACAAATCCTAATATTATAACAGAATTAAACTGATAAGGAGTTATTTAAAACAACATTTAGTATTGTAAATAACTTAATAAAAATTGTTCACATGACTACATGAGCAAATCATTTGACATTAAACTGGCTTTATTTTTAGTAAATTAGTTTTAAATCAAAATGTATGAATATTTAAATTTAAAAATGTTATATCATATTTTTTGTGCGTTGAAAGTGATTTTTGAATTTATACTTCTAGTATATACTAATTGCGAATTATTGATTCATAAATATAATATAATTTATACTAAGTTGTATATTTTAATTAGTAATAACAATTCAGGTAGGAGAATCTGTACAAATATGAATATCTATCAACGCTCAGTTTTAAATAAAAAAGTATTTCCTAAATTATTTCATTATATTTATTTTTACAAATCTTTGTACTTAGTATCTATATTCATCTACCATAATTTTGTTGGTGTCACACGACTCCTATTTATTATAGAAATTTATTATCCTTCGATTTATCTTAATATGTAGTACCATTTAAATTATGAAAACTATTTTATTTTTCGTTCGGAAATTGTTAAGTATTGATTAAAAAATATAACTTTTAAATTTATATTATTTACTAAGTTTTAAAGTTGTTACTCATTATATTTTTTATATTTTGTTATAGTTAGTCATTTTTTTTTATCTTCCTTAGTAATTATTCAAGTAAATACCTATAAGGTTATCTACATTAAAATAAATCTCATTGAAACTTATTATTGTATTTTTTATTATATTATTATTATTATTATTATTATTTTTATATTGCAATGGTCTTATCCGAAGCAGCCCTTGGGATCTATCGTATAAGTTGCGTGTTCAAATGGCGTGCCGAACGTGCAACGGTACATATATGCCATCAGTAGATCTTTTTGTATTCCCAAGGGTGAAATAAGAATATTGAATGGATACCTATGTAATCATCAAACAGTATCGATGTAAAATATGTTTTCGTTCGTGAATGTTAAGCCTCACATATATTTGAAAAAATCACCTTTCTAATTCATAAAACGACATACAAAATAACTATAGATGGTTATTTGATTTAAATTTATTTGTAGATATATGTATATATATTATATATATTAGCAAAATATATCACGATATATAAGTACTCGTATTTAAAAATAATTGAACACAATAATTATAATTTTATAATTTAATATTTAGTAATAAAATACATAGAAAGGAGCTAAAAATAAAAAACTCAATAACTTATTATGAGTAATCAATCATTTAAATTACTCATTCTTTAAACTTATATAATATTGAAAAACTGTAAAGAAGTTTTATGAGCTGCTTACAAGGATATTTTGACATTTTAAAGCAGTAATAAATCATTACATTCCAAATACAATTCTTAGTGTATCTCCGTTAACCCATAAATTATCAAAATTTTATTTTAAAAAACAATATTTTTACATTTCTTCACCTTTTTGCATTAATTTTTACAATTTAATTGAAAGCTATAGGTACATACAAATTTGAATGATTATTAAATATATTATATTATGTATTCAAATATTTATATCGACATTAAAAGATTTATATAAATATAGGACTTGATGAACTTGAATAATAGGTAAACCCAAAACAAATGTTAGCGATATACAACGATAAAACACACACACGCATACAACTGTAAAAAGCTTCATTAATCTGATACATATATATATAAAAGTAATTTAATGTATTTTAAAAGAAATTATTATTCGTTAAATGTATTTGCTTATTTATAAGTAAAAATTCATATTAATAATATGAATAATGCGTAATAACATTTAGAATATTTTTAATATTAAAATTTAATAAAATATAATTTGAAATTGAAAATATTATAGATTGTAGAAATATTTAATTTATATTTTTATGTAATATTATGGTAAAATTAAAGTATGTCATATATTTTTTGAGTATAAACAGCTTTATAATATAATAAAGTTATACACTTATACGTATAACGTTAAAAACAAATGTGTTACCATTGCCTATTTTTATAAGTATTAAAAGTTTTTAAATCTATTAGGAAAAAGTCATTATCGGTTACATAAAGTACGCAGAAAACATATTTATCCAACAAATTCAAAATGGTAAGAGAATGAGTTAAGACACGTAAAACGTCGATGGGTCTTATAAACATCGATTGGTTAAATAAATTAAATTGGCAGCGTTCACTAAGCCCGCAAGCTGCAATATAATCATCCTCAGAATATTCCATCTCTAGTACGAGACCTCATAAACCTTTTGAATAAATACGATTATGTAATAATTAATTTCTGGTCTTATAAAATTATCTAAAATTGATAAGGTTCTGATAAAATGTACTACCAATTGAATAAATTAAAAAATAAAAAGTTGTTAAAAGAAAAGATCGCAAAATGAAAACTTCAGAAAAATAGACACTAACGTAAAGAGTATGATAGTAGTTCATTATTTGTACAAATTAAAAGTTGATTATAAATTTCGCATTTTATAATATAACATCAAAAAATAAATAAATAAATAAACACTGAAATTACTAAAGGCATTTTAATAGTTTTTGTTTCATAGTGTTAGATATCGTGTTTTTCATATTTATATATTTTGTTTAAACTTGTAGTTTAGTAAACAATGATGTATAATAATATTAATAAAATATAAAAATAAAATAAAACGTCAAAAGATAATTTATAAACATTTCTCACATCGTTATAAATCTAAGATAACACTAATTGCAGTAGTTATTCATGCGAATATCTATCTGAAAAAAATCGAATGATAATTTTGTATGTTTTTAAATTTTACCTAATTATTTGAAATATATTATTTTTTGTTCTATAATAATTTTTCATATGAAAATTGTCATTAAGTTATTTGAAAATTATTTTTTGAATAGGATGATCGAAAAGTATAATTACAGATTATTTTTGTAGAAATTAATATTATTATATAGGTGTTTTTTTAATGCGAGATATCTTGAATTATTCAATATAATAAAAATACTATTCATTACAGATAATATTTTTTACGATATTTCACTTATTATTGTTTTAAGTTTTTAGTACGTTACACTTCGATGTTCTTTTGTTTTGTTTCGATAATTTATTATTAAGTACATAAGTATTTATTTTTATTAGTTAAAATGTTATAACTTATAATATCAAAAATTAACACTTAATTAATGAAAATTTAATCTTGAATTAAAAAAAAACAATTAATTTAATAATAATAATTACGTTTTTAAAGATGTCCGTATTTGTTTTCGGATTATTAAAAAAATACTGAGATTTTTCAATTTCGACTTTCCAAAAATATAAGCTATGTACAGTTTTTTATCAGAAACTTTCCTTTAAGTTGATCATCGAAGAATTTCTTCTAATAAATGTGTCTTTAGAGACAAATATATATATATATATATAAATAATCAAATCGTTGTAAAATTAATACGATAATATAAAATCAAATAATAATATTCTTTTAGATTCTGAACGGAGTGATGAATGTATATTGATTTTACAATGATGAGTGTTTTTTTTTTTGTTTTTGAGTCTGTCGACAACATTTGGGGCAGTAAAAATGCTTCGATTTTTGACTTCAGCCCCTCTTTGAATAGGAAATCGGATCTAGTTGATACTTTGGGGGGTCAAAAGTTAAAATTTTTCAATATTTTTTAAATGAGTCGGGAAAAACCTTAAAAAAATGACGGAAAAACGGGATTTTTTACGCAAAACCAGTTCTCGTCAAAATCAAATTTTTATTTTGCTAAAACTCAAAAACTAATCGATGTAAATACTTGAAATTTTCACCAAATGTTTATAATAGCGTTCTCCATACACAGTTGAATTTTCAAAGAATTTTGAATTTTTTTGAGCTATTTATAGACAATTGAAATTTTAAATTTTTTTTAGTATTTTTTTTTAAAATAACGATTAAATTTTTTTTGCCGGCCAGAAAATCTTGAAAATTTAATACAAGGTTTCTTATAAGTTGTTCTTAAAGTGATACAAAAAAATTCGAAATCGTTAGTCACAATTTTTTTTTATAAGTGCTTAAAGTTCGAATTTATACGAAATATGTCAAAATTGCGAAAATTTGCAAGTAATTTTGTGGTTGAAAAATCTTAAAATTTTTTTCTTTTATAACTGAGTTTTGAAAATTTAATACAAGGTTCTCCATAAATTTTTCTTCAAATATTTGTAAAAAAACTCTACCGGATTCAGACAAAAAATTTGTATGAGTGTTTGAAATTTAAATTTTTACAAAACCGCGTTAAATAACGGTTTAGCCTCAAACGATTTTGAATATTTGTTGTTATTCAAACAGTATAAGTCGTAAATACTTGAAAATTTTACTAGTTATTTAGATTGTTATTTTCTTTACGTGATTTGATTTTCAAAACATTTTGAATTTTTTTGAGCTATTTATAGAAAATTGAAATTTTCAATTATTTTTTATTTTTTTTTTTATAAATGTTGATAAAAAAAATTTAGCTAGGACAAATTACTTGAAAATTTAATTGAAGGGTTCACAAAACTTGTTCTAATTCTCATTCAAAAATTATAAAAATACATAGGCACAATTTTTTTTTATTAGCATTTGAAGTTCAAATATTGACAAAATTCGTCAAAATCATGAATATTTTCACTATTTGGTAGTTAAAAATTTATAAATATTTTACTATCAAAAGCTAAAAATTGAAAATTTAATACTATGCTGTCCATAAGTTAAGCTTAGAATAATTATAAAAAAGTTTGAGGATTATTCAATTTAAAAAATTTTACGAGTGTTTAAAGTTTTAATTTTAATTTGAAATCAAAAATACACGTGTAAAATAACGTTTTACTACCTAATAAATAATTCTCGATTTTTGTTATTTTTAAAAAATTACTTGACGTAAGATCTTGAAACTTTTATACTTAAATGTTTGAATTTGTTTCAAAATAGAATATATGATAATATTTAAATATAATATATCCTAGACTGACAAATCATCTCGATTGAGAATCGTTTTTCGTATACAATGATACCTATCATTGCATTCAAATTTTAACCTACCCTAGTCCGAGGTCCACCCCACCTCCTAATTTATAGCAGAGCGATACTGACTTACCCGCTTTTTTATGTTCTATATAATAATGTTTATCACAGATTTTTACTTTTATTATATATTTTAATAAATCGGCTTTTTTGTTTAAATGTTTAGATTCGTTTTAATTGAGGAACAATATAAATCTCTAAAATTAATTTTGACGATGTTTTATTTTATTTTTTTTGCGATTTACATTTATATTTCCGCAATCATTTAAATCATATAACTTTATTTTTAACCCTACAAAACAAATACAATATAACGAAAATCAAATATAAACTTTATACAATATATATTATACTATATAATATTATATTATATAATATACGCACAATATGTATAATTTATATATATGTGTACAATGTTGTATATTATATAAACTATATGAAGTAGTTTTAGTATTATGATCAAACTTTATAACTAAATTCTTTAAAATATATGAATTGGTAAGTTCATTATAAAACAATTATTTAATTAATATTATTTTCTAATACTATTTGCAGCTTCAGAAAGTTGAGTAAAACAATAGGAGCTCTTACAAAAGTTTTTTCTATTTTTCAGTTCTTCCCAATATTAGTATTTATCAACTATATAATCAAGAGTTGTGTGACATGTATTATACAACTCATAAACTATTATTATTAATTTAATATTAAAGTCAGAATTAAATATATTCTATGTATATAGTTTGTCGAGAACACGGTTTAATTTGTTTAATTATTTTATTGTTAATGTTCATTGTGAATAAATAAATCGTAGTATATTATGCATTAAAATTTGATCATAACTTTATGTTGTGTATATGTGTATTTAAAAAAGTATAGTTTTCTTAAGTATACAGTATACACTTTACTTAATCAATGGTTATAATATAATATTGTATGCTTTACGTAAAAATATTTTACCTCCTAACCTATGGACAAGTCTATTTCTTTATAATGTATTGTCTAAAATGTTAAAGAATTATATAATTAAATATTCATTTCCTATATTTAAAATAACATAAAAAGTTAATTTGTATTAAACTTAGATTATTCATTTATAATCGAGAAATGAAATAAAATTAAGTTCTGTAATCTTAAACAACTATATATTTGCTTATTTACTAAACTTTATATTTATATTATAATGTACGTTTTTGTAATATAATAAACCATAATATTATATGATGTAACTATACGAAACTTAATTATAATTTTTAAAATTTTTTTTTTAAATTATAAAATGTAATTTACAATAAAAATAAACTTAATGTAACACTGCTGCGTTTGTAAAGCATCTGGTTTTATGCCTGTTATTTGCTTATTGTACACAAAAAAATAAAAATAATGGGTTTATTCGTGCAATGTTCGATCATACGCATTATGTCGTATACCTACGTCATGTAACGCTCACGCACAAGTGGTTTATATACAATATACATACAGTACTTGCGCGACTACAAAAAACGTGTTCGCTATAACCACATATTCGAGTCGGTACAAATAATGGTACGTGTGAAAATCCTGGTTGATTTTAAGGGTTCGAAGCACTCGAAAAGTGTAATTTGAAAACAGCGAGGCCAACATATAAAGCTGAATGCTGAGAAAGAGATATTATGCTCAGTTGAGACTGTCTATATGTAACACTCGCTTATTTATTTTACGCATAATAAACACGAGAACGCGTTTGATTCGCAATGGATTATTAATTGAATTTCAACATTTCGAATTTAATTACATCCATAGGTATCGAAAAACGAAATGCGATTACGTATTTTAAATCTTATATTGTAAAGTATAAATTTGCGGGAGCGAATCATAATCATTAACCATAATAATGATTATGAAATAAATTTATCGATTTAAAATATTTGATTAAACAATGGGCATAATAACCAATAATAAAATAATACAAATAATATGTACTATAAAAGTTTACGAAAATAATTGGAAATCGTGAAAATGAAAATTAATTTATCGAAAATAATAAATTTATTTCACTTGCTTTATTGTTGACACTTAACAGGTATGGATCATTATTAGTTGAGTAATTAGTTTTTTTTAGCTAAAAATGGTATTTTAAAGAGACGAGCGTAGTAGGTATGGAAATACAATTTGAAGTTGTTAAGAATAATTGATTAATAAGTATTCTCACATAAATAATATACAATCGTGTTTGAGTGGCTTAAAATAATATTATTATTCAGTGTACGGACAACATCGAATCTCGTGATTTCGATCTATAATATTATTATGTACATCTATGTAGCACTCATATCGCAAAGAAAAATAATATTCTTTTGTCAAAGTCGAGCCACAATCGTATAACTATATAATATGTTTAACATTTAGCTAAACGGTATTAAATTGGTACCTAAAAACTATATACGAAGACACTGCAGGTTCTGTTATATCTTGGATGTGCACACTGCGAAACAATAAATTTTAAATTTATAAACTTTGGTACAATTATTATAACAACTAAACACATATTATGTAATTTGTCTAGTCAATTAAAAAAAAGACGTAGAGAAGAATTATTCAATATAAGTTATCTTATTATTGTAGAAAGTTTAGGTTCAAATTTAATGAATTTAAATAAAACTAATAAGTTTTGAAAAAAAAAAAATCCAAATACTTAAATGAATTAGAGATATCGATATGTAATAAATAATAATACATAATTATTATTTATTATACAAATTGCCAATCGTATAATATTATTAAGTGGATAAATTCTCTATTATCAAATCTGTTTTATTGGTTGTGAATCCCGGAAAAAATACCCACAAAATAAAAGTTGAGCTTTACATTTTATTATTTTATTTAAACTAGCAATACAACTGAGAGATGGAATCATAGATTCTCCAATCTAATAGGTCATAACTAGAGCGCGGATTTCTATGCAATTGCATATTTTTTCCTTTTAATATTTTTGGATTTTTGTCAGTTATTTCCACGAATTATCATTCATCATAATTTGAAACTAATGGTGAATTTTTTTTTTTGTAAATATAATGTTATTGCATATTTTTGCAAAATTCATACTTTATTGCATATCGAAGCGAAAATTTAAAAAAAAAAGTATAAAATAATATTTTGTCAAGTAGAAAAATTAAAACTAAATTGTATAGTCTAGATAAATAATCGATTACGACGTAAACTTAATCGCTCTTGCTAAAATCGGATAATACTAAGTTGCTATTCAAACATGGCACAATAACTTCGGTAGTTCGGTTGACATCAAACGTTCGTTTTCAGTCTTTAAAAATATGTTAACCGATAAACGTCACAGCTTCACAGAAGGAAAATTCAAAATGCATATGATTATTCATTTTAATAAAAAATACAATTTTAAAAATACATTAAGTTGTTCAGAAAATTCCCTTTTTTATTAAGTATTTAAATATAATTTAACTATAGTAATTAATTATTATAAGTTGTTTAATTTGTAAATTTTAAATAAATAAAAAATTCTTGCATATTTTTCACATATTTTAATGATTTGTACTGCATATTATACATTATACATGGCATATTTCGATACTTTTTAGTGCATATAAATCCGCACTCTAGTCATAACCATCTGTATATTTGGACTTTGGTAAAAAAAATATATGGAAAAATATTGCTGTAGAGGATATCAAAATAAAGCAGTACTAAGGATTTCTTAAAGGCTATTTCATTTAATAAATACACAGATAAATCGATTAATTTGATGTATATACTTTAATAATTACATTTTTTATTGTTTTATCATGGAACTATCGAACTATTGAAAATTGACTGAAGAGCGACAAATCACGTATCACGATTATTATTATTATTATTGTTATGACTGTGATTATTATCTGTTATCTATAATATTATGTATGAGTTATTATTATTATATTACAGCACCTATAATCAACTTAATATTAAATAGAAAAATTATATGGCACTCGCATGGGCTTTTATTTCCGTGGGTTTTTTCACGGGGTGTGTTTATTTTTTTTCCGTCTACCGTTGATTAGATTCTTCTCATTACAATATAATTTTCACGTCGCCAAGGTCTTAAGAAAATGTCGAATAATATATTATAGCGTGTTAATGGCATAATTTTCTACCCCGAATTATTCATGACCAATAAAAAAATAAATAAATTATACATTTTTAAACAGAATTTCGTTTTCACAATATTATTAGTTTGAAAATCTTTCAAAACGTTTTATGGCTTAATAATAATAAATCAAATCAATAGATTAGTAAACTAAATTAAGTTAAATTAACTAAACTAAATTAGTAACTACTCGTCAAGTAAACTAAATTATGAAAAACGAGATTCGTTTAAACAAAAGCTTATATATTGTTAAAATATATTTTTGACCTCGAAATGACGGAACGAGTCTGTTAAGTATAGTCCGAGTATCCATTTCACGAAATGTTATCTATATTGTGTAATTACGCAAAGTGAAGAGCAACTGTGTTTGAAAAATAAAGTTCGATTTCGCGAAATGGGAAATAACACGATATGGGACGCGACATAATATTGTATACACCAAGGCAGGTATTCACCACCATAATAGAACAAAGTGAAATAAAATAGTTTACTCTCGCTTGATTATGTCCAGAAAAACAAATCTTTATAATATAATATAGAAAAGGTTATTATCGCGAGTTTGTGGATACTCATACAATAATGTAAGATTACCTACATTACTTGCATATATATAGTAAGAACGAACGTTTTTCGTAAAATTAATTTAATAGAATTCGTGACCGTAATATTATCTACGTGAAAATGCTAATTTTTATATAATCGTTCGAAATAATATTAATAATAATAATAATAATAATGAAATATTCATATGGCGAAAAAAAAAGGTGACAGTAATGAATTATTTAAACATTACCGTAAACAAACGGTTAGGGTCCATCAAAATCCATTACATAAGAACATAAGACCTCCACAATGGACGTGTAAATCCGGCATGTATATTTCATGCACCTCGCGCGTCAACCCCAAATCGGGGAATTATTCATGATTCTTAAAGACGGGGCCGTCGTGATATGATTGCTGCACCGCGGCGGCGTATGGGCGGTATATACCGTACACGCGTATACTAAATTACGATCGTTTAAATATTTTCGTCCCTGATGCGGCCCGATATCGGCAATGTTATACGGCTATTATATGTGATTATTATTATATATCATATGTGTTCCGAACGGTGCTGCGGGTATATAAAATCGACTACGTCATAAAGTAATAATATATACAGCAGGAGGTATACATTTATGTTTACGAAAACGTGTATTTGTTACGGAATTTCTTTGCAACGGATAAGCGTTCGCCGCAAGTACATAATAATATTATTATAACTTATTGCGTAAATAGAGATGCTCGTCCGATTTTACCGCACATAGAGCGCGTAAAATATTTAAAAAATAATAATATTATACAGAGCGCGCGTGTTGGCATGGGAGGAGGTGTTATACGCAACATATTTTAATCGCAGCCCATCCCCCTCCCATAAAATTGCTGATTCCGCCGTAGATATTTTAATTATTTGATGTAGGTACGTTTTGTTAATGCGGTAGGACGTTTAATATAATATCAATCATATAGCCGTCACTCGTCGAAATATACGCCCATACGAATTTCTGAACTGAGTAAGTAGCTCGTTTGACTGCGGTGCTATTGTAATGTAAATAATTAATGTCATTGTTATTCATGCGCGCAGTATAAAGCACCGTAAACATCAAAGTCCATTGACATGGTTTTTTCGGAGGAGGACTTGCTAATAGTTATTTAAAAACAATTATATACCTACATACTACAGCTGGTACTAATTGATAGGGATCTCAATCTCCCGACCTGTGTGACGTACTGGTCCAAGCTATCTGTCGTCGAACAGATTGCATCCATTTACAGAATCATACATAGTATATATAATGACTATATATTTAAACTCTTAATTAAATATCTGTAACACACCTGCCTATTTTCGACAGCAGGTATAGTTACGGTGGAAGAAAAAAACCCTTTATATTGAGTTGTTTTCCACAGAACTTTGGTTTAAACATAACAAAGGTTTCTAAAAATGTACGGAAGAAAGTTTCATGTTCAACGTCCCCTCCTCTCTACTATAATATAATATGTTTACGCCCGATTATCGTTATTTTCGTTCGTGTTTTTCGCTAAAGAAAACAATAAGTAAAGTATAATAATTACATTTTAAATTTGTTGCAAAATACAACATTTTATAATTTTTTGTAAAATTTATGTAAACCATAATTCGAATCAAAGGTTATGTTTATACTTATATTGTCCAAAAGTTTAATGATCGAAAAATAATGATTTTTTTTTTGCGACAGTAAATTATAAAATAAAAATTTATTCGTGAAAATGGCTTTGTGCCAGTTTTGTCTTTAAGTTGAATATTATTGTACAACATCTGCAGCCAATTTAAAAAAAATATTTAGTGTTATTTATGAAATTGTATTGTCAAAAACAAAGGTGATGTTATATATGTATATGTACGGGTATATGTAATTACTATAAAATATAAACTATAAATCACACGAAAAAGTCTTAGATAAAATAAGAATGTAAAAAATATTAATTAATTTTGTTGAACTGTTGTGATCAAACTGATTTGTAACATGAATACTTTTTAAATGCCTCTTAGTCTTAGCAAAGTACAGTTATAAGTTAGGAAATGAATGGCCCGGTAACACGTTCTCCGAGTATACACAAAATATAGTTTCACGGACTTCCATCATAGTTATCATTATAATATAATCAAAGCAACTTACTCTCAACTATTGTTGTTGAAAACAAACCCTCACCACCTTCCTCGTAGCTTTCTCGATGTAAGTCGTGCCGGCATTGCAGCAGTTATATTTGTACAGAGGTTTTGCGCACACCCCTCAATACTAAAATGCATTAAAGTTCACCCGACCGAGAGTTGTACTAAACCACGTGAATCACCAGCAAATTGCGCCTCGCGTATAGTCATAGTGCTCGTCCAGCCAATCACAAATTATTGTTGTATTCACTACAAAAACCTATTTGCCGTGAGTTCAATCAACGATAATAACTATTATTTCGACATTGAAACGCACTATGGCCACGCATACTTATGACGCAGTCACGGACGACGTCAACGAATGACTATTAAATTTCCGCAAGATCGATTCAATTTATTTTGAATTGTATTTAAAACTGACATATAGCCATTAACAGTTGACAACTCTTTTGAATTCCACCTCAAACTTCACCCTATTATAATTTGTTCATATTATCCATAGTGATTTTCTATTAAATATTGTTTGTGATAAATTTGTTCGTTTTTTATAATTTTTAAGCTAAATAGTATATTTTACAAAAGCTCTAAATTATTATGTGTTTAAAAAAATAATAATGTCATGATAAAGCTAAAAGTTATATGAGTAATATAATCGGATAAAATGAATAAAAAAAGACTATCCCATAAAATCCAGAAAAGAAGTAGGTCAACACCAATACGTATTAAAAAATTAAAAATATTTGCAAACAATATTCTGTATTAATAATAGTTATTTTGTATAGTTTGCATATTTTTGTAAGTTGTTTGTTCATAAATTTGTATTATTGTATTGTTTAAAATAAATAAAACTTTAACCATGGCCATATTGCAAACAAGTCAACCCGAATCTTTGAATACAGTTATACATAAAAAAAAAAACTCTAACAACTCTTGACGAAAATTTTATCTATAATGGCTCATCCTCTCGTGAAGAGGTTTTGAATTTTTTATACATAACATTTAATATAAATGTACCAAATATTGAGTTGAGATTACGACATTGCAGGTTCTGGTAGTCGAAAGAAGATAAAATAATCATATATAACAAAAAAATGAACACAATATGTATTATTGTATGAATAGTATTATTATAGTAATATATATAGATACAACTATACATCGAATGTTTCGTACTTTGAAATCAATTTTGAAACGACTTTATAAAGTTACAAAACAAATTTTAAAATTCAAATTTATTTGATATCTACTCGAAAACGAAGCGAATATATGAAAACATAAAAGTTACACACTTTATTTATGAAGTATGAGTTCAATAATACTATAATAGCGTACGCCAAAGAGTGACTCAGTTTTTTTTATAAATCGATTACTACTGAAAACGATGAAAATTAATTAAAAACCCAATTGATTTAATGAAAAAAAAGTTTTTTTTGTTTACAAAAATATTACATTTTTCTGTTTTTTTTTTTATCACACAACTTTTGTGTGCATTGAAATAATTGTAAATTTCGTAATACTTATATTTATACTTTTAAGTTTTGAGAATTTATTATAATAGTAATTGAAACGTGCAAAGAATTGTATGCACTTGCGTATAAGTTTTAAGAGAAACTTAAACTTAATGATGCCACAGAAATAACACGTACTGCATTTTTCAACATGGCTAATCCAATATAATGGTATTGAAACACAATTTAAAAAATTACAATTCTCCTCCACACGTTCGTCCAATACACCATAATAACTGACGAACATCCGTTTATTCATTATAGTTATTATTATTTTATATCGTGAAACTTCGAACACGGCGTATAGGTAGTTTGACACGTCTAGTTAAAATTTAAATCATCAACCAAACAAAACACATTCGCCACATTGGCTACGGTTTGCTTATTAAATATTATTAATTATATCGTCATATTATCATTGTGATATATCTTCACGACAGGTACCGTGCATCGATTATTCATTATATTTGTGTATATACGTTATCTATATACGCGGGTGAGTTCTCCGCCGATCGCCGCGATTTCCGTTTTCAACCCTCCGCCCAGGAATTGATTCGATCCGATGCATTATAATAATATTATTATTATTATAATATATAAACGTGCGCACCTTGACGTGTATACCTACAGTATTATACCGATTTCTTTTCAATATCAGGAAATTATTTTCATCTCTTGCATTATATACAGGATAGTTTTTTTATCGACCAACATTTGTTATTTCAAGATCTATTAAAGTATCTGAAAACATTTTTTTTTACATAATTTTGCAATCAAAATAAAACAATAGTTCTAAAAAATATATACATTTTTAAAGTTTTTTCTTTTTTAAATTATAACATTTTTAATTTTATAATTCCTATGTAAAATATTTTTCAAAGTATTTTGATACATAGAAATCTAAATTCGGACAAGTAGTTTATGAGTTATAATTATTCGAAGTCTGGAGTAGAGTAGTGCGACGTAGAGTGGTACGGCCTGCCTGGGCCTGGAAACCTCGCAAAATGTCGATATACTCCGGTAACACTTTAAATACTAATAACTCATAAACTATTCGTTTGGATTTCGATTTGTATGTATAGAAATACCCCAAAAAATATTCTCTTTTAGAATATAAAATTTAAAATGTATATTCTCATTCAAAAAAGTAAAAACAAATTAAAAAATTGTAATGATAAAAAATATTTAAGGTAAAAAATTAAAAAAATTGTTTTATTTTGATTGAAAGTTATGTAAAAAAATATGTTTAAGCACGTTAATAAATTTTGAAATAACGAATGTAAGTTTATAAAAAAATCACCCAGTATATTATATATATAAAAAAAGCCTGGCTATAGAATTTGGAAAAACATTTTGTCGGAGTGGCGTCATATTATTATATTATATATATTGTATTGATGCGCCCGTTGAATTATGTAGTTATGTCATCGCATTCCGTTTTCGCATTATTATACTGAGCTTTTTGAGTGGGTAATTCAGCTGGATTTAAACGTTAGACCCTAAAGTCGGGTGAGTCAAGTTGTATATAATATACGTATATAAGCCTTTCCACACAATCAGCAGTGTGTAAAAAATTCAAACGTATACGTAGAATAGATTTATATGTATTATAATATTATCAATAATCATATGTAGACTATCTGCACATAATAAAGTTTAAATAATAACAATATTAATTTCTTTTTTTATATTTTAATCGTAAGTAACAACAGATTTTTTTTTCGTCCAGGAAAAAGTACGATGCACACTTTTCCGTTCCGACCTTATTTTATTTTTCTCGGAAACGCTGTCATTGTTCAGACGTGCTTGAGAAAAAAAAATAAACTATAATTCACTAGACGCAAATACCACGTTTGAAGAGTCAAGTGTTATTTGCCCGTCGTCGTCGTCATCGACACCATACGTGTATAATATACATATATACCACGGTCGTGGATATATAAAGTGCCCGAGAACTCTTTATAATATATTATATCCCTTCGGCGTCGTCGACGCGTGCAAATAGCTTTTACACAACATCGCTCTAACCTAACGTGGTGCATATTATTATAATCGGTCGAGGTCAGTCTCAAAAACCTCACCTGCCGGCGAGTGGCCCTATGGTTGCACGGTCTTGTCAGCACATCATATTAAGTTGCGAAAACAGCCGAAAAGTATTATTATTTTTGGTATTATTACAATATTATTATAACAACTCATAATAATCTATTTGTATATAGGAAAACGGTCCAAGACGGTCGTAAAATTAACTTTACTAGACTGTACAGAACCCATAAGTATGCAGTCTGCAGTGGATCCCTAAACATAAGTTTTGAGTGAAACGTTATTAATTTTTTGCCACTCATCTTCTTCAAGAACAAGAGTAAAACAAATAATGAATGTTACATATACCATACTCGAATAATTAGGAAAATACAATTCTAATAAACAAATAGTTGTTACTAGTTTTATGGTTATAGTATATTACTGTGAACATTTTGATAGGTACACCAGAGCCAATGAAGCACGAGACTTCTGATCAATGTACTGGAATAAAGTAGACACTAAAATTATATTAGGAAACTTTGATCTGTCGTTGTAAAACATTAAACGGTTGTTGAAGGCGGTTGCTTATTATTTTTTTTTTATAAAAATATTTTATATTAAAAAACACAGACTTAATAATATTTAGCCTGCAACAGTATAATAGGGTTAAACTCCAATGTTAATTTACGCGTTTAAGTATATTATATAGTATAGCTACCTTACCTACATAAACATAAACCCAAAACCACATTATATGCATATATTATAAAATATGACGTAAATAATTTTGTCGTGATAATGACAACGTTACAATATCGGTAGCGTCCCTAAACGATTTTTCTAAAGTGGATGGGGAGGGGGTGAACTAATTATCATTAAATATACCCACATTATATATCTATATTTACACGATTATTATTTGAATTGCGGGAAAAAAATATCATATAAACTACCTACGAATAAAAATAGTAACTATTAATGGTGTAGTCATGTGAATTTGCTCTATAAACTAATACAAAATTATTCAAAAATAAATCATCCGCAATGCTTAGCAATTGGATTTTTAGGTCACCCGATATTACACCATGCGACTATACTTATTTTGAGAATACGTACAGTGTATATACCACCATTATCATCAACAACTACAAAGGGGCCAACAAATTAGAGGAGTCAATTAACGACGGACGTGCAAGGAAAACATTTGAGATCCAACTTAATGTTGTTCGTGTGACCGAGGGAAGTCACCACATAGGTAATTTATAATATATATCGTTAAATACATTTGAAATATTGTTATTTCATTTAATACATATACCCGCGTATAAATTACTTACACTAAACTTAGAAACGTAATATGTATATTGTATATAATACATTTTAAATAATCACTATTTTTGAATATCCCCGCAGGTATATCGGAAACAGGCACGGTAATACCATAGTATAATATATATACTATATAGGTACTATAGCGGTACGTACTTGATGAACATGTACACCCCCGTGGGTTCCATTGCCCTGGATATGCCCTTCCACGATGCGATCATGCTGTATTTCTGCTTGGCCGTCAGCGGGAGTCGGGGGTCCGGCGGGCCCGGGCTCGGCGGTTCCTCCAACGCATCCTTGTGCTTGCCGCCGCGGTCGTCGCCGGACGTGGCCGAGCTGGCCAATTTGCCCAGATCGCAGCCCATCTGCGCGCAACAACAGCCCACTCCGGGATGTCTCTCGTCACGTGGAGGCGCGAGCCGCTGTTCCGCGACGACGACGTCTACTGCAACTCCGACGATTTTATCACCACCACCACCACCGCCGCCGCCGCCGCCGCCGCCGCCACTTGCAACTGCACCTGCACAACCTACTGCGCCACTGCTGCGGATGCTTTTACCCTATCCGCGAGGGCCGTTATCGCGGAGACTTTTGCCGCCGCGTGTGGTGTGCGCGCAGCGTTATCGGAACACTTCCGGGGCTTCACGCGCGTATCCGCTGCCGCCCGGCGGTCGTTTCCCGTGCGCTTTTTCCCGTCGACGACCGGCTGCAGGACCCGAAGTCGCGCACATGCATAAAACCACCGAACTCGCCGTCGTCGCAGTTATCACTGTATACGACACGTAGCGCAGTGAATATATTATAATATTATAATATTATATAGTCTGTTTCAGTTGGACACGGCGCGACTCGTGCACATCCGACCGACTGGTGCGCTCGTCTACACGTCCAGATGCGCTCGCAGCTCTCGACAGACACACCGACCGTGCCGCGCGCAGTATACACACACAGCCGCTACAGCGCCTGCACGTTCATCCGGCCGCAACACTCGCACAGCACTGTCGCCGTTTTCCCCGACCAAAAGGATAGAGAGACCGTTGCCCGCCGCCGCAGACCACACACACACACACACACGCACACACGCACGCACGCACACACGCACACACACGCACACACGCACACGCTTGTACACACACAAGCGCGCGCGCGCGCGCGTTTATGCGTCCGCGCGCACACGCACTACGCACGAAACTCCCAGCCGCCACCCCCGCGCCGTCGACCATCCCCGGCCCCGCATAGAATCCTCCACGGCCCCCGCGCACGCGGAGGATCGCGCCACGACCCCTGCCGGTTTTCGCGGGGAGAAGAGGCCAGGACTAGGACGGCAGGACGCGCGCGGCGGCGGTGGGAAAAGAGTGAGCGAGAGAGAGAAAAAATATAGGGGGAAAACCTTATATATACGTATATATATATATACCGAAAAGCCATTTATTCTGTGGCACAGGACGCTCGGACAAGCCGTGTGGCGCTCGCGACACTCTATATATATATATATATATTATGTATATACACACGTTTCTCGGTCAGACGTTTTATGTGTATATATATATGTGTGTGTATATATATATATATATAAATACTCACGTGTCACACCTGAGCCATCCGTGTATATATGTGTATACGTTTTTAGGTATATTATACATACAAACATATATATATATATATATATATATATAGGTGGTAGGTACGTGTGATATCCACCACGACTTTAGTGTTATTATTATTATTGTCGTCGTCGTCGCCGTTATTGTTAGTGTTATTATTATTATTACTGTTTTTTTCCCCCCCGTCGCAGCGTCTTCCTCTTATGCCGCGGCCTTTCGCGCAAATAATAATAATCATAATAATATGTATACGCGCACTTCCTACTCGTTTAATGATGCTCGTTGTTGTTATTATTATTATTTTCATTGTGACTGTCTTTACGCACCTGTACCACGTCGGAAATCACATGTAATATCACAAAGCTCATACATCACTTATATACATATACTGCACAATATGCGTAGGCATAGAGTAACTACGACAATGCTATTAATTAAATATTGCTTCACATTCTTATTTTTTGGAATTTTTAAGATGTAAATATTTAACGTATATTATTATATATACATAATATTTCAAAACTCGGATTTTTTTTCACCATTTATTAAGGAGTATCCTGTGGAAATGCAAACTTTTTTTTCCACAAGAACGGCTATTTTTTGGTCGCTATAAACCATTCATTGATAATCGGATGATTTCTTTGAAATAGTTTATACGAGTTTTATATGTATTCCAATTTCTATTTAAGTTATGAGTCAAAATCCAATCCTTGATACAATTACAGCGTTGTGGCCGGTTACTATACCTATAAATGAGCCGACATTTTTGGGTTCGTGGCCCGTGGTTGATGTATAGCTCTTGTAATTTGTAACTGACAACTGTATAACCATAGTAACAATTAATCGAATAACTTTCTCAGTAGGTACCGGTTGTATTATTGTCACTTTTAGAAAAGGATAGTGCGAATGGAGTAAGGTTGAATTTCACTGTAAATTGAACAAGAACTTGCACACAGTTGCTACGAAAGAGTGGCGAAAATAGATTGTGGAAATAAGTAAAAAAATATGTCACTGTCAAAAAATATCTTGTTGCGTTCCATAAAATATGTCTTCTTTTGTCCATTGAATAGTAAATGTTAGTAATGTTCATTCGTTTATCTAATGCAAATGTAAATAGTTTAGATAACAGATTGTGTTGTAGTAAAAAAAAAAAAAAAAATTGTTTCCATTATCTTTATTTCGAATCTAGTTATTAATTATTGAGAGGAATAAAGAGTGTAAAACGATAGGTACTTCATCGAGATAAAATGTCCGTATCGACTGTATCTATCAATATGATTCTAGTCTTTAGAAATATTTATTAAATCGTTAACTATGATATTGAAAAGAGAATCTCGTATTTTTTTAATCTACGAACAAAATATATTTTAATATTTAAAAACATAGTCTGAAAATTAATTTTCAAGTAAGTACTTAATTAATTTTTTTTATTTATATAATTTTACTTTTAAAATGTCGAAATTGTATGTGTATAATAGTTTATTTTTCTTTTCAAATTGTGTATTAGTATATTAGTTTACACACAGTCAGAGATTTTTATATCAAAGCTAATATAAAAACAAGAAAAAAACCAAGTACTATGTATATATATATAAATATAATATATTTAAAACTGTGTAAATGGTATAATTAAAAAAATATTATTGTACACAAACTTCAAATACAACTTTCCGGGTAAGTCACAATGATTTTATTAGAATCACAAAGAAACATTGAAAGTCGATGGTCATTACCAAACAGCTTTATGTAATATAACGTGTTACGGATTCAAGAATTTAATAACAATTATTATAAGACCATCGGGGAATTCAAAATTACTTTGTGATGTCTATGAACCATGACAGAGAAGTGTTCGCAAAACAGGGTTTGGACTAAACGTAGGAATATTATAAATTGCCCGTAGTTAGTTTAATGTATTGCATATTATATAATCGAATTAGACTTCAAACTATATTATAAGAGAAAAACTCACAAAAAAAAAATCTTCAAACGTGGGACCATTAAAGGAAACCACAATAATCATTACCTTCTAGTATATACTATAGTGTTTCATGCACTCTGTCGTTAAGCGACTCGAATTGCCAAGTACACGTAAACGCCGTCTTCAATCAGTTCATACAAAACAACCATTTATGAGGGTAGCAGCGATTTGCGGTGTCAAATTCCTTCACTCTAAGTGTTTTTTTACGAATTGTACTGAATTATTTCCCATCATAAATTTGCTCAGCTTACTTTTGAATAACGATGCATTTTGAATTTAATCTTTGATGATTAATATTTTATTGATTTTCGTTTAACAACAGCCTTTTGTTTTGTGTTATTATTATTATATTTAATTTGTTATCAATACAATAAATTAACTGCTAAAATTGATGTCACTATTCAATGACGAAATGTTATGTGTATCATTTATTTATACACATTTTAGTGTTACAAAATTAAATTGATTCCTAACTTTCAATTCTCGAGTTTCGAATTCACGTTCATTGTAGAAGAATCTCAGTGTTGAAAAATGTCTGTTTTCTAAAAATTACTCCAAATTTAATAAGTAAATAATACTTAATATCGATTCGGGTATTATTACCTACCAGAGTACGAAAAATGTGGTAAAATGAGAATATTTTAATATAATATGTGCAAATTATGGGCCGACCGCCAAGTATAACAAGATATTCAAATTAGAATATTTCAAATATTATGTGCATATTATGCCTATATAGTGGCAATGTAAACCACAATTTGATCGATATATTATAATTCGTTCGACTCGGTAGCAAAAAAATAAAATAAATAAAAAAAAAACAACAAGAGAAAATGCGTGAAATTCACAGCCCTGCTCGTAACGTTAAAAAGTTAAGCTGAAAACCGATTGGGAGAGCTAATTATTATTCACGTCATATATCGTCAGGGCTGTTGTATGTGGCGCTTTTTTTCCCCTTCTTTCGGCAGCATTACTATAATTATTTCGCACGGATTCCGAAAGCTGGCAGAACACTTTATGACAATATATTATAGAATAATGTAATATATTTTCGTGTCCGTCGGTTTATCTTCGTCGGGTCTTTACGACGGAGATACATTACATTAAAGGAGCTATTCATGGCGTCGCATCTACACACACCTTTATGGCTATATTGTGCACACTCGCACACACGCACACCTGTTTAAGTGTATTATGTGTGTATATTATTACATTAAATACTTTCGTCGTATACGGTTCGTTTAAGCCCTTTATCGCGGTCGTTATTTAATTTCCATTGGATTGTTTTGCTCACCGACGTCGACGACAAATACGATTTATTTTAATAAGCTTGCGTGATTGTACGTCGAAACCTAATGACATTGTTCTCACTCGAATAATACGTGTCAATTTTTTTTTTATTGTTATTATTATTTGAGAAAAAGAGAATATCTATACAATTTATGCTCATTACACACGGTAGTTAAATTTACCGAATGACATTTTATTATTAAAATAAAAAAACAAAAGAAAAAGTGACGAGAAGTGACCCGCTGATCACACTCTTTCTCATAGTATATTGTTCAATGTTTTTCAGCTTTGTAGTTAAAATTTTTTGAATTTTAGATTCTGAACGGAGTGATGAATGTATTGATTTTACAATGATGTGTGTTGTTTTTTTTTTTGTGTCTGTGTACAGCATAACTAGTCGAAATAATGCTTTAATTTCAAACTTTGGGGGTGGTTTCCGATGGCAGAGTGGATATCCTTGGTGCATTATAGAGGAGAAAAGTAAACATTTTCCAACAGTTTTCAAAAAAATCGATTTTTTTATATGGTTGTAATTTAAAAACTAATCACTGTAAATACTTGAAAGTTGAAATTTTCACCAAATGTTAATGTTAGTGTTCTCTATACAATGTTAAATTTTCAAAGTATTTTGACTTTTTTTAAGCTATTTATAGACAGTTAAAACTTTAATTTTTTTTAGTATTTTTTTTTAAAATAACGATTAAATTTTTTTTGCCGGCCAGAAAATCTTGAAAATTTAATACAAGGTTTCTTATAAGTTGTTCTTAATGTGATACAAAAAAATTCGAAATCGTTAGTCACAATTTTTTTTTATAAGTGCTTAAAGTTCGAATTTATACGAAATATGTCAAAATTGCGAAAATTTGCAAGTAATTTTGTGGTTGAAAAATCTTAAAATTTTTTTCTTTTATAACTGAGTTTTGAAAATTTAATACAAGGTTCTCCATAAATTTTTCTTCAAATATTTGTAAAAAAACTCTACCGGATTCAGACAAAAAATTTGTATGAGTGTTTGAAATTTAAATTTTTACAAAACCGCGTTAAATAACGGTTTAACCTTAAACGATTTTGAATATTTGTTGTTATTCAAACAGTATAAGTCGTAAATACTTGAAAATTTTACCAGTTATTTAGATTGCCATTTTCTTTACGTGATTTGATTTTCAAAATATTTTGACTTTTTTTGAGCTATTTATAGACAATTGAAATTTTCAATTTTTTTTTTATTTTTTTTTTATAAATATTGATAAAAAAATTTAGCTGGGACAAATTACTTGAAAATTTAATTGAAGGGTCTACAAAACTTGTTCTAACTCTCATTCAAAAATTATAAAAATACATAGGCACAATTTTTTTTTATTAGCATTTGAAGTTCAAATATTGATAACAATTCGTCAAAATCATGAATATTTTTCACTGTTTGGTAGTTAAAAATTTATAAATATTTTACTATCAAAAGTTAAGAATTGAAAATTTAATAGTATGCTGTACATAATTTAAGCTTAGAATAATTATAAAAAAGTTTGAGGATTATTCAATTAAAAAAATTTTACAAGTGTTTAAAGTTTTAATTTTAATTTGAAATCAAAAATACACGTGTAAAATAACGTTTTACTAATAAATAATTTTCGATTTTTGTTATTTTTAAAAAATTACTTGACGTAAGATCTTGAAACTTTTATACTTAAATGTTTGAATTTGTTTCAAAATAGAATATATGATAATATTTAAATATAATATATCCTAGACTGACAAATCATCTCCGTTCAGAATCGTTTTTCGTATACAATGATACCTATCATTGCATTCAAATTTTAACCTACCCTAGTCCGAGGTCCACCTCACCCCCAATGTACAGCAGAGCGATACTGACTTACCCGTTTTTTTTCATTTTTATAAAGATTTTCTGTCTACATCATACAAAAATACAGTTAAGCTTCTCTGCAATTAAATAAGTGTTTATCTGTAAAAATATAATATTATACTAATCATTTTTGTTCTATTATTGAAAATGTTGTTATATTTCGAGTTTTCATTTGTACCGATAAAAAAACCATTTTATCGACGATGTCATAATATAGACTGTATGGCTACAACTAGTTTGCGCACATTTTAAAATTTCCCTGCTAAAACCTGTAACTCGTTTGCGCACAACATATTGTAGAAAGAACCACTCGATTGCGCACAACATATTATATACAATAATATGGTATAGCCATGATTATATTTTGTACATAATATTATTATATACCTACAACACAGCTACACACAACACACGTGCCAACAGTGATGTTAAGTATAATTGGTTTTTAGACGCAGATAATGGTCTGTAATCGGCAATATTACTTCGATAAACTTTATCAGTATTTATGACCCATCAATAAACTGGTACTATCGTTTTGAAATCGCAAACACAAATTTTTAGTTTTAGTTTCGACAATTCTCTCGTATAGCGCTTACAGAAATATGGATTACGAAATAACAAATATATACTATACGCGTCGCGGTAAAATGTGTGTTTCTATTAACAATTTTAAGTTTTCGAAGTACAGAAAATTAAAATGTGGGAATTTTTCATTTCGATGTACCAATAAAAAATGTAAGGCAATTGCTACATTAAATCCTCAGTGTACAAGTATTATTAATCATAAAAACGAACATAATCACAGTGAATATTCTGAGAACGCAGTACATAAAGATATTATCCGTAGTTCTGTTAAAAGAAAAGCCGTTGAAGAAATGCATACACAACCAAGTAAAATTATTAGACGAGAATTATTATTGAAATCAGATTATAATTTAAATCATGGTGACATGCATTTGTTACGAAATTCAATGTATGCAACTAGATTACTAGAAATAAACATTTCCCAAAACTCCCAAATACTGTTAACGAGGCTGTATTACAGCTGAAAGAATTCCAAGTTAAATTTAAAGATGAACAATTTATGTATTTCAGTGATGATAATAGTGTAGTATTGTTTACATGCTCAACAAATTTGAGTGCTTTATGTGATGCTCCACATGTATTTGGAGATGGAACATTTTCTTATTGCCCAAAATTATTTACACAGCTGTATACCATTCATATTTATCAAAATTATTTTTACGTACCAGTAGTATTTTGTTTTTTAGAAGACAAACATACGTCAACATACACAACTATGTGGGAAACACTTCAAAATCTTTGTACTCACATTCTCGATCGGCAACTTATTATTAAAGAATTTCATGTTGATTTTGAAAAATCAGCTCATAACTGCATTTTCAAATTTAATAGCTATTGCTCCACCTGATGGATTATACTTCTCTTATTATGTTTTTTCATCATATATATCACCTAATTCAAATTTCAATACATCCCTGTGGGCAGGAAAACCAGATGATTTACCCAGAACAACGAACTGTTGAATCAGAAACTGATCTTAAACTGAATTCAATAAAAATGAATATTAATAACTATCGCCGGAAAGAAATATTACAAAAAATTGAGTACATGAACAATTTGTGGACAAAATATTCAAATAACGAAATTGATCAATTGAATTACTTGGAACAAATGGGCAACTGCTTCCAAGGTAAACCTTTGAAATAAGTAGGTACTTAATTAAAATAAACATAAATAGATGACCGCTACAATAAAAATTAATTATACATATTTTTTAACACATCACACCAAAAATACATTTTTAACCACACCAATGAAGTTAAAATATTCACTGACAGTCCTAATTCTGTAAAAGTGGGAAGGGAAATGTGTGCGCAAACCAGTGGTTACACTAGAAATAATCTGTGCGCAAACAAGTTGTAAAAATGTGCGCAAATGAGTTGTAATTTTAGTAAATGTGCGCAAACGATGTGCACCCAGACTGTATAGTGTCTGCTATTGTTCGATATTTTTTCGACTGGTGAAGCCGCAGTGATAAGCACAGGAAATGACATCGACGACAATATTATATAATATAATTGAATAGACGCGCCGATTGCCCGCAAGCGCACCAAACGCAGTACCTAATCTCAATCGGAAATCATAAAAATAATGTCCTGTTTTTAAGTAAAAAAAAAATATGGACACCCTAGTATAATAGTATGAGCGTATTTTTCATGTAAACGATTTTCTTTTACGCCGTTATGCGAAAATGCGATAGAACTAACGAAGGGTGCATTATTATTAATAGTAATTTTGTTTTGATCACTTTTCAAAACGATCTCGTCGTCATTAATATTATTCTCGACGCTTCCGAGTTCGCGAAATTATCGTGGAGTAATGCACAATCACTTGCTGCAAATCACAATCATATACTATTTATATAGAATAATAAATTATCAAATCGAAATTCATAAGTATCAATAATATATACATATAATATTATCAAATCAACAAAATCTACCGATTGTATACCTGAACCAAAAATGTGATTTTTTACTGAAGATAATAGACTGATATGTCGTCATCATTAGTTGTAGCTAACACTGGAATCCAATTGAAAATAACTTGCATATACTAATACCTAAATAATGTATAGATAATACCTTTAAATTGTGTTTGTTATCACCATATTTTGTAATAGTGAGAATGGATGAATGTTAAACTTTAAGAGCGCCAAGAGCGGTTTGAATTAACGAATTTTATTGTAATTGGTAGGAGGTATGGTTAAAAGAAAAAACAATTGCTAAGACTTAAAATAATTGGTATGACTAATAAAAATTATTATTACAAGTCAATTATAAAATATCCTTATTAGAAATAAATTATGAAACATCATTTTTACACGGAATCGTCTATTGTATACACTGACTTATTTATCACTGGATTAAAATTAAATTTAACACATCCAATTTACTGACTTACTTAACGTCGTATTAAATTCAAAATCTACTACATAGCAGAGTAACTTCCTTGGTTTTTGAAGCTTAAATTAAGTAAAATCAGGATAAAAGAGAAACATACCAAGTTTTTTGCAAGGAATTAGTGTTAAGCTTATGTAATAATGAAAAGGCTACAACTTAAAGCGATTAAAGATTTGTATTTTAATCTAATTAGAAAGAAAAGTTGTTTATTTTTAGAAGGCTTTGTTTACCTTTGTTGGGTGATAGAGTAATACGCCTCTCTTAGGTATTTTTAAATAATCCTATCAGATTGAACAAAAAAAAAACAGTGTATATTTTCAAAATGCATAATATAACTGAAATTAAATGGGCAGGTCTAAAAAATATAGACTAAATGAATATTTTATTTTCTATCAAAAATAAAAAATTATTGTTGTTATTAATTATATTTTTTTTTCACAAAACAATATCATGTAATTGAATAAATAAACACTTCTGGATCCATTCCGGTTCATCGCCATGTTATTATTGTTATTATTTGCTTCCGTTCCAGCTCATCATTTTGACTTTTGATTTTATTCAGATTCGTAAATAATATGAGTTATAACTCGTAGAAACATTTAGTAATTGAATAAAAAATAAAAAAATTTAAATAATTACAAATAAGAGATTTGATTTTTATTTATTATAGTAACACAATATTGAATGAGTAGTATTGTGACAATAATGATGCACATATTGATATAGACTATTTCTAGAATTTTAAATAAATGTAAAAATATACGGTTACCGGTTGAATAAAGTCACACCTAGTAAATACCTATAATAAATGCATTTGTTCGTACAATTTTCCCAGAATGTAGTAACCGTATGTAAATAAACAATATCGTTAATATTGAGCTAATTAATTTATTATGATATAAATTTTAATTCTCGTAAACTTTTTAGTTACATGACAACTAAAAAAAAAAAAAAATAATCATATTCACTGATCGACACAAGTATAGTGGCGTATTTAGGAGGGGCCAAGGGGGCAGCAAATTTAACTGGGAACTTTTTTTATAATATTAATTTAAAGATGTTTGTTTTATATTTTGTTATCATGGGCACTACTGAGAAAACCTACGAAATTCAACATTCTAGGACACTCAATAGATATTTGTACTGCATGATACTATTAGCATATTACATGTATTTATAAAAAAACTGGCAAGAGGAAGAAGGCATTAAAAAAATGTGTACCCAGGCAGCAAAATCCTAAATACGCAACTGCACAAGTAGTAAATAATATTTTGTTAAACCAAATATTTGCTAATGAAAAAAAATGTCATTTTAATATAACCTCACTCCTCTAGTGTCGTAGTGTATGTGTTTAATATTCGTATTTTTAAATTTATACGTTATTACATTATTGGTAATGTTGATGGACATTATGTAGTATTAATTTTATAAGCTAAGCTAGGAATAGATTAATCATATTGTTTTTTTTTAGTTTTTTTTATATTGTTAGCATACTCACCTATTGTTTATTATACTTTAACAGGTTGTGAAATAACAATTTAAGTTCGAAAAGAAAATAATATGTATATGTATTTATTAACATATACTATATAATAACGAACAATGGATAAATCTACCGATCCCAGTTGTTGATTATAATTATCTGACATCTCCACTGAATAACTTATACGACATCTCAACTATTCAGCATCTGATTGTCTATCAAATAATTATTTGTCAATTTGTCGATTTCGAAATAAAATCATTAGTTAACTAGAATTTTATTCACATGGAATTTTGACTGAACAGAACGCTATATATTTTTTTTTTTTTTGATATTGTACAGATGTTTAATAAAACGCTCGAAATCCTAAACCGTCTCCGAACGCTGTAATTCGTAATAATAATTGTTTTCAAATTTTTAATAACCAAATAAAACGTATAAAGACTTACGCATAAATTGTAAAATATTACTGGCCACGGGAACTGTTTACCTTTCTTATATTGTGTTAAACGTATTTTTTTCTATTATGTTCAAATAAGTTGTCACGATATTTTTTAAATACGTTTTCCTTACAAAATACGTTCCGAGACCTGTACTTTTAAATAGAACCCGTCTTTTTTGAGTGCACAATGTATAAATAAGTATAACTTATGAATATGCATAAAAATTATGTACTGCGCACTAGGTTGTGAAAACCAAATCACAATTCGGGGAAAGTCGAATTCGAGACACGGTCTTCCGCAAACATAATAATATATTGTGATATATTTCGATAAAATGATGACGTTATGCGGTCCGTGGTCCGCGGGGAATTGATCGGCTCGCTGGCACTCCATTGCATTCACGATAATGGGCTTTATGAAGATAATAATATTATTATATACGATAAAATATTTATCCAATACAGGACTATTCCTGTAAGTTTCCTTGAAAATGTTTGTGGACGCTACTAAATATACATTTCGAGACGAGTGATTGCCGTTTCACAAGCTTTAGCACGACGCAATACCTTTTACTACGGAAACTCACTATTACATTATTATTATTATTACATAGTATATACCATATATATATATATATATATATATATATATTTTATCTATGGTATATACCATATAAACATTCTGATAAAATGCTATTAATATAATTGACAAAAAGCGATAAATATGAACTAGGTGTTCATTTATTTTTCTACGTTTTCTATTCTCTCTGCCGCGTGGAGGGTCAAATTAACACACTCTGGTGTAACCGAAATTGCAGTTACATGGGATGTTTGCTATGTAATATGACGTATAAATATATTACCGCACGATCTGAAATAACTTTAAATATTTTTGAGGTGAAAAGACAAAAAACAAAATAAATAGATTTAATAATATTAATAATTAATTAAATCTCAAAATACAAAATCATTCGATTCATTACATAGTATAACATTAATTGTACAAGTTTTAATCGGCAGGTAGCTCCATTGCCTACTTATTACATAATATGCCACTATTTATAGGTACCTATAATCGATCACACTCAAATTTTATATTATGCTTTTTTGGAAATCACGAGATATTTTGATCTGACAATATAATATTATCTATTCTATATGAACAAAATTTATTATGTTAAAATATTTATTTATTTAAACGTTATAGATATTAATTTTTGATATAAAACTTAAAACGCATACGAGATTATAATATTACGACTACGGTTAAATTAGTTATAACGGATAATTAAAAAAAAACGCATTTCAAACAACTAGTTTTAGACTAAGCTAATTGTTGAAAAGTATAAGCCACACGAGAGTACCTATACACTTGTTTGTGTGTTTTCTGGTTAGTTTTTCCTAATACAATTTTCTTGTAAATATTTTTTCACTTTAATGGTAGTAGTAATATAGTTACCTATAAAGTTTCTTGGTACATACAAATTGATTACAGATTTTATTTAATTTTAACTTTAGAAGTTCATTTTTAATCTTTTCATAATTTTCTTAGCATATAAAAATAAAGTCATCCCTAGGGGGTTAGAACCAAAAAAAAATTCAAAACTTTTCTTATTAATTTCAATCTAACGGAGAAAAAATTTAAAAAGTAGATTCTGGTATTTATATTTAAATTAAGTTACTACAAGACAACATTATAAATTATTGTTTTTTTTATGCTGATTTAGCTATCGCGACATAGTTTTGAAGAGAATACAACTGTTTAAAAAAAAAAAAAAATCTATTTCCAATCGTTCGAATCCCTTGTCCAAGATATAATTATTATATTACTTAAAAGGAGACAACAATAAGACGTCATCAAATATTTTTACAAAATTCCGTGATAAAAGGTCTGGCCGTAGAAAATACATTTACCGCCTCTACGATATCCGAAAACGGTTTGGTAAAGGGTCGTTTTTGCTACCCCGTTTTGAATCCCAACAATATACAGGAATTATATTAAACATCATACCCGAGTGCACTCAACCACTCAACATCAGATGCTTGGACAGGTGTTAAGAGTTGCAAACTCCGACGCGTGAAATATAATATAAAACATTTATTGGGAATATACATAAGGATAAGGTTAGGTTTTACGTTTTACTCTCGTAAAAAAAACATATTATAATTTAAATAATTTTTTATTTTCATGTTTTAAATGATTAGTAGGTATTAGTAATAAAAATATAAGTACATATAATATATAAATAATTAAATTAAAATGTAAAGTTATGTATAAATTAGTGTTGTACAGTAAATCTTTTAGTTATTTCAAAATAAATTAACATTGTATCGTTGATCCGAAATATTTAGGCATGTAACTTTCTCTACTAAATATTTAATAATAAGTTTTAACGGAAAGGAATCAACTTTGAAATCGTTCGAAATAAACCGTGTGACCACTCTTGCGCTGTGCATGCGCGCGTGCTCCCCCCAAACTTTAAGTTACAGACTTTAGACTCATGCAAACTTTTACAATTCATTTGTTATAATTGGCAATGCAATTTTCAAAATTTGAAACTTCTCGTATTTTAGCTGTATATAATGTAGGCGGCAACTTATATTATACGTTTCATGTGCGCCGTGTACGGCAAAAGCTGATCGTGTGTTTTAGGATACTGCGTAGTATTGACAGTGGAAAGCGAGGTAGTTCCACACAAGAGGTAAAATCATATGATAAGGTTTTCACAACACTATGAGTCAATAAACAACAACAACAAAATAAAAATATATCGACGTCTTTTTCCACCACGGTCGTATTATGTTAATATTGTTATCTATAATAGGAATAAACACTGTTCGTAATAAATTACTGTTCAGATATCCAAAACTAATACAACCGCTAAATTTTTTTCATATTTTGTAGTCAAATATACACAATAGATATAATAATTAATACGTTTGATATAAAAAAAAACTGTTTTTATTTTCCATAATATAATACATAAATATTAATGGTATTATAGATTAATTAATTTTATTATTTATAAAGGAATATTTTTCTTTTTTTTTTTCATTTATGTGGGATAAAACCGCTGGGCTAAAATCGTATTTCATGTATATTATACTATCTATATATAATATATAAAATAACATAATATATTGTTAAATAAATTATAACATTTATTTTAAAGAGTATAAATATTATGTTATTATAATTTATCATATTTTTATGAGATTAAAAAGGTTCCTTTTACAAATATTATGTACTAATTCAGGAAAAAAGTCACATGTTTATTGTTTCATTTTCATTAATTTTCGTGCTAACTTAAAGTCACAAAATAATTTTAAAACAGTTTATATAATTTGATTAAATAATTACTAACATTTTTTTATTTTATTGCAACATTCTTTGAAAGTTTTATGTCTGATATTTTAAAACTTATAACTCATAATTATGGCGGCCAAATGTAAAGACTGTTGTTTTTGCTCCGTAGGTGGACTATCATGTTATTAACATGTTAATGATATTTTTTTAAATGTATATTTAATATAATTAAATGACTTACAATATTTTAAAGATAATTTTGCTATCATATTTATTTATTTTTTTAATTATTAAATGTCTTATTTTACCTATTTTAAAATTAGTAGTATTGTACTGCCTGGCCTTCCCTAAGGCATTATATCTTAATATTCGTATCAGTATACTGCTACCTAAGGTCCTAAGATCATAGATGATACTTACTATATATTATTTCTGATACAGTTATTTTAAATATACATCATAAAAAAATTCGTCTTGTTATGACTATATTATAGAATTAAAACTTTTTTTGTCAGTTCACATACGTTTAAAAGCATTAAATTATTAGTAAATGCCAAAAATTCTTTCAAATCAAAATTAACAAGTTTTTTTTATGTAGTTATCAAGTTAAATGTATATAATTTTAAAATATCTGCAGACAACTGGTATTTAAAAAATTATAGTAAAAAAAATAGCAAATAGATATTAGTATTTTCATAAGTCATATCATTCATTTAGAAATCCCTATAATTTAAGATATTATATATTATCTGAAAAACAGGTTATTAATTTTCATTTTCCTATGTAGTTTTTCAGTAATATATATTGATAATAACCAACATGTTCATGGAATTTTCTCAGCTGTTAAAAAAAATTTGATTCTGTTGATCATGATATTCTTTTAAATATATTGCATTACCGTAGTATTAGGAGAACTGCTCACAAATTATTTAGCTCATACTTAAAAGGTAGAGTCCATATAGTAAAAATTGATAGTATATTCATTGACAAAATCGATATTAATTCCTAAGTGTCACGAGGGACTGTTCTAGATTTTATTTATTATATATTAATGAACTTTTCAACCAATATACTCATGGCAAAGTAATTTGTTTTTCTGATGATACTGTAATCTTAATAAGAAATCATGACTTAAATGAATTATATAAAATAAATGAAGAGAGTTTTTGATTGTTAAAACTTGGTTAGACAGGACAATAATTCATTAAAAATAAACATGGATAAAAATAAATATATTTAATAATTAAATAGAAAAAAAAATATTAAATATTTAGAATGAAAAGACCTTCATGTATATAATATTATATCAAAATTCTAAATTGTTATTGATGGAATATTAAATATTATATTATTGTGCAATGTATACAAACTACAAAGTGGACATTGCCCCCTCCATTTATAGTTCGTGTCTTAAAATAATAAAACCTGACAGTCTGTTGTGATCCACCCTGCAGTTTATGTCTTTCTGGTAAATTAATTATAATATAGATACAAGTAGTTGTTGGCTTTCCGATAAAATCCGTCATAACGTTAACTATTAATGCACTCGTCATCACGTCGTGACAACTTAGAAACACAAACAGTGCGTTACTTAATCGGCGTTATAGGACAACATAATCTTTAAACTCGATTTCACGAGAAGCATTAAAAATTAAATCTTAACATTATAATAATATTGCCATACAATATTATACTACAGTGGCATTATAATTATTTCAATTTTCAAGGAAAAATTACTATGATGGTAACATAAACACGCAAATTACTTTAATATCTAATGAATCAAATTATATTATTTATATTGTGATCTGTATGTGTGCGACGTGATGTTTTCAAGATTTAAATACTATACAAAAATTGATGATTATTATTATTTTTTATCGTAACGAATATACACTCGATCAAATACGACTAACAACTTAATGCAGTAGAGTATATTTAAATCGAAAATATTTTTAATATTGTTAAAATGCTTTGTAGTATACTTATAGAACACGATCACCATATTTTTTTTTATGTAGCCTATATTATTTAACACACGTCATTTATGCTCGATTTTTTATGTGTATTTTTTTTTTAAAATCCCGCCGATTACGTTATTGACTATATTAGTTTTTATTTTTTTAAAACATTTCGTATATACTTTTTATAACAGCCATCAATAGTTATTTGATTAATCAATCATTGTAATATTAGCAAAATACATCATGTAATAGTATATAAATGACCCATTTATGGGTTATTTTCTTATGATTTCAGCAATAGCCAACATTATGGTTCCATTATGTTACAAACAGATAGTGCTTATCAGATAAATTCTGACGTGTGGTTATTCAGTACACCTACATCACGTTATATGTCCATATGCCATTTACTAATATTTTAAATCTAAAAAGGTTTCTATTTGATTGATTATCGTGAGCTCTTAGCGTTATAAAAATATCTAATCTAATAACTAATTTTTATTGCGCACTCATGTAGTAAATCATTTTCTAATAAATTAATTTATTAATTTACGTGATATATATACTATTTTACTTGAGTAATATTATTATTAATAGTATTTTCATAAATTAACTATATTATGTAGACTTATTGCATATCAGTATATAATTAATTTATCAGTAGTTATAAAATAATAATTATATCAGTTGCAAAATAACATAATGGTGTTTGTTCTTAAATTTTAAGCATAATATACGTACATTTATATCGATAATTTTTTTTTCATTTTATACATTCTATGACTGTATTTATTCTAATTATGTAAAGGACAAATAATAACATTTTTTTTTTAAGAAAATGTTTCTTAATTATTCAACAATAAACTAAATGTAAAATAATGAATAATGACTAAACTATTTATTATAAGGTAATAATTTATAACAAGAAGTAGGATATTCTTTTAAAATGTACACAATTTAAAAATTCTGTAAAAATACTTCTAAATATAATTTTTAGTCATCGTTAAAAGATAATTATTTTTCAATAATTATATATATATATATTCGTATACTTACATATTTTATATATAATATAATTTTCAATAAAATTTCATTAAAATTTCATTAACAACTAGAATTATTTTTAAAAATAAGTATAATTATTAATATTATAACTTAATCTATTAATTTGGTCTTAGAATTAATAACATTAGAAAGAAAATATTATGATTAATTGTAAATTGTCTATTTTTTTAAAAATTTGGAATATAAATATTTTATATTATATTATTATAATTTAACCTATGTTTTAATTACTTTTAAGAGGTGATTGAATAAATAGTCTTAATATTTCAAGTATGAGCATTGATTATATAATATGCAATATACATTATAATAATATATACATGTATACGTATAAATGTATATATATTTAATAGTATGAATTACAAATTAAAATATTTTATTTTTAAATTAATTATAATAATAGTAACCTTAGAGTCTGAAAATTCCCCTTTCCATAAAACGAATTAGAAACTTAAATCGATTGTCCTTGGCGATTAGGTGAATTTTCATTTATTAGTTCCAATTTCCTTTTGTATTTTATACTAAAACTTTTTTGTTTTTCAACTCTACACGAGTGGCATGCAATTTCCGACAAGTGCTATTTCCGGTTTTTTTTTACATCAACTTTAAGTAGCTGTATTTTCAACAATATTATGAAACTAGTTCAGTCAACGTTATCATTTTATACCTAGCAACTATCTGTATTCAAAAACAAACATAAACATACTGCAGTGGTTTATCTTTGATAATTTCACGATGAAACCATTAACATAATTATTGTACCTTCGTGAAGTTTTCTTAATACTATATAGAATAGCAAATAAATAATATTCTAATTATTCAAAGCGATAGTTGTTTACTCGAAAAATGTAATCATGTATTACAAAATTATTAACTATTATTTCTAAAACAATTTAAGACTGAAGAATACATAGTGTATTTGTTTATAGAGTTCCCTATTTAAAAATTATACAAATAGCATTCATATACAAACCAGACTTTTTTATAAAGATTTTTTTCAATTGTACAAATAATAAATTGATGTTATAGTGACTTTAGGGGCTTTTAGCCACAACCTCGCCCCCCTCCCCCATCAAAAGAAAGTATCTATACGAAAATATATATTTAAATTAATTATTTAAAGTGCGTACTTTTCTTAATAGTAAACTTTACTCTATTTTTATTTCTAAGTTATGATTTGTCACTATACATTTTAAATAAGCTGCCTGATGAGTTGTACTTAAACTTACTATTACTAAAACAGTCTATATTTGATAGAATATTGAATGCAAATTTTAATACACAAAACCAAAATTTTATTTTTATTTTAGAGATTGGCTTGTTTTTTACAATCATTATATCATATAGGTATAATACAATAAATTTACTTCTTAATATTTTATTGTATAAAATATTAAGTATACATTTTTAAGTTTATAAACTTGCCCAATAGTGTACTACTACACCTTACAATAAAGCCCAATACAAACATTAGCACTTATCCATCAGTTATATTACTTGTATTATATTTTCCATATAAACGATTAACGACACTATTCATTAATACCATATCAATATTTTTAAAATAAATTATATTTGTTCTGAGAATATTTTTGAACATAATAAAACAATGTGATTATCTCATTCACGCGAAGTGTTATCAAATGCAATTATTGAACATATTACTTTTATTACTAATTATAAATAATAATAACATTTCGCTCGGATTCTAAAACAATTTAATAATTTCACAATATACGCTTAAAAAATATATCAAATAAAGTATTTTAAAAAATTGAACGGAAGAAGCACAATAAAATGTATACCAATAATAGTTTTCAATATTTTTATTAGTGTTATTATTATACAATCATATTTTTTTTATATTTAAATATAATAGTTTAGTATAGTATATTAGTATAGATATTTTATTGTACATAATTGTACATTATTGTTAAATATAGTTGTATAGTTACGACTTTCGGTTATTTTTTTTATAGTACCAATATAAATAAGCCATCAGGTCAAATATTGCAGCAAGAAAATAAAGTCCAGCGCTTACAGCTATAGCTGTGTGAACCTAACCAAATGGAAAAAAGAAAAGATTTGTGCTTTGCGTTTAAGAAATACTATGTACATATTGTAGCTTGTAACGAGGGTAGAGTACAAAATATTGCGTTACAAACATGCCTTGGGTTATTACGTTAAAATACACAACATTTCACTTTTGTACAATAGAAAGACTACGGTAAAAAAATAACTCTCCATTTATTATACATGTCGTTTAATTTGGATATTAAACGTCGTACAAAAGACGTAAAACGATTTTCGTATAAATATGTAGTAGATAATAACATGTGAACAAATAATAATAATACTATACAGTTTATACACGTAATATGATAAAAAAAACGGACATTGGGTTTTTTTTTTATTATGGGGTTGAAATTATTAGACACTCGATTTCACGTGTACTCGTAATTCATACTATTAATTATTGAAATAATTAAATGCAATGATAAATCATCATTTTCATCAATAATATTCTGATATGGAAGAAGATCAGTTTACTGGTAATTATAATGTTTATGTTTATTCATATTTTTTAGTCTTAAGTTACTCGTAAGGTAGATACAACAGCAAAAATTAAACAATTCGCACGTCCCTCGTTATCTACGTTTAGATACATCATAAATCATAACTCGTTTTAAACTTTTAATAATGTGACCGTTTTTTTATACCAAATTTTAAATTAACATAATAATAAAAGGTATACTATGCTCATAAAAAATTGTGCTACTCAGTTTTCATAATACTTAAAAATATCATATCTCACCAAAACTTTTTATAATAATAAAATATATTTTAATGTTATAAAGAACTATTATAGGTAATGTCCATCGTTTATATTATCGAATTGTCTACATCAGGCATCATATCATTTATTCTATGACTTTTGAATATTATAGATTAGATAACGGCACTGCGCAAGCTAATCAGCGGAATATTATAACATTTGATGAAATGGTTGTGAACACACCAATAATAATAATAATAATATGCAAACAATTAACAGTGAACAGTAAAAACGGTATGTCCATAATATTTATCATCATACTCCGTGAGCAAAGAACATTAAAAAAATGTGAATCAAATTACTAGGTACCCTCTCTTCTAACCACGTATTACACAACCAACAGTATAATGGAAAATAAATCAAAATTGATTTTCTTCACCAAATTGCTTTCTGCAACTATCTGTAGGAAATGAGCAAAATTTTTTAAGGGCAAATAGATATTTCGATTTTCCCCTAGCGTCTTGGGCTAATTTAATTCCTATATATAATGTTCCAATAGATGTGTATTACAATTTAGGATTTACTTACATTTATGTAATTACCTAACCATCTTTTTAGTACCCATTTTCACCATTTACAAATGTATGTGCATATTTTATAGCTAATGTACCTATGTTTATATTTTATAATTTATAAACGAAAGTAAAATATTAAAACTTAAAATTTATGGCAATTAAACGATTAAAAATATTTAGATTATTGTAAACAGTGCCTTCATGTGATTGATAATATCGAATGAATCTTATATAATATTGTTCTCTATATAATAACTTTGGTAGTTCCGAGTTCATATTATATATACCAACTAAATTTCATGTATGATATTTTAAAACAATACATAAATAGTCTTTGTATAATAGCTTTTAGGTAACTCGGATTGTGAGAAACTATATGACACACGATAAATCACAATGTTGGAATAATCATTAGTTTACAGCTGAGTGCGACACCTCATGTCTCATATTAACAGTAGGTACTTTTGTTTGATTATTATTTGGTAGTTTAAAATCTAAATTCTAGTGCTGTTTTTATTTTTTTCGAAAACTAAAGAACAGCTAACCTTAAAAGTTAGGTAATGATAAAAAAACATTTAAAAATAAAAACTATAATTTATTTATATGTTATCATCTTGAATACAACACAAAAATGTGTTTCACTAAAAAATAGTGTATAATTCATGATATTAAATAAAACTTAAAATAACTTTTCATTGTATTTACATCTTCAAAACTGTTTTTTTTTTAAAAATGTTTAAAATATCACTATCAAAAGTAGAATCATATGAAAATGACGATACTTATATGTTTTGTAAGAATTCCAATAAATACACAACTATATTAATTGATTTTACCAACTTATTAACACACTTGTTTGTCTTTAAAAAAGTTTCATTTAAATTAGAGATATATATGAATAGAAAAACTACTTATACCTATTAATTAATACTTACCCATAGATTCAAGTTTTTTAAATTGTATTAACTATTAATTAATTTTTTGATCACACGTTAATTATATACTAGTATATATTATTATATATACTATAGATTTTTAATAGAACGGGAATGTCTTAATTTTAGGATAATGTACTTTTATTTTTAGTTTGTTAGTTATTCATATTTAGCCACTTTTTTGGGTTCAAAAAGTAATAAGATTGTTTCAAAAGTTGTTCGTGATAACTCTTTAGAAGATTAGTAATACCATTTTCATAATATATGGCAAAAATATTATATTATGTAAAATTTTACCATATTATAGAATATAGTAACATAAAATCAATTAGTACATAATGTAAAATTAATAAATATAAGATTTGAATTTACTGTCATTCAATGGAAAAAGTTGAAATTTATTTAAGTATTTATATAAAAATATTTGTAATTATTTAATTTAGATAAATTTATCTTTTATTCTCACGTGCAAAATGAATTCTCATAATGGCGATGTATACATTCTATATAGAGCATTAGTGTAGTTTAAATATAAAAACAGTCTTTACAGTATGGTTATTTTAATGGCCGTACGAATAAATAATATAAATTGTATTGGTGACGACAGTCTTAGATTTGCATAATAAGCTCTGACTGCACTGTCATCCTAAGTTTTTGGAAAAACTGCCAACAATTTATTATTGTTTTGAAGTATGTTGTTATTTTGTTATAAATCAGAACATTTTAATCCAATAGATTTGAAATGTCCACAGTGGATATTTTACTAAAATTTATGAATATCTACTTTAAAAGTATTGTTTTAGATTCTGAGCAGAGCGATGGATGTATTGATTTTACAATGACGAATGTGTTTTTTTTTATCATCCTTTGGAACATTAAAAATGCTTTAACTACCAACTTTGGGGAAGATTTCTGGTAGCAAATTGGGTTTATTTGATTATTTGAAGAACTTCTTCAATGTTAAAAAATTTTAATTTTTAACTTTTAATATCGTTTTTCTTATAAGTAAAGTTTAAATTAATTATAAAAACATAACAATATACAAACATAATTATTTTTCATAGAAACTTAAAGTTCTATTAATGACAAAATTATATATTTTAAGTTTTAACAATGATCAGCGATGCTAATTATTTTGTTTTAATTTAAAAACAATTTTTATGAAGACTTAAGGTTTTATATGCATTATTATGATTTTTATTTTTTACTATATACCTATTATACCTACACGATAATATTTTCAAAGTACATAGATTAATTTATAGATAATATCTGTATATAGTTTTATACCATATACCTATTCACATTTATATACGGTATGGTAGTATTGTCTCAAAAGTTAATAACAATGTCATAATATGGTATAATTATTGTACAATTACATATTATTATGATAATTAAATACTAATAATAAATAATTTATATAATATTTTCGGAAAAATGTAAATCAATTTACCTTAATACTAATAGTAAAATTAATAACTTTATTCGAAATTCAAAAAACCATACCATGAAATGTACATAGTGGTGTAAGCTGAAAGACCGTCTCTGCTCAGATTCGTTTTTTTATATACAAGTCTACAATGAAATATCATTGAATTCAAATTTAACACATTTATGAATGTTACATTATATGTTATATTTATTTTATTTATCAATGATCCATTTGACACCTACAAAAATGAAACCTCTTTTTCGCTTTTTTTTTTTTAATTTAAAACAATTTCTAAGAAACGTAAGTTTATTAGTAAATAATTACTATTAGTTATTAGTTTATTACAATTAAGTTACGCGTTGTTCTAATCACACATTTTATATTTAATTATATTATGATAAGTAGTGAATATTTGAGTTTTAAAATAAATTATGATGATTCTATTTTAGCCTATAGATACTATTTGCTCTACTAAAAATCGCTTGTTAAATGTAATATATTTATAATAATTTTGAGTTTTGGAATTATATAGATAATTTTTAATTATACATTAATCAATTTAAAAAAATGTTTATTCTTTGTTTTTTTATTATGATTTAATTTGCTTTTTTATCTCACAAATTATAAAAATATTTCTTAAATCAAAAGTATAATGTTCACATATTAGTCATAGTTCATCTAACAAATAAAATAATTTTTAATTGTTTTTAAAGTCAATTATAATAATATATAGGTATTAAAAATTAGAATAGTACCTATCAATTTCAAATAAATATGATTTTTTGTTCGATTGATTATTTTTATTCATAGGTTGAGTTTGGTTTTATATAAATATATACCTATTGATTTGTTCAGCATTCAAAATACAACAATAACTTTGAAGTTCAATCGACCTTGTATCATTAATAACTCTGATTTTATGTCAACCAATTAAAATCACAGTAAACTACGCTAGGGACGGAGAATTGGCTCAATGTCCCAGATACAATAAAATATAAATTTTACCTTTGGGATTTAGTTTGTTACACGCATGGAAAATATATATGGAATTATTTCTAACTAATGGATTGTAAAATTATTATTAGTGAAGTTATGTCAAACGAGTACATCTAGTATTCTAGTACCTTATATCTAAGTATTTTAAAATATTTTATGCAGATACCTATACATATTTTAAATTATTTTTTATTAATTTATTTATTTTATCAAATATTTCATGATTATATCATCTAGATTCTAGATTCTAGAAGGTGGTATTGAATTATTATGTTTTTATAACAGAAACATCAGTACCAAACTGTTACACATAAACAGTATTGGCAAATAATACATAATAATAAACAAATTATTATCAACAAAAATAATTATCCATTTTAATATACCTGTTGATACAAAATATCTTGCATTTCAAATTTTCAAATGAATGTAATTTATTTTTGTGCAATTATATTATTGTATTGCTTCTAAAAACAATACTTAATATTATTTAATTATTAATATTAAAAGGGATTTTTAAGTTTAAAATTATACAAAATTAAATTAATGAAATAGAAATAAGTTATTAAAATCATTTAACAAACATAACTGTTTTCGACGACACGCACATTTTTAGATTAGGAACGGTTAAATAATTTATTTAATTAAATAATTTATTAATTTAGTACCATTATTCGTTTATTAAATAATTAATACCAATTTTAAAATGTTCCCATCATACTTTAAAGTTTTTGTCATGTAATATAAAACGCAATGTTATAACTTATGAGATATAACACAAAATATAAAAAGATTGATTAAACACCTAAAATAAATGAGTGTAACGTAAAATTAAATTAAAAACACGGCCTCGGTGGTGGAAACGGGGAAGTAGTAAGGTTAAAACAAAATACAGTATATACATAAACATTGGACATTTAAACACACAAATCTAGACTTGAGTAATTAGGTCGAATGCAATTTTAAAGGATACTGGTTGTTGCTTGTCGTTACTTTTTATAATAGCTACTCCGTGAAAATATTAGTGTTTTAAAAAATATATGACTTACACTTGTTTAAATTAAATGAAATATATTAAACAAATAAAGTTTAAATAATTTATAAAATCAACATTCAATTCTCAGTTCTTGCCAAAAACTAAGTTGCGATAATATACAATGCAATCGTTATAGTAGCGGGTATTAAAAAGTCACCAAATTTTTGTACAAATAACTATTATAAGCATACACAAATTAATAGAATTCATCTAAAGCGTAATATACACACACATAATATATATATATATTTTTTTTTTTTTTCATAATGAATTAATAAATGCCAGAATTGGTCATTGTATGTAAAAATATCGATACAAAGTTCATGTAGATACATTGCTGTATACACAAGTGATAAGTTTATGTTATTATGCCATTATAATAACATTAAAAGTTATTTTTTACACTCTGTTTACATGTATTTAATTTTGCTAACGAGACTAATTCAAACATTAAACAGAATATTGTATACACAATAATGTTATTCAGAGGCCCCTTTTGGGGTGTCGCAGGGTATGGTACTTTGATGGCACTATATGGCTATATATCAGTATATTACCCAAAATACATATTGGCTTTTCTTCATTTCATATTGGCTCCAATACAACTAAAATAAAAGTAAGTAACTAATTCAATTAGTTGATAAATAGTAAACGTTTTGTAAATTATTTAGTAATTTTAGAATTACATATTTTTTATGGATATAGTACCTATGAATGTATACAAAAACTTGACATCTCGACAACTGTCATAATTTAACAGTTGAAGAAGTTGACAAGCAAAGCAAATGGTTGCTGTAAATCAATTATATCTCCATTTAAAAATCGGAATGACAACGTGAATTTTATTGTGATTGTTGTGATCTAGTGGTTAGAAAGTTTAATATACCTAAACACTCAACAGATTTATTTTAAAACAGAAATAGAACCCCCCGTAATTGTTATGCAAATTATGTTTTGTTTAAATATTTAAAATAACCAAACTCTAATTATGATACATAATGATAAAAATATAGTATACCTACCATTTACTAAGAATATGATATTATGTACCACAAAGCATATTTAACTAAAATTTAATGATTAAGAGTAGGTTGTTTATAATATTAATGCAATGTTAAAAAAATATATTTCCAGTAAAGCTCACTCTCGCTTGACCTTTTGTACAACACGTATTGCATTTTAAGTTAAAAATTAGTAACAAATTTAAGTTTCAAAATACCTATCGATGTAAAAATCAATCATCACAGTAAACATTGCCAACTAAAAACTAATGACCCGATTTGCAGTTTTTGTTCTACTTTTAAAATACAATATCTAACAAAATAAAATACGTTATTAAAGCATTCTGCTTTTTATTGTATAAAATTGTAAAATCACAAGTTATACGCACCTACCTGGTTACATATATAATATTTATACATATTTTTTCTCTCTGAATTGCTTTCTTATAAATTATTTAATATAAAGCCCTACAGACAATAATCCAGAATTGTGTGTGGAACAAAAAAAAAAAAAAAATACTTAAACATGAAATTTTTTACGTTTTTAGATATTCATCGAGTAAAGTACCTTGAAATGCCCAGTCACCATACTTCTTATATACACGCTTTGAAGTAAGTTACTAAAGTAAATATCTTATGCTTTTTGTATGGATTTTTGAGTTTTATAAACAATAGAACTATTGTCTCGTGTGACTCTTGACCACTAAAACAAAAAGTTGTAGTTCTGAAGTTGTTAGAAAAATATGTGTTAATATACACTGCTTATAACATATTAAAAATATAATATAAAGAATTAAATATATATATATATAATTATATTTATAAACGTAAAACTCTTATAATTTAACAGTTATAAAAATTTACATAGAAATTATATCACAAAATATGATTACCTGCTTTATTTTTTTTTTTTTTGGTAGCCCGAGACCATTAAAAATTATAAATAAAAATTTAGGAAGTATTTTTATAAAAAAATGAATCAAATTACAATCAAATTACCAATTGTCTACTGAATAAGAAGTGTAATTACTAATCGTTGTCTTCAAATGATAATAATATGTGTGGCGTATTAAGTAGGCGTATAGACTATAGCCCAATTTAAATTGACTGGCATTGCGTTTAAAAATTGTCTGTTAACTGTCAATATTTTGAAAAAAGTGATATAAAATGTTATGATTATATTGTCTATTATTAAGTTTTTTTTTTTAAAAACAAACTAATTAAACTTATGTTTCATATTAAATTTTACAGCCTTACAGAGTTTGTTAATTTATATGAATATTTATATAATATGTAAATGATAAATATTTAAATAATAATTGATTTAATAACAAATATTTTGTTTTTTATATTTATAAGTCTGCATACTAAAAGAATCTTTCAGCAATTATCTTAAAACAATTCAAATTCTATTAATGTAAAGAAATGCTTAATAGAAAACGTTGTGAACTTGTAGAATTGTTAAAAAAAAATTAACCCATGTATAAATTGTTGTAAAAATAAATTTCTATATCAGTTCCCTTTTACAGTTTATAATTTTTTCAATTATGTACCTACAAATTAAATATTTTGTGGATTTATTGAAATAATAAAATGGCAAAGGTTGGGTCTAATTTATAACAATTTTATTCTTAATGCATATAATAGCTTACAAATTTGTATACCTACGTATATATTTTTAGACTTTTCTATGTAAAGATGAAAGTATTGGGTATTGGTTATTTAATGTATTTGTATTTTTTGTGTGTGTGTTTGTGTCTTAAAACATTTTTTATGAGCAAACTGGAGAGAGGGTCAAGTAAAAACATTCCAATTTATTATTTTCTCAGAAAAATAAAAGTAAAATACGGAAAATGGAAATATTTACGTAACATTATTTTTTAAAATCAATATTGATTTTTTTTATTTAAACGTGGTATATTTCAAAATACTTTGCTTTTATGTGCTATTTTTAAGTATAAGATATTTATAACTTTTTGAGTTATTTGAAGAAATTATAAAAATTTGAAATAATTTTGTAAATTTAAAATTTCAAGCTTAAAAATTTAAGACATAATACTTCTAAGTTGTTCTTTTTGGAATAAAATAAACGTTTATCGTAAAATAAGATTTATTTTTATAAGCGTGTACAAATGTTGATGGAATTTAATATTCGTACATATAATTACTTAATTATACTGTTTTATACTTTAACAACATCATTTTTATGTTGTAATTAAAAATATTAAAAATGTATTAAATATTAAAACTTAAAATGATTCACCAATAGATATTATTTGTATTGTATAAAGTTAAACTTTCAAAACATTTAAATTAATTTTAAGATATTTATAAAAAACAATTTTAATTAAAATTTTTTTTTGTTATTTGATGTTCTTTGTCACTTATAAATTGTTCTGACATCAATGTCACAATAGTAACATGGCGATGGTTTGATTTCTTCCATAGGTACTCGTATGTATAATGGAATTCCCCATCAAGCTTTTAGCTACTATTTTATAGTCATTAGTCGTTCAGACACGGTGCAGAGTAAGCTTTTTTTCATATCTATTACACGTAACTCATAATTTGTACATTATGCCATTAGTACTGTTTCATAATGTCAGAAAAAAAGATGGAATTTATTTTCGATTATTATCTAATTGAAAACAATAAATACGAATTTCAAATTATTCACCTTAATGTGTGAAATTAGATATTATACTGAACAAAATGAGAATAAAAATGAAAAATATTGTTTTTATTTTAAGGTTTAAATGATAATTAATTCCAATTCATTTTTAACATTTTACTTCTACACTACTACAGTAATAATCAGTAATAATCAATCTATATCAATAGGAGAATACTTACTTATTCTTTTAAACCTTATCCTGTACCTATATGTCAATATTTTTATAATCCAGTAACCAGTATTAACGACGAAGTACACTCGAAACCTACTACATAACAAAGTGAATTAAACCAGCAACATTTTCATTAAAAATATTCAATGACTCTTTTTCGTAAAATATTTGTTTAGAAGCTATTAACTTCAAACAACATTATGAAACCGGATAAAACGAATCAAATACCACCTACAAATACAATAGGTTAAGAGATCGTAAACGTAAACTCTGATGTACTAACCAGTTTAAAGTTTAAACTAATTAAAATGTTTTCCGTTATATATAATATAATATTATTATTAATATTTTGAAACCATTTAGACACGCATAGCGTTAATTCATATGTACATAATATGAATCATCGTAATAGTAACACAATTCTTATCTCAGAATAACACGTATAATTATCACAATAATAATAGTCAATTTTATTTTAATACGATTAAAATTGACCATAACACGATAAAACATATATAAACGGATAAATGATAATAAATGGCCAATTTCAGTTTACATAACGGTAATGTTGTTTAAAAGCTACACAAATATGTTTAACTGTAAAAGCTATATTTTTTTAGTCATAATTCATCATGACCGTAATTGCATTGTTCTCGACCAAGATATTATTGTATTCTTAGAATAAATGTTTAATTTATTATTCCTAATAAGGTTAAGGAAACTCCCAATGTTGATAAAACAATAAATTATGTATATTAAATAGGATATTTAATTAACTCAAACTTAAAATTCCCAGAAATAACATATTATAAAAGAAAAAATAATTTTTCCTACTAACTCGCAAGAATTTATTTATTATAGAGTGCAAAATAAATGAGCTGCAGACGGCTTGCACTAATTTAGTTTTTAACCTAACTAAGTTAATTATGCCCAAGGTTTGTTGTATAAATTGATAAAAATATTTAATATAAGACAAAAGTATTTTCTCCCCTTCTGGTAAAATAATAATTTTTATACATGATTTATAAAATCAATTACTGCACCATGACCGTTTTCTACCCTTAATGAGGCGACCGAAGAAAACGTTTTCACGGTGGAAAAAATATTATACCTATAAACTTCCGGGTATTATTAATCGAGCAGTTACCAACAAGCAAAAGCTACAGCGCGGCGGTGGTATTGCATTTTTAATTTACGTACATAATACGTATATATATATATTCACGTGACGAATAGCACACCATTTGTGCACAAATATAGGATAAGCCGTAGGTATATATATATTATATATATATAATTTTTTCGGACTAGGAAACATTCATTTTTGGAGCAGTTTAAAAACGAAATTGTGAGTTTTGTTCACCCCACTTCCGCCGCAGGTGAACGTGTCTGGATTTTTTCCCTCTGTTGCAGTATTAGCGAGGTATGCCTATATAGTTCTCGCGTTCTTATAGATACAAGCTGCGCATCTACTGACTACAAATACTATAAGCTCTTACGGTTAGGACGATATAGATGCAACAACCCAAATCGCCTATTAATATTTTGTAATATGCACACGTGAGTAAGTGAGTGACATTGTGGGACCACAAGCGTCGAGGTAAAATCGTCGTTTTATTTTTTAGTAGACGGCAATGGATGGCGACGGGGTCGGTTGCAGTGGTTTTCGAGTTCTCGGCTTCGGACGGGTGTGATAAAAAAAAAAAAAAATAAGAAAAAAAGATAAGGTTTATATTATGCATGAGATATACAAATACAATATAATATAATATACAAAAATATTTATAAATATAATTAGCAAATCTCACATCGTCGAGTAAGCTCCTCTCCGGAGGGCGAGGAGAATATTATGATATCGAGCAACGGCAGATATCGACCGGGCCGCGTATCCACCCGTCGTCGTCGTAGTCGTCGTCGCCGCCGCCACCGCCGCCTCCGTGGCTGCCACCAGTGGCGACTGGCTGAGGTGGTGGCGCGACGTTGCCAAAGAGGCGAACACATCGCGAGCCCGCGACGAGAGGGCTTAGCTTTGAAGGGATGTTACGACAACTCGCAATCTGGCTAAATTGTTCATTGTGTGCTGCCGCCGCCGCCACGATGAATGTGGAGGGGAGGGGCGATATTATATACACGCATATATATATATCCGTCCCTTATGTTGTGTATTATGTGAGTATATTATACAGGATGATAGTTTTACAGCAGAACCCTGTGAATTCGAAATCCTTTAACCGAACCGTTTCAAAAACTTTAGTCTAACTCGATGGTCATCATAATACAGTAAGTATATAATATGCTTAGAAGCTAGACCGAACGTCGTTCAAATTTTAGCGGTTAGGTCGGACCTGACGGCGGTTAAAGTCCTCCTGGTGTTCGAGTGGTCTGCGATACATAATTATCGCTCTATTTAATACAGGATGATTTAAAAAGCGTGCACGTATCCGTGTTATTCTTTAGTCGTGCGCTTGTTTTAATTCTGAACTTTTCGGATTTGCTTCAAGTATATTATAACTTCTAGAATTAATATTATTTATTTATAAATAATATGTAACGTATTCTAAGGTTAAAATGTATAATTTATGGGGAAAAAAAAGATTTGGCAGGTTAACGTTTGAACAAAAAAAAAAAATAATTTCTGTTTCGCTACGAACGACACTCGTTCGACATCATCGTAAAATTAAATCAAAACGTGTAAGTATACAGAATTAATAATAATAAATAAGTCTTTGTACGGGAAGAGCTCCGACGAACACGATAATAATATACCAATAACCGGGTTAAATACAATAACGCCGCGAAGGGAGCATGTCTGGCGAATCACACTGTTTATATATATTATTATATGAATTGCATCGACCGTTCGCACACGATGTGGGAGATACTCACGCGGATTACACCGCAGTCACAGCACGTAAGGCGTATATACACGAGAATATAATATATGCATATAATATATAATATTTTGCGTAAGCCGCAGACTCGCGACGATTTGACGTCGTCCGCGATGATGGTCCGAAATAATAAGGCGTGTAATGTACGATTACATAATATTTTGTTATTTTTCGCACGTATTTCACCGACCGCAGTTGTAATAATGCAGACACGCCGCCGCGAAACGAATGACGAGAAAGAGCAGGTCGCCGTCCGCATATTATAATGCACCGGTTATTCGTACGCGATGCGTTCGCGTATCATCATCGCGTGATGAGCGTTTGTGCGGGGAAAAAAACATTTTTAAAAGCACGTAAATATTTACCGAGAAAATTACTGTACATTTGTAGGAGGTATACAATGATAAGCTGATAACTTTTAAACGATTCCCCCGTGTGGGTTTGATGCAAAAAAATAAAAATAAAACAAGGGTATAAAAACACCCGGACTGTTTTCGAGCTTAATTAATATCAATTATTGTTTTTCGTGTACAGAATTGAAGTTGTCCTTTAAAATTGGATTTAAAAATTACGACAACAGAAATAAACATAAAGCGTGTTCATAAATTATATAATAATAATAATAATACGAGTGACAACCTCCGAACAATATTTTTGTAGCCCATCACGTTTTGTGCGCGTAAATGCTTATAAAGTAGGTATACCTGCAGGTTATAATCATTTCACACTGCAGCGGACGAAAAACGTAAAACATTAAAAAAAGAAAGATTTTTTCGACATACAAAAATGTAATATAACGATAATCTTCTTCTCATTTTTATTTTATATAGGTAACAGTAAATAATTGGGTAATTTAAAAAAGTCAATTTAATTTTTTACGCTACATTGGATTGTGTATTATCTCCGTCATCATCATTGGCATTTACAACTCTTATTTAAGTCTTTGCCAATATCACTATACATTCCTCCATCAATCTCGATCTTGAACGATTCCTTTCCATTCTCGCACTCTCAGATATCAGATCCTTAAGATTCTCTTCTACTACATAAAGCTACTTCTTCTTCGGTGCGTCACGAGGTATTTTTTCATCTCGCCTCTGGCGGTTCCATTCCTTAACTACTATTGGATCGTTCCTTCTAAAATTTTTCTTCAACTTTTCGAAATATATTTCATAATCTTTTAATCTTATTTGTCTTGTTTCTTTCCATCTCATCTCCTGCAGTGTTGCTACTTTAACTACATATGCTCTTAATACATCCAATAGATTCTGATATGAACTAGTCATGTGAAAGCTCTATAAATCCTTAATCACGACCTTAAAATCAAACTTCCTATTTCCATTTCTAAAAGTTTCTCTATATGTCCGAATCATTATATATTATTAATTATTATAATGGTAACGTAATGACAGGTTTTTTCAAAACTCCAAACCTGAAGGACTAGACCACATCGATCACTTAAGGTCGTATAGAGCTGTTGCAATGTAGGTATACTGTGTACATTAGGCGGTGGGCGCGGCGCTACTCTCCTTACGCCTTAGCACGAGACCCCGGGTTTGCTAAACTATAGTAACGTTGAGTGTTCCCCTAAATCTTTTTCTCATTTTTTATTTCGTATGAAAATAAATAGAATGGCAGTTTAAAAAAGTTGATTTTATTGCTTACACTACATTGAATTGTGAATCCCTCTATTATAATATTTTTTTATTCTATCAACAATAAAATTACACTTTGGTTTTATTTTGAACTCGCCATGAATAATATCGTATCGTTTTGACTTTTAACCCGACATGCGTTAAACACTATTTCGAATGAATAAAAGTAAATAACTAAAAAAAGTAAATACCAAAAAAAGCGTTACACTCCAGGAAAGGTCATGTTTAAAGCGATAATAACAATATTAATGCATATATAGGTACATTAATCACAATAATTTATGTTATGTAGAATCGTTCACCATCCCCGTTGACCATTTCATACGTTCGTTTATAAATTACTTTACAGCGAACATTAAAATCGGTGCCAAACTTTTATGTCCAGCAAAGCTTATCGTTTTCTCCCCACTCAATTAAACAGCGTTAAATTTTATTAAACGTATACGGATACAAATGAGATAATAATAAATGATATTCAAATTTTATTGCGTAAAAACTATAATTTAATTCTTAGAAAAAAAAATTCTTATCTAATTATTATTGTTATAAAGTCATGATAAAATAGTTCAAAAACAATTGAACAATTTTTTCTGTATGGCTCATTATTTTTGATTTGAGTGGAGTAATAACCATTTATTTTACATTTTAAAATTATATGTTCCTTTTTTTCATTAAGTTACATCTCTAAACATATATTTACTTGGCATGATTGCCTCGAAACTTTCAGAATAAATTGTTGGTGAGATAGACTCGAAAGTTGTTTAACGATTAATACTTATACAGAGTTATTTTTGTAATTTTGCAGTAGTTTTCCCAAAAATGTCGTAAAACTATTGAAAATATCTGGCAATTATAGATATTTTAAATTGGCGATACGACTATACGACTATATATAGACGTAAAAAGTCGCTTTGTTCGCAAACGTTGTTTTATGGTTTTCCATAAATTTTAATAAAAGTTGAATTGCCATTTATTTTATTTAATAACGCAGTACTCGATTTTCAGGGATTTTAAATTAAAATATCGCATGAAACACAAACGAAAAATTAACGATCTAAAGAAATTATAAGTATTTAAATTGAGTTTATTGGAATATAATATTGGTTCTAGAAGTGTATTTTTAAATGAGTTAAATAGATAAAAATTCTAAATCTCAATTCGCAACTGCAAAACTCACTATACAAAGGGTTTAGTAACATTGATCGTGTTTGGCACTGACATTTAATGGTTAAATAAAAAATTATTCGCAACGTACGAGTGATACAACTTTTGTACTAAATGCACTAGACAATATATATGCGCTATATGTTATAAATTATGTGTGCCTAAATAATTGTGCACCGGATATGCACACCAGTCAAACAAATTAGTCACTGCAAACTGAGCACGGCTATACGACTACGGCTATGTGAATTATATGCCGCGCCTGCTTTTCCCGTGAGATTTAAAATAATATTTTACAAACCGTTTAATGCTGTTAAACTTTTCATTTGACTTTTCTTCGTACACTCTATACAGACGACAACATTATTTTACGGTCACACAGATTATATGATTATACGTTCAGCGTTAGTGTATCATAATTTTATAATGTTGTCCGAAACTTAAAGATTTTAAATTCATATAGAGTAGCAGTCTCCAATTAGATTTTAGGAGGGGCCAAATGTAATGTTTCTAAATTACTTGTGGGCCACATACATTTTTAATGATAATAATAAAAAATAAAAAAATTACAACTATTTAAATTTAGTGGAGAATAATAAAATAAGAGGATATTTTGTTAGGAAAGGGTATTGTAGGAAAAAGTTCATTAATGACACATAAGTTTATATATTTTGAATTTTAGAATGTACAATTTAATTTTAGCGCGGGCCACACTAATTTTGTTAAAGTGCCACATGCGGCCCGCGGATCGCGTAGTGGTGACCGCTGAATTATAGAAGGACAGAGGGTATTGCATCCAGCCATCAGCGTGGTTTTTAATAGCATCGTTGATAAAAAATTATTTTTATTAATTATAAATCAATGCTATTGTGATTTGTGATAATAAAACCATTTGAAGGGCGTATTTTCAAAATTCACACTGAATCGATAACACCTACTATAGTAGCGCAGGCAAGATGATGAATGCTAAACATTGGAATCATATTTGCAGGTAATTATTGTGTATTGCCTAAAATATTTAACTGAATCGAGTAAATTATGAACCAATTTTGTTGTTATATTATATAAAAACTATCTATATGGAACAAATTATTTTGGAAATCCCATTTATAATGATTGTTTGCTATTATAAATTAAAAATAATATTTGTTCAACCCTTACGCGCTTCTAAAGGAATAAAAACGTTAAAACGGTTATAGGGGTGATTAAAAAAAACATTTCACAAATCAACATACCACAAATTAAAAATAATGACATTGAATTATCCAAAATGTATTCATCTATGTTCTGCATACGTAAATAAAAGTATTACATAATATTTACATAATATTTACATAATATATAATAAGTAATAATACCGCTGTCCGGTACTCTTTGACATTGAATATTATTGAATGTAATAATATTGTAATAATAATAATAATAATAATAATATTCAACTATCACAATAATTTACCATATGGATATAGTAGATCAATGATTTGTATGCTAACGATGAAAATTGTCTAAATAATTAAAATACTAAATAAATGTTTATCATAGTTAAATTATTGCAGTGCTATTACTTATTTTGACTGATTTATATACTTAGATCAGCGGTTTTCAACCTTTTTATATTCGCGTACCACCAACAAAGTTTGAAAAATTTTACGAACCACCTGACCATTTTTTTTACTTATTTATAATATTTACATTTATGTTACGTGTATAGAATTTTATTTTATTATAGAAATTACAAAATGATGGGAATTAAGTATTTAATGTAGAAAAAAAATTAAATTAAATATGTACAAACCAAATAATATTTAATGTTAATAATGATTTATTCCAATTTTTTTTATAAAGGGAGATTTTCTTCGCGTACCACTAGTGGTACGCGTACCATAGGTTGAGAAGCGCTAACTTAGATATTAAATAACTGTTAATTCTAAATGTTTTGAAAAATATAAAATTACTAGACTTGCTTTCACTATTTGAGCTAAAACAAAGTATTATGAAATAAATGAATGCAATTATACAATAATAATATTTCTTAAATTATGCTAATAAATTTAATGATTTAATGATTCTGAACGAAGTGAGGAATGTATTTATTTTACAATGATGTATGTTTTTTTTGTTTTTCCGTCATCACGTTTTGGAGTAGAAATAATACTTTGATTTTTAACTTTGGCCCCTCTTTGAAAAGGAAAATTCATCTTGTTGGTATTTTTTTTTTGGGGGGGGGGGGGAAGTAAAAAATGTCCAGTAGTTTATAAAAGTTTCAGGAAAAACCCTAAAAAAGTAACGAAAAAACGGGAATTTTAAGCATAATCAGTTTTCGACAAGACCGATTTTTTTTTATTTTAATGTAACTCAAAAACCAATCATTGTAAATACTTGAAATTTTTACCAATTAATGTTTATATTAGCATTAACTATTCACGATTAAATTTTCAAAATATTCAAATTGTTTACAAATACATTTTATATATAACTTGATACATTTTTATAAATGCATACCGAAAAAATAAAAATTTATAATAATAATAATAAATAATACATTTTATAAAAAATATGTGAACTTCAAATTGGCTACCTCTGTTATATACAAACATGCTTTGTACAAATAGTATTTACATGTTATGATCGATTATTGTAATAAACAAATATTGTATAATGTACAATAATATTTAAAATTGTTTTTATACGTCGATAATTTATGATTACTGAAATAATTTTGATGATTCGATAAGCTATGTATTAGTTCTATTCATGAAATAATCTTGACACGGCGATAACATTGAGAATCTGGATATCATATGTATTTGAAATTCAAAGGAAAAAAATGAAGAATAGTTTCATATTACTTGTTAAAGTTGTTATAGTTTTGTTACTTCTGTATTATTATTTTTTAAAAATACGTATGTAACGCTAGTCAATATGTACTAAATTGACAGCTGAAACATTGTACCTTTCTCTTAAAAGTCAGTAGTTAAATAAAATACAATTCCCAATTTACTATACGGGCAAAGTATTGTGTACTTTGACCGGGCAACGTATTATCTTGCCTGGGCAAAATAGTATTTCAACGAGTTGTCCATGAATACCGGACAAATAAATATATTATACATAAGTATACCGGTCAATGTATTACTATTTATACGATAGCCGATTGTCCGTTATATTATAATAATATAATACCATATAACTATTTTATACGCAATAATATAATATAGTATATTATAGAACTATAATAGAACTATATTTATTACTGATGCAATGTTTTTAATTGACAGAAAATTCATATTATATGTGACATTGTGTGTTATAATTTTTAACAACCCAAAATATCTAAATTAACTGTTTTTATTTTTAATTAATGCGTTTTAAGCCATTTTTGTTGATAAGTAAGAAAAAAAGAAAAAACGTTCGTCGTCAGCAGTTATTCACAATTCATCGTTGACTTATTATTCCTAATATTATAGTGACCATTTTACTGTTATCCAATATCAGAGTGTAGAGTTAGATAATATAAGCCATCCATCGTCAGGTATCTATTCGACGCATAATGTTATTATATATCAATGTCACAATAGTTAGGGAAGGACAGAAAAAAAATTCAGACAAAAATTGTGTTCACCTAATCTACATTTATTGCAAATATTTTTAAGTTCACATACTCGTATATACACATAATTTGAGTGAGTTCAAAAACTAAATTTTTCAATTATTTTATAACAATACCTGTCAACAGTGGCGTTATTGTGTGGGGTACAAAAGTATTATTATTCAAAATGATAATTTATTGAAATTTAGTATCTGTTTAATGGCTGATTCGTTCGGAGTGTTCGGACCTATAGAGTCTGTCTGACAGAGAAATTCTGGTATGCCGTATTTGGTTCTGGCAACTTAAGTTTGTCTGCATTCAATGAAGATATGTTTGAAATTTGATTATTACGAGTAGATAGACTCCACATGTTGTGCACTTCGAATAAAAATCTTTAAATCTATTGAAATAAAGAAAAGATACAATATATTTAATAATTTAATACATTAATACAAAATACATTTTTTTCTTTAAATTATTGCATCGAAGTACATTTATTTTACGTTTCACCTTTATATTTATTATATTATATTATGTTGACAATATTGTCCCTATTATTGCATTATCTTGATTTAAAAAATAACCCAATAATATTATTTGTTGAATTACGATAACAGGATTATCATCACATTATTTTTTTCAAATAATTTAAAGTTTCTTTTTCTATGAACTTTTATGTACATTGATAATGTCTTACGATATGGGTATCTACAATTTGCGTTTTTAAACCATAAAGTGTGATTTAAGATTTATATAAAAACAAACAATTAGGCTATGATTTCGATTTTGATAAATAAATTATTTCGACTCTCCTCCCCCAATAGTTTTTATATTTAGTCACATCACTTTTTAATACTTTTATTATTTAAAATATTGTTTTTAACAATTAATTTCCACGGAAGCTTTAAACCTTTAAAGGTTCACGCGCACCCACTTCACCGAAAAAATGTTTTTAAAAATTTAATCCTAGTTATTAAAATATTAAAGTGAATAATTTATTGACAAGTTTATACTATGTAAACTTAAAATTTCTAAAATGATTACTAAATATTTTATGCAAATAAATGTATTATAACCGATAATATAGTCGTTCAGCCATCCGGGTAATCGGTAATGCCGATTTGGCAACCGGCAATCTCTCGGGCGACAATTACTCGTAACGAAGTTTAGAACAGGCGCGACTTCTTGCAAGTTGCAAATAATAAAAGCCATAAAGGTACCTATCAATCGGCAATCGTGATCGTCATTATTTGAATATTGTTCATCAGTAACTGACCAAACGAAAAAATGATCGCAATAATCGATCGCCAGAATTGCGCTTACATCATACCTTTATACTTTACGTCCTTACCCCGTCTAACTTGAGCAATAAACTTGTGTACTTCCGTCATTTCCAGTTTCTTGAAATTTTTTAGATATCTGAAAGGCAGGGTTGATAGTTCAGCGGCAGTGTCGATCGGTTTCGCTGCAGTGTCTGGCACCTTATGAACGGGTTTTATAAGATTGTCAATAATTTTCGTTTGATAATATTTAAATGTTTAACAATGTAAGCGTAAATACTTTTTTACGGCCTCCGTCTTTCAGCTATTGCACATAATCGAAAATTTTATAAGCTATAAAAAACCACAAAACTCTTAACTAAACGTTTTAGACTGATACGAGCATCTAAGAAATGGAAAACTGTCTCATTATTCCATATTCATATTACAATAACTATAATAATATTAACATTTTATGTAACAACTATGATAAATTATCATTTCAACCACGTTTATATAGATAAAATTATTTTGTAAGCCAAATGTAGTCATTTGTCATAATATAAGTTAAAAAATTTAATTTAGTTTAAATTAATTTTTGATTATGTGTAGGTATATCAGTAAAATCACAGAAATGTGTATTTCAAAATTTGCATTTTTTTATCCATATTTATATAATTTACTTTCTTCTTTTAATAAAAAATTTTAATTATTTTTAGAAATTTTAACTTCATTGACTTACTTGTTACATCTAAATTATATTATTGTACATTTGATGATGTTAAGTCGGTTCATAATTTTTATAAAGGCAATTTTAATAAAATTCTATTTACATCCAATTTAAAAGGATAATTTGCAATTATGGCAATTTAATTGGAAAACGGTAAAACATTAGCAACGACTAACAGACTATCCCACTAGTATCCACTAGTATACTACAAATGCATTAATATGTTGTCTTGGGGTTTGATGACATCTTTCCTAATATTAAGTTCTTAAGACATTATTTATTATAAATATACTCAATTTTATTTGTTACTGCAATATAAGTTTCAACCAAAAAAAATTTCTCTAGTCTGATGCATATCAAAACATATTTTAAAAATTCTGTTTCTGAAAATTGATTAAATATTTTAGAAATACTTAACATAATATTCATAAGAATATAGAATTATATATTGGAAATATTATTGATTCATTTATCTCCCTCTAAAAAAAAGAATCGCTTAGCTTTCAAATTTGAATTAAATCGTTATTATTTTCCTAGCCAAGACTTTTAAATTTAGTTTTAATGTCTAATATTAAGCTAATTATTTCATTTTCACTAACATAATAATTTTGATTGTTGTTTTATATTCAATAATTAATTTTACAACATACTTAAATGTTAAAACGTTTATTTCGTAATTTTAAAAATTAGTAAAATGAATTTGTTAACCCCCCCCCCCCCCCCGCATCGAAAAGTAAGTATAAATTTCCGTCAACGCGGTACTGGAACCTATTAATCAATGTTCATTATTGCTTCGTTATCAGCGGATCTAAGACGTGTAGCCGAAGTGATCGGACCCGTCACTTCGGCTCCGTGCCCGCTTCGTCAATCAAACACGCAGTAGTTCCGTTATAGTTCCGTTTACCGTTAAAATCTGTCATCAGATTTGGCTTGGCTGAGTGGCCTTGCGTCCACTTTGTCAATCCTACCTCTGGTTTTTCGATTTCCAGTAGTGCCCTTCAATAACACAACTCGATGACGGTGCTTATACCGATAAAATTATTATCTGGATGGTAACCCGAAAAAATAGTTTACCAAAATCCAAAAATGTGCCTCGATTTCAAAACGTTTTTTTGGTGAGTTCGCAAATAATAACAAACGTCATTTGTATCAGAATTTGTTATGTATCGTACTCAAGTATTTAAACTAGAATAAAAAGCAACGACTTCTTCAAAGCAAAATAATTGTAAAAATAAAATAAAATAATTTTTTTTTTTAATTAACTTTTCAAAAAATAAAATAGATGTGTTTACCGAATCATTTAGAACCTATGCATACATTTTCCGAAAACATTATTTTCTGTCTTAAATTATTTTTTCATTTAATATTCACATTAATTTTTTTTCCAGATTCAAATTATAATAGTGTTATAATAATTATTATTATTATATCAAGTTTTTAAGCAATACAATTATATAACATTATGTTTTAAAAAGTTTTGACTAGTGATTTACAAGACTTTTTGGTTTAAAAAGTTTCTTTTGGAATTTATTTTTGGTGCTTGAAAATACTAAATTAAAATTGTGAGTGAAAATTGTTTCTCTATTAAGAATTAAATAATAATCTCACGATAATGCCTACCAGATCCAGTAAGATTTAAATTCCAATATACTATAAGAACTAAGTACAAAGTTTTGATTTAAAGCACTATATAAAATAATTTAATATTTTGAGTTCTATGCAGTCTGATATATTTTCAAACACTTTCTTGTTGTAATTAAATGTTTAAAGTATTTCCAAAAATAGCAGAATTTATCTGAGCTTATTAAAATTTAGTAACAATGATAAAAAAAAATATATAGACATATCATCAATTCAATTTTATTTTGTATTAGTGCGTAACGATTGATAATTAATGGTAATTAGGACAGCAAATTAAAAACACATTGTGTTTTAGCAGTTTGTTTTTCACTTTATGTATAACATAGTAAATTGGTAACACTTAGAATAGATTTTTTTTCATTCAAATTTATAATAATATTACACCATATAATCATGGGCCAGGGTTTTTGAAGCGAGACGAATCACGCGTTTTTAGTACATATTTTTAATTTGGTAAAATATTAGTAGGTGCTTTTTTTTAATTGTGTGGTGTCCTTTTGTTTAGGAAACAAATAACATTAGAGCACCGAAATTACAATAAAATAACATATTCATTCATCACAACACAATGGTTGTCTCCCTCGACAATTCACTAACCCTCAACCTTAACAAATACAATTTTTTTTAATATTTTTGTATTATGTTACTAATAATTTGCATCAGATTAGAAAACATAACTATAAGCAACATTCGACAATATTCGATTTATTTAAAAATTTAAGGTTGTACTATCACTGTTCCTAAATGAAATACAACCAATTTAAAATTACCTATATCACATATATTATTCTAAAACATAAAACGAAATTCATTGGTGTAAATGCTTATACGATGAATTATATACAGCAATAGTAAATACAACTTTAGGTAAGTCTAATTTAAACATTTAATACAATATTATTTTTCATTTCGCCGATGCATAATTATTTTTTAGCACATAATTTAAGAGAGAGTCCGAAAAGCCCCTTTCATTCCCCTCCCACAAAACAACCACGAACAGTAAAGTTTTGTTTATGAATTTGGAAAACAGTAAACTATATATTCCCGTGCAGGATTTATCTAGAAAGGAATAAAAACCGTATAATATATTATAATATTATATAGGTACCTACTGCAGTTTAAAGCATGTTTTGACAGACTTAATTTAACGCAACCTATAGTGGTGTATAATACGGCTTTATATCATACGGTAACCTAACTTAACCCATTATATTGTAATTAACAAAATATATGTTTTAAAAATATCATTACGTAAACGGAAAATAAAATAATAATATCGGAAATTGTGAAAAGTAATAATTAAAAAAAAAAAAACTAAAATCGATAGAGGAAAAATCGTGCTATATAATTAAGTAAATTTACTATGAGTTATAATATCCGTATTTCGTACTACCGTATAATGCGCATAATATTATATTATTATACAAAAATACATAATATAGTAATATAAATTGTATATTCAAATTTAAAATACATGAGAACAACATCCAGATTAATACCCGCAGCAAAACATGTGTCTAATAAATGTATTTTTTATTACCCTCCCTCCACGGCCCCACCTAAAGTACTAATTAGATCTAAATCAAATTGGCTACCAAAAACCACCCTCAACGTTTATAACCTAACCATTTTTATTAACCAAAGATTGATGTTAGACACAAAAATAAAAAAAGCGGGTAAGTGGGTATCGCTCTGCTGTATATTAGGGGGTGGGGTGGACCTCAGACTATGGTAGGTTAAATTTGAATGCAATGATAGGTATCATTGTATACGAAAAACGATTCTGAACGAAGATGATTTGTCAGTTTAGGATATATTATATTTAAATATTGTCATATATTCTATTTTAAAACAAATAGTATAGTTTTTATATGTTACTATAGTTACTTTATAGTATCTGTTTATTTATAAAAAAAGTAATTGGCCAACATTCGCATTGTGAGCGTATGAAATTTAATTTAAATTTTGACATATTTCGTTTAAATTCGAACTTTAAGCACTTATAAAAAAAAATTGTGACTAACGATTTCGGATTTTTTTTTATCACTTTAAGAACAACTTATAAGAAACCTTTTATTAAATTTTCAAGATTTTCTGGCCGGCCAAAATTTTTTTATCGTTATTTTAAAAAAAAAATACTAAAAAAAATTAAAAATTTCAATTGTCTATAAATAGCTCAAAAAAAGTCAAAATTCTTTGAAAATTTAACTGTGTATGGAGAACGCTAATATAAACATTTTGTGAAAATTTCAAGTATTTACATCTATTAGTTTTTGAGTTATAGCAAAATAAAAATTCGATTTTGTCGAAAACTGGTTTTGCGTAAAAAATCCCGTTTTTCCGTCATTTTTTTAGGGTTTTTCCCGACTCATTTAAAAAATATTGAAAATTTTTAACTTTTGACCCCCCCAAAGTACCAACTAGATTCGATTTCCTTTTCAAAGAGGGGCTGAAGTCAAAAATCGAAGCATTTTTACTGCTCCAAATGTTGTCGTCAGACACAAAAAAAAAAAAAAAAAAAAAAAAAAGAACCGATCTTCATACAATATAATTGTTATATAAAGGCGAGTAACATAAGCAGAAAAAATTATTTTCTGTTGTTTTGTCAGTGCATAAGACATATTATTAAATTATCATGTTATATATATTATATATCGTGTGCTTTATATGTTTTATTATGTTTTATGTGTTTCAGTGTTTCCTTCCATTCATGTCCAATAAGTTGAGTTTTTCCTTTTCATTTATTGAACACTATCGATATAAGTATGTAAGATTGAAAGTTAGATGTTTAAATTTATTTATTTAATACGCTAAGAAATCTACTAGCCATTGTGTAAAAATTACCAAGTATCAAATATGAATATCATTAATGTATAGGTACTGACCTTAAACGTTAACAGTTGCATTAAACAATAAGTCGATAGCATTATCTATGCAATTGCAAGTGAGTGAAAGTCATTTAAATTAATTATGTACTGCTATCTTACAAAAAAAAAAAAAAAAACAAAAAATGAATGACGTCTCCAAAACACCTATCATTTGCAAAGTCAACTGAAACAGCAATGTCTATAAGACAATTTTGAACTTCAAGAATGTAGCGAGTATTGAGTAATGACAAACGTATAATGAAGAAGATCGTTTACCACAAATTGCTTGCCTAATTATAAGAATCGGAATTGCAAGAACAACGCGCAGAAAGAGTTCGAACTCAACAGTCCGTATATGAATAATTGCTCAATCTCGACGAACAGTTGTTGATTTGGAGCTTTGTGCATTTCAGCGTGTGATGTCAATTACGATTACAGTCTGCGTCTGCATCAAAATGAATAACGTATGTAACCGAAGTGATGCTCAAAAGTTTAAAAAAAAAACATCAATCAAGAATATATAATCCTGTGAATAAGGTAAAATTAAGTTTGAGGTTTTGAATCATGTACCACCTGAACTAATGTTGTTATTTTTTTTCAAAAATACACGAATTCAATCACTTCAATAGTGTATGAGTTAAATCTAGAAAATCTATTTTTGTCATATGGCCAGCTATATGATATGTTGCATATTAGAAAGGGGGACAACCGAATGCATTTGTTTTAACTTAAGACAAAAAAAAACAAAAATATTTTATATCCTAAAACACTTGAACAAAATACATTAATTAACGTTAAAAGTTTAAAATATTACGGTGATGACTGATGAGTAGCGGAAAGGAACGTATAGCAACGTTTGTAAGGTACAACGATTTAAAATGTTTAAAATTATAAAATAAACTTTTCTTAGCAAATAGACAACGCCACATAATTCAGCTTAATACATAATTTAATGAAATCTAGCAATAGCATAGCATTGCCAAATAAGCTAGTAAATTATAAATATTAATGTAAATATATTTTATTTTAAGCCACTTATGAATATACAAATTTAGTAGAAGGTACACGGGTGTAAGGGAATTTTTCACACAAATTAATAATGATAAAATATGAGTACAACAGCCAGTTTTTCCAAAAATTTGAAGTTACCTAACCTAGTTGCCTTTATGGTTTTAGAAAGAAACAAGTTAGTACATAAAAATTCTTTGTAACGGTTATAATCTAAAACATATAATAAAGTGAAAGTATAAATATAATTAAAAAATAAATAATTGTATTCAAAAATAATAATTAAATGTAAATACACTTGACAAAGTTATACATTTAGGATGCTCAATGTAGGGTTCTACTGTCAACTTACATTACAATGTGTACCTATTCAGTTTTAAAATATTTTAGTTTAGTCAAAATGTTCATTTAATTATAACTTTTGATATAAAAATAATTTATTATATTGTTCATTCTGTATTATTAAATTTGTGTTGAGTAAAATAATATAATATATTTTTTTAACTTTATGTAAGTGTTTCTTTAAATTGAACACAAAAAAAATGTTCTTAAAACTGCGCATAGGATCTTAGATAATTATGTATTCTGTACAGCGAAAACATAGCTAAAAATGTATTTGAATTATTTACAGTAGCCAATTCAAAATAAATTTTTATTTTACATAATTTAAAATAATTGATCAAATTAAAATCATCACGTTGATCTTTACTGTTTAACATTTTATAATTATACTTATGCAAATATAGTTCAATTAATTTTTAAAATGAATTCATGACATTTGGGAATATTTGAATAATAGTAGTGTATTATAAATTTAAAAAATCACAAAATTATTTATTTAGGTTTATTGTTTATACTCGAATTTTATTTTTTTTGTATAAAATATATATGGACCAATAGCTAAATTATAATTATAATTTTCTAAGAGTATATTGATGCCAACGTATTTGTGTGTTGATAGCCCACACTTAAATAATAGTCACATACTATATTATTATAGTCATTAGGTATATATTTATATTATACAAGAAGATTCATTTAACTGGCTTCATTATATTTCACGTCAATATAAAATATTTTTAAATAGTTTCAATATTTATAACAATACATTTTTATACAAAAAAAAATAATATTTTTATAGTTTTTTATTGTAGTTGATTTTTCAAGTTTATCCAAATTGTTTATAATAAATAATATTAATAATAACTTATATTTTTAATTTAATAACCAAAAGTAACAGAATACTATCTAACAGTTGTTCGATTTTAATTATTAATAAATATTACATAAAAAAATAAGATTTTTACTTGAAAAATTAGCGTAAGGTAATCAGTTGAATAATTTAACACATCATTATATCAATTGACTTTTAAATATTATTTACACATTTTTATTAAAAATATAATCGAAAAATTATTATTTATACATATTGTTTATACGAATGCAGTTATAGCGTTATTCGGCTCAGGCGCGGATTCAGTAGGGGGCGGAGCCCCCCCCCCCCGTAAGCTGTGTTTTGTTTAGGAAAAATTCCCAGTAAAAAGATTTAAAACTAATTTTAATTGAGTGCCGCGGTCGACGGGTAGTAGACAATTTTCAATTTGTATAGGCTTATTTTTGGCCTTATAATTTATTCGGTTATCAGAGCAATTCTTCCGTTTATATATACGTGGTTATTCGCCCCCCCCTAATCTCGGGCTGGATCCGCACCTGATTCGGCTATTCATATTATAATGAAAGAACTTCGATCGGCTTTTTTATTTACATTATGAAACTTTTGTTTATCATACTGCAACGGTATTAAAATAATCGAACCCACTTAAAATATGTGTTGAGTACCTGTGTGTGTATTTATATATTATATATTATTTGAGGACAAACAGTGCTGCAGTGGTGACCAATGTGGTTATATACCCATACGTATAATAATAATATAATATACTATCATATTAAAAAATCCTATAATAATTTGAGTACTCTCTGTATCTGCAACTTATTTCTTTAGGTGCTAACTGCCAATATTTTAAGTAGAACCAGAGTAACTATAATAGAGTGTAGCATTATTATTATTGATCATTGATTTCATAACAGACACGTGACAAAAAGTAGCGTATAATATGATTCCGTATTGCCTTGGTCTCTGCCAACAGTGGGTCAACTCCCCTCTAGCCCATATTACAACACCGCGGTATTATATATATATATATATATATATATGTACATATTATATAGCAATTAGACGGTTGGGACAGCGGAGCGATAAATTATCTTTTATTAACGATGATGCGGGGTTAGGGTTCGGAGGCGGTATAGAGTAGCCAAATAATAGTACCTATAGTATAATAATAACTACTATTGTCTGTTATTATTTTTTTATTATTATAAATTATAATGTTTAACGAAAGAACTATCTGTTTATTTTAAAACCAATAACACTCAATCGATGTTGTATATAATAGACGACTATTTCAAAATTATTATATAACCGGAGGATTTTGTGATTGTGCTTACAGGTGATTAAGCCATTTTTATGAAAACACTCGTACTAAATCATATCCCTTATCCGCCAATCCAATCCATACTTATTATTTCAATTAATGAATAAATATAGATAGGTATACAGTTTAAAAATAATGTTGGTATTATCTATATGACCATAATAATCATAGACTTATAGAAATAGACGGAACATTGGGTATGATAACGCGTGCAAGTGGGTGGAGCTTGTTTAGAGGATCGGGCGTTGAAAAATCGCGGGAATAATTTTTCATATTTAAATATATCTATAATATAAATAATAATATATCAGCAATTATAGAAATATTTATAAACGATTCACGATTGTAATAATATTATTCATAGATGTAGGTTAATATGTTATTACTAAATATTATCTATTATCTAACAGACCGAAAGTACAATAATATTTTTAATAAAGTACCTATTATAATTATTTAAATTTATAAATATTTATTAACAGTTTCTACTTTTATTATATTATTTTGACTATTTTGTTATTTATTTATAAATTTGAATAATACAATTAATCATGAAAACATGCATTGTGTGTGAATGTAATGACCAAACAGCAACATTTCACAAGTATATTTATTCGATAAATTATTATTATAATTTTTGCATTTTATTAAATTAAATAATTATAAGTAGGGCTGTGAATTTAATGCACTAAAAAACCTTAAAAATGTAAAAAAAAATATATAATTTGCACTTAAAATGGTTTTTAATTTAATTTTTATATTTATATTGATATTATAGAATATTATACATTAGTACATTACATTTTATATGTACAAAAATGTGTTTCTTTAAAAAAAAATTTACAATGTTGATTGAATTTGAATTTCACATGAAACATTTTTAAAAAATTTTAAAATTGTGTAAAACAAAAAAAAAGTTTTCAGATAATATATTAATTGTCGAAATTTAATTAAAAATAAACAAATAAAAAGGAAAATGTGACAAAAAAAATAAAAATGTCGAAAATATGCAAAATAAAGTCTCATAAATTGATACGTTGTTACATAATTCAAATTATGTACTTACAAAGCTTCATTTCACAATCACCAAAAAAAAAAAATGTACTTTCCTACAATATCACAGCCCTAATTATAAGAAATATGTATCAAGGTACTATAAGTAAAATAAATTTTCTAGTTATTTTTTTATATAAATGTATTATATGCACTGTTGTATAAAGGGCTCAGCCAGACAAATATTAATATAATAATAAAATGATTATAATAAATTAGATTCCCTAGTAATCCATCTATGAGGCAAAAGTGGTTAAATCAATGTAACATTAAAGGAACGATACCTAATTATTCATACTTATGTTCATCACATTTTAAAAAAGAGGATTATTTTAGTACTAGACTTAAGAAGAACGTACTCCCAAAACTTGTTGAGTAAGTTAAAAATATGTGTATATTTTATGTCATTGTAGTATGATTATTATACTTTTTGGAAATTTAGAGACCAAATTGAAATACAATATGTTCCCTCACATAGCGAAAACAAAATATTAAGTTGTTCAGAATCAAGTACACCATTTGTTGAAAATAGGTATTATTAAGAATTAAGATCTTGATAGTTAAATTTATAAAATTCCAAAATGTGTAGTATATATTACTATTATATTATATTTAACAGTCCAAAAATATCTACTAGTACCCCTTTATCCAATGTGAATGACCATGGTGAAAATACAAATGATTCATTTATAAATACACCACGCTGTGCAAGAAGGTAATTTACAAATTTATATTTGTAATGTAGCAAATGAAAACTTTTGAATTTATTATTAATTTTGTACAGGTTAATTTGGAGACCATCTAACGTTGCTAGTTTGACTAATGAAAACTTTTCAACACCTAGGAGAGCTAAATTAAACTTAAATTTAATTAAAAACCAATTAGTACTCAAAAATAAAAGGATTAAATGTTTAACAGAGTGTAATCGAAGATTATTAAAAAAAGTAAAAAACCTTAAGGAAATGATAGTGGTTCTAGAAAAACAAAATATGTTATCTGAACAAGCATCACTAATTCTTAAGGTAACTAGGTTAAATAATGTATTTAATACTACCACTCACCAATTAATTTTAATATGTCTAAATTAATTATTATTTATTTAGTCTTGCCAATCTTCAGTATTAAGAGAGCTTATGATAAAAAACAAAAAAGGAAAATTTACTGCTGAGCTTAGACAATTTGCTGTAACATTACAATTTTATTCAGCTAGGGCATATGATTTTGTACGTAGCACATTCAAAAATGTCTTGCCTCATCCAAAAAGTATTAGTCGGTGGTACAAAGTAGTTAATGGCAAACCAGGTTTTAGTAATGAAGCATTACATGCAATTTCTTTAAAAGCTGCCAATGAAAAAGTTGCCATTAATCTTACAGTTGATGAAATGGCAATTAAAAAAAATGTTACATGGACAGGGAGTGAGTGGAGTGGATTTGTAAATATGGGCACTGAAATTGGGTATGATGGAGATGAGCGAGACAGGCCTCTAGCTACAAATATTCTTGTATTTATGGCTGTTGCTATTAACAGTCACTGGAAAATCCCTGTAGGATATTTTGCAATTAATGGATTGAATGGTGAAGAAAGAGCTAATTTGTTGACAAAATGCATTATTTTATTACATGAAACAAATTCTCATTTACATTCTATTACGTATGACGGAACAAATGTAAATAAAACAATGTGCACTAAATTAGGAGCCAATTTTTCTCCAAAAAACATGAAGGCTTATATTGACCACCCTATTACACAACAACCAATTTATTTAATTTGGGATGCAGCGCACATGATGAAATTAGTTCGCAACTGTTTTGGAGAAAAACAAAAAATATATAATGGTAAAGGAGAATGTATAGATTGGAATTTTATAAGAATGCTTCATGAAAAACAAAAGGATCAAGGTTTACATTTAGCTACAAAATTGACAAATAGACATATACATTACCAGAATGAAAAAATGAGGGTTAAGTTAGCAGTGCAAGTATTAAGTGAAAGTGTGAGTTCAGCTTTGAAATACCTCCATAACACTAATCCAGAATATAATAATGCTCTTGCAACAGCTGAATTTTGTCAATACTTCAACAGAGCTTTTGATATATTAAATAGCCGAACTAAATTTAGCAAAGCTCCTTATGGTAAACCTTTGTGTTTAGAAACATTAGAAAAATATGGACAGTTCACAGAACAATTTAAATCATATGTAATGAGTTTGAAACTTAAAGAAATCCCTAAAAAGCATGGTTTTACATTATCCAAAGAAATTAACATAGTAAATCATTCTAGAAATACAGGTTTTGTTGGCTTGATATTAGATTTGGAAAACTGCATACAAATTTACAGAACTTTAGATGATAAACAATTATTAAACCATGGTTATATGCTTACTTATAAATATTCGCAGGATCATCTAGAAACATTTTTCAGTGCAGCTAGGGGAAGAAGTGGATTTAACAACAATCCAAGTTGTTTTCAATTTGAACATGCTTATAAACGTTTACTTGTAAATAACCAAATAACTGCATCATGTTTTGGTAACTGTGGTATTCTAGATGCTACCACTATTTTACCACTGGAGTTCAATGCTACGGATAACATAACCCAAGGTTCAAGTAAAGAATTCACTGATCATGATTACATCGAAAGTTCAGTAAGTCTCAGTAATTATGTAGAAGATGTCGTTGAATATATAGCTGGCTTTATTGTAAAAAAAGTAAAACAGCGAATTGATTGTTTGTTTTGTAAAAACATATTAATTCAAAAAAATCCAAATTGTATTATAAAATTTTTGCAGTTCAAACAATGGGATGGCTGTAATTTAATTAATCCAAGTAATGATGTCATACTTATATGTAAATGTGCTGAAGCTTACCTAAAACAATACCAAACTGAATTATTTAATAAAAATAATATTTTATTATTTCTAAAAACTAAAATAAAGCAAGATATTTACATGGATGTTTTTCAAAATATTGAAGACCATATATCTAATCAATGTGTATTCAATAATCATAGAGAGCAATTAATTAATCTAATTATAGATTTATTTTTGAAAGTTCGTCTTAGACATATTGGAACCAGGATTAACGATGATGTATTCAAATCTTCACTCAGGCAAAAATTTACAAAATTAGTTACACATATGAATCAATAAATTAATTAGTTATAACTGAAAATTTAATATTTATTATGATCCAATAAGCTAAATGTCATATAATAAATATTTTATTGTTTTTGTATGTTTATTTTAGATTTGTCAATGGAACATTTTTAATTTTAAAACAAACTACAAAGAAAAATGAAACACTAATATAGACTAATAAAACTAGTCTTACAAATATTAATTAACAGTTTATTATATTTTATGTTTTAAAAACGATTAAAAAGTTGAAAGTTTCAACTTGAAACACTTGAAACGTTATTTTAAAATATAGATTATACCATCATTACTATCACATGTATTATCATGATTCATGACAAATAATTATCTTATCATTTAAAAAATAATAAAATTGAACAAACGCTCTAATTGGCTGTCCTCGGAACAGTTCTATTTCTTTCACTCTTATGATAAAACTAATGGTATCTCTCTTAATCCGTTTGGCACGACCACGCCTCCTAGTCCTCGGGGCAAATGCTCCGTCTATTTCTATAAGTCTATGATAATAATATCCATTAATTTTTATTCGTTTCACCATTTTATAACATATATTTTTATTTGTTAATCAATTATTTTGATAGTACATTTCTTGAGGCCTGGGGGTTAATTAAAAATCAATTACACATTTGACTCCATAGTTCACACAATCGATATTTTAGTGTTAAAAATCTTCATGATAAGGGAAAACTGCCCCTAAAATCTACGGGGCACCATAAATGCCCGGAAAATAATTTCGCGGACCGTAAAAATACGGAATAAATCAGGAAATCTACAGACCTATCCACTATCCGTCCCGCTGCATAACTGCAATATTAAATTGGTACAATTTGTTAATATTAATAAACTGGGTTTTATTATAGGATGATTTTAGAATCAATATAGTAGGTACCCACGTCGTTTTTATTTTTAACTTGACCCATCTCATCGCGCAAATAAAATGATTTTATTTTATTATATATATTATATGCATTAAATAAAAAATTTAAATGAATTTTTTTGATTTTTTAAAAATAAATTAGTTGTAATGATCTATCATTTACTCATTTATATGATTTACATAATGGTATAATTAATACTTAAACTTATTATTGTTTAGCGTACTCCGTACTATAGGTAATATATTTTTATGACGAAGGAAACCAAACTAATTAAAACATTAAATGTGGTAAAATAGTTATCTATGCAAATTTGTTTGCTTATTTAAATGTAAGGTTTAATTGAAAAAAAAGTTATGTCCATCTCCCCCTGAAATTAAAGGATATCTCCGCTTACAATAGATCATCATTCATAGCCCATAGGTACCCCATTTATAATATTATACACGTACATAGTATATTCATAGTGAACTACATACATAAATGTTACATCTTGGCATTAAAAAAATATCTAACTGCAGCTGAGTGGTCCAAACATTCCGCTATAATGTGTGGATGGCGGGAGGTTAGACACTGTCAACAGTGGAAAACGTTTCTCAATAATTCTTCTCGGAACAAAGGCGTGTTTATGCCAACTTAATACTTATATTATACGATAATGTGTACACCAGCATAATATTTATACGCGATGTGCGTAAACAACGTTGTATATTTTTGTACTTCGTAGTTAAAGGCGGTTTATATTTATGTGCACTTATGAGTTAACATATATTAATATAATATCTCTTCGCGATTTACGCTTTAAATAACTACCCATTAGCTTACATACGTTTAAAATTTGGAATGTGCACGAGTAGAACGTAAAAAAAAATGTGTATACCTACATTTGTGAAGTTTGTAATAACTTTTAATCATCGTAATAATATTCATATCATTGTACATTTGTACCTACGTATTTCTTATTGTATACTTCCTACTACTTCAGAAATGTAATTGAAGAACTAAGTGAAACAACTGGATAATTAAAACTTTTTAACGACAAGAATAAAAGTTATTTTTAAATTATCAAGTAAACGGGGATAAACAATTTCACCACTATTTTGTATACGTCAAATAACAGTTTATGTAGTTTGGTACCATAGGTTTTATAATAGCTTATATTTAAAAATTATCTTTAAACTTGAATAGTAGATACTTATATTTTATACCTATAGTTAAACATATATGTTTTTACAACAATTTTTATTAAATTTAAAACGTTGTGGGAATTGTGGGATCACATTAAATCAAAACAACTGAAACAAAGCCAATATATTTTATATATTAAGTATAATATATCTTACAACATTAATCCAATAGTGCTATCAAGATTTATCTGAATGTTGCTTCAATAAAAAAATATTACTTAATCCATAACTATGATAACTATTAACTTTGTGGGAAAAATATATTATAATATCTGTTTGTTACACTCAGTCCTTATCAATATTACGCTATTTAAATAAAGAATAAATATTAACAGAATTAATAAAAACAAGTAACGATATAAATTTTAGTAATGACTAATGTGATATAAATAATTGTCAGTTTTATTATCCAGTTGTGTTCATCGAAAAATATTGATGTAGGTATATTTTGAAAAACATATTATAGGTATTATTGTTATTTGTTAAATTATAAATTATAATCAATATTATTATGTTGAACTATTAAAGAGTGCATACTTGAAGTCTTATAACTACTAATGAGTTTTAAACTTTTAAAAACATATAACATATAAGTATTTTGATATTATCATTTATAAATTATAAAGGTATTCGGTACCTACTACTTATTATATTTAATTAAATATAATATGATATAATATTGTACACTTTACAGTTCACTGATGTATCGTGTTAGTGTGTACCTATATGTTAATACTGTTTGTAGACACATAGAAATATATTATATTTGTTTATTTAAAATAATAGAATTCAAATCTGTATATGATTTAAAAATGACAAACTCATCAATTGATCTGAATAAATATAAAACACGATTTTATGATTTAAAGTGGTCAAGGATAATTATGTAAAATAATGTATATTGTATACATAAACAATTTGAGTAAATATTTACTTTTGTAAACTTGTATACTAATTTTGTTTATTATTTTTTTTAAAATTATTTTAAGCATCATTACTTACACCAAATTAAATTAAACTCTTCATAGTCTAAACAAAATAAATACATTTATTAAAAAATAAGTTAGTTTTCTTTCAAACGATATCCTATATACAACCAAAGGCAAGAATAATAGAATAAAACATCCAAACAAAAATAGAACAATAATTATTATATATGCCCTTAGTTCTTGAGAACACAAAAATACAAAATGGTACAGTTATTATATTTTATAAAGCATTATTGATTTTAATCGTAATAATATTTGTCTAGTCTTATATCTATAAAAGGAGAGTACAAAATCATGATAGTAATGTCAACTATTTTAAATAATTTAAATTTATAATTTGATACTAACTACTTGTCTACTTATCTGTAAATTATGAAACTGGAAGCTTACTTTAAGTGTACTTACATAATGCTTGAAATATGATTAACTTAGAACGAAATTCGATCACTTTTATTTTGAATTTAGACTTTAGTGAAGAAATAAACTTAAACATTTGTCGGGGTTTATATTTCTTAAAAGTTATAACGTCAACCTCAACACATTGTATGTGACTACAATTTAAATCTTATTTCAACATTAGAGTCAAGTAGCCTGTAAAGTACATAATTATTACTATATAATATGTTTATGTTTATGTGCTAGAAAAATACAAATTCTATAAACGTTTCATGTTATGTATTTATAATAACTTTGTAAAATGTAAAAAGTAAAAACTGTGTAAAAAATACTTTACCGAAGCAGAATATGTTTATATTTAGATTTTAGATACATCCAAATATTCACGAGATTTAAAAATAGATCAGCATAATACTATTATAATCCTTCTATTTTGGTATAGAAAATAGAAATTAACTCGGATCATCAAAAAAATATTATAAACCGACAGAAAAATTAACTCTTTAAAACTGTTTTGAAAAAATATAATATTAATTAAATTTCATTTTATACTTTTGATTTGTTAATTTTTCAACAATAGTATAAATTATCAACGAAAAAGATGTGTTCCGTTTAATGAGTAGATAATTTTTAGTAATAACATTTAGAGAATTTCTTTAAGAAAAGTACTAATGAAATTGTTTTTATATGAATTTCAGTTGAATTTATTAAGTGGTGAACTGGTGAAACTATTGAATTATTACATCTTCATATTACTTGTATTAGGTAATTATACAGTATATTTATAGATATACAAAGTTCAAAATTTAATGAAAAAACAAAAATCAATCTTTAATGAAACTTTTATAATTTTGAAGTATAGGTAGGTAGAGGTACATATAAATATGAATTTATGTATAGGCATCTGGCATATATTAGTTAAGTTTCAACAGATTTTGAAATATATATTATTAACCGATTGCCTACCCGACACCCTTACATATCTATAAATAATCTTTGGGAATTTTTCTTTAAAAAAAAGTTGTCAAATTCACAACTTTGGTGATAAAACAGTCTTAAGCAACTTTTAAAATAAATAAAAGTTAACATAACTTTTCTCCTGCTAGAATGCTAGATATACCTAATGTTTTGCAAAAATCCTCAACTATATCATTGTAATTAAAGAATAAATCTTTAAAAAAAAAAAAAAATAAGGTCTCAAATTGAGTATGATATATACAAGAAATGTATATATACTTATAGTATATAATTAATTGGAATATCTTATATATTAGTAGATTATTTAAACTAAATATTTTCAAACAATTTTGTTACTTTTAAGCTGATATAGGTAGGTCTATTATTTTTATAATGTGCGAGTTGTTGAAATAATTATGAGATATTATTCAAAGCAAAATTTCTTAGAAGTCGGAATATCTAATAATCCAACGATGGATAGATCATGCTATACGTATGTATATCAACAACAATATATAAAAGGCTTTAAAATACTTTATTCTATCACTATACTTCATTCAAAGTATACTTAAACACTGATAAATAATAATTCATGATCACGGTTTGAAAATTTAACACGGTCTAAAATAGTCATGAATAATTTATTATTGATAGGTCTAGCTGTTTGAATATGTAATATGGATAAAAGCAAGCACCATTATACACTTGAACAGCATTGCTATTATTGTAAGAGTAATAACCAGTGCTTATTATTATATATATATTTCTATATAAATAAATTATCGATGTATAAACATTTAAATCGTAGTAGAAACAACTAGAAAAAAATCCGGTGATGTGTGAAAAACAAAATTAATCATAACAACCCTAATTACATTACAAATAAATAAATTAGCTACTTTAAAATATATACATTTGTCATTCAATTTGGCCAAAACTAAGTTAAGAACTGGACATACTAATTTAGTAAAAATAGTTAATTTGGTAAAATTTAAACAAACTATAGTCGATAAGCAGAAGAATTAGTCAAATCGGTTATTCGGTCAAATAGAAACTATCTATGCAAGTATTTTTAATGTTTAGTAAGAAAGATAAAATAAAAAAATGGTAAAATCACAATATTCCTTGAGTTTTTTTTTAAATAAAAATACATTAGTACAAGTTACATTGACCAAGTCAATTGTAATAGTTAGGTTAGCGTGGATGTGCGTAAACTTTTTTTGTATAGTCGCGTTGGTCAAGCACTCAAGTCAATGATGATTAAGATACTTTATTAAACAAAAAACAAGTGTTACATACTTTAATCTACTCACTGATCATTAGTGCATCATCAATTATTTAACGTATAAATATAATCATTTGGTAAAAATAAAAAATTTATTTTTCTTCAAAATGTAATACGAAATACATTATTAATTAACATAAGATAATAATCATAAATTAACTTTCACAAGTTGTAACGTTAATATAATATTGTTTAATGACATTTGTATAGTTACATACATTTATAAAATTTAATACAATTATATGACAGATAATAATCCCATTCTTCTTTCAATTGGAGTTAAAATTTTAAGCTGTTCTATTATATCTTATCAACATTGATGTTGTAGGCTTGTAACTCAATACATTTTTGATCGATGAACGTTATCAAGAATCTATTCAAACATTTTTTTGCTTCATTATACTGCTTGACTTTAATTTAATTATTTTGAGTTTTTAAAAAATGTTTTTCTAGTACAGCTTGTAAAAAAAATATCAACAAATGCTATTAAATATTAATTTAAATGCTTTAATAAAATTAAAAACTATCATTTTTACTACAAGATTTAATAAACCATATCATCCATTTTTCAATACTTGCTTTTCCATCAATAATTATTTAATTGGTAAATCAGCAGCATATTTCAATTAATTTTTTATTTTTAGGATCTACTAAGCGTATATCAGATCAATTTAATCAAAGGTGTTAATATGTCAATATCATATCATCACTACTGTAATATGAAAATTTAATAACATACTACACTTTTTATTACGTAAATGGTAAATTGTTTCAAAATAATCAAAAATAATTATACTGTTTAATATAGTATGATAAACCTATTAATTGTATTTTTTTCTTGTAATGTTGTTTGTGACTTGAGCTTTCTACTTATGTAGAAATTCTGGAAACAAAAACATATACATTTTATGATAATTGTATAATCTTATACTATTTTAGTTTCTCATTGAATTGAGTGATGTTTTAAGCTTTAACGAGTTGTATTGCAGTTAACAAATTTGTAGTAGATGATTGTAAGCATAAGCATATATACAGGCTTTTAATATTAAATAAAGGTAGGGATCAAACAGTTCTAAGGCAAATATTATTTCAACATTTTTCATATGAAATAAAACACTGTAACTCTTGGTTCGTACATTTGTTTGATAAGTAGATTTAGTAATTTAATTAATTGCAGTTAAAATAGATGAGTATTTAGTTTTTATAGCACTAAACCGCTTCAGAACATCATGCTCATTTGGTACCTAGTTGAAATGAATAACACACTTTTACGCTTTACAATTACTTTATACAATAACTATTTTATTGCCGATGTGTCGTTGCTATAGATAGTCATCTATTCACTAAACCCTATGTATGCCTATCAAATGAAATAAGTGTCTTTCAGTGGCACAACTAAGGGGTTAAAGAACTTTTTACACCCCCAAATTCAAATTGAGCAGCCCTAGTTTTCTGTACCTAACTATTATTATTTTAGTGAAATATCATTAATTGGTAAACTGTTAACAATTTTAACACCCCACGTTTTAGAAGTCTATAGTTGCGTTTACGTATGGTGTCTTTTCGGCTTGATATTCTAATCGTTGAATTTTTTTAGAAAAAATTTAAAAAAAAACTATATTTTCAAAAGCTGTATAGTCTGACGCATAAAGTGTATATTAACTGAATGTGTCCAAAATAATCAAATTTAAAAATATTATCCTTTCTGGTGGAGTTAACAAGAACTAAATTTAAGAAATAAACATAGGAATGTAAAGTTTACAAAATATAATTTTGGAATTTTTTCTTTATATTTAACCAGAACACCTTCAGTAGATATACTGCCTGACTTATAATGTAATATATAATAGTAAGCTCGCCAATCGCCATTGTGTCTTTTTTACAGCTCATCAGTTCCTATCATAAATAATAATATATCAATTTTATTTTTCAAGACATTTAATTATTTTCATTGCAGTATCAGTGCTATTTTTAACATTCTATAAGGTTTCATGAAATAAAAATAAAAAATCGCAAGCCTTGGTTCGTGTAATTTAATGTAATAATATTTCTATGATTTTATGATCTAAAGTCACAACTCACAATGTATAACAAATAACAGTACGATAATATACGACTACAATACGGTAGGTACCACTTGCCTCTCACTGTGTGTATGCCTTAACAGGTTAAGTAAGGTTAATTATAATACAAAAAAGTCTATTATTGTACATTTTATACTTAAGTATATTTCAACAACTTGAAATTATTAAAAAATATGAATATTCATTGGAAGAGTTCAAACTTCCTAAAATTATATATACAAAGATCTTTTGTAATCCAATCTAGCATTTCAGCATAATTATTCAATTTTTATGATCCACGCATATTTTTCTATACTGACTATTCACTATTATAGCATTAATAAAGAATAGCTAGACTATATTATACTATTGGTCTATTCTATACTAAATGTTATTAGCAACAACCAATGTAAATAATGATAAATTATCTTGGTTTTAAATTACAAAGTATCTACTGTTTAGAATACGTCAACTTAAAATTTTTAAAGAGAGTTTATTTTTTCAAATTTCTTATTTAAACTATCAATCTTACGTAGTTACGTTTAATAATTTTTATGATTATAGTATACTCACTTTAAGTGTTCTGCACGCACTTTATAACGATGCACAACATTACCTTTTTAACATAACAGCCAATATAGGTGTAAAACATTTAAATATATTATACGCCAATAAATAGGATTTTTTTTAAAAATCACACATAATTATTGATATAATTTAGATGGCTGGTTAATATTTACAGTTTACATATTTATTAAAAGTCGAAATAAATATCTTAATATATTAGCCGACATCAAACATTTCATACTATTTATTTATTTTATACGCTTAAACCCGATAATTTATTGTAGGTAATACAAATAATAAAACAATCATGTAGGTATAATATATAATAACATGACCTGATATAATGCTTAAAAATTGCAGGAGAACACGCTTAAAGGAGGGGGGAGTGAGTAATCGCGCCTCTACTATACATTAGGTATCGTGTAGGTCTATAATGTATGTGTTAAATTTAAATTTAATAATAAATAATAATATAATAAAATTGTATTTAACAATTTAACATACACAGTGAATTAAAAGTTTCAAGTCCTCGTGAATAATATTTTTAAATTAGGTACCTATATAATAGTATAACTAAAATAGTAAAATCGTTATTATTTTTTTATTTAACCAATCTTGTTCAATTTTGAATTTCAAGTCTCTATAAAATTAGAAATAGTGTTTAGGTAAATTAGATTACATTTTTCAATTATTTATAAATATTTATAAATTATGGGAACCTTTTCAATTTTCAAACTTTCCGGATCAACATTTTTTATTAAATCGTTTTAATTTATTCGATAAACAACAACTTAAAAAAAAATTGAAATGCCAAATTTTTAGGTACCTATTAAGTATAGAGAATAATATATAGGACAGAATACAAAAGATTTCAAACAAATTTTAATTTATACTTATGAGCCAAGCATTAAAGACAAAGTATAGGAAAAAATTTTATTTTATTCAACCCAACGATGTATTTAATTAATATTAATAAAATATTAATTTTTAAAAACAACATTCTAAGGGGCCGTCATAATTTTCAATGGCCAAATAAAATTGTTCATCATTATGGCTAAAATATCTGTAGCTATGAAAATGTTGTTAAGAGTACATTGTGCTGTAAAAAAAGGTTGAAAACCACTGTTCTATGCAGTTGGCTACTCGGCTATCCGTTTATGAATCCTATTGTCAATATATATGCCGTAAGCCCGTAAATATTGTAATAATGGTAAAATTATATTGATTCACAGGCCACGTGACCATAATATTAGTGATTACTGAAAATGTAAAATGAACTTTAATCTAGCCGCAAACTGATCTATTTTATTTCTTCAGTGTATGAGCATAATTTCAACTTCTATAGCACTTTTTAATTCGTTAGAGCTAGTGTCACACTCTGTATAAACACTTGGCGGACATATTAAGTATCTGCGGTTATTCATTTTTGAACTACAACAAAATAAATAAGAAAATGATAATTTTACACGTGAGATGTTAACATTTTAAACTTCAGGCGCTCATCATATTTACGTTCAACTTTTCTTTTCCACATACAACAATATTTCTTCCCAATTTTACAGGCTCTAACTAATGACAAAAATATATTATTGAATTTTTTGAATTGTTTCATATTATTATGACATTACACTACTAATATTTTATCAATATATAAAAAACTATATAGTATACTTGCTTATTTACGTAAGTATACCGTATATTTAATATAAAACACCCTGTTATTATATTATAGTTTATAGGATACCGGTTTGAAAATGTCTTTATTTTAAACATATTATTGGAAAAACTCAAATTTTTATTTAGTTATGTCAGTTATGTAGGTATGTATTAATATTTTTAAGTGCCTTAGAACATTGTTAAAAGGGCAACACCTATATTAATGAAGCGCAATCGCGTTGTATTTTAAAAAGGTAAAAGGGTCGCACTCGTACTATTTTGTAGAGTGCAACTGTGTTGCGTTTTTTTACGTAAAAAAATAAACAGGCACAATCGTGTTAGCTTCTGTTACACGATGGTAAGACTTACACATAGTGTCGAATGAGTCACAAATGTTTTGAATTTTAACAAAATAATCAACATTGACAATATTCCTTTAGAAGTTCGAATGTCTATAAAAAATCATTGTGTTTGCTTATTTTTTTTGGATTTTTTGGTTTTAGTATGTAAACTTACTAGTAATGAGAAACATATTATAATATGGTAATATATTTGAATATTATTTCCAATCCTTAGCTATAAAATTGAAGATTTTCAACATTTTTTACTACAAAATACTTAAAATTAGTAATTTGATTTTGATGAATTTTGTCTTTGAATACATATTCAAAAAAAAAAATCTGCTTATGCATTTATGTGGAATCTTGTGTTAAATTTTAAAGCGATTTAACCGAGGAAAAATATTTTTGTTGACATTAAAGAAAAAAAAACTAAAATATTCAATAATTTCAAATGTCTATAAATAGCTCAAAAGAGCAGAAATATTTTGAAACTTTCTTATTTTATGTTCAAAAAACGGGTTTCTAAATAATTGACTGTTATGGCTCAATAACTTTAGCGTCCGTATTATTAAACCACAATATTATTATATTATATTCATTTCTATATAACCTTATACGAGTAGGTATTATGTGTCTAGGTAGTCACTAATCCTATAGAGTAATATTTCGACACAACATCCCGCGCGTCTAGTTATGAATAATTATATAGTTGTTTCCAGGAAGACAATTCGCCTGCCGTATCAGTCGAAGGTTGCACAATAATATATTTTGTAACTTATGATTTGTATTATATAGGTACACATAAATCATAATATTATTGTTTACTATTATGGGCCAGGGGACGTAAGTACGTCGAACAGTGACTGCGAGAGACGAGTTAGTAGACGACAGTGTTGCAGTCGTCATGGACGAAATCCGCGGCCGGGTCGGGGCAGCCAGTCGTATCGCGCGTTGGTTCCATGACGACGCGCGCGATCTTCCGCGTTCGGCGATCGCGGGACGGCGGCGGCGTCGGCAGCCGACGAATAGCCGCGGGCCCGCAAATCGCTCAGCAGCTGCAGATGAGACGTGCCGCGCACACGCACCAGCGCAAACGCATCTACCACCGATCGCCCACCGAGTGTTGCCGTTACTCGTTACGATACTCATACTGGTGATAGAGTGCGCGCGGGGTGTCCGCGCAGTGTGTGTGTGTGTGTGTGTGTGTGTGTGTGTGTGTGTGTGTGTGGGTGTTGCATACACTTTATTTTGGCGAAATGTTGTGCGTGCGTGTGTCGGATCGTCTTATCTTCTCTATAGTATAGCGACCTACGCGTATAAAATTGTAGTCTTGTAATTATAATATTAAATTATATTGTATTACAACATTTATTGTTGTTGTTAATGTATTGAAATAATAATAAATTAATATGTCAGCGTCTCCTCCGTGTTTATATTACTCCAACTAATAATATTATATCTATTATTATTATTATTATTATTATTATTACTAAACGCTGAGCGTTCATTATCACTTATCAGCGATAACAGTACGATCGAGTGCGAAACGCGACTGAATATTATGTTGTTGTGGGACGGCGATCGTGATTCGTGACTGCGACCAGTGCACGAAAACCGATTGTCCGTCAATAACTGCAACTGTTGTATTCGTTTACCACCACTAAACACCGTCCTCCGTATCAGAGATCGCTTCCGCCTGGTGGTAGTGGCTGCGGTGGTGGTGGTAGTTCTAGTCAGCCGCTGACGAACAGATAAACTCGCCGAGTGCAGCGGACTACGAGTTACGACAGTCCGTCGCCGACGTGCATCGCATTGCGTGTCCAAGTGTATAAATTGTATTCTCCGCCGTCCGTTCTGCGCCCTTGTCGCATTTGTCGTGTAAAATTTGTGTTATTATTATGTGCCGTTTCAAAGTGTCCGCCGCCGTACAGACGACACAGTGAACAGCACCATGAAAACCATTTTGTTGTACGTTTGCGCGGCGCTGGCCGCAGCCGTGTCCGGCGTTTGGTCGCTGTCCGTGTACACCGACGACGACCGTACGCGCGTACCGTATCCGTTCGTCAATGATGTCGCCGACCGTGCCAGGACTAAACGAGATATTTCGACTACGCCGTCAATACTGCCCGGCGTTTCCGACGGAAACTTAACGTCCAAAGTGAGTGTTTGCTACTCTTCTGATATTTTTATTGGTACCTACTACCTGTATATAGTAATAAACACACGTGCGAACGGTGTAGTTGTAGTTGTGAACATTCATAGTACAGCAACACATTCACAGAGAGATAAAGAAAATTTTATAAAAAAATTGCTCGTTTGAATTATGATTACCTAATGAGGTTCGTTAAGTTACGGGTATGTAACAGGTATAGGTAGAATAAATACAGTTAACTTGTTTTGTGCTAAATGGCAAATGCTGTATCACTTATCAGTTAGTTTGAATTACTTAGCCTTAAATTCAAACTCTAATTTTCTCAACCTAGATGAAATTAAACAATTTCATGCCTTATTTCATGCGTTCAATAAAATGATCTTGTATTGTAGGTAGAAGTAAATGTATAATTTTGAATTATAATATTGGTTTTGATTGTTGATAATTTTTAGATTTATCATGTACCTAGCTGTAAGATTATAGATAAGGCTCATATAACTATATAAGACACATTAATAATATGTTTTCTTCTTTATTGTATGTAATATATTTTAAATTATAACAAACAATAATTATGTTGTTATGTCTTTAATCTTGTTGTTATAGATTAATTTTCTTTTTCATAAGTGCCTATAATACTTTACTGAATATTTATTTAGACCTTAATGTATGCATTTTGTAATTATCAGGTCAAGTAATTTATGCAAGCATAGATTAAAATAACTAAATCTGACTACCGACCTAATCGTCATAATGTATAACATTAATAGTATTAATAGGAGATACCTAATTATCCATATTATCTACCTAGCACCTAACCTATGTATAACTGATTATTAATGTTTTGTTTGATGAAATTATTTATGCATGTAACTTATTATATAAAAATCATTGGTTGTAACTTCTTGTTTTTCAACCTTTTGAAAAGATAGCCCAGAATTAGTTGGGATACATTTTTTGTGTTTATGTTTGGGTGGTCATCTCAACTTATAAAATAAATAAAGTAGGTACAAAAGAAAGTTACAGAGTACAGCTTATACATTCTTTAAATTATTGGGAAGTGTTTATTGTATGTTTGATTATAGCTAGATAGCTAGTAATAATATTGGTATTGGATTGTTATCACTTCGCTACGGAACTTAAAATTCTTATCATCCTGCCAAGCAAAAACAGTGTGATTAAGATGCTTGATCAATATGCAAACACTTATTACATAAAATAATTATTCTTATTTAATTAAAAATATACTACAATGTACAATAAATAATATTATTAAATTGAAAGTTTATATTCGGATATATCTGTTAAGAGGTTGTCAGTACAATATTTGTTTTTTTTCTCTTAAAACCACTCTCAATAGATAATGAGATAAAATACATTCAGCGCATAAAGTTATTTTTTTATAATATTTGAGTACTTAATGTTTAAGTAATTACACTCGTTACAAAAATGATGAAGAATAGCATTTTTGAGGGTTTGATATATCGTTTTAGTTTGGATTATAATTTGAAATTAAAAATTAAAAATAGATATTAATTTGTTTTAAAACAATATTTTAATAAATTAACATGTTATACGTTTAAAAAGGAGCTTGAAATTATTTTTTCTAAAGATTTTTTGATTGGTGAATTATATGGTACTCCTCGTGGTACTCCTTATGTACTTAAAAATAAAAGATTAAATAATTTGGCATGAATTTGTTTTATCTTATGTTGCGGGTGGGCCAAAGAGAGGAATTAAATAGTGTGTTGACCTTCTCTTAAAATATAATTGGTACTAAAAGTACTTATAATCAAGATAAAACAAAAGTAATGGAATTACTTCTTAACGGGGAAGAAAACGTGGTTATCAATGACTATACCTTTGAGAAAGTTAAAGAGTTCAAGTACCTTGGAACGACGATTACCAATAACAATGATTGGAGTACCGAAATCATAAGTCGTATACGCAAGGCAGAGGGGGCTTATTTCGGGTTACATACATTTTTCAAATCAAAATTATTTTCCAGAATTTTGTTTTGTATAATTTACTATCCATGTAACTTGTTATTAATTAACCTCGTAATTAACCATTTATTTTATCAGTAAGTTGACAGTCATTTATTAGATATCTTATTTCCATAGTAGTCATCATCCATAATATTAAATAGCGCCTTGCCAGGGACAGATTGGCAGAATTTTTCGGCCCAGGAAAATTATTTAGATCGGCCCTCTGTATTATATCTAATATTATACATAATAATCAAATATTACTATATTACTAGTATTTTTTTAAGGCAATAGGTGGTTCAACTCCCTCCCCTCATGTACAATTTTGTTTACTGACTTTTATATTTATTAAAATAAAATTTACGCATAAATAATAAAGCAAAACAATTTAATAATATGAGACTTCTTTTATGCACTTTTTTTTTTTTAACTCAAAAAAACTATTTAAAACAAAGGCATTATTTTTTTTAAACATTGATAAATTAAATTCTTTTTCACTTAATTTTTCCTATAATTTTAACCTAAATATTTATATTTCAATAAATAAAATATTGAGATCATAAAAACACGAGCAATTTCAATATACAATGCGTCAACGTATTAACAATTGAACATGATAGAAAACAATTCAATGTTATTATTATTATTGTTTTTTTTTGTAAATTTGTTATTCCTACTTAAAATACCTATAATTAACTTATAGTTCCTTTATCATAGCTTGATTCGTGGCTACTACGTTGGTATTATATATAGGCATATTATACACGAATAATCATAGCCTTGATAATAAGTCAGAAATTATGGATTAAGATATACTATTACTAATACTAGATAATAGTATATCTTAGTCCGTGTCAGAAATTAAAATAATTATGTCAATTATGATAAAGATATGATAAATTAATATATAATAGGTAAATATTAATAAATATAAAAAAAAAAATCATGATAATTAATGCCAAAATTAAAAACCGTTTGCGGCCATAGCAGACCTCAAACATACCGGCTTACCGGGAAGTTTCCCGGTTCCCCATGAGCCCATCCAGCTCTTTTCCTAGCTAACAAATATGTTTTTAAAATTAAATGTCAACAATATAATATGAATATCTTTATAGGTATTTTTTATTTAAGAATTTTGGTAGTCAAGATAACCCGGAAGTACTAAATATATATGTTAAAATTGAATATATTATATGATATTATGAAATATGACCAGTGACAGATAATAAACCAGTATTTACTGTAATATTTTAAGAGAATAAAAAATGGGTATTGTTTTAGTTTTTAAATAATAGGCACAATACCTTCTTAATAATTGATAAGATAATTGATTATTTACCTAATACCTATTATATATCTCTCATTTAACATAATACCTATCTTAACAATATTGGTACCTACAGTTTTATTCTAAACTTTTTCTTTTTTTACTTAATTTAAAATAGGTAAACCAAATCTTCTATTAAAATTAAAAATATGTATCTACCAACGAAACAATAAAATATCAAATATTTTTTATAATATACTCACATAATATTATATAGTATTATGTGTTTAGTAATATCCACGCTTTCACTTGATAATAGTAACAAATCTTAAAAAATATAACAGTATACGACTTATTTAGGTACCTCATTGTATCTATTGTGTAATGCATTTTATTATTATTAAGCAATAGGTCTTCTTAAATTATCAAAGATTCAAAGAATACCTACAGTCTTATCATATTTTTGCGTAAATTATTCTGAAAGTATGTTTATTGTTCTTTAATATACTTTACATACCTAAGTAGTTCTTTTATAATAATTATCTATGCTAGTAGATATTTAATATTTTAAATGCTTTGTTAGGTTTTAAATGCATATTTATCCCTTTAATAGTTTAATGAGCTTATTATTTTTACAATAGATAGCATATCTATAGTAAATTTATTTTAAATAAATAAAATAATTCATTTTTAGTTTATCTTAAGTAATGGCATACATTTATGTCATATATTTCACGGATAGGAATGAACTTTTATTTACAGATTGCAGTAAATATATATTTAATTTATCTTTTTTTATTTTTATATATCAAAATACAGTAGCTAAATATTGAAATATCATAACCACTACGTAAATGTACATTATTTGTGCATAGGATATATAAATATACGTTAATACTAATCAAAAAGTTAATGTATTGCTTTTTAAATGTTTAAAAACTAAAATTAAATCATAGATTTTTTTTATTGCGGGTTATCTATTTGATTAGTGTTTGAAAAATAACACAAAATATTTAAATTAATCAAAAATAATTTAAATGTTTTAAGTCTTAAAGCAAATATGATTTGCATAATAATAATAATAATAATTTGCAATAATAATAATTGTATAAAGTTCTTCTTAAAGTTATAATGCCTAAAATTAATGTAGATATAATATTTTTGTTCATAGTTTTTTTAGATACATAAGATAATTTAGATTCATCATATAATTTCTACAATCTACATGTATATAGAATTATACTTTATTTATATAATTAAATGTAATCTCTAAAGTAACTTTTTTAAAAAGTTAATTAAAATTAAAAACAATATAATATAGTATCTATATGTTAGTACTAGAATAAGTAGGTATTACTATTTTAAAATATTTGGAAGTGGTTTGTTTAAATTAAATTAATAATTAAAAGATTTTTTTTTTTTTTTTTTGTTAATTCATGTGCACAGAAAAATTAATAGATACTAATATTTATTTACAATTATTTATTTTAAAATTATATTCCTAATTAATAGTAATAATATAATTTTTCAGGTTTTTCATTTAAATGAAACGCGGCAACAACTGATGGTACACTGGGTTGGTGAAAACTCAAATGTTATCATATGTTTGGCTCGTGAAGGATATCCTTCTTCATCTGTATACATATCATATGATTATGGAGATACCTATCTTAATAAGACGGAAGAATTTAAAATTGATGCTACTAAAAATCTATATGCTTCTATTGACAAATTTTACATACATCCTGCCTTTAAAACACATGTAATTTATTATTATTTAATTATGGTTTATAATGTTTATTAACTATTTGTTTTCCCCTAAAGTGTGTTTATACAGATGTAATAAACCGTAAAATATTCACAACAACTGATCATAGTAAAACTATCAAATCCATTCCACTGTCATTTGTGCCAAGTGAAGTGACTTATAAACCTGATGAACCATTTGTGTTTATTGTCCATGACAAAGTTAACCCTACAAAACAAGTACGTACAATTTATACTTATACACTATCATAATATTATTTATATTATTTTAAGGTCATATATTGTGATCGACACTTATATTTATTTTTATCATTGCCATGTTGTTAACTTTTTTTTAGTACTATTATAATTTTAAATAACGTTGGTCAGCATTATTTATGTAGGATGTTAGTGTAGGGTACCCATATCTATATTTTTCATTTCCTGTCCTTCAAATTGAATTGATTGTGGAGAAATTTATTAGAACATAACCGGATGTTTTAATATTTATGCTATTATCAGGGACAGAAATATTTTAGTTTTTTCAATTCTGGTTTTGATTCTAGGACTTAATACTTATTTATATTTTGGTTTCATTTCAGATTTTGGGTTATAAAATTTAAAGGTTAGGGTTTTTTTTCTTATTCAGTAATTTAATAATAAAAAAAAAAAAAAAAAAAACCGGTATGAGTGCATATAAATGCATTTATCACTCCTTTTCAAGGGAATCACAAATACATTCTTTCACTTACCTACTAGGATTAAATTAATGAGTGATAACCAATGAAGCTGGTATTAGTCTTATATAGCTTATAATTAATTACATTAAATAAAATTTAAAATCTATCTGATATGAAAAACGACGAGCCAATAAACCTAAAATAAATATTTATTTATTGATACTAAATAAATTATTTGAATATAATTTTTAGGTATTAATAAGCTGTATAAATATAAGGTATTAAAAAAATGTCCAAGTACAATTTTGAAATTTTGAATATTTTATTTATATTTTTAAACCATTAGAGTATTAAATTTAAAACAATGTGGATAATATTTAGTTTAATAATATGCACAATATTATATGTATAATATGTGTATACACAGAATTAATGCAGTAAAAAAAAAAAAAAAAATGTTTGAGTCACTTAATAGTACTTATTGAAATGTTTCTTAATTTTTTTTAGTTATGGATAACTCATGATTTTGGTATCACTTGGACTTCACTTGAAGAGCGCGTTAAATCATACTTTTGGATTCCAATGAAATGGAATTTGTATACAAGTGGACATTCATTGGTTATACAACGTGAAGAATCAGCAACAACATCTACTGTAATTGCTGTTTCAGAAAATATCAACTCTGGCCAAAATAATTTAACTACTTTAGCTATAAATGTATTACAATTAAAAGCGAGAGATGACTATATGTTTGTGACTGTACAACTTTCAAAGGTATTAATTTATAAATATTTATCTATATTAAATAATTTTAATTGTATTCAATACAATAATGCAAATTTTTTTTTTTTTTTAGAATAATTTAGATCTATTGGTTAGCTACAAAGGAGGAAATTTTGTTCGAACTCGATTTGACACTGAACTTGACAGACGTGATTATCATATTGCAGATATCACTGCTAATAGAATAATGGTTGCTGTTGCTCACACCCGTACTTTGTCAAACTTATATATATCTGATGTAATACAGTCTTCGAATGAAGACACAGTATCATTCAGTTTATCACTTGAAAGAGTGGTCGCATATTTCCCTAATATTACATGGACAGAATCCTTAATTAGGTACTTATACTATTTTTGTACTTATTTAAAATATTAAATAAGTGATTAAATAAAATTAAAATAAATCTAGTATCTCAAAGTTCTAACATAAACCTTAAAAAATTAACATTTTAAACTATAAGTTTATAAAATTCCTCTTTGTCTCATATAAATAGTTAACTTACCCAACTTTTGCTTTGAATACTCCTTGTTTGCTACCATTTCCCTAACCACTTCGTTTATAGTTGATAATTTTTTCCTTACTGATACTTAATTTTAAAAACCTTATTTAGTAAATGTTATATTTTTCCCTATCTCTTAAAAACCTAATATTTTTGCTTGTTAATTGTATTAAATAAATCATGGGATATACAGGGGGGTGATTTTTTTATCAAACAACTCTCATTATTTCCAAAAGTATTCATGTTTTTGAAAATATTTTTTTACATAGTTTCAAAAAACAACGTTTTTATAAAAAAAATATATTTTTTATCCTTATAATTTTTTAAGTTTTTTACTTTTTTGAATGACAACAAAGATTTTTAATTTCATATTCCAAAGCAGAATAATTTTTTGAGTATTTTGATACATAAAAATCGTTTAGACAAGCAGAGTAGTGGACAAACATTTTGCAGGGTAACCCCGTACCACTCTATTCCGTGCAACTAAACTTTAAATACGTATAACTCATAAACTACTCGCCCTAAATTCGATTTTAATGTATCGAAATACTCAGAAAATTATTCTGCTTTGGAATATGAAATTAAAAATCTATGTTGTCATTCAAAAAAGTAAAAAATTTTAAAAGTTATAAGGATAAAAAATATTTAAAAAAATATTTTTTTTATAAAAATGTTGTTTTTTTAACAATTTGAAACAATGTAAAAAAATATTTTCAAAAACATGAATACTTTTGGAAATAATGAGTGTTGTTTGATAAAAAAATCACTCTGTATATTAATATCTATTAAATTATTTTTAATAGTTATATATTTAAATTTTGCACTTTTGTTATTTAGATTTTTTGTTATAGTTATAAGTAAATGTATGTTAAAATTAAAATATTTATTTTAATATTAAATTATGTAAGATTAGACAAATACCAAACTTAAACTTAAGGATATTTGGTCTTTTTATTATTGTTATTTATTAAATATTTTAATATTCAAGCAAGATATAAGTATGTTAAATATCACAAATTAAAATAATCATTATGAAATAAATAAAAAAAAAAATTGACACTTATAACAGATATGTTCATAAATTTTAATTTGACATAAACATATTTGAATTCTCTCTAATATTAAAACTAGCAAAACGAAAATTTGTTATGGTAATATGTTAGTAAAGCAAAAACAACACTTGTAGGTATTTTTAAAAATCATGTTTACTTAATAGTTTATTTTAATATTTAGATAATCCTTAAGAAATAATGTCTCTTTGAACTAACTAATAATGTTATGTTTCAGTGATTTGTGGGCTGAACCATTTGTAGATATACACAAAGTAAAAGGCCTTCAAGGAATCTATATTGTTTCACAAATTTCTGCTTCAATGCCGACAGGAAGTGTGGACATAGGTCCAGAGCATATTGTAACTCTTATCAGTTTTGATTGGGGTTTTGATTGGCGTTTGCTAAATGTTACACGATCATTTTCTCATTGTGAAAAGGTTTTATATACTTGATATATTATTTAATGTTTTATGATTTTGTATTGACTTCTTTCTTTCACTGCAGTCGGATAACTGTTCTTTACATCTTACTCAAATGTTTGCCCATGTGTATCCTGTCACTAGAACTCATACATTCATTTTATCATCAAAGTCTGCTCCTGGAATTATTATGGCTACTGGAGTAGTTGGTAAATCATTAAAGGGCAATCCTGGAGTTTTTGTCAGTAGAGATGCTGGTCTCACATGGCGACAAGTATTAAAAGAAATGCATTTTTATAACATTGGTGATCATGGAGGCATTTTGATTGCTGTCCGGTACTACAAAGGTGAAAAAGAAGAAACCAGTCAAATTCTTTATTCAACTGATGAAGGAGAAACATGGCTTGAGAAAAATTTCACTAACAGTCAAATAAAAGTTTATGAATTAATGACTGAACCCGGGGAAAACACTACTGTTTTTACTATGTTTGGCTCAGTTATGGAAAAACATGAGTGGTTAATAGTCAAAATTGATCTAAAGAACGCGTTTTGTAAGTATTATTCTAGTATTATTAATTAACAAATAGTAGTGAGATACATTTAGTTGTTATGATCTTATAATAATTAATACATATTTTAATTCTATTATTGTACAGTTATAAAATAGTAAATTAAATATTTGATAGTTTTCAAATAACTGCTGCCCATTGTTATTAGTTTATTAAATCCAAATTAATTTTTATAGCTTATAACTGCACCAAAAAGGATTACAAATTTTGGTCACCTACCACTTCCAAAGATCATTTAAAAACATCTTGTGTTCTTGGTCAGACACAAATATTTCAAAGAAGAGCGCCTAAAGCAAATTGTTACAATGGAATGAATTATGATCGACCAATTCAGACTATAACATGTGATTGTGATATTGAAGATTATACATGGTAAACATAATTTTTTTTTTTAAGTGTTAATGTTAAGCAGTTTATAAATAATTTGTTGTAAAACATAGTAAATACTATTTAAAATTATCATTGTCATTGAAATATTTATATTTATTTTTCAGTGATCATGGATTTTCATGGTTTTCAAATTCTAAACAATGTATTAGGAATAAAACAAGTAGCTTTGATCCTTATTTAATTCCATCGTTTTGCAAACCTGGTTTAATGTATAATCGTACAAAAGGTTATCGCTTAATACCTGGAGACATGTGTAAAAATGGACGTTCATTAGAATTCTTACCTCAAGAAGTTCCATGTCCATTTGAGTATGTGTGATTATATATATATATATATAAAATTATTTATTTATTTTTATTTTTTTAGGGAAAAGTCAGAATTTATTTTAGTTGCTCAAAAAGAGCGTATTCTTAGATTGAGTGGTAATTTACCATATGAGGTATTACCTGTGCGTAAACTTGAAAATGTCATTGCTGTAGAGTTTGATGTGGAAAATAACTGTGTTTTTTGGGCTGATATCGTCACTGATACTATTGGGGTATAATAAATAATTAAATATATATTTTTTTATTCATGTAACCCACTGTTAAATTTTTTTTTTAGCGACAATGTTTATCTGATGGTAAACAAGGTCCAGAAATTTTGGTGAATTCTGGTCTTAGTAGTGTTGAGGGAATGGCATATGATTGGATATCTAAACATCTTTATTTTGTTGATGGTGCGTTGGCTAAAATAGAAGTTATACGCACTAATACTAAAATTCCTGGACACATGCGCAAAACTATACTAGGTCCTACTCATCTAAAGAAACCTCGTGGGTTAGCAGTTCACCCTAGACTCGGGTATGTATATTATTAACTTCATGTTAACATTGTTAACATATGCATTATAAAAAATGTTTTCAGTTTTTTGTTTTGGACTGATTGGGCTGTTGGTGAAGCCAAAGTAGCAAGAGCTAATTTAGATGGATCTGATGTGAAAACATTAATCAGTAATGATTCTATTGAATGGCCTAATGGATTAGCTGTGGATTATATAGCTGAACGATTATATTGGGCAGATGCACGCCATGATTATATAGCTTCTTGTGATTTACATGGAAATAACATTAAAAAAGTTATAAAAAATGATGTAAGCATTGAAATTTATTTATTTGTTAAATAAAAAATTCATTCAATACATTATATATTTTTAATTTTAGGAAAAAGTTTCTCATCCATTTGCTGTAGCTATTCTTAAAGATTGGATCTATTGGGATGATTGGAAACAAAATTCTATATTTATGTCAGATAAAGATCATGGTGCTAAAATACAAACAGTTGCTTCACATTTGCCAGGATTAATGGATTTAAAAGTATGTTTTTATAAGATCATGTATATACTATATATGTATATATTACCTAATATGTTATATAATATTTTATTAATTTGAATACTTGAATTTAGGTATTTTCTCATATGTCACAAATTGATAAGAATGCGTGTTCAAATAATAACAAATGTTCACATTTTTGTTTTGGTTTACCGAATCAAATGTTTTCTTGTCAATGTCCAGATAATATGAGTAAATCTGATAATAGTTGTCTTTGTCCTGGTCTTAAAGAACCATTTTCCAATGGAACTTGTCCATCAGGTAAATCAGTTATTGTTTTAGTATTCTTTTTTAATTTATATTTTTATTTATACAAATATATTAATATTATAAACTATAAATTATTTTTAACTTTGATTTTATGGTTACTTATCTATTATAACTTACCAATTGTCAGTATATGGTTTTTTCCATTAATAAAATAATTTTTTATTATATTGTACCTATATTTTTATTATAATAGGTTAGTCTTCAAAATGTACTATAGTAAAATTAATATATAAAAATATATTATGATAAACACTTTCTATTATTGGCAATTAGTAAAATAAATAATAATTTATTTGGCAAGTGTTATAATATAATAAACATTTATATTTTTTTAATAGCTGGTCAAACTTGTTCAGTTGATTATTTCCAATGTGCTAATGGTAACTGCGTGCCCAGATATTGGCAATGTGATGGAGATAATGATTGTGGAGATAATTCAGATGAAGTAAGATTCTTCATTATAACTAATTTAAAATTATGGTACTTCTCCTTAAATAATTATAATAACTTTCCAAGTATCAGGGGGGAGGTTGAAAGGGATGCAGCTCCCTCCGAAATATTAAGAAAATTTAAAAATTATATTAATTTTTAATGGTCTATTAAAATTACAACAAAAATCTTAAATTGTATTTTACAAAAATTTATCAGCTCCTCCCATTTTTTTTTACTAATAATAAATAATTATAAATTAAGTAGGTAACTAAATTTATCTAACTAATATTAATATAATAATAATATTATGATAAATAATATGCGTATATATTATGTGATATAATAAATAAGTAAATTACAAATAAATATATAATTTTTTGATTAAAATGTAGTAAATATGAATAATTCTGTTTATTTTTTTTTCTGCAAAATATATATTTACCTATCTATATTTATTATAGCTATTAATAAAAATTAAATTTGTTTAGGTCAAGTGTACCAAAGTTTCATGTGGTCCAAATTCATTCCAATGTGATAATGGAAAGTGCATTCCTTCATATTGGACTTGTGATTTTGATCCTGATTGCGAGGATAGTTCAGATGAAATAAATTGCAGTAAATATATATTTTATATTATTTTAAATTTGATTAAATTAATTAATTTTCTTTTTTTTCTTTAAGTTAGTCAATTAAAATATACAAATATATTTATATCTAATTATTCTACTACTTTCAAGTCCCAATATGATCTTTCAAATACACAATTTTCATTATATAAACTTTTTTTTATTAAATCTATATAGGGTGATTCTTTTATTAAACAACACTCATGAATTCAAAAAGTATTCATGTTTTTGAAAATATTTTTTACATAGTTTCAAATTGTTAAAAAAAAACGTTTTTATTAAAAAATTATACTTTTAAATATTTTTTATCCTTATAATTTTTTAAGTTTTTTTTACTTTTTTGAATGTTTTTTAATTTCATATTCCAAAGCAGAATAATTTTTTGAGTAGTTTTATACATAAAAATCAAATTAAGGCGAGTAGTTTATGAGTTATACATGTACTTTAAAGTTAAGTGGTACGGGGTTACCCCGCAAAATGTTTGTCCACTGCTCCACTTGTCTAAACGTTAAATAAGTATAACTTATAAACTACTTACCCTAAATTTGAATTTTTTGTATCAAAATACTTAGAAAATTATTCTGCTTTGGAATATGAAATTAAAATACTAAGTTGTTATTCGAAAAAGTAAAAAACTTAAAATATTATAAGGATAAAAAATATTTAAAAGTATAATTTTTTAATAAAAACGTTTTTTTAACAATTTGAAACTATGCAAAAAAATATTTTCAAAAACATGAATACTTTTTGAAATAATGAGTGTTGTATGATAAAAGAATCACCTTGTAGAGTTTTTTCAGCTTTAAAAATATGTTATATTGAACATTTTCAGAATATTCAAATTGTTCTGTTGGACAATTTCGTTGTAAGAATGGCCGATGCATTTCGATGCACTGGCGTTGTGATTTAGAAGACGATTGTCATGATGGATCAGATGAAGTTGATTGTTTAAATATTTCCAACAATTCTTCATCAACTTGTCCACGTTAGTATATACTATGTTGTATATCTTAATTAAATTTTGGATTTGTATGCATTAAAATAAGCTTAAAATAAAACACATTAATGGATTAAAAAACCTTGAAATATGGACCTAATAAACAATGTTTTGGTATTAACATCAAATTGAATACTCTCAAAAAATATGAAATGTATACAAATTATGACAAATTATAATCAAGCAATACCAAATTTAAAAATATTTAATGTATTTTCTTATCTTGTAGCAAGTAGTTTCCATTGTCCTGGTACTGCAAACACTTGTATTCCAGTCAAATGGCAATGTGACGGTGAAAAAGATTGTCCTGAAGGTAAAGATGAACTTAATTGTGATATAGCAAACTGTGAATCTTGGCAATTTGAGGTTTGTACTAATTATAAGTATTCAATATAATAGGTTTAAAATTTTTTAATATTTCTACAATCTGTTTAATTAGTGTGCCAACAAGAAATGTATATTTGCTTCTTGGAAATGTGACGGAGATGATGACTGTAATGATGGATTAAAGAGTGATGAGGTTAATTGTACGACTACAAATAGGACTTATCCTGTTGAACCAACTACTCCATCTTTACCATTTATCACCAATGTTAGTAACAATTTTTAATTATATATTTTGTGTTTATGTTACTAAGTTATTGTTATTTTATTTACTAATTATTTAGGGCACCTGTAGTGAATGGTTATTCCGATGTAGTAATGGAAAATGTATTCCTTATTGGTGGAAATGTGATAATGTAATGGATTGTGAAGATGGTTCAGATGAAGAACAATGTGGAACTTTAATTCCTACAATTTCTAAAACAAACACCTCAATTGTAACTCCTAAAAATATGTGTCCTCAGCATTATTTCCAGTGCAATTCTGGTTTGTTTTTGTTTTGTTTTTATTTATGAATAATATTATACTAATACAATATTCTGTTTAATATATAAATGATTATTTTTGACATAGGTTTATGTATTGAAGACTCGTGGGTATGCGATGAAATTTTTGATTGTGATCAAGGTGAAGACGAAACTAACTGTAAAAACAACAATTTTGTGGGTCGTTGCAAAAATAATAGCAGGGAATTTAAATGCCGTATATCTGGGTCATGTATTAGTATTGAAAAAGTTTGTGACGGCACTCCACAATGTCCAGATGCTAGTGATGAAATGTTTTGTACCAACAATAACCAAAGTAATAGTGCTATCATTTATCAATAATAAAATTATTTAAATATATCCATTTTCTAAAAAAAAAAAACATAAATTATTTAGCTCCTGGAACACCAAGTTGTGGGGTTGGTCTATTCCCTTGTGATGGCAGCAGATGTATACCAGCATCAAAACGATGTAATCAACATAAGGATTGTTATGATGGTACTGATGAAGAGTATTGTGATACAATAAACAATACTTTAAGTATACAAGTGAGTATCAATATTTACTTAATTAAAGTTATATTCTATTTAGTCACAATATTTAAAAAAAGAAGCTGTTGATGTTTATCTTCCTTTACTTTTATTTCTGTATTTGCATTCAAGATAACTTTCTACTGTGTTACTGTGTCTTGTTATCTTTTTTTTTTATTATTATTATTTTATATTGAGTCTATACTATATTAAGTTATTAACAGTTTTTACATTTTTCTTGTAGGTGTCTTTAATGTTTATTGATGAACATGAAACGACTTCAAATTCTCTATCTTTGTATTGGGCAGCACCGAAAAATTTAAGTTTGGAATATTTACCTTCTATCAGTGAATCACGTATGCCAGAAACATCAGTTAATAAGACATGGGTATCCGTGACTAATTATAAGTTTACATCACTCAAGCCATATACTGCATACAATATGACTGTATTTGTCCGTCAAAAAGATGTACCTAATACTATCTATCCACCTGCTTTTTTCATACTGGCATCAACTGCAGAAGGCGGTATGTTTAAATTAATCATTTTAAATATGATTTGAAAATATAACTTTTAATTTAATTTTATAGTTCCAAGTGCTCCTCTGAATGTAATAGTTAAGCAAGTAAATGCAGAAGAAGTTTTAGTAACTTGGACTAGACCAGAAAATCCAGCTGGTCGCATTTCTTCTTACAATGTTTATGTTGAGCCACCTCATCCAGCTATGGTTTTATCTGTTGAAGCTGATTATAATAACGTTACACAATCATATCCTGTTCGATCCTCGTTATATCGTAGAAAAATTGAATATAGTTTTTGGGTATGCTTTTTTTTTGATAAAGGGGAATAGTAGCAACCATGTTTCATATGAAAAAAGCCTTAAAACTAGGAATAATTTTCTAAAACCATTCTTAAAAGAATGCCACATTTGCATTGTATATTGATTTTGTTTACAAACATACACCATTGCAAATGTTATATTCAGAATAATCCTTGGAATAATCTAGTTTAGTCTGTAATTTTTAAAATTAGAACAAATTTTGTATCATATTTGATTTAAAATCTAGGGCATCTTGGAGGCTTCTATTGATATTTTAATTTTAAGACAAGTTAAATATAAATAATCATATAAAAATAATAAAGTAAAATAATGATTATTGTGAATATATAATTTTCTATGTTGAACATTTGTAAAATAGAAAAAACACTTGTTGATATGGTGTTCTCTTAATGGGTTTGACATATATTTTTTCAGAATAAATCATTCGGTAATATGGCTATAAGTTTTTTTCATATGAAATTAGTTTATTTTATTCCTCATAATGTAGTAAGTTGTTACAAGAACGCCATTCCCACATATGTTATTTCCATCATAAAAACCTACTATACTGGGTGATTCTTTTATCAAACAATGCTTATTAATTTAAAATCTATTAATATTTTTGAAAATATTATTTTACATAATATTGATTAAAACATTTTTTTTTACATATAAATTTGGTTTTCAATACTGAAACAACATATTTAGGATTGGTTGCCTCTTAAATATTATTAACTTAAATATTTGGTCTAGGTTACTGCCAAGCTATCAGAATTTGAATCAGAACATTCTGCTGTAAAAAGGTTCCATTTCGAAGAGGATTCTCTAGTAGATGTTGATTTAAAACTAAATATTACTGCGAGAACAGAAAATAGTATCACTATATCTTGGGAAAGTGTTGAACATGCAGATGGTTTTAATATTGTTTCTTCGGCACCAATTAAAGAAGGGCCTTATCCCAATTCTATTCAATCATTTAATGTATCTAACAACAATAATGCATTAAAGTTTACAAGTTAGTATTATTCAATTTTTAAAAAAAATGTTATTTTTTGTTGATTTTATTATATTTATTTTCAGTTACTAAGCTGTCACCTGGTGTGACATATACAATAAATGTAATACCATACAATAAGCGTTATACTGGTATGAAATATACAATTGTAACAAAAACTGACGGTAAGAATATTGAAACTGTTTAAACAATATTTAATCAAATGTTTTTAATCTATTATTTATTTAGGTCAACCATTACCATCTGTGACAAATGTAACTGCCTCTTTGGTCAATATAAAAGATAAGAAAGAGTCAACAATTAGAGTACAATGGAATGCACCTAAACAGTTTGGGAAAACTAAATGGCTCTATGGGGTTTATTATGGTACAAATCTTAATGACCTTCTAAGTGGTATGCTAATCCAGAAACTTTATAATATCTATTTAAACAATAATATACGTAAAAACATTTTTAGGCCCTAAGTATAATACTTCAGCAACCATAGCCATTCTCATTAATATTGAATCTTGCACATCACTTTTGATTGATGTTGGTGTCATTGGTCCCAATGGTATTGGACCATTATCTAAGAGACCATTTAACATTAAAACTCCATTTGATCCAACTGTTCCACCTAAAGATATAAAAATTGAACAGCTCGAACACTCAAAAGAGCCAATGATTCTTATAAGTTGGAAAGCATCTTGTCACCCAGTTCAACAGTCTTACAAAGTAAGAACTATTCAAATTATGTTTTAAAACCTTGTTTATTACAACTAAAATTAAAATATACGATTTGTTTTCAAGGTAAGTATTTTGGAGTCCAACAAAAATAAAAATTTTGAAGCTACTGTTCCAAATGTATCTGACACCGAAGCTTCATTGCATTTTTCTGTTAACTATGGTGGAAATTACTATATTCGTATCTCGACCATGACGCCAAATGCTGTCCCATCACCATTGATTAATTATCGTGCCCCAGAATTGCCTTCTCCGCACCAGGTTAAGGTATTTAGCATGCCTGATGGTCATTATGAAATATATTGGCATAAACCTAATATAACTCTTCCACTTAAGCCATCGTGAGTATATTATGAGTACATAAATATATATTGATATAAACAAAAATTAATATTAAACTTAAATCTTTTAGGATGGTGCATTATTTGGTGCATATGTCTGAGGGCAGTGAATTGAATGTCACAACTGCCAAGACCTATCAAGCTGAAGATAGTCCATTTATTATCATTGATCCGCCTACAAGTAATAAATTGTCAGTGGCTGTTCAACTGGCAACAAATGAAGGTTATGTATCTAAAATGTCAGAAGTATTCTCATTTGTACCTCAAAGTGGTTAGTACAATATTCAAAACAAACTTTTCATTTATAAATAATAAGATTAATATTATTATCATTATTATTTCAGTTGATAGTCAATCGTCAGAAGTGGTTGTTGTTGGTGTTAATACCGGGTGGATGTCTATGTTTTTGGTATTATTAGTTATAGGATTATCTGCAGGCCTAACATATTTTGTTGTTAGACATCGGAATCTGCAAAATAGCTTTGTGCAATTTGCCAATAGTCGATATGATACACGGTCGGGATCAGCTACTTTTACTGGAGTTGATAGTCTTGGTTAGTAGTTTATTTTTATACTTTTTGATTTCTTATTAATTTATACTTATTTATAACGTGGTTATAAGTTTATATTAATCTTATACAATTTTAATTTATAATTTTTTAATTGAATGTAATTATTTGTTCATGCTCTCGTAGGTTTAGGAGTATTTAAAGGTATTCAATATACAATTTGTAATAGAAAAAATATTATATAGTTTTTTACACACAATCATTTGATAGATTGAATTTTTGTATTATTGAATATATTATTAATTTAATTTTTCAGATGATGAGCCAGCAGTTCAAGGCTTTTCAGATGACGAGCCACTAGTCATTACTTAACAATTATCAACTGATCGTTCCGTCATCTGTGATAAAGCGTAACCATTTATCTCAATCCAAGTGACATATTATTTATATTTATTAGAATTTAACATAGAAGTCAACTTCTTTATAATATTATTTACCCTTAATTATAGTGTTGTAACTGTTTATTTTTTACTTGAAAATATGTTATTTTATCCCTTATTTTATACTTTTATTTTAATTTAATTTTTCTAAACTGTTTGACTTTAGTTTAAATGTATCATTTATAAGTAAACATGTAAAGTTATATCCTATTGCCAAAATAGTTGTGACCCATCTCAAGTGGCGTCAAAATGGAAAAATAAATTGTAGAATGAAATATTAAATATCCACCTATCCACCTATTATATTCTGTGCCATGAAAGATTACAACTCCTCCGTTCATCTAAAAAATGGAATTTTCCCCACTATGCAGTTGCTACTATGTACTATGAGATTGTTGATAGGCTATGAGCAGACTAAGTGTTTGTTAATTGTGGGGTGTGTAGTCTCTTGTGATGTGGAGTATTCATATAATACTAAAAAAAATTTGAAATGTTTTTTTTTTGAGAAATCTAATTTTGGTTTTATGAAAACTTAAAAATTAAAAAATACAAATTGATAAAACAAATGTTCTTAACCTTCTAATGAATGGGTTTTGGCGTCACTGCCCTTCTTTCTGACTATCTGTAAAAATCGAAAATATTGAATAAAATAATAGATATTATGTTTAAAATACAATTGTTATAATTTCAATACAATATGTGGTATCAATAAATTATATCCTGAAAATAACTATGTCAATAATCCATTTTGTTACCATACACGTGTTGTAAATATAATATTAAAAACAATTGTTATTATTTGATTTGAAGTGACTTCTGAAATTCTTTAAAAACCTTCGCTAAATGACTGAATTTAATGTATTTATATTCAGTTGTTATAAGTAATATAATCAGTATATCATCGTTTTATTGTTTTATATTGAGTTTAAAGAATCAATTTTAAGATTTTAAATAGTTATTTACAAAAATAACAAACATTAGCATCCAACTTAAATACTTTCAATTAATATAAAACATTTTATCATAAAAATTATAAAAATATAATCAAATCTCTTGTATATTATTTCCTAGTGAATGGATGTTGTTTTAATTTAATTTTTTATAGTATTATAATAATCTCCCTTTTCATTTGAATAATTATTTGTGCTCAAATATATTTTTAATATATTTAATTAATGGCTAAGTAGATAATTAAATTAAGTTTAGTGGCATAGTATATCTAGATTTTATTCATAACTGCATAATATTAGTTAAAGCCATACAAGTATTGTAATGAGAAACTGCCCAATTTCTACTTATAATATTGTGCGTACCCATTGTTTTTTTTTATTTATATTTACATAATACAATAATACAAACAGTTATACAATATCTAAAACAAGTATATAATTTGTTTATGACCTATGTCTTGTCAGCTGCTATAACAAACAACTTAACATAATATATTTTAACATGATTTATTTATAATAATATCCGTGTAATTTGTAATTAGTTTCAAAGTTGTAAAAACCTGAAATATACTGTTACCTATTTATATGTTATTTCATTCATAATGTTTCATTAAAAGTTTTATGCCTACTTAAATTAAATCAATTTTTCTTTAATATAGTTGTTTATCAAATACCAATCTACTTATTTTTTATGATTTTTTGAGATTTTTACATTTGTTCTGTTTATATTATTGTTTATAATACTTGATAATTCAAAAAATAAATATAAATTTTTATTTTTGCTTAATGATCCAAAAATGATAGTTGTTGAACTCCATTCAAAAAGAAAAAACATTGGGTAGAAATTCAGATAAATATTGTATGCATCAAACTTAAGATAGCAGTGTGCAAGAAGAAGTAAAAATCCTAACCAAATGTGGCCATTACTCTTATTTTCTAATGAATCAAACTATTATATATTCTTTTAGAGAATCACTATAAATATCATATAACATACTAACACGATAAAATATCATTCAATTTGTTATTAAGCGATATCATATCAAATATATTATGTAAATCTATGTGTTTGTGCCCTGTATATAATTTTTAGAATAATAACTAATAAATATGCAGTTGTGATCCATTGCTGTATCAACAAAATGTGCTGTTAATTTAAACTGTAGTTATTTATTGTACTATGTGGTTTTAATTTTACTATTAAATTTATTATTGGGCAAATATTTGGTTGAATATAATTGTAGTAGGTACCAAAGTTAGAAATACTGTAAATGTAATGTTTTTTTTTTATTACTTATCATTTTAGTGAAGTTGTGAATAATTTTAAATACAATGTATTCATATAATATAGGTTGTGAAAAATAAATTATCAAAATATATTTGTCTGATTAATGGAACTATAATATTATTATCGTGCATTTTTTTCTATAATTTTTTAAGTTATTGTTTAAAAGTTAAACAATATTGTACTACTTTTAGTGATTTTTTAAAATCACATTAAAATACAAAAGTTATTAGCTCATTGACAGTCTATCAGTTTTTCTTTTTATTATTGAAAAATATTATATTACTTATACACTTCTCTGGGCAAATGGACAAATGTCCAATACATAAAACATATTTTTCATAGCCTATATCAAAACAAAATAAATGAACAAATATATAACTTTGTATACTAATCTATAATTTTTCTACTATCTACCTTATATATTATTTTTTCTATCTATATATATTATTATTTTAAAACGCAACTAGAATATTTTACTGTTTAGACTCCATCATGTCTATTCAAACAAATTAACCATGCATATAATTATTGTTATTTTTATTATTATAATTATTATTATTTATTTTATTACATATATACATGCATTAATATAATATTATTGTCTTTCAGTTTGCATTATGACTGATTAAATTATAATTTAAGAAGTGTGTTTAGTTCAAACCTTTGAATATTATTATGCTTTCTGTTTACTATTATCTTATTTCTATTTATTATATAAGGTCAATGTATCCCAAATAATGTAATATTAGATTAAAGTGTTTGGTTGTTGTATGAAATTCAAAATACTATATATAATCCTATGTTTCTTTAGTAATTCATGTTTTTGTTTTTATTTTTTTACTTACCAAAATCTTTAAGTATAAAAATAAAAAACTTAATTGTCCTAAAGAGATTGAATGGTTTTGGTTGAATTAAAATGCTATACAATTAAATGAGAAAAAAGAAAATTACTCTAAAAAAAATTAAAAAAATTATGCAACACAAGTAAATTATACATTTTGAAAAAACTTCTTTCTTCTGTTTCAATGATATCTAATAATAAAAGATAAAGATAATGTATAAAGATTATTAAAACTATGTTCATAAATCCAATTATCTAATTATCTATTATTAAGTAGTCTTACGGCTTACGGCCGTGCATTGAATCATAAAATGATCATTTAAAGAGGACGCTCCATACGCATATTTTGTTGTCTCTGACGTAGATGGTAATATAGCCAGGTAAAAATAAGTGACACATTTACATTTTTTATTTAATTTTTAATGTCTAAACAAAGAAAAGCTTATATTAAATATTGTTCGATTCCTGGGAACTAGTTCTTGCAGCTCCTGCTTATATTCAATTTTTTTCATACGTTTGTTCATCCAAAAAAAACCTATAGGTATGTATTAAAAAGTAGGTTCCAATAAATAGGGATGCGCAAACCACGGTTATATCGATATATCAATTTTCACAATATCGATAATCGATAATATTCCTCCAAAAACAACGATATTGTAGTAATATTACTATTATTACTATTACTATTATTATCATTATTATATAAGTGGTATGATAATTTGTCAATTGGTGCCACCATTGTCGATTATCATTCTTTTAACCGACTGAGCGCGACACCATCCGATATATAATATATATTCATTCTATAATGTGATGTACCATTGTAACGTTGTTCCTTTCTTGTTTTAATTAATTAATAAATGTGCGTTAATGAACTCGTGTACCGTATTAATTTAATTGTTTATTGTATTTTAAATTGACCTGACACATGGATGTGGTGGTCTGGAGAGACCTCACCACATAATAGTAAAATTAATTCCTTGATTATTTAGTTTTATTGGGTGGTTTTCACTTTGCCGCCCTTCAAATAAGAATGCAATTATCTGAAATAAGATAGTATTAGATAGATAATCTTATTGTTATATGAGAATAAATTGAAGAAAGAGATGAAAACATTAATATAAACATTTTTATTTGTAGTACAATTACATGTCATGTCTGGTATTTTTCTTTTTTTTGTTAGATAATGTTGAATAGTTTATTATTATTCTTTTCTTATAACTTATTTAAATTTCACAGAAAATGGTAATGAATTCAAACTGAAGATTCTTCAGTGAAGAATATAGTTTTAAATATTGTATGCTTACATTTTTCTTAAAGTAATAAGCTAAATAGCTTAATAACATTGATAGTATTGACATTACTACATATAACAGGGAATTTGACTCTGATAATCCGTCTTGAATATTGTCTACCTAAATAATATTTTAATCAGTTATTGATATAGCTTATTAAAATATAATAATACATATAGTGGCGCATTTAGGGGAGGGCGAATGCCCTCAGCAGCAAAATTTTAACAGTTTTATTGAGTGTAATATTATTATTTTTTTTTTATCACATTTTTATGTTATTCAAAACAAGCAAGGGGCATATTTTTCATTAATTGAGGGCGCAAAAGGAAAGTCTGAGCTTATAAAGAGAAGCGATAATTTTTTTTTTGGGGGGGGGGGCAATAAAATAATTTCGCCCGAGGCTCATATATTTTAAATGTGACACTGAACATATTATGTAGTATTGTAATTACATATCAATTATGTAGGTAACAAGAAACAAACAGCGGGATAACTAGTTTTATAAAAGTATTCACTTTAAAAAACAGTATCCAAGTACCTACTTCTCGTTTCAACACAATATTGATAAAATTGTATTTCAGATTTCAGATACACATTGTTTGGGGTAAAAATTTGATATAGGGTCAATGGTAGTAATTTTTTTATGATATGTTGTCAGTGCATTATTTGTTTTCTATCTGACCCATGTGTAACATAGACAAAACATAATAAATCAACTTTTATTTCTAGTATTGGATTATATAACCATGGAGTTAAGTAACTTATTATAAAAATTATAAAGAATTATATTTTTGAGGGTTTAACATAATTATTATGTTGTTTAAATATTGTCTTAAAAAATTTAGCATATAATTAAATTTATAATTATTATTTTATTATTAAAGTCAAATGTATACTCAGATAGTAAGTAAAATATAAAATCAAACTTAAAATATATTATACTTTCTAGTTTAACTTTGAGATTACTCATAAACAGTGGCGTAGCCAGGATTTTTTTAGGGGGGGTTTTTTTTTTAGTAATAAAATAAAATAAATCTACAACCGTATAGAAATAATAAAATAATTGAATGATAATGATTATTATCAACAGTGCAGTCGATAACGTGAATACAGCATAACAGAATACATTTCACCACGAATAAATGATTGTATTTTTATATTATAAAAATTATATTTTTGATAAAAATACGGCCGAAGGGGGGGTTTCAACCCCCAACCCCCCCCTGGCTACGCCACTGCTCATAAACCAAAACAAAAGATTTTTTATAAATGTGTTTAGTACATGAATTTGAAAGAAAACAAATATTGCACTAATATGAAAATAAAATATTTGAATGTTGTTTTTTTAAGTTTCAATTAATTGAATAATAATTATAATTATTATTAGAATATTTTTTTTTAATTAGAGGTACTGCTTCTAGCCTGCTTCAACTCCTTGGAGTATCATACTATTACTCCCCTACATCTTGCCATTTAAAATATTTAAAAAGGAGGAAAGTAAGTAACTGCTCTGTTGTACATGAAGTGTACATGAAATTTTTGACATCCAGTAACGGAAAATTGCAAAAATTGTCTAGATTTAAATCTTTGAAATACTTCACCAAACCGGGAGTACGTATAAACGGGGAAAATATTCATATGGAACCGTATATTTCAGTAAAATAATGATTAGGACTAGATAGTTTGTCAGGAAAGATAAATCAAAACAATGATATAATATGGGAATGAGTTTTTCGATGAACAATATTTATTTGGAATGATATTTTTCAAAACTGTATAAACCCAGGAAAATATACAACAGTAAAATATTAACGCGGAACCGTATTTTTCAGGAATCGTATAAGTAAGGAAAATAATGCTCAGGACTGTACAAATCGGGAAAATATTTTTGAGTATAATATATATGTGGAATAATAAATAGCGGGAAATTAAAACACAGGACCGTAAAAATCGGGACACCATACAGTGTTGCCAGGCAATCAACATAGATAATAAAAAAATTATTTTATTATCTATTTCAATCAATTAGTATCATTGATAAGCAAAACATAATTAATACCACGGTTATAATATATTACGGTACTATGGTTATATTTTAATATTATATTAATTGTAATGTTGTTTACACTAAATTTCAACATTCTCTCTTTATCGGTTACCCTGTACAGTGTACAGGTTGGTCACGCGGTCTTTCCTGCCCAATATAGCTGCACTCTATGCCCTATGGAACGACCAGACAACGTCCGGGTCGGGGTCCACGACTGTCACGATGTTTTAAAATTTTAAATATTTAAATCATAAGAGTAGTGATAAGAGTGGTTGTTCTGGTTTAACAGCGGTTAAACTGTGACCAACTTGAGGTGGTGTTGCATAGCAAGTCGAGGGATATTTTCGATTTGCGGAGCGGAGCGACGGCGCCGAGGAGCGTAGCGACGAGTGCCGCTAACAAGGCATCACTGTAAATTATTTCTTATTGGTGGTGTCACTGCTGGATCTCTGGTATATTCTGGTACGAGTTGTGGTATATGTTTTAGTTCTTATCAGATTCGCTGTTATCATTTTTCGGAAAACTGCTCTGTACCCTGTTATGCCCACGATTTAAGATAGTACTATCTTATAATACTATAATAGACAGTTATGCCAGTCCCCCTCCTATAGTATCCATGATTGATATTGTCTCGATTTTTACGGTCCTGGGTTTTAATTTCCCGCTATTTATTATTCCACGTATATAATATACACAAAAATATTTTCCCGATTTGTACAGTCCTGAGCATTATTTTCCTTCCTTATACGATTCCTGAAAAATACGGTTCCGCGTTAATATTTTACTGTTGTATATTTTCCTGGGTTTATACAGTTTTGAAAAATATCATTCCAAATAAATATTGTTCATCGAAAAACCCCTTCCCTTATTATATCGTTCTTTTGGTTTATCATTTCATGAAAATAAAAATTCCAGTTTTTTTTTCCTTTGAAATATTATCCTGATTTACATAGCCCTCCACCAAACCGACTTTCCCAGATGATATCAGAAGTTGACTAATAGTTTTCTCAGTCGGTGCCGTCGACACATTCCAAATTTGCAATGTGACGACGATCAGTCCAGCGAGTATCAACCGTCTCCTGACTGTGATCATGATATTTTTTCGCTATTATTTTTCGTTTCGTTGTTCAAACGTGCTCGATCTCACATCATATAGTAAGCACAGAATTTTAAAAAATTAAATAAATATCAAACAAAAACGGAAATCTATGAGGACAAGTTCATCACACTCCACAAATCCAATGTCAACTAGTAATAATTATATTCTGAGTCGTAAGTCATAAATTAACTGATAAAAAAAACCTGAACAAATACGGAAGTAGTAGGTGGGGCACTCTGGTACACTTTATATATTTTATCACAAAAAGATCACAAGATTGATTTTAATCACAAAAAGATTACAAACTTCACACTTTATCATAATTATCAGAAATAGAACACAAAAGATTAGAAAACTGTTTTTAAACACAAAAGATCAGAAAAATGTTTTTAATCACAAAAAGATCACAAACCACAACCTTTAGCATAATTATCAGAAATAGAACACAAAATGAAATAAAATCATCAAATGCAAAATCTATCAAAAGAAATTGAATAAATAAAAATGAAAATAAAAATTATAATAAACAATGGAATCTAAAAAACAATATGAATTATCTGTCAATGATGCTAAAATATTTAATTTGTTACAACAAAATGAAATGCAAAACGAAATAAGAAACTCTATATTAAATAATAAATGTTATGTACATTTTTGTAAATATGAACACTATGAAAATAATAATAAAAATATTAAAATAATGAAATATAATCTAAATGCAATTCTGAACGAAGATGATTTGTCAGTTTAGGATATATTATATTTAAATATCGTCATATATTCTATTTTGAAACAAATAGTATAGTTACTATATGTTACTATAGTTACTTTATGGTATCTGTTTATTAATAAAAAAAAGTATTTGGCAACATACGCATAATGAGAGTAAGATATTTAATTTAAATTTTGACATATTTCGTATAAATTCGAACTTTAAGCCCTTATAAAAAAAAATTGTGACTAACGATTTTGGATTTTTTTTTATCACTATAAGAAAAACTTATAAGAAACCTTGTATTAAATTTTCAAGATTTTCTGGCCACCCAAAAAATTTTTATCGGCATTTGAAGAAAAAAAACTTAGAAAAGTAGAAAATTTCAATTGTCTATAAGTAGCTTAAAAATGATCAAAATATTTTGAAAATTTAGTCGAAAAGTGGTTTTTCGTAAAATTGCCGTTTTTCTGTCACTTTTTTTTTGTTTTTCTCGATTATATGTATAGTATTATAGTATAATAATAGTATAATTGTTTACAATTTATTTATTTACCTTATATTATAATTGAAAATGTAGCTATTAAAATTAAAAATTTAATATATTTTTAACTACAAAATAATTTGCAAATATTTATGATTTTGAAAAATTTCGTAAAAATTTTAACACGCTAAATAATTGTAACTATTTAATTATTTAAATAAATGTAGACAATAATACTAATTAATAAATATTTCTATTTAATTTATTTATTATTAGATAACTAAGATTAGATACTTATATTATTATGTACTCACCGTGCCAGATAATGAGTTATACATTGTCCTGTACGAACTACGAACGTTTGCACCAAATTCCATTTGCGACAACTGTAATGAGTGGAGTTCCGTCACTATCGATATTACCTGACAAAATTGCAAGTTCTGCTTCTTCTTTAGCAGCTTCTTCCATTGCATTAGCTGCAGGCCTGCAGCCCTTTCGTATCCCATACGGCATACAAACAATAGTATGATGTCTATCATATATATATTGTGACATAGGAGGTATCTCGATTGCACATGTAATTGTCTCTAACTGACTAAATCCCGCTCCAACGTTCATATTTCCAGCTACTATATAATATTATATAGCTACTATTCTTCTTCTTCTAATATAATAAAACGTGAAGACTTTTCCTTTTGTCCGCCGAGGCGCTGCCAGTACTTTAGCAGAAAGCCAATCGAAAATTAGAATTTTTTTCCCGACCCGTTATCACCTTTTTGCGTTATCTCGAAGACCGAAGTCGACGTTTTGTTATTACTGAATACATCGGTTTTCGTAAACTTTTCGACGTTTGAACCCCTTTTTTGTAATTTTTTTGGCGTTTTACCGCCCCGACGCCGTGTTTTTCGAGTACTCCGTGTTATTTTACGCCCAGTAGAGTGCCTGTTTTCTACGTGTTTGTTTCGTTGCGTTCGCCGTCGCGTTAACCGAGACGGCCGCCGACCGACGTTCTCGCCGATTTTATTTCGACTTTTTCAGTTTTCGTCTTTCTGATTCACGCTTTCGTCATTGTGATATAATTTATCGCGTACCCCGCGTCCTTTAAACGCCGTACTTTACCGTTTGTACGTGAAATCTGTTAGTGTAATAATTGGACGGAACGATTAGAATCGACGTATGAGGTATACATATATTTCGATTAAATTGCACGATTTTATGTGTGTTATCTTTCTATACGTGTTGTAGGCTTACTGATCGTCGATTCGTGTCAAATACAAGTCTTTTTCGTGCCCTTCGTACACTAGATTATTTTTTTGGATATCAAACATCGTGACTGTGTGTATTTCTTTAAATATCAAAGTGTATATACTACATAAGTATCTATTATCATATGTGTTGCAGGTGTATGGTCTATGTCGCGGACCATTAATGTTCGTATGTTCGCACAGTGTTGATTTACTCATATATTACATAATATAGTTAAATTACTGTTTTGGATTCAATAAATCGCATTTTATCATTTTATTTACATTGTCTTATCCTTTATAACTCAGCTCTAACACCATTAGTCCAATGTTTTACCTCAAGTAGTGCTTTGTTGCACAGAAGTGTTTATCGACGATGCAGGTTCATTCGCAAAGCACTGTCAGCGTGTACTCCAACAGAGTGAATTGAAGCTACACTATGTCTTTGATATATTTAAATAGTTACTTTTACTCAGGTGTTATATATATTACCAGCATAAACAGATTAAAACATACGGAAAATGTTAATAGTTCATAAGTGAGTTGTTGAATTAGAGTAGTTGATTAACTATGTATCGTGTGATTCTTATAAGCTGAATAAAATATAATGTAATCTACATATTATGATACTTAAATTATTGTTGTACAACTCTACATATTATTTAGTATTATGTAATTAAGTAATTTTATGCTACACATAAACGCATGCATAAAGTATAATAAGTATTACATGTTTTCGCATACATCTAAAAATAAATTTTTTTAATTAAATATTAAATATTAAACTATCGACATCGTTGTAATGTATTGTATGATATCATTTAAACAATATGAAGCATTTGGTAAGTTAAAAAGAATTAATTAGCAACCATAAGTATTTTTAATTTAATAGCCATCATAAGTTTCAGACGAAAAGTAATTAAATAGTTTTATAAATATTTTAAATTGTAGAATTGAGTATATTTGCAATATTTAGCTTATCAAAATAAATTGTATAAATTTTACTTTTATTGTATAATTGTTTTCTACCTAATAAAACAAAAATTGATAATTATTTATGTGTAGGTATTATATACGTTTTATTTTTTGAATCGAGAACACAATATATAAATTGAAAACGTTAAAATTTTGTTAAGAATGTTGTTTTTATATCTTATACTAACCATTTACAATGTTCAACCACATTTAATAGTATTATTCATTTATTTTGTGCATATTTAATTAGAATATAAATAGTTTATAAATTATTTTAATAATAATTAATTACTAAAAATAAGTATGTGTTTGACTATACTTTAAAGGCTCAACTTTTAAAAGTATCATATTGATCATTGATTCATGATTTTATGGGGTTTAAAACGTTGAATACCTCAATTAAATTTTTTTATTTATATGATATAATTTATGCAATATCAAACATTTGGTAAGTTCAAAAGAATTGATTAGCAACCATAAGTATTTTAAATTTTTTAATTTAATTTAATAGCTACCATTTAAGTTACAGATGAAAGGTAAATAAATAGTTTTATAAATAATTTAAATTATACAATTGAGTATATTTGCAATCTATGCAATATTTAGCTTATTAAAATACATTTTATAAATTTTACTTTAATTCTATAATTGTTTTCTACCTAATAAAAAAAAAAAACAGATAATAATTGATGTGTAGGTATTAGGTATATACATTTTATTTTTTGAATCGAGAACACAATATATAAATTGAATACATTAAAATTTTGTTAAGAATGTTGTTATTATACCGTATGCTAACCATTTACAATGTTCAAGACATTTAATAGTATTATTCATTTATTATGTGCATATTTTATTATAATATAAATAGTTTATAAATTATTTTTATAGTAATTAATTACAAAAAATAAGTTTGAGTTTGACACTATACTTTAAAGGCTCAACTTTTAAAAGTATTATATTAATCATTGATTCATGATTCAAAACGGTTTAAAACATTGAATATCTCAATTATATATTGTTATTTATATGATATAATTTATGCAATATGAAACATTTGGTAAGTCCAAAAGCATTGATTAACAACCTTAAGTATTTTAAATTATTTAATTTAATTTAATAGATACCATTTAAGTTTCAGACGAAAGGTAATTAAATAGTTCTTTAGTCTGATTGTAAATATTTTAAATTATACAATTGAGTATAGGTATTTACAATCTATAAAATATTTAATTTTTTTAAATAATTTATCTTTAGTTAAATTTAATGAATTTTACTATTATTGTATTATTTTATCTACCTAATAAATCAAAAACAGATAATTGAATATTGATGTGTTTATATTTAAATTTTATTTTTGAATCGAGAACACAATTAATAAATTGCAAACATTAATATTTTGTTAAGAATGTTGTTATCATGTCTTTTGTAAGTATTATTCATTTATTATATGCATATTTAATTAGAATATAAACAATTTATATATTAATACATGATAAAAAATAAGTTTGACTATACTTTAAAGGCTTTTAAAAATATTGTATTGATCATTAGTTCATAATTTTATACAATTTAAAACATTGAATACCTCAATTATATTTTTTTATTTACATAATATCTAACAAAATAGGTACATGTAACAAAAATATGTATAAAAAAAATACAAAGTAAAAAAATATATATGTATAATTAATATAACTATGCAAATATAAATGGTAATTATACCTATAGCAATATTTTAAATGGCATTTTTTTTATTTATAAATAAAGCCTCGACAACATAGGTCATTGGCCTAGAAAAGAACAAAAGTAGTTATTTAAATTGCATTTGTAACATGCATTTTGTATATAATATGGAGTTATAGTGATCAGATTCCTATAAGAATTTATAGGTACATTAAATTAGTGTAGGTCCTACACTGTAGTATGATAAATATGCTAAATATATCATTACACACAACCAAGCAAACTATTACTACATGTTGCATATTATGTACAATTTACATTTTACCATTCGACTGATATTATGTTTATGCATACAATACCTATGCTGTAGGTAGTATATTATAATAGTAGTAATCGGTAACGATGACATCAAATTAGAATAATTTGATAAATAATATTAGTAATAACAATTAATAAGTTTGGGTTTGACTTTAATGTATTGCCTGAAGTATTTATATAAATAATGTAGATTATTTAAGTATAGTTTTAGAGGATTTAAATTTTTGAATAAACTTGGTTAATCCAAAAACTGTATTCTTTACTATTGTATTATTAAATTAATATTACAAATCAATGTAATACACGTAAAAAATTACAATATGTCAAAAGATAAATTGAATAGGAAAAACTGTGCTGGATAGAAAATTCGTCGCGATTCGGAAACTGCTTAAATGCTCAAGATTTGACGGTAATCTCCAACTCAAACTGTAGTCGATAGGTTTAGGCGTTAGGTCCCCATGTATAGGTTAGGCAGGTATACCAAGATCGAATCCCGCCCCGGCGTCAACGGCGGCGGCGCATGCTGTAACACGGCCGCCCGGAATTTTTGCATTTTTTTTCTCGATTTTTTCACGAAATATTTTGTTTATATTTATTTTGAATAATGTATATAATAAATACACGATTAAATTTACTTCCGTGTTTACAGTTACTTTTTCTGTAAATTAATAGAATAAATTACAAATTGTAACTCCGGAACTCCCGTGTTACGAATGTTGTTAATATTGTATATTCAATACAATACAATTTCACTTATGCGTCCACATTGTCCGCGATTCGACGCTATCGGATTGCTTACTTGATTACTTTAGTTGTGTATCATAATTGATTTTCCCCGTTGATTGCTGACTACTAAAATTCAACACGCGATTTACCTCTGACTTTTTTACGAGCATATCAACACCCGACTATCGAATTCCGGGGAAACATGACAAAATGTATAAAATATATTTGTACATAACATATTTCGAAATGAGAGTTAATGAAAAGTTCTTATTATTCACCAATTCCGCTCACAAAGTCCGCGATCCGACAAAGTCGGATTGCCTACCTGGTTGGTTTATTTGCGTGTAAACTGATTTTTACCATAGATAACTGATAAAATATTTAACATTCAAAAACGCCCTTTGACTTAAAATATTTTACCAACAAAACAGCATCCGCCTAACGATTAAAAAGTCAATAACATTGCTTTAAAAAACTTTTACTTTGCACAATTTTTTTATTTTAAATACATACCAATACAATAAATTAATGGATAAGATTTACTTCCATATAAACAGTTTGTTTTACTGTGAATTACTGATTAATTAATAATACCATTGTCATAGTGCATGCGTTGTACACTCAATAGTCAATTCATATAATATTTGATCCATACGCCGACATTGTCTGCGATCCGACGCAGTCAGATTGCCTACCTATAGCAGCTGGTTTAGTTTCCCTTAAAGGTTTTTGTAATTTGAGTTCATACAAAATTCTGATTTCATTTATTGCGCCATCATAGTCCGCGATCCGACGTAGTCGGATTGCCTACCTGGTAGGTATAGTTGCATTGAATTTATTTTCACAAGTGATTACCGATTATTCAACGCTCAAACGACAACATTCGACTTAAACATTTTTTCCTACTTTTGAAGGCAGGAGGTTAGACAATCCGCCGTAGGTGGATTCCCCAACCAGGAATCTATTTATACCGGTTGAGGGCTGATAGCTAGACACTCAAAATTCTACGTCTCAGCTTTCAAAAAACTTTCACTTTCGAAAGAAGACCGCCAAACAATCGAACGTCTTATCAATTCTCGACAACACCCACCTTATCATCCCGATAGATACCACCAAATCTTTCTTTTTTAAAAACTTTCTGCTTTCAGCTCTTCTATCCGTCCTAGGGTTTTCACTTACACCGAGTTTCACCCGAAGCGAGACTCACGGGCCGCTAGTCTTATAGTATAAAACGTGAAGGAGTTCGTCTCTAGACCGCCAGGTGCGACGCAGCAAATAAGGAACGCCAATCAAAAAATTCGATTTTTTCCGACCCCTTATCACTGTTTTACTTTATCGCGCTACCTCGAGTCGATGTTTTGTTATTACTGTATAATTATGATTTTTCGAAAATTTCTACAACTTTTCGACATTTGTACCCCTTTTTTGTAATTTTTTTGACATTTTATGTCTTCGCCGTCGTGTTTTTCGAGTACTCCGTGTTTTTTCACGCCTGGTAGAGTACCCGTTTTCTACGTGTTTGTTTTTTTGCGTTCGCCGTCGTGTTAACCGAGACGGCCGCCGACCGACGTTCTCGCCGATTTAATTTCGACTTTTTCAGTTTTCGTCGTTCTTTTCACGCTTTCGACATTATGATATGGTTTTTCGCAGAGCCCGTGTCCTTTGAACGCCGAACGTTTACCGATTGTACGTGAAATCTGTAACGGTGATTGGACGTAACGATTAGAATTGCCGAACGACGTATGAGGTACCTATGTACGGTTTAACCTACTCGGTATTATTTTAATGATTTCGATTAAATTGCACGATTTTATGTGTGTTATATTTCTGTACGTGTTGTAGGCTTTCTGTTCGTCGATTCGTGTCGAATACAAGTCGTTTTCGTGCCCTTCGTACACTTTAGTTCCAGACCGTCGACAGTGCTGAATCAGTACTGAAGATTATTTTTATTGATATCAAACATCGTGACTGGGTGTATTTCTTTAAATATCAAATGTGTGTATACTACATAGTATATGTGTGTATACTACATAGTATCTATTATCATATGTGGTAAAGGTGTACAGTCAAATGTTGCGGAGCATTGACGTTCGTTTGTTCGCACAGTGTTGATTTACTCTTATAAGTTATAGGTACTACACAATATATTTAATTAATGTTTTTGATTCAATAAATCGCATTTTATCATTTTATTTACATAGCCTTATCCTTTCTAACTCAACCCAAACACCATTAGACTAATGTTTTACCTCGAGTAGTACTTTGTTGTACAGAAGTGTTTGTCAACGATGCAGGTTCATTCGCAAAGCACTGTCAGCATGTACTCCAACAGAGTGTATTGAAGCTACACCATGGTTGAATAGTTACTTTTGCTCAGATGTATACATATTAACAGCATAAATACATTAAAAACATACGGAAAATGTTAATAATTCATAAGTGAGTTGTTGAATTAGAGTAGTTGATTAACTACGTATCGTGTGATTCTTACAAGCTGAATAATAAATAAAGTAATCTACATATGATACTTAAATTATTGTTGTTCAACTCTACATATTATATAGTATTATGTAATTAAGTAATTTTATGCTACACATAAATGCATTGATAAATTATAATAGTACTACGTGTTTTTACACACATTTAAAAATAAATTTTGTTAATTAAATATAAAATATTAAACTATCGACATCATTATAATGTATTGTATGTTATCATTTAAGCAATATGAAACATTTTGTAAGTTCAAAAGAATTAATTTGCAACCATAAGTATTTTTAATTATTTCATTTAATTTAATAGCCATCATGTAAGTTTCAGATGAAAAGTAATTAAATAGTTTTATAAATAATTTAAATTATACAATTGAGTATATTTGCAATCTATGCAATATTTAGCTTATAAAAATAAATTTTATAAATTTTACTTTAATTGTATAATTGTTTTCTACCTAATAAAAAAAAAACAAATAATAATTGATGTGTAGGTATTAAATACATTTTATTTATTGAATCAAGAACACAATATATAAATTGAATACATTAAAATTTTGTTAAGAATGTTGTTATTATATCTTATGCTAACCATTTACAATTTTCAACAACATTTAATAGTAATTAATTACAAAAAATAAGTTTGAGTTTGACACTATACTTTAAATGCTCAACTTTTAAAAGTACTATATTGATCATTGATTCATGATTCAAAACAGTTTAAAACATTGAATATCTCCATTACATATTGTTATTTATATGATATAATTTATGCAATATCAAACATTTGGTAATTTCAAAAGAATTGATTAGTAATAGCAACCATTAGTATTTTAAATTATTTAATTTAATTTAATAGCTACTATTTAATTTCAGACGAAAGGTAATTAAATAGTTCTATAGTCTTATTGTAAATATTTTAAATTATACAATTGAGTATAGGTATTTACAATCTATAAAATATTGAATTTTTTAAAATAATTTATATTTAGTTAAATTTAATGAATTTGTTATCTACCTAATAAATCAAAAACAGATAATTAAATATTGATGTGCTTATACATAAATTGTATTTTTGAATCGAGAACAAAATTAATAAATTGCAAACATTAATATTTTGTTAAGAATGTTGTTATTGTGTCTTTTGTAAGTATTATTCATTTATTATATGCATATTTAATTAGAATATAAACAATTTATAAATTTATTATATTAATAGTAATACATGACAAAAAATAAGTTTGACTATACTTTAAAGGCTTTTAAAAATATTGTATTGATCATTAGTTCATAATTTTATACAATTTAAAACATTGAATACCTCAATTATATTTTTTTATTTACATAATATCTAACACAATAGGTACATGTAACAAAAATATGTATAAAAAAAATACAAAGAAAAATAATATATATATAAATAATATAACTATCCAAATATAAATGGTAATTATACCTATAGAAATATTTTAAATTGCATTTTATTTTTATTTTTAAATAAAGGCCTCGACAACATAGGTCATTGGCCTAGAAAAGAACAAAAGTAGTTATATAAATTGCATTTATAACATGCATTTTGTATATAATATGGAATTATAGTGATCAGATTCCTATAAGAATTTATAGGTACATTAAATTAGTGTATACCTACACTATAGTATGATAAATATATTAAATATGTCACCACACACAACCAAGCAAACTATTGTTACTTATTGCATATTATGTACAATTTACATTTTGCCGTTCGACTGATATTATGTTTATGCATACAATACCTATGCTGTAGGTAGTATATTATAATAGTAGTAATCGGTAACGATGACATCAAATTAGAATAAAAATGTTTGATAAATAATATTAGTAATAACAATAAATATGTTTGGGTTTGACTTTAATGTATTGCCTGAAGTATTTATATAAATAATGTAGATTATTTAAGTATAGTTTTAGAGGATTTAAATTTTTGAATAAATTTCGTTAATCTAAAAACTGTATTCTTTACTATTATATGATTAAATTAATATTACAAATGAATGTAATACACGTAAAAAATCACAATATGTCAAAAGATATTGTACGCAAATGCATGTAAAAGACAATTAATAAGAATATCCAACTATCATGAGTTAATGACATACGAAATATATTAATTGAATAGGAAAAACAGTGCTGGATAGGAAATTCGTCGCGATTCGGAAACTGCTTAAATGCTCAAGATTTGACAGTTATCTCCAACTCGAACTGTAGTCGATAGGTTTAGGCGTTAGGTCCCCATGAATAGGATAGGCAGGTATAGCAAGATCGAATCCCGTACCGGGCAACATTAGCGGCGGCGCATACCGTAATATGGCCGCCCTGATTTTTTGCATTTTTTTTCTTTAAATATTTTGTTTAATATTTATTTTGAATAATGTATTTAATGAATACACGATTAAATTTACTTCCGTGTTTACAGTTACTTTTTCTGTAAATTAATAGAATAAATTACAAATTGTAACTCCCGTGTTACGAATGTTGTTAATATTGTATATTCAATACGTAATTGGTATACAATTCAATACAATTTTACTTATGCGCCCACATTGTCCGCGATTCGATGCAATCGGATTGGTTACTTGATTACTTTAGTTGTGTATCATAATTGATTTTTCCCATTGATTGCTGATTACTAAAATTCAACACGCGATTTACCTCTGACTTTTATACGAGCATTTCAACATCCGACTATCGACTTCCGAGGGAACATGACAAAATGTATAAAATATATTTGCACATAACATATTTCGAAATGAGAGTTAATGAAAAGTTCTTATTATTTCACCAATTCCGCCCACAAAGTCCGCGATCCGACGAAGTCGGATTGCCTACCTGGTAGGTTTATTTGCGTGTAAACTGATTTTTATCATAGATAACTGATAAAGTATTTATTATTCAAAAACTAGCTTTGACTTAAAATATTTTACGAACAAAACAGCATCCGCTTAATGATTAAAAAGTCAATAACATTGCTTATAAAACCTTTATTTTATATACATACCAATACAATAAATTAATGGATAAGACTTCTCCCATATAAACAGTTTGTGTTACTGTGAATTAATGATTAATTAATAATACAATTGTCATAGTGCATGCGTTGTACGCTCAATAGTCAATTCATATAATATTTGATCCATGTGCCGACATTGTCTGCGATCCGACGCAGTCGGATTGCCTACCTGGTAGGTATAGTTGCATTGAATTTATTTTCACAAGTGATTACTGATTATTCAACGCTCAAACGACAACATTCGACTTGAACATTTTTTCCTACTTTCTATGGCAGGAGGTTAGACAATCCGCCGTAGCAGATTCCCCAGCCAGGTATCTATTTATACCGGTTGAGGGCTGATAGCTAGACACTCAAAAGTCTACGTCTCAGCTTTCAAAAATTTTTCACTTTCGAAAGAAGACCGCCAAACAACAATCGAACGTCTTATCAATTCTCGACAACACCCACCTTATCATCCCGATAGAAGACCTTGCAGTACCACCAAATCTTCCTTTTTTAAAAACTTTCTGCTTTCAGCTCTTCCATCCGTCCTAGGGTTTTCACTTACACCGAGTTTCACCAGAAGCGAGTTTCACGGGCCGCTAGTCTTATTATATAAAATATAAATGTTGACGCGGCCCGCCGATCGCTGCGCTGTGTGTATTATAGTGTACTGGCCAATCGAAAAATTAGAATTATTTTCCAGACGCGTTATCGCCTTTCGTCGTTATCGGCTTATCGCACCGTTTCGGCTTCGTCGTTTTGTTATTACTGTATATATCGTTTTTTCGAAATTTTTCAACGCTTTTCGACTTTTGAAGCCCTTTTACGCGGATTTAACCGCGTTTTTCGACCTCGCGGTCGTGTTATTCGCGTCCGCCGTGTCGTTTTACTGCCGGTAGTGCGCCCGTTTTTTACGTATTTATATTTTTCGAGTCGCTATCGCGTCGACGGCGACCGACGTTCTCGGCGATTTCGTTTCGCCTTTTTACGTTTTCGTCGCCCCGCTTCGCGATTTTCGAACCGGGGATGGTGTTTTTCAAATAACGCGCGTCTCTTAGACGTTTGTACGCCGATTCCGTCATCAAATCAAACGTCCTAGAGCAGATGAGACATTCAGTGTTGATTTAGTCATGTTCAATACTATATGGTTAAATTACTGTTTTTGAATCAATAAATTGTGTTATATATTTACATTGTCTTATCCTTTGCTCAACCCTACTCCATTAGATTAATATTTTACCTCGGGCTGTGCTGGGTGGAACAGAAGTGTTTGTCGACGATAAAGGTCTATTCGCACAGTACAGTATTATTGTACTTTTATGGACAGTATAATATTAAAAATCAATAAATATAAGTGATTTAAAACTACAGAGGTAAATTGTTTTATTTGAGTTGGTAATATTTATATATGTATACAACTCCAGATAATTACATCCGATCAAATGTATATATTATATTGACAGTACAAACAACTGTTGCAGGCTAAATTAAAAACATACTGAAAATGTTAGACCGTTTTAAGCTAATAGTTTTTTAGTGAGTTTTTGAGTTAAGGTAGTTGATCAGTAGTTATATACATACACTATACATAAACTACTTCTTCAAGGTAATATTTAATACTGACGTTCAACTAAACTTTTATAAAGAGTAATGTGTACTATACAGTACTACACAATATGTATGCAAACTCATATGGTGATAATATTATATTATACAATTGATTATACCTATCCTAATTGATTATATCTATCTAATAAATCTAATAAAATAAAAACTTAAATTTATGTATTGATGTGTATCGTGAACATATTAATATTTATTTTTATTTGTAATTCTAATTTTTTTCAGTAAAAAATATTTAATACTAAACATCATATAACAGTATTAATCAGAAACTTTACATTCAATTTATAATATAAATATTTAATCAAATATAATATTAATAATAACAGAAAATAAGTTTGAGTTTGACTATAAATTATAGTTTTTAAAAAAATTATACTGAATATAGGTACATGTATAATATTACAGGATTTAAAATATTGAGTAAATCAAAAATATTGTTAAACAGATACCTACCTAATTATACGTAATACATCTATTTGTAATTAAAATATATTGTAATATTTTAAGAAGCATTTGTTTAATGTATTTTGATAATAATATGGAATTATATTGATAGGTGTGGACATTAATATTTAATATTGTATGATAAATATATGTCATCATACACATAAAAAATGACAATACAAACAAATATTCTGGACAAACACATAAAAAACAAAATTAATATGAATATCCGAGTCTCATTATACATGAAATATACGAATTGCATAAGAAAAACGGTGCTTAACACAAAATCCGTCGCGGATCGGAAACGGTTTAAATCCTCGAGATTTGACAGATTTCAACATCTAGAACTGTAGTCGATAGGTGTTAGGCGTAGGTCCCCATGATTAGGTAGGCAGGTTCGAATCTCGCTCCGGCGAAAATGGCGGCGGCGCATACCGTATCCCGGCCGCCCGGATTTTTTGCATTTTTTTTTCTCGATTTTTTTTAATTTATTGGAATAGTTTAAAATAATAATTTGACATCACACCACAAACAGTGTATGCATTTCCATTTTTTAATTATTCACATGACATCATAATTATACAATATCATATATATGTTCTACTACTACACTTCATAGATCATAGCATCATTTAATTAAAATGTACGAGTACCTACAACTTTTTATTTAACCCTATATAATATTATATGCTACAAATCCTAACTATATGGTGGTACATATATGTATATATGGGAAATATTAAGATCAAATAATTAATTTTGATGTATTATTATCACGACCACTCAGGTTTTTTTCGATTTATTTCAAAATCAATCATTATTGTGTGTATTATATATTTATTATTTATTATTTTATATTTATTTAATACTTTATTTATATATATATAAAAGCACCGGGGCTTTGTTATTCAAACGGCTCAAAGGTCATCTTTAGGTCTTTATTTTAACTGTACATATCTTTGAATGTACGAAGTTGTGATTTGATTACTATATAATATGTTGATGCACGCGAACCATAGTATAGATAGATAAATATATGATATCTATGCGTAGAACATAATGGTGGTGGAGTGGGGTTGAGAACCTCTAACGTCGGAGGACCGTGGCCGTGTAATCCAACTTTAGGCTGTAGCCAACCTTTGTGAAATACGCATTACGCTTTTGTTTATTGCATAGTTATTCACAATTACCTATTCATTTTATATTTATTTTTATATAATAAGATAATAGGATAAGAAGAAGAAGACATACATTGACTTTTACTTAGTTTTTTTCTTTTCCTTGGAAAATTTTGATATCGGTGAGTACAAGTCTTTTTCGATGTTTTATTAAAATTTTGTTCGTATGCGTTTATATACCTACGCAAGATCGTAGTTAGATGTGAACGTAATTTCGTCCTTTTGTGGCGTCCTTTATGTTTATACCGACAAGACTATGCTGTATTATATTATACTACTATACTATGTGGGACGGATGTTGTTGACGCGCAGTTATTGTATATAGGTACTTTGTATTCTGTACATCTGTTTGTATAGCTTTTACATATTTTTTATGAGTTCGCTCTTCGGGCTCTTCGGTATGTCAGTTTTTATTATTATTATAATAAGTATATATATATTTTTATTTTATAATATAAGTAAGTATATAATATATTTCTATAAGTAAATAGTTTATTTCTATAAATAACACAACGCACGGAATTACCAGTGTTGCTGATATCACCAACGGGCATTGATAATATAACATAATAAATATTAATATTCATTACATCATTCGTGTTCCGCACGATGCCGCAGTATACCTACAATATACATCACATTAAAAATTATTATGAAAATAATATATACACGATTCGATGTGTTCAATGTTTTTTATTAAATATATTTGGGTGTTAATTTGGTAATAAAACAATGCTTTTTAGGTCATTCATAATGGTCAGACAGTGTGTTATGTGCGGTGACGTTAGTGCTTTTGCCGGAGTTTCTTTACACAGGTATCTTTATATACATATAAGTATATAAATATATATATATATTTTATTTAATAATATATTAACCATAATATTCAACTTCAGATTTCCGCTGGATGCTGCACGTAGACTTCAGTGGGTACAATTTGTGGAAAACAACGGTTTTGCAGTTCGACTTCACTCTTCAATCTGTTCACGACATTTTGATCCAGTCCACTACCTTGGCGGCCAACGCCGTCGTCTGGATGCCACAGCAATACCATCCATAGTGAGTTTATTTATTAAATTAAAATTACTACTATTAATGACAGACTACAATGATGTGATTCTGTAAGACCAAATAATTATTTCAACGTTGATCTTATTTTTTAATTATATCTTTAAAACTTTAAAATAATATAGGTATGTCATCATTTGAACAGAGTAATTCAATTAAATACATTTTTTAAACAAACACTTTTATAATACATATCATAAATTAACATCATTCTAACATCTATATATACCACCTATAAGTAATTTTTTTTTAAATAGTGTCCATTGATCCTTCTATTGTATAGTAATAATTACATATAAATATATGTCTCCAGATAACTTTTTTTAACATTATTATTTATGCTTAGTAGATTTTGCTTATAAAATGTGCTTAACATATCAAACATTTTTGTTCTAACCAACACAGATAAACATCATTATATAATAAAAATATACAATTTAGGCTCTATGTGGGAATATGTGGGCAATTTATTGGTCTTGTAAATTTCATACGAATCCTTATATAGTGTAGTATTCATAATTTGAATGATTCAAGTAGCCATGTTGAACACATACATTATTAATCTTATATAATTTATTATATATAATATATATATTTTTTTTATACTATGTTGGACAATAATTACATAATGCAGTGAGTTTCAACTATTTTAAAAAACAGTTGTTTTTACATTAAGCATACTATTGAAAATTGGGTCTTCTCTACACGTGATCATGATAATAATTGATTTATTTTATAATTAGATATTTAAATTGACTACTGTGTGATGATTCTATAGGTAGTGGAACAGCGGCCGGCAGATGACTTAGAACAAGTTGAACAAGTGGAAATTATTGAAGTGCACATGGTGGATGAAAATGATATAGAAGTTGTTGAAGTGCACGTGGACGATGAAAATGAAATTGTAGAAATCCAGGTGGATGACGTGATGGACGACAATGATGTAGAAGTTATTGTAGTCCAGATGGATGACGTAATAGACGACAATGGTATAGAAGTAATTGAAGTCCCTATGGAACAGGTACCAGATATTGGGAATGCTGGTGTTCTTAACATTATACCTCCTAATGACAATGAACAGGTCAGTAAACATTTCATATATTTTATTAAATATTGATGATAGCCATTTTAGACAATACAATTGAATTATTTAAATTACAGGTAGAACCAATTCATCAGGTTGTTCCAGTCGTTCAACCTAGAGCACGTGTGCCATTAATAGACCGTCCGGCTGGCATTCAGCACCCATTACCAGATCAGCATCACATAGGCGGGTTACACACAATGTGCAGGCATTGTGTCGCACGTCACTTTGCATGCGAATGTACCACATTGGGTCATTTTTCAACGTGTTGTAATAACGGGCTGGTAGCTGTTTCAGGACGGCGTGAGTTGAGAGAACCACCAGAGTTATTAAAGAGGTTGTTAGTTGAAGATTCAACAGATGCTGTACATTTTCGAAAAGAAATTCGTCGGTACAACAATACTCTGGCATTTGCTGCGTTCTCCAGTGACCTCAGCCAAAGACAATTGCCACCAGGTCGAGGGCCTAATGTCTTCACTGTTCACGGGCAGGCATATCGCACCATTAGTAATGACTTAATCGTAAATGAACCTATGCAACGGAGACACTGTCAGCTATACTTCCTTGAATCTGGTGAGGCAAATACGATTCGCCGACAACAACAGCAACAACAACCAGCAGCACATCGTCTAAGAGACGGGTTGCTTGCAGACTTGGACGGCATGTTACGGGCCATCAATCCATTTGCCCGAGCTTTTCAGTAATATTAAAATTTGATTATATTATATACCTACCTTTATTTTGTTTCTATTATTCATTGCATAAATTTTTAAGGTATGAACAAAACATACCTTTTTTATAGTTAATTATAATAATATGCAGATCATCATTCACACACACAATGCACTTGATTTAATGTGTTTAAACTCACTAATTTTTTCTTATACATATTCACTTATGCATTGCACTTCTCATGATATTTAAAATTGTTGTACATTATATTATTAATTATTGTTATTATTAGAATTACTATTGATGATACATTGATGTATGGCAAACAATATTTTATTTGTTACATATAATAGCAAAAAAATTGATTATTATTACATAGAACAAATAAATTACTCATTAAATGCATTACAGGCATTACAGTATTTTATAATAATAAAATTAGTTAGAAATATAATATCAAAAGTTCTATGTGTGACAATAAAAGAAATTAATTTGGATATCATGAGGAGTGCAATGCATAAGTGAATATGTATATAAAAAAAAATTAATGAGTTTAAACGCATTAAATCAAGTGCACACTGTTCTGTGTGTGTGAATGGTGATCTGCATGTATTATAATGATTAACTATAAAAAAGGTAATTTTTGTTTGGTTTTTGAATAATAATAATTTAATAATTTAAAAAAAAAACATAAAGTAAGGTAATAATTCATTGATTGAACTCAAGTGCAGATCAAAGTAACAATTTTATAACTTAATAATGGGAAATGAAGTTTGTATGTCGTGTAACAATAAATATTATAAATATTTTAAAGATCATAAGTAGAATGCAAATGACCATTTTTTATTTGTAATTCATTATTTAGTATTAGGTAAACTTCATGTATTGCCCCTACTTAGAGCTAATAATAATATAAATTCACTGTCATCATGTATTGTATACATATCATATTATTATATATGTACATTGTACACATAAAATTTGTTTTACATCAAACATACAACAGTATTATTTTGCTACAGAAACATGCGAGAAGTTTGGGAAAGTGAACGCGCCAATGCTGGTAATGATCCTCAGTTGCAACCCAGAAGAGTCACCATGCATTTTGTCGCTGACCCAAACAACGACCAGAGGCGATACAATCCACCTCCCCAAACAGTAAACGAAGTGGCGGTCGTGTTCGTTGGTGACGATGGCCAACCGCCAATGAATCTGGATCTGGTTATCTACGACAGGAATCCCATTAATCCACGACGTAGGCAGCAAACTATACCTGCGTGCTCATCGCATACAGATCCAATGCTGTATCCGTTGTTCTTTCCACACGGAGAAATCGGTTGGGATAATCACATGCAACAAGAGGGCAACCGCCGAACCCGTGTTCGCAGTAGGAACTCCATCAGGGAGTTTGTGTGTTATCGTCTGGCAATTAGATATCTCGGGAACAACGACAGGATGCTCGATCAAATAAGTTTATTACATAGAGGTGGTTTCTTATTTCAGCAGTACGTGTGCGATAATTACGTTCGGATGGAAGCTAACAATCTGCGCTATATTAATGAACACCAGAGAGAGCTGTTCGCTGAATCGTATCAGGGACTTGTGGATCACATAAACCAACAGCTCCGCCTCGACATACCCATTGCCGTCGGCCGTAGGATGATTTTGCCGTCGTCGTTCGTCGGAGGCCCCCGATACATGAAACAAAGTTATCACGACGCTATGGCTGTAGTGCGTAAGTATGGTAAACCCGACCTTTTCATAACATTTACGTGTAACCCTAGGTGGCCAGAAATTGCACAGAACCTAGCGAGATCAACTGCAGCTAATGACAGACCTGATCTTGTGGCGAGAGTATTTCATGCCAAACTTAAGCAGCTGATGCGCGACATAACGGTGAACAATATATTTGGGAATGTTGATGCGTATGTTTATACTATCGAGTTTCAGAAACGTGGACTGCCGCACGCTCACATACTTATTATTCTGAGTGAGAACAGTAAGTTGCTCACCGCCGAGGACGTTGACAACGTTGTATGCGCTTTCTTGCCCGACCCGGTGATTGATCGGCGCCTATTCACGAGCGTCACATCACACATGATCCATGGACCATGTGGACCGCTTAATCCCAACAGCCCGTGCATGGTTGACAACAGTTGTTCAAAGGACTACCCCAAACAGTATAGCGATGAAACTGTATACATATCTGACGGCGGTTTTCCCACTTATCGCCGACCAAACAACGGATCTGTGGCCTTTGTCAGACAACACCAGGTTGGTAATGAGTTTGTCGTTCCACACAATCCGTACTTGCTTGCCAAATACGATGCACACATAAATGTTGAGGTGTGCTCTACTGTGAAGAGTGTAATGTATTTGTATAAGTATGTTTACAAGGGACATGACGCGGCTACAATGGAACTATGGAACGGAAATGAAATAGAAAGGTGATTGAATAACATATAATTTTGTTATTATTATTATTATATACACATGTGAATTGATATTATTTAACAAATTATTTGTATACATAGGAATAGATTTTAAATATTAATTTTAACATTAATATGAGTACAAATCTCATGTTTTGATAATACCTAATAATAATGATAATATATATATATTTATATATACTTTTTTAATTTATAAAGTGCATGTAGTGTGTAGTTAAGGTTGGGTTAAACATACATTAGATATTTCAAACATTTAAATTTATACATATACAGTAAATGTTAATGTCATATTAAAAATGAGTGTAATACCTGACCATTATTATTTTAATAATATTTATATAGCAAATTATTATAAATATATACCTATATGATCATATTAATTATTAAAATATAATGGTCAAGTATTACACTCATTTTAAATATAACATTAAAATTTACTGCACATGTATAAATTTAAATGTTTGAAATATCTAATGTATCTTTAAACCAACCTGAACTACACACTGCATGCACTTTATAAATTAAAAAAGAATATATATATTTATATTATCATTATTATTATTATTGTTATTATTAAAACATGACATTTGTACTCATATTAGGTACTGTTAAAATTAATATTTAAAATTTATTCCTACCTATACACATAATTTGTTAAATAATATCAATTCTCATTTATAGTATACATTAATGTATAATAATGAAATACAATCCTATTATAAATGTGTAATATAATAATAATTATTATATTATGTATTACACTAATTCATAATATAACGTTTAATGTCCATGCATTAATTTAAATGTTAGACATATCTAATCTACATTTAAATCAACCTTAAATTCACATTATTTTATAGACCAAGTTATTAATTTAATACAATATGTTGGTTTCAGTTTCATCAATTCACGATACGTCAGTCCACCGGAAGCCGTTTGGAGGTTGTTTGCATATGAAATACATGAAATCAGCCATACAGTTGTTAGACTACCGGTTCACTTGGAAGACTATCATAACGTTTACTTTGAGCCGGGACAGGAACTAGAACGGGTGCAAAATGCCGCCTTAGCAAGAACAAAACTCACAGCATTCTTCGCGCTCAATACGACCGACGTGGATGCTAGACAGTACCTGTACCACGAGATACCGGTACACTATACTTGGAACTCACAACGCAGACGGTGGAATCGACGGAGAAATCAGATGAGTCGCGAGCCCTTGGCTCGGATGTACGTCGTGAACCCACTGGATCGAGACCGTTTCCACTTGCGATTACTACTTTTACACAAGAGAGGGCCGCAATCGTTCCAAGACATGAGGACGGTCGACGGAATCGTACATCCCACCTACACAGCTGCGGCAATCGCCCTGGGACTGTTGGAAGACGACGTAGCGTGGTTGGCCTGCATGACAGAATCGGCGGCGTTGGACTCTCCCCAACAGCTGCGGTATCTATTTGCCACGATATTACTATTTTGTCATCCGTCGAACCCGCTACAGTTATACCAGGTGAACGAAACCAACTTGATGGAAGACTTTAGTCGGCGTTTCCAAAACGATGACCGCGCCAGGGCGGCATGTCTGGACGCTATCGGAGACCTACTTCGTGCACGCGGAAAATCGCTCTCCGATTTCGGTCTGCCCAACCCTGACGTCGCTCTACTGGAACCAGAACCGGACGAGCCAATATTCGATGCAATAGACGCGGCGGCACGCTGGGCACAACAAGTGGACAACATGAATGACGAACAGCGAACGGTATACGAGCGAGTAATGGCAGCCGTCGACGACAACCGCGACGTTCAAAAAGTGTTCTACGTCGACGGACCAGGTGGTACGGGAAAAACAACACTTTACGGATGCCTCATATCGTCGCTTCGCAACCGAGGGCGATCGGTGTTGTGTGTGGCGTTCACCGGGATCGCGGCATCGCTCATGGACGGCGGCATGACGGTACATTCGACTTTCGGATTGCCGTTGGAAACGTTGACCGTCCAATCCACTTCGAGCATCACCATGCAGTCTGAACGCGCGCAGAGGATACGTGACGCTTCGCTCATCGTGTGGGACGAAGCTCCCATGTCACCCGGGCTGCAACTCACGGTAGTCGATCGCTTGCTAAAGGACCTGATGGGATCGCAACTACCGTTCGGTGGTAAACCATTTCTGTTCGCGGGCGACTTCAGACAAATATTGCCCGTCGTCCGCAGGGGGAATAGAAGCACCATTGTCATGTCGTCGATCAAACAAAACTCATTGTGGAACGATTTTGAGAAGTTTCAACTGACGCAAAATATGAGAGCCAACAACGACGTCGACTTCGCGGCATGGTTACTTCAACTCGGTAATGGTGAACTACCGACAGTAGACGGTGTTCCGGACACAGTCGAAATACCACGGGAATTGGTATGCGACGTTAATCAATTGATTGATTTTGTTTACCCGCAACAAATGTCGTTGGCCAACATCGACGATTTTGCTCGCAAAATCATTTTATGCCCCCGGAACGATGAATGCAGACAGATCAATCGCGACGTCCTCCAACGTGTTGTAGGCAACGAAAGGACCTACAGCGCCATAGATACCGTGGCGGACGACGATCCCGACGAAGTGGCCAATTATCCGACAGAGTTCCTCAATTCTCTGGAACCGAGCGGACTGCCTCCGTACAACTTGACGCTCAAGGTCGGTTCGATCGTCATGTTGCTAAGGAATCTTGATTCTAGGAGACAGCTGTGCAACGGTACTAGGTTGGTGGTCACCGAACTGCGGCAACACAACTTTAAAGCCAGGATGTTGCCCGGCACTGGCGTTGCACAGGACGACATCATCATACCAACGATACCGATGACTTCAAGTGCAGAAGACGATTTACCTTTTCAAATGAAACGGGTACAATTCCCTGTACGGCTATCGTTTGCAATGACAATCAACAAGTCGCAGGGTCAAACGTTTGATCGAGTTGGAATACTTTTACCGTCGCCTGTGTTCACGCACGGACAGCTGTATGTTGCGTTTTCACGAGTGAGGAATGCACAATCGGTTAGAATCGGCATGTTTGCTGATGGCAATGGTCGATTTGTCACTAAAAACATTGTGTACAGGGAAGTTTTGTAACACTGTTATAGAAGATGCATTTTTAATCCAACACTGATGTTTGCTATTGATGGGTACTACATAAGCCTTCGGATCTATGTAAGCTTTGGTTCTATGTGAGCTTTTAGTTCTATGTGAGCTTTTGGTTCTATGTGAGCTTTTGTTCTAGGTAAGTTTAAGTTTTAGTTGAATTTAGTGGTATCACAAAACAAACGTTTCTTAATCTATTAGTTTTAATAACACTTCATTACATTTCGCTAAGTTCAGGTTAATTGTTACAAAGAAATATGTTTTGTGCCACTGACTCGGATCTATGTGACCGATGTGGAGAGAAAGTTTGACAACCTCCACGTGGTTCTCTCTGGATGCAAATACACTGTAAATTGTATTTGTAACTAATGTCAAACATTTGATTAAAATTTTGAAAGATAGATTAATAAACACATAAACATTTACAGCATATCTTTTCGAATATATAAAATATATAATATATATATGTATAAATAATACAATTTATGTGTAATTCTATTGTAATAGCTATTATTGTAATGTTTTGTATGAATTTATTTTTTAATATCTAATATATTGTTTTATTTATTTTATTTTATGATTATTATAATATTATAGTAGAAAAAAATAAAGTATCATTATATTTGACAAGTGTTTGTTTACATAAATAATATGTATCAATAACGTTTAAACAATAATTAATTACAATGTTGATACGAAACTTTTAATATATTCGTATATATAACAATATTATGATAAGATTTTTTTATTTATTCCTTTAATACTACATATGATAAAGGTGTAACAATACACAAATTAAAGTACATCTTAATACTAAAAAGATTTTATTCCACAACTCTAAATAAGTACCTAACTACAACAATTTTAATAACTTAGTTAACTACAACTAAGTTAATTGTGTCAATTGTCAACAAAATTTTTGATACATTTTGTTTAACAAAACTCCAGTCCAATGCGCACCCAAAAATGCAATTACCACTAAACGACATACTTATTTTAGTACTACTATGTTTTATATATTGGTATATTTCAGACTCATGTTATTTTCATAAAACTACCACTTTAAAGTAAAATGCGATTTACACTAAACTACTACAATGTTTAGCACAATAACATTATCAGCTGTAACTAAACAACGCAATATTATTATATCAGCTCTCACAAGCCTTTGCCTAACAAAATTGATTATATAATTATAGTAGGAATAAGTATAGGAATTCCATTAAAATATTTACAAAAAAAAAAAAAAACTATATATATAGTGAAAACAAATTTATTGGCCTGAAAAAGAAAAAATAAATTAAATATACAAACATAATATAACGCGGTATTACACAAACAGTGTCCATTGAAACTTACAATCTTCAAATGTATTTGTATTCATCACCTAAAAATTATATAATTGTTAAAACTAAAATTTTGGTACAAATAAAATAGCATTAGGTAGCTACTTACATCGCCAGACACAGTGGCCACTTCCACCAAGTCTGCAAGTTGAGACATTTCCTCTTGATCTTGGTCGGCCTGCTGTATCGGTTGCCGCCACCGCAGCTTTTCCCGCCGATCCTGCAAGAGCAGCTGCTGCTGTTGAGATCTGTGCAGCTGTTCTAGCCACAACTGCTCTTGCTGCTGCTGCTCTAGCCCAGGCTGCTGCTCTCGCCCCCGCCGCTGTTCTTGCCGCTCTCGCCCCCGCTGCTGCTCTTGCAGCTCTCGCCCCGGCCGCTGCTCTTGCCGCTCTCGCCCCCGCCGCTGCTCTTGCCGCTCTCGCCCCCGCCGATGCTCTTGCCGCTCTCGCCCCGGCCGCTGATCTTGCCGCTCTCGCCCCGGCCGCTGATCTTGCCGCTCTCGCCCCCGCCGCTGCTCTTGCCGCTCTCGCCCCCGCCGCTCTCGCCCCCGCCACTGCTCTTGCTGTTCTCGCCGCTGCTCTTGCCGCCGCTGCTCCTGCTCCTGCCGCCGTACTTCCCGGCGCCGGTCTTGTAGCTGCAGATTTGGTCTGCGCCTTGGCGTGATCGGGGCTTTATAATATAGTATATACATTATTTAAATACACATATTCTAAGTGATTTTACATAACAAACAACGTATAGCTAATACTCACCCGAGCAATCTTGCAGCATATGGAATTTGCTGTGGCACCTATAGCATCCTGAAACATAAACAGTAACACATTACATATAGATACCTAATAAATATTATATATATATATTAGTGAACATTTACAAGTTAATCGTACTATTATTATTATCTACTCACTTCTACCATTCCTGTTTATTTGGTTTACAGGTCGCGGTTGGTGGTGAGGTTCAGTTGAAGTGAATGTCACCTGAGCACCACTATAAAAATAATTATGAAACACACTCATGGTTTGTTCTGTAACTGCTATGAAAAACAATAATAATAAGAATATTTTAATAACTAATTTACACATAGGCATTATAGGATACGATAGTCCGTGGTTAAGTTTCAATAAATGAATACACGTCATACACAAGATCGAATTCACACGTGTATGTGAAACGATATACGGCTAAACACAAACTTCAGCGAGGGGGTTTTGAAATATTTTACAGTTACTAAGAATATACATATATTATACAATAATTATCTTAGCTGTAGTAGAATAGAATATATATATATATATATATTATATTACATATAACATAGACAATTGTTAACTCATCTAATTATTACAATTTATTAGAAATAAAAAATATGATTTTGTGGAACGATAAAAAAAGTTACGTTACACATTGAACGAGTGCCAACGTTTTTACGAAAAAAATTTAAAAATAAGCAAACGCGCAGACAGTTCAATAACTTATTAACATTTTATCTAGGCTACAATAAAATATATCAACTTTAGCATATTGTACAGCGATTATATATATAGGTAATTGTAAGGTATGTGTCGAAAAGGGAATTGACATCTACTGTATAATGTAATCAATTACAAATGTATATAAGCACAAACTTTTTTTTTAGGACGAATTTGTGTTTGACGATTAAATATATATTATTACTACTAAGATTTAGCCTAAAATAAAATACTGACCACGAGGTTCGTAACACCGTAGTTCAACAATCGTAAACGTATTATAAATGACATACGAATTTATTATTCTTAAAAAAAGTTCGTGCTTATATACATTTCTAATTTATTACATTATACACATCAGATTTTCAGCATGCATGATATAAAAAATAAAAAATAAATTTAATCAAATAATATACCTATTCGTAACGCTCAACATGGAAAATCATAATATATAATGTAATACTTTACAGAAAATTAAACAATATCCTCTCACAGAATGAAAATTTTAACAATTCGAACATTGACCACGAGGTTCGTAACACCGTAGTTCAACAATCGTAAACGTATTATAAATGACATACGAATTTATTATTCTTAAAAAAAGTTCGTGCTTATATACATTTCTAATTTATTACATTATACACATCAGATTTTCAGCATGCATGATATAAAAAATAAAAAATAAATTTAATCAAATAATATACCTATTCGTAACGCTCAACATGGAAAATCATAATATATAATGTAATATTCTTTGCAGAAAATTAAACAATATCCTCTCACAGAATGAAAATTTTAACAATTCGAACATTGACCACGAGGTTCGTAACACCGTAGTTCAACAATCGTAAACGTATTATAAATGACATACGAATTTATTATTCTTAAAAAAAGTTCGTGCTTATATACATTTCTAATTTATTACATTATACACATCAGATTTTCAGCATGCATGATATAAAAAATAAAAAATAAATTTAATCAAATAATATACCTATTCGTAACGCTCAACATGGAAAATCATAATATATAATGTAATATTCTTTGCAGAAAATTAAACAATATCCTCTCACAGAATGAAAATTTTAAAAATTCGAACATTGACCACGAGGTTCGTAACACCGTAGTTCAACAATCGTAAACGTATCATAAATGACATACGAATTTATTATTCTTAAAAAAAGTTCGTGCTTATATACATTTCTAATTTATTACATTATACACATCAGATTTTCAGCATGCATGATATAAAAAATAAAAAATAAATTTAATCAAATAATATACCTATTCGTAACGCTCAACATGGAAAATCATAATATATAATGTAATATTCTTTACAGAAAATTAAACAATATCCTCTCACAGAATGAAAATTTTAACAATTCGAACATTGACCACGAGGTTCGTAACACCGTAGTTCAACAATCGTAAACGTATTATAAATGACATACGAATTTATTATTCTTAAAAAAAGTTCGTGCTTATATACATTTCTAATTTATTACATTATACACATCAGATTTTCAGCATGCATGATATAAAAAATAAAAAATAAATTTAATCAAATAATATACCTATTCGTAACGCTCAACATCGATAATCATAATATATAATGTAATATTCTTTGCAGAAAATTAAACAATATCCTCTCACAGAATGAAAATTTTAACAATTCGAACATTGACCACGAGGTTCGTAACACCGTAGTTCAACAATCGTAAACGTATTATAAATGACATACGAATTTATTATTCTTAAAAAAAGTTCGTGCTTATATACATTTCTAATTTATTACATTATACACATCAGATTTTCAGCATGCATGATATAAAAAATAAAAAATAAATTTAATCAAATAATATACCTATTCGTAACGCTCAACATGGAAAATCATAATATATAATGTAATATTCTTTGCAGAAAATTAAACAATATCCTCTCACAGAATGAAAATTTTAAAAATTCGAACATTGACCACGAGGTTCGTAACACCGTAGTTCAACAATCGTAAACGTATTATAAATGACATACGAATTTATTATTCTTAAAAAAAGTTCGTGCTTATATACATTTCTAATTTATTACATTATACACATCAGATTTTCAGCATGCATGATATAAAAAATAAAAAATAAATTTAATCAAATAATATACCTATTCGTAACGCTCAACATGGAAAATCATAATATATAATGTAATATTCTTTACAGAAAATTAAACAATATCCTCTCACTGAATGAAAATTTCAAAAACTTTTTAAAAACTTTACCACTGACCACGAGGCCCGTAATACCATAGTTCAACAATTATTACATATTTTAGAGGAAGGTACTTACCAATTGGTGTCCGGAACTTAAGTGAAATATACGGCAACCAGTGAACCGATGTTCGCAATTAATTTCCCCACTTTTATCGATTGGAAGTTAAATAGATCTTATGATAATCAATAAAGCTTTCATGTGACAAACGTCCGGAAACCCCCTCGATAATACAACTTATTAAATATATATAGATCAACGGTTTGACCTTACCATCATGATAGATATTTTACACTATACACCGATTAGATAATATTGATTTAAACAATCTATACTATATTACAACTACTAATATACCACTATTATATGTATGTATCATTATAATGTATTATACTTAGGTATATATTTAAGTTAAACATTTCAGATAGGTATCACAAATACATAGTAATAATGTAGATACTATAAAAACCAATATACTTACAAGATAATTATTATAATATTACAATAACATCTTCGAAAAATTTTAATTCAATTTGATACAAACACCACTGAAAAATTAAACATTGTTTGGTGGTTGAAAAAATGTATACTTAAGTATTACTTACATTGCTTAACCTAATTAAAGACAGTAATATGTATATTTATTATGTAGATACTATGACAGAATAATGTTTCTCTACTGTGAATATATAATAATAATATAATATAATAATATTTTAATGCACATTGATACACTTTTAATATCATTTAATAATAATTAAACATCACGTTATATATATATAATAATACATATGATTTTTCACCTATGCGCTCTCATTGTCCGCGATCCAACGTAGTCGGATTGCCTACCTAGAAGGTTTAGCATAGCTATCGTTTAAATTAATTTTCACTATTGATTATATTGATTATTAATTAACATTTAAACATGCGATTTTACATTAACATTTTAATGACTTTTAACGCCGATATATATATATGGGCATATGGCACCAAACTTTTGGCGTAGGAGGTACGACAATTCGCCGTAGGCGGATTGCATTGTCGGGTATTGATTTTACACCAGTTGATGACCAACGACTAGACACATAAACCAAGGTTTCAACATTTTTACGTACCGAACACAATCTGACTATTGAAAACCGGTGGCCTGTGAAATAATATACCGAAATTCATTTTTTATTTCACTTATCGCGCTCACATTGTCTGGGATCCGACGCAGTCGGATCGCCTACCTGGTAGATTCATTTGTGCAGTGTTAATTAAATTATACACAGGTTGATGATTGACAGCTAGACACTCAAATCATTAATTTAACCTTTTCACTTAAAATACATACAGCAACATACTTTCGACGTCAGGAGATAGGACATTGTCAAGTATCGTTTTACACTGATTGATGATCAACGATTGATGATCAACGACTAGACACTCAAAACAAAGATTTGACTTCCACATTTTTACGTGCCGAACAACACCTGACTAATGACAACCGGTGGCACGTGAAAAGTGAAATAATATACAGTAATTTGAGTATTCAAAATTGTTATTTGACATATTGCACGCACATTGTCCGCGATCCGATGTAGTAGGATCGCCTACCTGGTAGTTTTATTTGTGCAGTGTAAATTAAATTACACAGGTTGATGATTGAAAGCTAGACATTCAAATTCAACTTTTTGGCGTTCAAAACCAAACCGCCAAAATATAAGGCCATCACTTCAGTGGAACCAACTTCGCAAACACCGTTATCACTCACCTTAACACAAAATTTAATTGGTGATTACTAGAATTTCTCCTAAGTCGTGTTTCCGTCCTAGGGTATTCACTTACACCGAGTTTCACCCGAAGCGAGACTCACGGGCCGCTAGTCTTATAGTATAAAACGTGAAGCAGTTCGCCCGTTGTCCGCCCCGGCGCTACCAGTACTTTAGCAGAAAGCCAATCGAAAATTAGAATTTTTTTCCCGACCCGTTATCACCGTTTTCCGTTATCGCGCTATCTCGAAGTCGACGTTTAGTTATTACTGTATATATCGGTTTTCGAAAACTTTTCGACTTTTAACCCCTTTTTTGTAATTTTTTTGGCGTTTTACGGCCCCGACGTCGTGTTTTTCGAGTACTCCGTGTTTTTTTACGCCCGGTAGAGTGCCCGTTTTCTACGTGTTTGTTTCGTTGCGTTCGCAGTCGTGTTAGCCGAGACGGCCGCCGACCGACGTTCTCGCCGATTTTATTTCGACTTTTTCAGTTTTCGTCTTTCTGATTCACGCTTTCGTCATTGTGATATAATTTATCGCGTACCCCGCGTCCTTTAAACGCCGTACTTTACCGTTTGTACGTGAAATCTGTTAGTGTAATAATTGGACGGAACGATTAGAATCGACGTATGAGGTATACATATATTTCGATTAAATTGCACGATTTTATGTGTGTTATCTTTCTATACGTGTTGTAGGCTTACTGATCGTCGATTCGTGTCAAATACAAGTCGTTTTCGTGCCCTTTGTACACTTTGGTTCCAGACCGTCGACAGTGCTTCATCAGCACTGCAGATTATTTTTTTGGATATCAAACATCGTGACTGTGTGTATTTCTTTAAATATCAAAGTGTATATACTACATAAGTATCTATTATCATATGTGGTAAACGTGTATAGTCAATTGTTGCGGAGCATTGACGTTCTTTTGTTCGCACAGTGTTGATTTACTCATATCATACATTATATAGTTAAATTACTGTTTTGGATTCAATAAATTGCATTTTATCATTTTATTTACTTTGTCTTATCCTTTATAACTCAGCCCTAACACCATTAGACCAATGCTCTACCTCAAGTAGTGCTTTGTTGCACAGAAGTGTTTGTCGACAATGCAGGTTCATTCGCAAAGCACTGTCAGCGTGTACTCCAACAAAGTGTATTGAAACTACACTATGGTTGAATAGTCACTTTTACTCAGATGTATACATATTAACAGCATAAACACATTAAAAACATATGGAAATGTTAATAGTTTATAAATGAGTTGTTGAATTAGAGTAGTTGATTAACTACATACCGTGTGATTCTTACAAGCTGAATAAAAAATAAAGTAATCTAGATATGATACTTAAATTATTATTGTTCAACTCTACATATTATTTAGTATTATGTAATTAAGTAATTTTATGCTACACATAAACACATGCATAAATTATAATAGTAGGTACTACGTGTGTTTGTATACATCTAAAATATGAAACATTTGGTAAGTTCAAAAGAATTAATTAACAACCATAAGTATTTCAAATTATTTTATTTTATTTAATGGCCATCGTGTAAGTTTCAGACAAAAGGTAATTAAATAGTTTTATAAATATTTTAAATTATACAATTGAGTATATTTGCAATCTATACAATATTTAGCTTATTAAAATACATTTCATAAATTTTACTTTTATTGTATAATTGTTTTCTACCTAATAAAACAAAAACAGATAATTATTTATGTGTAGGTATTATTTTATTTTGAATCAAGAACACAATATATAAATTTAAAACGTTAAATTGTATTAAGAATGTTGTTATTATACCTTATGCAAACCATTTACAATGTTCAACGACATTTAACAGTATTATTCATTTATTATTTGCATATTTAATTATAATATAAATAGTTTATAAATTACTTTAATAGTAATTAATTACAAAAAAAAGTTTGAGTTTGACTTTACGTTAAAGGTTCAACTTTTAAAAGTATTATTTTGATCATTGATTCATGATTTTATACGATTTAAAACATTCAATTTGAGGTTTTTATTTATATGATATAATTTAAGCAATATATAACATTTGGTAAGTTCAAAAGTATTAATTAGCAACCATAAGTATTTTAAATTATTTTAATTTAATTTTGTAGCTATCATGTAAGTTTCAGACGTAAGGTAATTAAATAGTTCTTTAGTCTGATTGTAAATATTTTAAATTATACAATTGAGTATAGGTATTTACAATCTATAAAATATTTAATTTTTTAAAATAATTTATCTTCAGTTAAATTTAATGAATTTTTCTATAATTGTATAATTTTTATCTACCTAATAAATCAAAAACTGATAATTAAAATATATTGATGTGTTTATATAAAAATTTTATTTTTGAATCGAGAACACAATTAATAAATTGCAAACATTAATGTTTTGTTAAGAATGTTGTTATCATGTCTTTTGTAAGTATTATTCATTTATTATATGCATATTTAATTAGAATATAAACAATTTATAAATTTATTATATTAATAGTAACAGGTACATGACAAAAAAAAAGTTTGACTATACTTTAAAGGCTTTTAAAAATATTGTATTGATCATTAGTTCATAATTTTATACAATTTAAAACATTGAATACCTCAATTATATTTTTTTATTTACATAATATCTAACACAATACAATATGTATTAATAATAAATATATGTATAAAAAAAATACAAAGAAAAATAATAAATATAAATAATATAATTATACAAATATAAATGGTAATTACACCTATAGCAATATTTTGAATCGCATTTTTTTTTTTTATAAATAAACGCCTCGAAACCATAGGTCATTGGCCTAGAAAAGAACAAAAGTAGTTATATAAATTGCATTTGTAACATGCATTTTGTATAAAATATGGAATTATAGTGATCATGTTCCTATAGGTTATAACAATTTATAGGTATATTAAATAAGTGTATACACTATAGTATGATAAATATATTAAATATGTAATCACACACAACCAAGGTGTTGTGTATTGCTATATATTGCATGTTTTGTACAATTTACATTTTGCCATTCGACTTTGTTATTATGTTTATGCATACAATATGCTATAATAGTAGTAATCAGTCACGATGACATCAAATTAGAATAAAAATGTTTGATAAATAATATTAATAATAACAATAAATAAGTTTGAATTTGACTTTAATGTATTGCCTGAAGTATTTATATTAATAATGTAGACTATTTAAGTATAGTTTTAGAGGATTTAAATTTCTGAATAAATTTGGTTAATCCAAAAATTATATTATTATATTATTAAATTAATATTACAAATGAATGTAATGCACGTAAAAAATTACAATATGTCAAAAGATATTGTTCGCAAATGCATGTAAAAGACAATTAATAAAAATATCCAACTCTCATTACATACGAAATATATTAATTACACAAGAAAAACAGTGCTTAACACTCGAGATTTGACAGAATTTAACAACTCAAACTGTAGTCGATAGGTTTAGGCGTTAGGTCCCCGATGAATAAAATAGGCAGGTATAGCAAGATCGAATCACGCCCCGGCGGTATTAGCGGCGGCGCATGCCGTAACATGGCCGCCTGGATTTTTTGCATTTTTTTTCTCGATTTTTTCAGAAATATTTTGTTTTATATTTGTTATGAATAATGTATATAACAAATACACGATTAAATTTACTTCCGTATTTACAGTTTATTCTTCTGTAAATTAATAGAATAAATTACAAATTGTAACTCCCGTGTTACGAATGTTGTTAATATTGTATATTCAATACATAATATACAATTCAATACAATTTCAACTATCCGCCCACATTGTCCGCGATTCGACGCAATCGGATTGCTTACTTGATTACTTTAGTTGTATATCATAATTGATTTTCCCCGTTGATTGCTGACTACTAAAATTCAACACGCGATTCACCTCTGACTTTTTAACGAGCATATCAACACCCGACTATCGACTTCCGAGGGAACATGACAAAATGTATAAAATATATTTGTACATAACATATTTCGAAATGAGAAATAATGAAAAGTTCTTATTATTTCACCAATTCCGCCCACAAAGTCCGCGATCCGACGAAGTCGGATTGCCTACATGGTAGGTTTATTTGCGTGAAACTGATTGTTACCAATAGATAACTGATAAAGTATTTAACATTCAAAAACTCACTTTGACTTAAAATATTTTACCAACAAAACAGCATCTGCCTAACGATTAAAAGGCAATAACATTGCTTTAAAAAACTTTTACGTTGCACAATTTTTTTATTTTAAATACATACAAATACAATTAATTAATGGATACGATTTACTACCATATAAACAATTTGCTTTACTGTGAATTACTGATTTATTAATAATATCATTGTCATAGTGCATGCGTTGTACACTCAATAGTCAATTGATTTAATATTTGATCCATGTGCCGACATAGTCTGCGATCCGACGCAGTCGGATAGCCTACCTGGTAGTTATAGTTGCATTGAATTTATATTTTCACAAGTGATTACCGATTATTCAACGCTCAAACGACAACATTCGACTTAAACATTTTTTCCTACTTTTGAAGGCAGGTTAGACAATCCGCCGTAGGTGGATTTACCAACCTTATCTATTTATACCAGTTGAGGGCTGATAGCTAGACACTCAAAATTCTACTTCTCAGCTTTCAAAAATTTTTCACTTTCGAAAGAAGACCGCCAAACAAGCGAACGTCTTATCAATTCTCGACAACACCTGCCTTATCATCCCGATAGAAGACTCGCAAGTCGCAGTACCACCAAATCTTCCTTTTTTAAAAACTTTCTGCTTTCAAGCTCTTCCATCCGTCCTAGGGTTTTCACTTACACCGAGTTTCACCCAAAGCGAGTCTCACGGGCCGCTAGTCTTATATTATAAATGCGTAGTAGTTGACCCGTTGTCCGCCGCGGCGCCACCCGTATCCTAAGCGCGTCCAATAGGAAAATTAAATTTTTTTTAAGCCCCGCCCACCGATCGGTGTTCCGAACCGCCGTTTCGTTATCAAGTCATTGTCGTCATTATATCTTTTTTTATTATTAATATTATATTTATTCGTTTTCGCCGTATTCGGTATTCCCGTTACGTTACGTATGTATAAATATTATTTTCTCTTTTTACGTACGTATATGTAAGAATTATATTATTCGTTTTCGTTTAATAAGATATTATATATAATATTATATTATAATATATTATATTTTTTCTTTGTATAATAATACGTATATTATATATAAATTTTTTTTTATCACTGCGATTGTTATCAATTATTATTATATTTCAGTTATTACTATTATTATTTCGAACGTTTTCCGTTTTTCACCGGATTTAAGACTTTTTCACGTTTTTTGGTGCCGTTCTGTCCGCGTTCGTCTCTTTCAAACCCTACGTATACGGTTTCGATTGCGTTCGTGTCAATCGCCATCGCGGTATAAATTACGGCCGCCGAACCACGTTTTTTTTCAATTTTTTTTTCCGTTTCTTGTTTTACGACTGTTCGGTACGTATTCGTGAAGTGTGCCTTTCGAAAGCCGTACACAAATTCGATTCGTGTTATATTATTATTATTTTTATATTTCTGTATAATATATTAACATATTATATTGTAAAAAAGAATGGTGAAACACAATATGTGTATGTATGGAATAATTAGAAAATATTTTAAGAGACTGTGCTATAATGTATCTATTAAGGTCATATAGATCAGGTATACACAGTAATATTTAATTCTTTGAATAAATTTGGTATGTTAAAATAGTGTATATTCTATAGTACTCAGATTAATTACCTAAATGCTCCTATTGTATAATAGTTACTGGTTGCTTGACTAATAAAAAACAATATTTCAATATTTATGTACTAATTTTCTTTTTGAATTAAACACATAATATATTGCAAAGGTTTAATATATGTTTTAGTATCAGCTTTTTTATTATGTTTTTTTAATAATACTTATTAACTACCACTGAGTATGTTAAATTTACTTATGATTAAATAAATAATAATAATCAATAAGTTTTAATTTATGTCCTTGATTGTTTATATTATATTATATTATTGATTTGAGTAAAGATTTAAAATATAATTAAATTTCTATATAGTTTATTATACTGTAAAAAAGATTGGTACCTATCTAATTAAACACATTATGTGAAGGTATGGAATACTTAGATTATATTTTAAGAGACTGTGCTATAATGTATTTATTAAAGCTATATAGACCAGGTATGCACATTAATATTTAATTCTTTGAATAAATAGTGTATATTTTATAGTTTTTTTTCTATACTAAGGATAATAATATATAATACAATAAAAGCATGACATAATACTGTAGATAAATACATTAAAAAGACAATTAATAAGAACATCCAAGCTTCATCAGGGCTTTATGCAAAATTACTAATAACTTTTAAGTTTGAGATAAAAAAATATAACACTTTTACAACATGATGTAGTAATAAATGTATTGTGGATAATTTCACTTACTACACTCACAATACTCATATTGTCTGCGATCCGACGCAGTCGGATTGCCTACCTGAGTGGTTTAGTTACACATAAAGTATATTAAATATTTAGCAAATAAAAATTTCAGATTTCATAATTTGCTCTCACGTAGTCTGCAAATTCGACAGTCGGATTGCCTACCTAAGTGATTTATTTGTGTATAAATCGATTTTCACAAAAGATAATAACATTATACAACATTAACACTTTATTCAACTTCAACTTTTTCCACTACAATACAACATCAAATTTCGACGTTATGAGGTATAACAATCCGCCGTAGGCGGATTGCCCAGCACAACTATCGATTCGCACTGGTTGATGACTAATTGCTAGACACTCAATTACCATTATTTTAAATAGGTATTTATTTTATTCTCATGCAAAAAAGCACCGGGCAAACGATACGATATGTATCCAATCCATAATTGCTCACCTAGGTATCTATTTGTCCCGGACTGATAGCTAAACGCTCAATTACAATTTTTGATATGTTATTTATTTTAACATACAAAAAAGAACCGGGCAGGTGACGGGACACGATATTATATCAAATGATGACTGATAGCTAGACACTCGATTACCATTTTCGGTACACATTTAATCTTTTTAAATTTAAACCAGCTCCGGGCAAGCGTCAATATACAAACTTTTACACCGAATGATAACTTATTACTGATATCTCACACTCATAATAATCAACTCTATAACAATTTTAGTGACCGATTTCTAGACACCCGACTACCATTTCCAACCGAATTTCCCTTGAAACGATTTTCACTCGACCCCCTCGAAGGCGGCTTCTACAAGCCTGGAATCGAGGCACACCAGCCGCTATATATAATATAATATAGTAAAGTACGTTAAATAAGTTGTAATAAATCGTAAAATACGTAACAATGACAAAAAAAAAAAACAAACATAATTAAAAATTTATGTATAAGTTCTTTGTATTTCTAGGATTACTAGGAATAAGCTCCTGACGCTCCTGCTGATCTTCTATCCGTCTTTCTAGATCTTCTATCTATCTTTTTGTACATCCATAAACCTATATGTATTAAAAAGTAGGTTCCAATAAATAGGGATGCGCAAACCACGGCTATATAGATATATCAATTTTTACAATATCGATAATCGATAATATTCCTCCAAAAACAACGATATATTGATATATATTTTTTTCCACAAATGTAATATTACATTTGTAATGTATTGTACGACAGTCGACATCATAGGCGTGCCCAGGAATTTTGTATGGGGTGTACCATGAAGAAAATTCGGCCGCTTTCCCTTATATGGGCCTAAGCAAATCTAACCTAACCTCAATCTAAAAAAGGATAAATTTAATGCAAAACATCAATTCATAAAAATTTATATTGATTAAATGTTGTGCTTCACAAAATGTTGATATATTTTTACAATAAAGTATATTATACCTATATACCTAATGGGTAGTAACCTACATGGCTACATTAGAACATAAAAAATAAAATAAAAATGAAATAAATTTATTTAATTTTAGTTTAGATTTTACTATTTTAGTCAATAATCAATAATTTAATATTTAATTATAAAAAATATTCATATTAATATATATTCATAAAAAAAGTGAGAAAGCTATTGAAAGCGGGTCGTTTTTCGTCATTTTTTCGTGCGTTACGACCAATAAGCGAAAGAAAAATTCACCCAGTACCAAAAGTCCGATTTTAATTTTAAAAACATATTTGAATTCCTTATTCTCTTTTCTAGGTTATGTAGGAAATGGATTTTCGATTTTTTTTTTAAGTAATACTAAAGTAATGTAAATTTTGAAAAAAAAATTATATATAAATATAATTCATTTGTTACTATATAGTAATATTAAACAAAACAAAAAATCCAAAATCCATTTCCTACATAACCTAGTATAGAGAATAAGGAATTCAAATATGTTTTTAAAATTAAAATCGGACTTTTGGTACTGGGTGAATTTTTCTTTCTCTTTTTGGGATTTTCATGTAAATACTTTTTTTATCGTAAAATGTAGTGACATGTGACTGCGCGTATGTACGATACTGATTTCCAAGAATCTTAACCATAGTTTATCTTTAATTACACAAAGCGTTCGGGGAACTCACGCACACTAATGATCAGTTACAACACTCACGGTTACACGTAACTCACAATGTATATCGAATATTGCCTAAATACAACCCCTTAAAAAAGGTTCGCTTTCAACAGCCTTAAATAATTTATCATATAATCATTCGGTATTTATAAATAAATCGCAAAAAAATTATACACAACATTAGCTAATACATATAATAATTTATATTTATTTATAAATACCGAATGAATGAATGATACATTATTTAAATCATTTTCTTACTTTTTTTATGAATATATGTTAATATAAATATTTTTTATAATTAAATATTAAATTATTGATTATTTACTAAAACATTGAAAATACGAGATATTTAAGTGGCGGGCGTCAACTAAACATGTTTGGCGGGGGAATTATTTTCTTGGCGGGGGTCTACTAGACCAGTTCCTAAAAATGTTTTGATTATTCTAAGGTTTAATAATAAACAGTAAATATAAGAAATAAAAATATTATAATGGTAATCTTCTTTGTATAGGGGTCAAAACTTTAAACTCTTCAATAACGCTATTGAAATCTACTAATTTGGTCATTTCTTGCTCAACGAATAAAAATAAAAGTGATTCTAATCGTTCTTGTGACATTGTTGACCGTAGTTTAGATTTGACAATGGATAATTTGGAGAAGGCCCGTTCACAACTACAACTTGTGATTTATTGGTTATTTAAAGTTGTTCATAGCGTTCATACCATCGTCCATCATACATTAACCTTAGCATATTGTCTGTATTATAATTTTTGCTAGAGCGCCTAATTTATTTTCTCTAATTTTTACTATTTGTAGCTTAAAATTTAAAAGAAGTCCCTGAATTAATAAAAGTTGTACAAAAAGCCACGGGCCACGGGGTGTGCCACGGCACACCTGGCACACCCTGTGCGCACGCCTATGGTCGACATGGTTACATAAATACGAATGAATTATTATAATATAATTTATACTTTTGTTATTTTAAAAATATAATATATTTATCATTTATGTTACAAAATATCTACTTTATTATTTTCAGTAATATTAAAATAAATCGACATTATAAAAATATCGATATCATTAAATTATTTGTGCATCCTTACCATCCTTACCCAGTGCTATAATTGCTATAATTACCACTGCTGACTGCTAATAGTAATACTCCAACTCAGTGCCGGCCCTATCGGGGGGCAAGCGGTGCGACTTGCGTTTGTGCGGGGCCCCACAAATTATGTAATACAATTATCACTTAGATTACGTTGGGCCCCCGCAAAATTCTGCACCGGGCCCCGAAAACTATGGGGCCGGCACTGCTCCAACTATGGTTAAAACCATAGTAGTTTCCATAATTCCATCTCCTTATAGTTTTGTCCGTTAAGAAACTGAAACAAGAGTTTGAACAAGAGTTCAATTCAATTGTGAATTTTCAATTTGTAAATTTAAAATTTAACTACAAAAAAGACACATTTAATCGTATGGTTGTAGGACACTTTGTACGGTCACCCGGGAAAAATGAAAACCGCGGACAGTTTGTACTATTTCAGAAAGTACCTAATAAAATGTATATGGCGGACAGTTTGTATACTATTTCAGGTAAACAAAAATATTGAGACATGAAATGTTAGACATAATTATTTGTTATTACAAAACACAGGTAGATAACTATGTTCATACATAAATAATAATAAAAATAATCAGGGATAGGATTTGTAGGCAATAAAAAATTGTAAAATATGGATTTTATTTACCAAAATATGCAAAAATATGCATTGAATTGTTCTAAGATAAATACAATAATATAGTTACAAAAAAAATATTTATTTATTGAAATATATCAGTGATTGGCTGTTTGTCTTAATATAATATAATTGAAAAATAAAATGAAATAATTTAGAAATACAATTTATAATTCACATTTCACATACAATAGTGGAAACTAGAAATATTTTTAATTTTATGTTTGAAAAATTGGAAAATTTATGTTTGACTGCAAATAACCAAGTTTTATACTTTAATCAGCAAGGCTAGAATTAAATACGAAATATTAATATTAAATTATAAATATTAATTACGAAATATATAAAACTCAAGTTTGTTAAGTGTGTTTAAACACTGAACCGAGCCTGATGGTTAAGGGTTGCTTGTTCTCACAAAAGACTACCTAAGGGTAATATTTCAGTAAATTTAATGTTTTAAAAGGCATTATTGTATATACTCGTATTTTTATTTTACTCTGAAGCAGAATATTTCCTTTGCTGTCACTCAAAAATGAATAATCTATATATTGTTCATAAACATTTTGTTTTCAATTTTATTTAAATTACTTATATAAAAATATTGTTTTATATTGTTTTCAAGAAATCATCCTATTACATTAAATCTGCTATTTTCGATTAAAGATCATGTGTTAATAATTAATAATAAACAATTTTGAAACAAAATAAAGTAAAATAGTTCGGTTTTAAGAGAATTGATTTTTGATGAGATTTTTCTGTATTATATGTTTAGTATTATTAGTAGAGTAACGGTTGCCGTCTATCGGTATCGTACATTATTTCTTAAGTAGGGCACCCGCTGCCTAATATGCTGCGAGTGTGAGGAATGGCGAGCGCAGCTGATTGCTGACCTAGGGTTTTAGGCACACGGCCGCGATGTATATAATTATGACCGAGCTAGGCGGTGTGTGAAGCATAGGCGCAAATCACCTAAAAATATCAGGGGGGCTTAAGCACCAAAATTTTTTTGGAGGAAACAGACCAGGTGGTAGTACTATAAGTTATAATCACGGGATTCGGGGTGCTAGCATTAAAATTCAGGGTGCTAAGCACCCTTAGCACCCCTGCGATTTGCGCCTATGGTGTGAAGAGAGTGTGCGACACGGAGACAACAGGAACAACGACTCCGCGACGATCCGACGGCCCCATCAACGATCCACACTCACGGCACGTCATCATCTACCCGGATCGGTAAATCATTTAACACATTTATACATATACTAGTTTATATATATATATATATGCCTATATAATAACTACTATTACTTTTACATAATAATTCTAATGATTCTATAATAATACACGTAATTTATACATTATACCTATGTGCTTTACTTTAATAAGGTAACCCTGATCTCTTAGTATTAATATTACACAGTACACACCGAGGTCGAGTCCGCGAGACCTCGTTAAAATAAACAGAACTTAAATCCGTAGGGTTCGAGAGACGAACGCCCGGTGAAGAGGGGACGTTACAATTGATGGAGGCGCTCGTCCCTGGAGTCCCGATTTTTAGAAATAGTTTTTCTGGAAATTTCGATTCTAATAGGTACACCCCTTGTGTTGTAATATTAATATTTTTAGGTCAGGTGAATCTTATGTAAAGTCTCTGTCATTCCAAATTTCTCTTAATGTACGATAATTTTTAATGGACGATAAATTTTATATTAAACGAAATACGAATAATCAAATTGCAAAAGTAACAAATACAAATATATTATTTTTAAACAAAAATTTCAATTCAGAAATAAATAAAATAAATTTAATAACTCTTTTACGATCAATCGAGGAGAACGATTTGGGAGATTTTTTCGAAAATTCTAAATTTGGGAAAATACCTTTTTCAGTTATATTTGTTAAGCAATTTACACTGTGTACATTATACGAGGTCAAAAGTTTAAGTAAAGAAGAATTTAATAAGCTATCGCCAGTAGAAAAAAAATTTGAATTTATTATTTCACAGAAAACAGTAGCATGGATACATTTGTTAGATAAATCCGAAGTAGTGGGCTTTTAAAAATTTTGTAATATTAATTGTGAAGAATCAGCAACACTGGTAGAGTTAAGAAATCTCGCTAAAGCAGCCGTAAAAATTTTTAGAAGAGAACCTACTAAAAGTAGCGAAGAGAATAAAGAATCTGATGATAGTATAGATCTTACTTTTACAGAAGGCAATTTGTCATTAAATTTAAATAAATGTCTGGTGCACATTTAGGCGTCCATAAAGTATTTAATAAAATAAGATCACGATATCATTGGCCTACTATGCAAAAAGATATTAAAAATTATGCAGTTTCTTGCAAAATATGTCAACAGCGTAAACCAGATAAACGACCACCAGTTGGAAAATTGCAATCAAATAAATTGATAAATGGAGTTCCGTTTCAAGAAATTTATATCGATTATATAGGACCTATGATGGGCTCAAGAGGGTGAAATATATATTAGTTGCTACATGTCGAGCAACAAAATTTTGCTACGCTAAAGCATACAAAAATGCAGATGCTAAATCAACTACACAATTTTTATTAGATTTAATATTAACATACGGGCATACGGCCCACCGAGAATAGTAAGATCTGATAATGGTACGCATTTCACGGCCAAAGTAATTTCACAGTTATTATTAGCGTTAGGAATCCAAAAAAAGGAGGGAATAGCCTATAGACCAACAAGTCAGGGACAAGTAGAAAGGCAAAATCAGGTGATAATAGATATGATAGGTCCATATGTTGCAGAGGGTGAAAAGTGGACCGATGTCTTGCCTGTAGTTTTGCATGCATATAACACAGCCATACACCACTCAACTGTATACACTCCTTTTTATTTAGTACACGGCTACGAACCCATTTCTATTTTCGATATCGCTATTATTCCATCAAATTTAAATCATTCTACTATTATAGAAATACAAAAACTAAATTCAATTCGTGAGAAATTACCAAACATTCTGCAAAAAGCTTTTGAGAAACAGAAATGTTACGCAGACAGAGGAAAAAAATATATAATAGACTTCTATGTAGGCGAGAAAGTTTTGGTAAAAATTAATGTAAGGAAAGATAAATTTGCAGATAGATATGAAGGCAAAATTATTATACAATATTATTATAATTATTATACAATATTGAAAAAAATTAACCCAGTAACATATTTAATTGAAATAGATAAAAATGGAAAAAAAAAACAAGCCGAGAAAAAACATGTTCAACAAATAAAAAAATATTGAGATAGGTCACAAATACAAAGTGTATATAATTATAGTAAATATAACTATTAATTAAATCTGTAAGTGTTAGATAAATAGGTAAAATATTTTTGTATAACTCACTTATTTTAATAAATACAGTGATTGTCCTTAGATTATAAGATTTCTATATATTATTATTAAAATAAGAATTTGACAAGTAAATTAATAAATGTATTTAATTAAGAATATTATAATATTATAATAACAATTTTGAATATCTTACTATAATATATTTTTTATCACGTTGTAAACAATAGTGTTATAGTCGGACAATTTCGATAATAATTAATAACCACTTAATTTCTTAGTATTGTATTGCAATACTAATGAAGTTTTGTCGGCTCAACTTTTTTTGTAAGAAAAAATTGTAAGAGCTAAAGGTAGAGTAATACACCTAGACAATATGGTGTAATATTAATATAAATTAGAGATAATAATATTATTGTAATAATATAAAAAAAAAAAAAAAAAAATTGTAATTGAATAATAATTATTAATAATTTTAATATAGGTATTTTGTTAAAAAACAAAAAAAAATGTAATTGAATAATTTAATTAATAATATAATATATTTTGATGAACAAAAAAAAATTATGTAATAGCAATCATTGTTAAAATTAACATTTAAGGATAAATAATTGTATGCTATTGAAAAAATAAATACCTAAATAAATAAATAATAATAGACAATAATCGGTAAGTACTTACAATTGTTACGTTATTATTACGTAAAAGCGTCCTCTACGGATATGAATGCAGAAGAATGCAGAATGGCCAGAATGATATAATATAAAACAGAGGCATAGATTAAACATAGGGGAGAGTGGTCTACAGAGAGCGGTTAGTGGTTCATCGATGAGACAAGTGAAATAATTTTGTTATGGTTAATAGATAACGGTTGATATTTAGACCAGTAAAAAAAAACACGAATGGATCATATATGCCACGTATGTGTATACTGTATAGGTATCACTGTTGCAAAACATGTTGTGTATATTTTGACTTTTTGAGTATTGTGTTTGATTATGCATTGTGGAGTGGTACAAAAATAAACCACCGAGCGGTAAAATATTATTTTATCGTGGATCGACGACGCTTGATGATTATCACCTTATTATATCTAGATTAAAGACTATCGTTCTATTGAACTAAAAATAACTCATCGAATTATACATTAATCGGAATTTTCGTAATGACTTTCGTAGTTTCGTAGTTTCGTCGTCATTCGGTAATCGGACAATCGGTTTCAATTTACAGTTATAACTGTTATAAGTATAATACCTATCCAGTATTTGTAAATGTGAATATTTTGTAATTATTTATTCCATGTCTCATGCCAGTGGCGTACCGAGGATTTTCGAATGGGGGGGGGACTAAACAAAGTAAATAAAAGTTTGACATCTTATCACTAGCTTCAATAAAGTCTTATAGCTGTTAATTGTAATATTTCATTATTATATACTTTTTATAACATATACATAATATATTAGTGATATATTTAAATAGTAGGAAGTAGGGACTGATTTATTATTATTACAAAATGTACTCCATAACACGGCCAATGGGGGGGGGGGCTGAAGCCCCCTAAGCCCCCCCCCCCCCCTGGATACGCCACTGTCTCATGCGTACATAAATTTATTGCACTGAAAAGTGCTTATGATAAATACTTTTTATTTTTTTTTTGGGGGAGGGGTATAAGTAAAATGTTAAAACATTAATTCATCCCCCCCACAAAGTACCTACTAGATGAATTTTCCTATTCAAAGAGGGGCTGAAGTCAAAATCGGAGCATGATTACTGCTCCAAATGTTGTCGTCACACAAAAAAAAAAAAAAAAAACACACATAGTAAAATCATTAATCAATACATTCTTCACTTCGTTCAGAATCTAAAATAACTAATTTATGGAGTTATTTTATGAATAAAATCCATGCGCCTGTTTTTTGTAGATGAAAAATGTTCGATGACCTAGTCGCAGGCCGCAGTATTAAATAGAAATGAAAATAATATTATAATAATATTATTAGTATATTAATAAATTGTGTTTAAAACACGGACTATTATATGTTTTTTTTTTTTATGTGTCTGTGTACAGCATAACTAGTCGAAATAATGCTTCAATTTCAAACTTAAGGGGTGGTTTCCGATGGCAAAGTGGATATCTTTGGTGCATTATACAGGTGAAAAGTAAAAATTTTCCAACAGTTTTCAAAAAAATCGAGAAAAACAAAAAAAAATGACAGAAAAACGGGAATTTTTACGCACAACCAGTTTTCGACAAAATCGAATTTTTTATTTTACTATAACTCAAAAACTAATCGATGTTAATACTTGAAATTTTCACCAAATGTTTATATTAGCGTTCTCCATACACAGTTAAATTTTCAAAGAATTTTGACTTTTTTTGAGCTATTTATGGACAATTGAAATTTTCAATTTTTCTAAGTACTTTTTTTTTAAATAACGATAAAAAAATTTTGGCCAACCAGAAAATCTTGAAAATTTAATACAAGGTTTCTTATAAGTTGTTCTTAAAGTGATAAAAAAAAATCCGAAATTGTTAGTCACAATTTTTTTTTATAAGTACTTAAAGTTCGAATTTATACGAAATATGTCAAGATTGCGAAAATTTGCAAGTAATTTTGTGGTTAAAAAATCGTAAAATTTTTTTCTTTTATAACTAAGTTTAAAAATTTGATACAAGGTTCTCCATACATTTTTCTTCAAATATTTGTAAAAAAAACTCTACCGGATTCAGACAAAAAATTTTTATGAGTGTTTGAAATTTAAATTTTTACAAAACCGCATTAAATAACGGTTTAACCTCAAACGATTTTTGATATTTGTTGTTATTCAAATAGTATAAGTCGTAGATACTTGAAAATTTCACCAGTTATTTAGATTGGCATTTTCTTTAGGTGATTTGATTTTCAAAATAATTTGACTTTTTTTGAGCTATTTATAGACAATTTAAATTTAATTTTTTTTTTTATAAATTGATAAAAAAAATTTAGCTGGGACAAATTACTTGAAAATTTAATTGAAGGGTCCACATAACTCTCATTCAAAAATTATAAAAATACATACGCACAATTTTTTTTTATTAGCATTTGAAGTTCAAATATTGACAAAAATTTGTCAAAATCATGAATATTTTTCACTATTTGGTAGTTAAAAATTTATAAATATTTTACTATCAAAAGCTAAGAATTGAAAATTTTATACTATGCTGTCCATAAGTTAAGCTTAGAATAATTAAAAAAAAGTTAGAGGATTATTCAATTTAAAAAAATGTATGAGTGTTTAAAGTTTTAATTTTAATTTGAAATCAAAAATACACGTTTAAAATAACGTTTTACTAATAAATAATTTTCAATTTTTGTTATTTTTAAAAAATTACTTGACGTAAGATCGTAAGAACTTTTACTTAAATGTTTGAATTTGTTTCAAAATAGAATATATGACAATATTTAAATATAATATATCCTAAACTGACAAATCATCTTCGTTCAGAATCGTTTTTCGTATACAATGATACCTATCATTGCATTCAAATTTAACCTACCCTAGTCCGAGGTCCATCCCACCCCCTAATGTACAGCAGAGCTATACTCACTTACCTGCTTTTTATTTTATTTTATAGTTATATCTATTAGGTGAGTTGCTATATTCTTAAAAATTAGGTAGTTTTTTACTTCAACTGTAGTTGAAATTATTGAAAAATACTGTTGTTTTTAACTTACTTAAATAAAATAAACCATTATATGTGTAAGAAAAATAGTACTTACTCAGCAGAATCTCCAGTTTCAGCTTTAGGTTTACGGGGTCTACTCTTAGCTTTTTTTGGTGTGTTTCCAGTAGCACTAGCAGTGCTTGATCCATCTTTTTTTTGATTAGCTGTCATAAAATGAGCAAAAATTTCTATTTGTTTGAGAAGATAATCAAACCTCTTTCCACGGTCAGTTTCCTACAAAGTAAAAAAAAAATATTGTTTATAAAAATTGTTAATCATTTATTTTTATTAATTGTTATTACCACTTTAACACCAAATACTTTTCCATCTTTTTCTTTGGATGGGGATACTTCATCTTCAGATCCAGAATTGTTCTAAAAAATTAAATTAAGTTTACAATGATGCAATTGTTATGGCTATTATTATTTTTATTAGTAAAATATTATGATAATTATAACTCAAAAAGCAATTTTTGTTATCTGTTTTCATAAGAATAAAATCAACAAAAATTAATTTTCACTAACTTACAAAAGTTTAATATTTTAAATGTACATGTTAAAAATCACTAAAATAAGCATATGTTAAAACGAGATACTGCTTAGAACAAATAAAACATCCTGGTATATATCTATATGACAGTAGATTAAATATATAATTACAATGAAAATGGTTAAAATGAAATATCTGCTATTTTTAACATACATAAGTCTACAATATTATCATATTTTATTATGTAAATATGAATGTACTAAGTATACATATAGAGGTTTGTACATATACATACATTGTACATGTACAGTATACGAGGTACCTTTTTATAAGCATGTTTCTACAAGTTTTGGAAATTTCAAGTTAATAAAGTTATGTTAATATAGGATAAAAACCTCCCCAACCATGATGCACTGCTAGTTATCTAGTTTATCATCAGATGTAAAAGATTATTTTTAGTGGTATTTCTTCATTTTTCATTGAATACAAGCATTGAATCGAACTGTATACAAGTCATAACTAAGGGAGGGCCTAGCGGACCGGATCCTCCTTCCCCGAAGTTTTTAAAACTAGAAACATTTTAATGGTGAATATAGTTTATTAATTAGTATCCCTTCAAATTATTTTACAGTTACGGCCTTGTATACAAAAAAAAACTTGTTAGCTCAGGAACACAGTTACAATTTGATTATAAATAGTTCATATTATTGTATTGAAGTTAAATGATTAGTAATTTTCCACCAATAATAATAAAATAATAAAGCCATATAGGATGTTTAGTTTATCGTTTACATAAGATACATTTTATTAACTTGCAACTTAAGGTTAGGTTATGTAAGCAAAATATTTTGAAATATTAGTGCAAGCAACACGTTTTATAGTTTATAATTAGATTGTTACCAACTAAGTAATCAGGAAAATAAATTCTTAAAATACTTAAAAAAAAGGACAAAAATGTAATTAGGTACTTAAAGCTCAAAAAAATAAAAGCAGTCTCCTGTAGTATGACAATTGAAAATTCATTATAAAAATTATTGTACATTATGAGATCAGTTATAGTGTCTATACATTTAAATTAAAATATGTTTTTATACTAACACTAGTTTCCATTTTCGAGTTGTTCAAATTGTCTTTTTTGCCAAATGATTTTGTATTCTTAGTCGGCTCGTAATCGTCATCTTCAATTTCCATGTCAGGACTATCCATTTCAATTGTTACACGGTTACCGGAACAATGCTACGATCACACTTCACACGATTTTACCATTAGAATTACGATCATTAATTGTACAAATATCGCATGAAAATTTCTCAAAAAATTCGTGTACGGTATTTCAATACTTACCCTATTCGGTTAAATGTATGCAAATGCAATTAATGTTTATTAAAAATTATTATTGACGATAGATTAACCTGTTAACAAGTAACAACAACTCTATTGGTAATAATCGTTATAACAAAACAATATACTATAGGACGTACACGTACCTCTTCACTACACGATTAAACCGCGAAAATGGAAGCTAGACAATAAAATAAAGAAAAAGAAAAAGTAATCACGATAAATAGCAACGGACCAACGGCATCAGTGATGCCAACACTTGTCATCAAAAAATGGCCGAAAACATGAAAAAAAACTGCTAGATTGTATAGTAAATGGCTAAAAAATTGTATTATATTAAATTTGAAAATTAAAAATGTCAATAATCTTTCATTAATAATTCAAGTTTTTTATCATATTATATACAAAATACAAAACTAAATACATTAAATTAATAATAATACAAATAATAAATATTATACAAATTGGTTATCATCATAGAAAAGAGATTAAATTTATCATTAGTTATCATCATATTCTGAGTCAAAAAAAATAATTTACATCAATTTCTTCTCCCTCACTCAAGGGGTTCATTTCTATATTAATTGTATTGTGTATTTAAAGTTACCTACTCTTATCCTACTCTTAACCTACTCTTACTCTATCGAAAGAGATAAAAGTAACCGGTAACTATACATCACGAATTAAGATATCTTAATTCGTGCTATACATAAACTTCTATACCTACTATTAGAAAAAAGGGTACTATATTTTATAAGCACCATTATAGTAATATCTTAAGGCCCGTTCTTACAATTTCCGGTTAGCGACGTTAGCGTTAAGTTAACGCCGTTAACAGACAATTAACCGGCGGAATTCTACTGGTAATAAAATCTGTTATCAGTCGGTTACCGTTATCTTTATCTATACTAATACTCCACGGACGTTGATCAGTATCAAATTATACGACGTCCGTATTTGATAAAATTAATTAGTGCTAGAAAATGTGGTATTTAAAATTAAATTTGAAAATATTGCTAGAATTGTGGCTACCTGCTAGATGTAATTTTTATTGGCTAGTGGCTCCTTAAAAAATGCTAGTTTTAGCTATTAAATGGCTGACTTGGCAACACTGAACGGCATAATTATTACTATTTACTCGTAACAGTCGTAACATGAGTAAGTCAATAACTACCGTACTAACGTTTCCCGTCCGTGCCGGCCAATAGTAACCATTCTATTGCAGTGCTACCACAACCAATCAAGAGTCCGAACTCTTATGTTGGTGGCCAAACTGCATCCATCCTTTTGTAAAATCACGGTTTAAGATATATTATCTTAGCCCGTGGTTTAAATATATAACCATGAAGTAACTAATAAAAGAATACAGTTTATACAACCGATTATTGTAGTAATGAAGAACTAGAGCATATTATTAATATATAATTTATAATACAAGAGTATTATTAAATATTAAAATACTTATAAAATATATAAATGTGTCATATAGTCATAGAGTAAGCATATAGTCCATGGAAAGCACATTATATATATTTAGTTTTTAGATAACATCTTTTATTAACCAATGTAAATTGAAAAAAAATTTCTAATTTGTTCACCAATTTTTATGTTAATTTAATATTTATTTATTATATTTAAATACATAAATTTTTTTATTATGTAATACTACCAAGGTATATTATATAATTACAGGTATATACCTCCTAAGCATTATCTTCTATACCATTGTTCTGTGTATACTCAATGGTTCTGATTTGACTTTGCTGCTGTTATCAACAATGATAATAATAATCTTAGATCATATACTATGGATGGAGCCACTGCGTATTATAGCAATATAAAAAATTGAAGCCGATATTAGCGACGAGTCACTGAATTAGGTATTCAATATGCGCATGCACGAAGCAATATACGCATGCGCAAGGCAACTCGTCGCATAATTATCCATAGATTTCTATGGTAACCTAACCTCATCGGTGGATAAATATGCGAGAAGTTGCTTTACGCATGCGCATATCGAACACCTAATTCAGAGACTCGTCGCTAATATCGGCTTCAAAATAATACGCAGTGGCTCCATCCATAGTATATGATCTAAGATAATAATGAACTGAAACCACGGAGTCCGTGGTTTAAAATAATAAAAATGTTTAAAGATAATAATCGACAATAACAATAGCGATAACTGATTAGCAACCGACAACGACGAGCGTTACGTCTATACAGTTAATTTTAAAAATAAACACTAATATTTTACTGTATGGACGACGCTGCCGGTCGTCCAGACCTCGCAATAAGATCGCATACACGTATTGCACGCACGCACAGGGCCTGATAAACCAATAGGCTGAGTAAGCTACAGCCTAGGGCGCCAATTGGCCAATGTTAAATTGGGGCGCCACAAAATATTTTTTTAAATTATACTAGGGCGCCAAGCCGCCAAATTAACCCTAGCCTACTGGTGACCAACTCCTTAATCAGGCCCTGCGCACGCACTATGGCAATTGAATTCTAATTGCCTATATTCAACTCCTTAAAAACAATCGGTATCGAATAATTTAATTGATATAACTTTATAAAAATATAATAATTTATAATATGTTTAATTATGTAAAACAGGTAGTCAATCTCTATTGATGAACATATAGTAAAAGTCTAAACTATGATTACAAATAATAGTATCTTTAATTGTGGTCTAAAGTCTAAAGTCTAAACAGTACTTTATGATAGACTATGTCGTCTAGGTAGACACGTACGAAGTCGTCCAGATACCCCCTCAAAACTTCGTTCATAAGTCGTACAAAGGTCATGTGGCTGTTTTTGAGGCCGAAGGGGAGGACTCGAAAGTGGTATAGACCCTGACTCGTCCAGAATGCCGTGTATTTTCGTGCGTTTTGGTTAAGCGGTACTTGCCAGTATCCAGACTTAAGGTCCATAATGCTGAAAATTTTTGCACCTCGCATTTGACGTATCAAAGTATTGAGGTCCGGCATTGGGTAAGCGTCGGACTCAGTGACATCATTGAGCCGTCTATAGTCGATGCACAGTCGGGGCGAGCCGTCTTTCTTTTTTGCTAAGACGACGGGTGTAGCCCACGGGGAGTGCTTTGTTCTACGAGTCCCTGTTGTTTCATATCCCGTATCATGTTGTCTATTGTGGCCTGTTTTGTGCGTGGATAGGCCGATAGGGATATGGTTTGAGCGCTATTGGTGTTTGGTTTTTAAGGAGGATGTCGTGTTCGATTAATCTGGTGCGACCTACCCTACCGCTGAAAACGTCCGCGGATAGTTGCGAATTACGTCGGTGATTTTCGCGCGTGTGTGTGGGTCACCGAATATTAACAAATTATCGATGTCTGGTGTGGGGCGGTGTGTGGTTGTCCGGCCCTTCCAGCACGCCGTTGTCCTCCTATGTGTACCTAAATGAATAGTGCTCGTGGTGTAGTCCCAGGTGACTTCGTTGTTTACGAGAAAGTCGTGACCTAGGAGCATGTCGCAGTATAGGTTTTCCAGAATGGCTGCGGTGAAATTGACTGTAAGGTCTCCTATTCTGGCTTCGAATGCGGCGGTACCACTTGTTAGTGTGGTGTGTCCGTCCGCCATTCGTACGTGAGTGGGTTGTCCGTGTTGTGGTGTGCCATGTGTGTGTGTAATGTTCGGGCTTACATATGATTTTTGTGCTTGGGAGTCGAGTAGTGCTGTTACGAAGCCTGACCTAAATTCGAGCTCGACCGCGAGGGTCGGAATTTTGTCGGGGCATGTAAATAAAAAATAAAAATAAAAATTGTCTAAATATAATAATAAGTAGGTATTAGTCATTAAACTAAAAAAATATTTAAGTGAATAGAAAAGTTTTTTGGTAATCACTTAATAATAATAATAATTATAATCTTCACTAGTTATCTTTAAAATATTTTGAATTTTATGTTATAGTTTATTTCTTCCACGAAATTATTGTTTATAATTAACAAAATTTGTCGTAGACCCAAGGTCTATGACAAAGATGCAATATCTACGTGATCTATTTTGAAATTTTTTTATACATTAAACATAAATTGCAAATGCATATTTTATTTATGTATATTAAAATATGATCTTTATTGATGATAAATCAAATTGCAATCTCAAAAAAAGGTTTTAAAGAAGAAAATATTAAGCATCTATATGTTTCAATGTGAACAATTATTTTTTTTGTTTTAACGAGTTTTTTAATTCTTGGAGTGAGGCTATAGTGTAATGAATGTTGTTTTTCATTAAGAGGGCGTCACACCCGCATGACGTGTTGTCTCTGTCTTACAAGTACGTAACATAGCAAATTTACGCTCAGCAGATCACGTTTAACTCCGTCAGTTTAAAAATTAGAGTGAATCGACCTATTATGAAACTTGATGGTAAGAAAATTATCTGTGTTTGTATGTTGGTTTTTTACGGTAGTTCAATTTTTTAGCAAGTTATGCGTATATAACATAGCATAAATTAAAAATGCTCATAACTCACTTCAAAATTTAATAATCGTAAAAAACCAACATACAAACACAGATAATTATCTTACCATCAAGTTTCATAATAGGTCGATTCACTCAAATTTTTAAACTGACGGAGCTAAACGTGATCTGCTGAGCGTAAATTTGCTATGTTACGTATTTGTTAGACAGAGACAACACATGCGGGTGTGACGTCCTCTTAAGTCGATAAGATGATGCTGATCCAACTTCTCGGAATTAGTTTTTGCTCGAATGAGCTTGCAAGATGACGCCCGCCGCACGGACGCACGGTGACGGAGATATTATGATCAATCCGCAGCAAATTAATTGCGTCCCAAGATCCCTTTTTCATACGAATTGCGTCCCGATAATATTTAACAACTACACTAATTGCGTCCCGGTGATATTTAACAACTATTATACTAATTGCGTCCGATATAAATACATTATTTTCCTTTCCTACAGACTTAGGACTGTTATTAGTAACATTAAATATTATAATATTGCTAAAGTTAGGTTAAAAATATTGTTATTTATCGTTTCGTAATTATGTACATTGTACATCAAAAATATTGTTTTTGTCATTAAATATAAAAATAAAAGAATAAGTAAAAAAATTTCAAAAAATATTAGTTATAATATATAGGTATATGCAAGTTATAAGTTATTATAATATTATTTATGGCTTGGTAAAAATGTGTACGGAATAAGCTCGGCAAGTTCAACCGTCGTCCCCTCCTCTATTGCCTGTACGACAACCGTGGATATCCACCTACGCACTGTACTAAGATTATCATTGATATTACCAAATTGCCAGCACTAAATATATTCTAGAAAATATTATCATTAATACGTTCAAGGGACTGCAGTCGATACGTCGTAGTCGACCGACGGCGTCGCGGCTCAGTTTTGGCGCGGAAACACACTATACGCGCTTCATATTTTCATAAACACTGTGGCACTCAACGTGTTAAAAATAACTATTTTTTTTTTTTTTTCATTATTTGAGGAACGGAAATTTTCCTTCAAGTTCTTTAAAAATAGGAACTCTTTCCCGTTCCTCGTTCCTATATTTTAAATAGAACGCGTTCCGAGCTTCGTTCCTATAAAAGGAACGCGTTCCTTCCCAACACTGATTATCAAAGGTATATTCTGATATCAGATAATCGGGACGCAATTAGTATAGTCGACAGTCGTATAGAAAGCCCGGGACGCAATTAGTATGACACAAATCGCCATTTTTATATCGAGGACGCAATTCGTATTTCGTACCTATGCAGCCGATCAATCTATTCAGGGTATAATCATTGATTATATAAGTACTAATTATAATCTGTACTGCATGATTTTCAAAAAATCAAATAGTCACATTTCAAAAATTATTTTTGTGTTGAAATTATCTTTATTTTATAAAATAACATATATTCTAATATTTTTTTAGATTTAAAAAAATGCATGTGTTTCTCATACGCAGGCTTCATAACTAATAGTGTAAGATTGCGGAGGAACATTGTACACCATCAAAGTATGTAGTCCAAAACTAGAGTTACAAATATAAAACAAAAATCTATTCAACATTTGTTTCGGACGTCGTAATTAAACGCAAAGGAATATTATGTCTTTGATGACGCCAATATAAGGACACCATCACTGTAAATTCAATAAAATTATTAGTTTCAATACGTGTTCGCGCCAAGTGCAGCGCGGTAGATTGGTAAGACTGCGTACGTTGTCCCACTGTTGGCTTGCGATAGTGTTTCTGTTATCAATCGTTATTTGGTGGGCGGCGTGCGACAGTCCGTTATTATTCATGTTTTTGTAGTTTTATTTTAATTTTTATTATGGTTTTGTCCGCTGATTTTTATATTTTTATAATGTATTATTTTTTGTATCGCCTGGTGTGCGGCAGTGTCATCAACTATGGTGCTAAACTTATTATTTTATTGTATCTCGATGACACTGTCCGCACCAAAAGTTATAAAAGGCTGGACGCACCAGCTCTGATCGCCTTTTTTTGATACATTCATCGGTCCGAAGACATCGTTCTTTTTTATTACTACATTATTTTTTCAAAGTTTAAAGCACATGTGCCTATTTTACTCTTCATTCTTTTTTGAATCATCAAGTATTGTTTTCAACTTATTGTCTGGTAAGGTATCGTTCTAAAACAGTCAATCTTCAACTATTATATTATATTTTTCCCTGCAGGGTGGTCATACATTTCCTGTTTGTGGCGCGTTGTCCTGTGAATTATTCGTCAGCGGTTATCTAAAGCGGTCGCACGTGTGCGGTTGTTAATTTGTTATTAGTATTATATATTTTTGTATTATTATTATAAATACATCCCCGGCACGGTCGCGTGGGATAAAATCCACCGCCTAAGGTAACCGCCCGTATTATTAGTGTGAGTACTTTGTTTTATACTAGATTTTATGTTATTTAATTATATTCATTGTGCTAATCAAGCATTAAAAAATCATTGTATTTATATTATATTCAGCATTAAAAAATCATTGTATTTATATTATATTCAGCATTAAAAAATCATTTTATTTATATTATATTCAGCTGTATACTTTGGCCGATTGAGGCATATATTTTTATATTATATTCATTGTGCTAATCAAGCACTTCAATATTTATATTCTGTCATTATTATTCATATTGCTAATCAAGCATCTTAAATAAATTATTCATATTATATTCATCAATTTATATTTATTACATTTATTTATATCATATTATTAATTTATATTGCATTTATTTATTATTTCGATTACATAGTGTGAAAGCGCATTCGGTGTTATTTTTTTATTGTTATATTAACACTGAACACTAGTAGCGCCAACATTTTTGGTGACCTCGACGTGATATGAAAATTAATTTCTAAAGTTACTTTGTCTCATTTGTATTTTCTTTGCTCAGTAGCATGATATCATAACTGTTAACACTGTTTTCATTTGTTTGTATTTGTATATTTTATTGTTCATCAAATTGTACCTGTCAACATGACAAAAGACACACCAGAGGAATTGCGAAGGCTCACAAAAAAACGAATTGCAATTAAAGCATCTGTGGAAGTCATCCGTAACTACATCAGAGATTTTGATCCAAAAACAAAATCCATACGTCAAGTGCAGACTAGGCTGAATAAACTTATAGATTATGGTACATCCTTTGATGAAGTTCAAACAGCAATTGTCGATTTAAACCTTGGTCAAGAAGAAGAATCACTATGTCTTCAATTTGAAGATGCTCATAATACTCTTAGAGCTGACATGGAAGATCTGATTTCAAAACACAGCCCGACAGACTCTTCCAATGTGTCACATTCATCCACTGGAGAAGCATTGAGGTTACCAACAATTCAACCTCCAATGTTCAAGGGGAATCTTGAGGATTGGTCCTCGTTTTTTGACACATTCAATGCACTTTTCCACAACAACACGGCATTAAACGATGTTCAGCGCTTACATTATCTAAAGACTAGTGTGTCAGGTCCTGCCGCGGATATAATCAAAAACTTTTCAATTACTGCGGAAAACTACCAAGTAGCCTATGATGAGTTAGTACGCCAGTATGAAAATAAAGGTCTTACTATACAATCACATATTCGCGCCTTACTTCATTCACCAAAGGTCAACACTGCTTCAGCTGCAGATCTAAGAGGATTGCATCACCATGTGTCATCTCATGTCCGTGCACTTAAGGCTTTGGGGCAGCCAGTGCAGTCATGGGATGCATGGTTGGTAACCCTTATATGTGGGCAATTAGATGCAACAACTGCCGGTGAATGGCAACTCAGGCAGGACACTAAAGAACTTCCAACATATGCAAGCATTGAATCATTTCTTTCCAAACGGGTTGCTGCATATGAAGCTGGTATCATCTCAAACGCAATTGACAAACCAGCAAAGGCAAAACCTGCTGCGCATAATAACAAGGCATTCTTTACACGATCTAGAGGATCAAAATGTCCACTTTGTTCTGCAACTCACAAGCTATATTCATGCGACCAGTTCAACAAAATGCCCATACCAGAAAGACGAAAGACAATCACAAGCCTTATGCTTTGCTACAATTGTTTAAATGCAGGACACAAAGTTGAATCTTGTTACTTTCCTGGTTGCCCAAAATGTGGACTACGCCATAATTCCAAAATACATGATGATAATGGTGTCATTGCAGATTCCCAGTCAGCTGATAATGAACAACACACTGATCAAACCACTCATACTGTATTATTTACTAATCCTGTTGTTCAAGTTACTCAGCCTAGCTCATCTGATGTTGTAATGTTAGCCACAGCAATCATCTACATACGCAATCAGTATGGTCAACAATACAAATGCCGCGCAGTGTTGGACTCCGGGTCTCAATTAAATTTTATTGATCAAAGGTTTGCTAATAGGCTAAGATTAAACCTGTTCAAAAATGATTTCAACATCATTGGTGTGAGCTCCATGTCTTCATCAGCACAGTACCATTCTCAAACAATTATATCATCTTGCCACGGTGCTCATAATTTTAATGTCACTCTGTATGCGCTACCAATCATTGTGCCTTTATTGCCATCAACTGCAGTGAACCGAAGTTTCTTAAGTATTCCTGATCACCTAAAGGCACATTTAGCTGACCCTCAATTTGACATTCCAAGTCCTATAGATGTCCTATTAGGTGCTGATATATTTTTTAGCATTCTTGGATCTGGTAGATGGCCATTGTCCAAACACTCGGGGCTGTATCAAACAGATTTTGGTTGGATAGTTGCTGGAAAGCTTCCCATTCTTTCAGGCAATAATATTTCATCACTCACCGTTCATAGTGACTCTGCCCTTTCATTGTTCACTTCCGGTACTGTTAATAAAAGGAGTGAAGAAATCAAAGCAGAAACTATATTCATGTCTACTTATACTCAAAATGCCATGGGAAGATTTATAGTGAAACTGCCATTGAATCAGGACCCCTCCTGCCTTGGTGACTCCCGAGCGATGGCAAAAAGAAGATTCTTAAACCTGGAGAAGCGCTTGGTGAAAGACTTAGCATTAGCTGAGAGTTACAAGGCTTTCATGAATGAGTACATGGACTTGGGTCATATGGTATTGGCAGACCTAGATTTTAAAGGACCAACATATTACCTGCCACATCATGCTGTTTTTAAGTCAGACAGTTCTACGACCAAGGTTCGTGTAGTGTTTGACGGTTCTGCCACTGCCTCATCTGGTCTGTCATTGAATGACATTCTTATTAAAGGACCCAAGGTGCAGCCCGACTTAGTAAAAATTCTTTGGCGATTCCGAATTCATAATATAGCCATAACAGCCGATGTAGCAAAAATGTACCGGCAAATTCTAGTATCTCCTGAAGATTGCAATTTGCAAAGAGTAATTTATCGTTCCAGTCCTGAAGAAGCATTGCAGGAATATAAATTAACCACCGTCACATATGGTACTAAATCAGCATCTTATTTGGCAACTCGCTGTCTTCATCAGGTTTCGTTGGACACCAACAATAGTTTAATGAAGCGCATCATCTCCCAAGATTTTTATGTCGATGACCTCCTAAGCGGTGGCAAAACAGAAGAGGAGTGTTTTGAAATGCATAACCAGATTCAGCTAGCACTAAACAATGTAGGATTTCCTTTGCGAAAATGGTGTTCTAGCTCGCAATCACTTATGAATCGCTTACCCGATGCAGCAGATGAACCCAACTTCATGGTAAATCTGAATGAGCAAGACATGATTAGCACGCTTGGTTTATTATGGCAACCAATCACTGACACGTTTCATTTTTCTGTGAAGGATTGGTCTCCACCAGCATTCATGACCAAACGAAGTCTCTTATCTGATATAAATAGTATTTATGATCCTATTGGCCTAATTACTCCAGTGCTTATAGTAGGGAAAATATTTTTACAGCAGCTATGGACGTTTAAATTAGGCTGGGATGACATTCTATCCAAAGATTTGCAAGCTAGATGGGCAAAATTTTATGTTGGTTTACAGTCTTTGAAACAATTGAAAATACCCAGAAGGACATTACCAGTTGAACGTACCCGATTAGAAATTCATGGATTTTGCGATGCCTCCCAAGAGGCGTTTGGTTGTTGCATTTACTTTAAGTCTATCTCTACTACAGGTAATGTCAATATCAGCTTATTCACCTCTAAATCCAGAGTGGCGCCTATTCAAGCCTCGACAATCCCTAGGCTTGAGCTATCTGGAGCATTATTACTGGCTGAGTCTTTATCTGATGTATTAGTGGAATTGAATTTGTTAAACATAACTGTATCGCCTTCAAACATATATCTTTGGACGGATTCTACTATTGTCATTTCATGGATATGCAGTAACAGTCTTTTTCAAGTGTATGTTTCAAACCGTTTGGCTCGTATTCATGATTTAACTAAGCCCCACCAATGGTTTTATGTACCCACTTCAGATAATCCTGCTGACTTAATCACAAGAGGTGTAGACGCTAGCTCAATTTCATACTCAAAACTATGGTGGCATGGACCTGAATGGTTAAGTCAAGAAAGTACATCATGGCCTACTACCCCATGTCTAATCAATGAGCTTCCTGAACTCAGACCAGTTAAACTAGTACTAACCACAATTCCGCCTGTAACAAGTTGGATCTCAGAGTCATATTCTAATTGGATGAAGCTATTGCGCATAACAGCTTTAGTAAAAAGATTCATTTTCAATTGCAAGTTCAGTTCCAAGAAAAAGAATCAACCGGTAAACAAAAGAATATTTGGATTTATTTCAAGTCATGAAATACAGTCATCAAAATATTTTTGGCTCTCAAAAGCTCAGTCAGATAGTTTTCCTGATGAGTTAGCTGCACTCAAGGCCAATAAATTAGTTCTGCTTCGAAGCTGTCTAAAGCAGCTGAATCCATTTCTTGACAAATTTGGCTTAATTCGAGTAGGTGGTCGCCTTGCCAATGCCCCTATTGCTGATTCCAAAAAGTACCCAATAGTCCTTCCTTCAAAAGGTGCAATCACAAAATTGATTTTCGAATATGAACACCGCAGACTATTGCACGTGGGACCTCAAGCGTTGCTAGCCCATATTAATAACGAATATTGGCCCATTCGAGGCAGAATAACAGCAAAGTACACAGTATCCAACTGCATTCAGTGTTTCCGTTCACGACCGAAGTTCATTCCACCATTCATGGCACCTCTCCCACGAGAACGTGTTACAGTCGAAAGACCATTCTCTCAGGTTGGGGTGGACTATTGTGGTCCGTTTACCATACGGAGTGGTATACGTAGAATAGTACCTACCAAAGGATATGTTTGCGTTTTTGTATGTCTAGTGACCCGGGCAGTACACTTGGAACTTGTTTCATCCCTAACTGCAGAAGACTTCCTTGCGACATTGACCAGATTTATGTCCAGGCGTGGTCAGTGCGCACGGTTATTCAGTGATAATGGAACAAATTTTGTGGGTGCAAATCGTGAGTTGCTAAGTAAGTTTCGTGAATTTAATAGTAACAACAAAACTCACGAATTCCTCTCAGCTCGAAGTATTACCTGGCAGTTCATTCCGCCCTCCTCCCCGCATTTTGGCGGACTTTGGGAATCAGCTGTGAAGTCTGCGAAAAAACATTTGTATTGCATTTCCAAAGGAGTCAGTATGACATACGATGAGACTACAACCCTCCTATGTGGAATTGAGGCTGTCTTAAATTCCCGCCCGTTGACACCATTATCCACTTCACCATCAGATTTCACTGCCCTTACACCGGGCCATTTCCTTGTCGGAGGACCATTGATGCTTCCACCAGAGTTGGATCTGTCAACAGTCCCTTCCAACAGATTGAGACGTTTTAAATTGATGCAGGCTCAAATGCAACATTTTTGGAAGCGTTGGTCCACTGAATATTTGCCGCAAATCCAAAAGCGAGGAAAATGGACAAAACCCACCAGGAACTTCCAAGTTGGAGATTTAGCAATCTTAAAAGATGATTTACTACCTCCAATTCATTGGCGTTTGGTACGTGTAGTAAATGTGCATCCTGGACTAGACCAAATTGTTAGAGCTGTTACCGTGCGAAATTCCTCTGGTGTGGAATTCAAGCGTCCAGTGGTGAAGCTGGCTCTACTACCCACATCAGCTGACGAAGATTTTGAACCCTTTAAAGTGTAAAGTCTATTGGCTCTATTTCAAATTTGTAAAATGTTTTTCTTTTTTTTACTTATATTTATTTATTTTTATTCATATTCATATCAGAAATGTTGTTCATTCTCATTGTTAACCATATTATGTTCATTTCTAGTCATATCGCAATCATATTATATTATTATTATTGATATTGGAAATATTAATTTGAAAGGCCGATCCTTTCAAAGGGGGGAAGATGTTCGCGCCAAGTGCAGCGCGGTAGATTGGTAAGACTGCGTACGTTGTCCCACTGTTGGCTTGCGATAGTGTTTCTGTTATCAATCGTTATTTGGTGGGCGGCGTGCGACAGTCCGTTATTATTCATGTTTTTGTAGTTTTATTTTAATTTTTATTATGGTTTTGTCCGCTGATTTTTATATTTTTATAATGTATTATTTTTTGTATCGCCTGGTGTGCGGCAGTGTCATCAACTATGGTGCTAAACTTATTATTTTATTGTATCTCGATGACACTGTCCGCACCAAAAGTTATAAAAGGCTGGACGCACCAGCTCTGATCGCCTTTTTTTGATACATTCATCGGTCCGAAGACATCGTTCTTTTTTATTACTACATTATTTTTTCAAAGTTTAAAGCACATGTGCCTATTTTACTCTTCATTCTTTTTTGAATCATCAAGTATTGTTTTCAACTTATTGTCTGGTAAGGTATCGTTCTAAAACAGTCAATCTTCAACTATTATATTATATTTTTCCCTGCAGGGTGGTCATACATTTCCTGTTTGTGGCGCGTTGTCCTGTGAATTATTCGTCAGCGGTTATCTAAAGCGGTCGCACGTGTGCGGTTGTTAATTTGTTATTAGTATTATATATTTTTGTATTATTATTATAAATACATCCCCGGCACGGTCGCGTGGGATAAAATCCACCGCCTAAGGTAACCGCCCGTATTATTAGTGTGAGTACTTTGTTTTATACTAGATTTTATGTTATTTAATTATATTCATTGTGCTAATCAAGCATTAAAAAATCATTGTATTTATATTATATTCAGCATTAAAAAATCATTGTATTTATATTATATTCAGCATTAAAAAATCATTTTATTTATATTATATTCAGCTGTATACTTTGGCCGATTGAGGCATATATTTTTATATTATATTCATTGTGCTAATCAAGCACTTCAATATTTATATTCTGTCATTATTATTCATATTGCTAATCAAGCATCTTAAATAAATTATTCATATTATATTCATCAATTTATATTTATTACATTTATTTATATCATATTATTAATTTATATTGCATTTATTTATTATTTCGATTACATAGTGTGAAAGCGCATTCGGTGTTATTTTTTTATTGTTATATTAACACTGAACGCTAGTAGCGCCAACAATACGTTTATCAGTTTATCACATTTAAAGACATGCGAGTAGGTACCTATTACAGTTGGTAAGATCAAGTTTAATAATCTAAACAATTATTTATTGTATTGCTGGTTTCAGTTGAAATTACAAAGGTGTATTTAAATTAAGACATTACATTAAATTTAAGATTTTAAGTTTCGATCTAAAGCTACAGCAGTTCAGATAGAACCCCACACTTGTATGCTCACACGAACCGCGACACGGTAAACGAATAGACGATTATTATATGGACGATGTGATGGTGCTGCAAATGTATACGACCCCGCAGTATTTGGAACACTTAATCCAACTATAGGAATTTTATTAATTTATTGCATCAAATATAGATATGATTCTCAATTCATTTTTCCTCGTTTTATATTATAATGTACCCATTCAGTGTTGCAGCTTTAGTATTATATACTTAAAACAAAATAATATAATATGATATTATATAGTCGGAAGGTGCGTACCAATAATCGTGTATGAGTGAGGCGGGGGAAAGTGAATGCTGTCCATAATAAGCTATCACGTGTTGTGTCAAAAACATTTTGTGTTCTTAAACAAGCGATCCGAGATAATGGAGTTCGATGCTGCTGTCAATGACATTTTGGCTTACTCGGCACGGTGACCATTAATCCAAAATATTGAAAAGAACAATGCGATGAAATCAATGCATTCATATTACGTTGACGCTAACACATGCGTATATATATATATTATTATCGTCATCCGGTCATAATAAAAATAATAATGATATATAAAGCAGTGCGCACAGGTATCCGGTAAGTATAAGCGTGTCATTGTAAATTTTTTAATTGGTATTTTGCAACTTAGCGAGTGATAAAAAATAAATATATACATTATCTGTGGGTACGAACATTTGTTTACGTGGATTATCTTGCATCGACTTAATCGCGTAAATATGGCTAAAAATATGAGTTACAACTATAAATTAACACGTATTAATATAGTGACTATATTATACTGATGAGGTTAATTTAGGAAATCTGGGGGGATAAGACCTCCCCTCTTAATTTCCGTCTACCTATCACTTATGTGCTACCTTTTGGCTCGTTACATCGGCTATTTTCGATTACGGCCGATTATTATAACTGCAGATGCCTAGGATAGATTTTAAACAACTTATATATTGTTTATCATAGGTATATATTAAATTATATAATTTCAATTAGGTACTATATCATATACAATTGCGCCAAGATCAGTGATTCCCATTATTCCCAACGTGGACGCGTGGTACCGCTTTCGTGTGGCCTTTTTTAATTTTGACTATTTTAAAGCAGGCACTAAGGTGCCAAGGAAGACAATTCTTATGTGACTTTAATTTTTATTTTTCATAATTTATTTTAAGGAGATACATTGGTAACTGTGTGTCTGCGTATAATCAAAAATAATTTAAGATTATGTACCATAATAGTAATATACAAAACTATGTATAGGTATGCATAAAATGTATATAGGTACATACTAACATACTGATACTATACGAATTTAGTATATAAAATAAAAATTGTTTGTAGGGTTTTGTTTTTAATTAAATTAAATTGCTGATTATAAAAAATCAAACTATATTTTTTTTAAATTTATTGGTGGGTGGTGTGGTGTAGTGGTATGAGATTTTTGAAAACCTAAAAGGGGTGTTGAGTGAAAAAAATTTGAGAAACACTACACTACATTAATCGTAACTAAGACGGACATCAACTAAATAGATAAATATCAAGTTAATTTTTTACTTAAAAAGTTGGTAGATTTTCTAATTAATTTAAGAACTTGATAGTTTCAGTGTTAAATAACCTAAGTTTTTAAATTGATTTAAAAGCAATTCAATAAGACGTTAAAATTAAATTATTCTTTGTTTAAACGGTTTATATATGCCTACATTAATCACCTAGGTTCCTACTGCATGTCTCTATATGTAGCTTAACACATACATTACAGTGACATCTACTTGACATCAAGCTGTATGCACGTCTAGGTAGGTGGTACATTCGAAATATATTGGTACAGCAACAACGGAATGATATTTCTCCGAGTTTCGGGTTTTGTTGTTATGTGTTTTAACAATCTAAAGACTTGTGAACTTGAACAACAATTTATTGTACTCGCAATACAAATAAAAATTAATTGAATGGAAAACAAAGTTTTTGTATACACAAACTATATTATAATATAATAAGTATAGTTAATTAAATAACCAACCTATAAAAAAAATTATATATATATAGGTCTGAAAGATATGAGAACAATTTGAATATTTTAGTACAATTTGAGTTAATTTATATAAATCTATCAACATTGTACCCTAACTTCCGGTTAACCTACCTATCTACCAATATATAATACATATATAGGTAGCCATGTAGGTACTATATACTACTATAAGTAGATCCAATATTATTATTATTAATTATTAATTATTATATTATTTTTTTTCCAAAATCATTTTTAAGAATTATTTTCTTATTTTATATATTTTAATAATTTAGGTAACTAGATAAGAATCTGAATCTATAGAAGCTATAATTATTTTGATTTATATAGGTAATATAGAAGATATACTTAGCCACATTAAAATGTTCGAAAATATATGCCTATTAACAATATAAAGTTTGCAGATTATCATTTAAATAAATAAAATTACTTAAATATGTTTTATTAGTATACACAATCTAAACAATTCAAAATGATGGTTCATAACTCATAAGTATCCTAATTACACTACTTAAGAATTGCTATAATCAGAATTTGAATAAATTAAAGGAAAAATGGGAGTGAGCATAGACCGTGCAGGGCATGCAGCATGTTCAAATATGTTGGTACCTACATATATTATAATTTATAATAGGTATTCTTTTTTGGAATTAAATATTACCTATTCATTAACGCGTTAATATATTTTGAGATACTTACAGATCAATGTAATATTTTTTAATAATGTTAATAAATTGTCTCATGCACTATGGAGATACCTACTACCTATAACTTATTTGGAACTTATGGCCGTATAGTATAGATAAATCTCGAAATTTCCCAAAGTTTATTTATTTCCAACGAAACGTATTCACTAAAATATAATGTTCTTTAAATAAACTAAATTTTTATTTGATCATTTATAATAATATTAGATATATACATCATTGAGTATATATACTCAATATGTATTGAGTATATTGATTATATATACTCAATGATACTATCATCTCAATTTTATTTCATTTTTTAATGTTTAAATAAGCCTAATAAAATTAGTATATTGGTACGATGTACCTACCTATTATTAGTATTTACTATACATTTTATAATATATACCTATAATTATTATAATTAATTAAACGTAATTCTATTAAATATTATATTTTATATTCTATAATTTTAATTATGAACGCGAACGGCATTTCTTCAATAATATCTGCAGCACTAAATATCTAGTAGGTATAGTGTTTCTAATTTCTACCTCAGTGCCGCCGTGGTGTCAGCTATATTATAACAAATTAACAAATTATTATTTATTACAGTCTACTTATTTGTACCTATAATTATTCACGGATAAATATATAAATAAATGCTTATCACACAACTATTTAGTGGTTAACTTTTAAGAAAAGGTACGAATGAGTCTATAATATTTTTATTAATTCAAAAACCCAACAATGTTTGACTTTTTAAGTAAAAGAAAAAATTTGTGAATCCCTTCAAAGAAAGATCACAGCTCCATACGTACTTGATACATAGACTTACAACCTTGTCATATCTATTGTTAGATTGTCTAAACACTCTAAACAATAAGAAGTAGATAGATTACAATATATAATATATATACCTATATATACTATATTGGTTAACACCTACTAAAGAATAATAAATATTATACAATTTTATTTTATTTTACAGAAGACTTTTAAATGAAATTGTTAAAATACATTCCTACGTATATTAATATTAGATCAACGTTTTTGAATTTATCTTGAAAAAAATCCAAATTTTTTATTAAAAATCGTAGATAGGTATTTGATTGTTCAATTATTTGGTTTGAGATTATGATAATATGTTACTGAACAATCGAAACGACATTATTTTATTCCATCTAAAAGTTTTAATGCTTTAAATTTTTTAATTCAAATACAATTTTAAACTTCTGAAGTGTTATATAGATAATAGTTAGTAGTTACTTATGTAGAATTTAAATACAAAACAGCATTTCGTGTAAACAAACTAAAAACGAAGCACACATGTTAGTTGCAGTAATTTAGAGGTATAAATATTTTATTTACACCGAATCAACAAATACAAATGCCCTACATTGTCCAACAAGTCCGATTTGAATTTGTTGGGAGGTTTTTGGAAAGTTGTGATAACTTTGTGCACTTCATAAAGTTTATTATGCTATAGAAAGTAAAAGTCAAAATATTATTTTAAATTTTCACATACCTATTTATTTTGGTAAGATCATCGTCGTATTTTTGAATTTTCCAAAATTAAAAATTGATGAAAAATGAAATTATAAATTATTATTTTTGTAATTAAAAATAATAATAACGTAGATAATTATTACCATTCAATCTAGATATGTCAATGCATTTAATCTAAATTTTTATTTTTTATCTAAATATCTTATTAGTAACTGTAAATTTATTAACAATTTTTAACGGTTGCTAATTCTTTGAAAGAAACAATATTTATCGTGCCATTCCCTATTAATTTATGAAATAATGATTATCCAATGTTAATATGTTATACTAATACTATTTATTTATATTATTATCTATCAACCTATCATTATTGTGTGTACTATTACTTATTAGGTACTTACTACTATTTATAAAATACATAATACCTATTATATAATATTGTTAATAATTAACGCATTGATTTTTAATTATTAAGTTGAATAAAATATTAAACATTTTAATTTAAAATGCATAAAATATTAAAATTACACGTTTAAATAATATTATTATAATAACTTTTAGATTGATCTATTTTTCAATCATAAACTAAGTAGATATATGGAAACAGGCCACAGGGTATTTCCAAATGGTCTAGAAGGTATTTGATGGAGCAAGAAAATGTTATTTTAAAGCTAATGTTCAACATTTAATACATATAAATTATCTAGGTAATATTATTTGTTCACATATTAAATTCAATAATATTTATCAAAGAATTGGTAAGAGAAAATTTTTTTAATTATAAAATAATTAATAACTCATATAAGATTAAATTGGATATTATTAAAAATAGAAACTAAAACATGATAATAATTAATAAAATAAATTTTAAAAATATGTTATTTGAAATTTGAATTACAATTTATTTACACTATAGTATTTTTTAAGTTTATAGGTAGTCGTACAGATAATAAAAAATATTAGTAAGTATAGGTAATACCTAATAACACTAAAAAGTTATTATTATCCATTAATTGTAAAAATCGTCGAATATGCGTTAGTATACCGAATAAAAAATAACTATATAAAAACCCTCAAAATATGCAAAATAAAATTTCATATTTGAGTTCTCCGTACTATAAAACGTATTTGTATATCACTCACCCTGCTAATAACTATAGTAGGTATACTATGTAGTATGCATATGTGATTAAATGAGAATATGCGTAGATATTGTAAGAAAACGTAATTTTTACTACGAAATAATTTTGAGATCTTTAATAAGATCATGGACCATGGTTATTCATTTTTAAATCAAAATCTAAAATCTAAGATTGCATAAATATTTACATTTTCCCGATAGTAAAGAAAATTACTTTGAAATTTTTAATTTTTTTATCTCTCCTATCGGCCACCATAGCCGGAAACACTTCCACCTCTATTACAGAAATTTACCAAAATTTATATAAGTGAAATACTGAAATATTACATTTATACAGTGGTATTTTCGACGGATAAGTTAACGATAATAACTTATAAGAAATGTAGAAATATATTTTTTTCTAAACTTACAAGAAATATTATTTTATTTATATATCGACTAATATTATATATAATATTAGTCGATATATTTACCATTTATCGTTATAAGGAAGAACAATAATATTATTAATAAACCAATTTTGAGAGAAATGAGCGAGTAACATTGAAAAATACTTCAGTTTTAGCAGAAGTGTTTGATAAGATCGACATATAGTAGCAAAAAGAAAATTGCTGCCATAATGAAAAAACTTCTTTGATACAATATGATGAGAAGCCATTGACCTATTTAAATATTGGTTTCGATAAATATCATGCAATAATAATAATAACAATAACGATGATGATGATAATAAGACGTGTATCACTATTACTGTGTTTTATACAATTGATTGTGATTTTTGGTCATACAACAAAATTTAATTGGCAAATTTGCTGCACACAAAAACATAAAAACACAGGAATTCTTTATTTTATTTTGTATTTTAATATGAATATATGTAGAGAATAGATAAACGTACAACTATTATCATTTATCAGTCATCTAGCGATAGATTAGGAAAAAAACACGAATTTAAATTATGTAATTAAGAAGCACAAATGACGCTTAGCTATAGGAATTAATGATACAAAAAGAAAATTAAACCAAAAGAGACTGCGGAAACACGTATTTTCTTACGAGTTTGTGGCGAGAATTTCCACGGAAGCGAGGGGTGTACAACAGTCGTTTATGAACGAATGTAGTGATTTTTATCACGGAAAAATTTAGAAAACCCCGTTTATAAAGTAGGTAGTGCATAGCTCTTCAGCTTTTTCTCAATTATTAATTTAATGCTAAGCAGGTCTTTGTGAAAGGATCAAGTTATAGACATAATATAGATGGTAATTTTGTGGAGCTCGAGTATTCCGATAAACTTGCATTTTTTAGCTTACCGTCGCAGTGTTGTAACCTGCAGTACGTCCATATTCGATTTTGGAGCGTATTGCGGCGCATTTCAGTAAATTTTAAAAAAGTTCAGAAAATTGTAAATTAATTTTTTTTCGATCGAATTGTTTTGAGTGCCACACAATGCGAGTGTTATAGAGTTAATATTTTTGACGCTATATTATTATTCCGCGGGTAAATCTCTTGGCGATATCAACACCTAAATATTTAACAGAACCGAGAGAAGGAATAGGTAAATTATTTGCCGTAATACTTGGATCTTTGCGGAGTGAATGTTGTGTACGGTCGGATTTATGGTGGTTTAATATTTGATTCGGAATTTAGCGTATGGTACATTTACTATAATCGTAGACAGTAGATTTAAATGCGATTGTAAATTAGCAGTTGCAATTAATGGATCTCCATGACGTACCCGTTAATAAGATGACTTTGTCATACACACAATCAGCTGTATTTTGTGCCGTGGCCTGTTAGAGGCATAATATATGTTTATTATTATAATGAACAGTATACGGTAAAGAATAAACTCAAACACTCAATTCGCGTTTCCAATGCATTTATTTTATTTTTTCCATTTGGTATTTAGAAATATTTTATAAAATTCAGTGTTTCCTTATAATTACAATTAAACGATGTACGTACATATATAACTAAATCTTTATGGAACGTTAAAATATTTGTAATTCGATTTAAATTCGAGCTGAGCGTTTGTATGATATCTGCATTTAAATTTGTATTTAATATAGTTTATCACCAGTACTTACGTGGATGGAGTTCAAATAGGTAACCATTTTGCCGTAGGTGTCGAGTGTACCTCAACTACATTGACTAAGTTACTGATTACTGTAATGGATATTATATTAAATTAGAATTCAGTTCAATGCGATCATAGTCTACGACGAAAAACAATTTTGAGCATAGACAATTTAACTTTTTAGTAATCTACCACATAGTGATTTAAAATTACTTAAATCATAATTTAAAATTTAAAAATAATAATTTGATTTTTTTCCGATTATTTTAAAATAGTATTGTGAAATTTCTACACAAGCAGAATGCAAGTAATTCGCTACGAGAAATCTCCCTTAAAAAAGTTGACGATCGGAGAATTTTTTCTTAGTATACAAAAAATTAAACTCCTCTCTTCAAGAGACATTAAAATATAATATTATAATAATTAATTAAATGTTTGAAAGTTACATAAAAGTTATACATTGTCTGCGGTATCAGACTTTATCGCGACCCGCTACTACAGTAGTTATTATCGTAGTAAGTGCCGATTCGCAGCCGCGCGTATGGTTAGGTAAGATAACCTATAGTATTTCGACTTGCATTGATAAAGTTCGTATGTGACGTCGGCACGATGGGCTCACGGTTTCGTTATTACGGCTCTTTAGTTTTAATTCGTGTTCATGAATTCGTGATACACACGATTTCTAACTTATAAACTTACATGTATATTGTATATATATATATATATGACTTACACAAGAGATTTATGTATTTCAATTACATAAACGTCAACACCGACATATTTACACATAACATTATAACGTATTAATGTATTTAACATATTAATAATATTTATAATAAACTACGAACGCATAAAATGTCAGAAAAAAAATGGTGCCAAAAACGAGGTGTAACCGTTATGGCATATGTAAAAGCAACTGGTGGAGATCCAAGGTCCATCGTTTGAAAATATTATAATATTAATAAATCATAACGTTTAAATCGAACGTTTTTGAGAAATAGAACGCGTATTGGTCTACGGGCGCCAATTAATAAGGTATAAACCTATTAAATAGGTCGGTATATTCCATTTAATATGCTATTTTTCATACATATAACCTACCTACCTACGTCTACACCACGTCGGATTAATTATTATCGTATTCGCGCGTTAATGGTTTTGTTTGCAAACTTTAAGCACTTATTTTAATAACTAATATTATTATGACCGTCGATTTGCATTTTACTATTTTTAAATTATCTGGTTGTTTTCCGTCACAGATAACGGTAGTCTATATTACAATATCAACTAGATTTAGTGATTTATCTCAATTTTTAATGACGTTGTGTATGTCAACGATTTCAATTCTGTACGAATTATAATAATCGTTTACGCTCTAGAGATGTGTGATAAAATCATATAGGTAATTATAAATTCATAATTATGAATATTATCAAAATAATAATTTTTACATAGAAGTTCAATATTTTTTAAAACTTAATCTACAATATTAAGCTAATATTTCTTGCTTTATTTTTTTTATAGGTAAGCAAATAGCAATTATTGTAATTTATGTGAATATACTTTATTTTGGAAATGTTATACTGTTTCTATCATATTGAGTTATTATTTATTTTTCAGAAAAAAATTCTAAAAAAAATGTAATGCAAATGTATCTTAAAGATTTAAGGTTCTTTAAAATAAAACACAACAAACTTTTGGATCGTGTTCGCCAAGAAGCTTAACACCATTTATATTATTTATTGTGCGAACATAAATTATCTATAAATTTTTGGAAATGGTATCGTACGATTTAGTATTTACTATAAGCATGGTTAATATACCAAGTTGTGTTTGACTATTTTTCAATACCCATTAAATCAAAAATGCGTGAAAATCGCTGCCATAATATATATCTTACTAGCTATACCTATGACTATAACTATACCTATGTTAAAATCAATCTATGAAAATTTTGAAGAAAAATAAAATGTATTTTAAGTAGTTATTAAGTAATAGTATAGTTCTAAATCACATTGTTGGTCGTCGACAAATGTACAGAGTGTTACCCAAATCACATATACCTATTTTATGAAAATACAAACAAATTTATCTTATTATTCAACGAGACAACGAATGGACACGAGACAATATAATTTTTTACTCATCTATTGACTATTACATAATAATATAATGATGTATATTATAATTTTAAATTTAATTTCAGAACTAAATCAATATTTTTATCATTATATTATATACTGAACGGGTAATATACATATTTCTATATAGAATCCGTAAGGGAATGGATATCACTAACATTATTTAGTATTAAATAACCCGTCTACAGTACAATCTATGTCTAAATCGCTATAGGCGGCCAGCAGTGAGCACGAGATGATCGGATTGTTTATTTTATCCGAAAAAAATGTTCGCAGACAAAAGCAGACATCATTAATTTATTAAAAACTAGTGCGTATCGCTCGCTCGGATCAGGATTCAAAAGTACCTATATACTTACCTAATAAATTATAAAAAAAACTTCAACGATCGTGCCGAGTTTATCGTGATATTTACATTATATAGGTACCTTTATACAGGGTGATTTTTTTATCAAACAACACCCATTATTTCCAAAAGTATTCATGTTTTTGAAAATATTTTTTTAGATAGTTTCAAATTGTTAAAAAAACAACATTTTTATAAAAAAATTATATTTTTAAATATTTTTTATCCTTATAATTTTTTAAGTTTTTTACTTTTTTTAATGACAAAATAGATTTTTAAATTCATATTCCAAAGCAGAATAATTTTTTGAGTATTTTGATACATAAAAATCGAATTTAGGGTGAGTAGTTTATGAGTTATACGTATTTAAAGTTTAGTTGCGCGGAATGGAGTGGTACGGTGTTACCCCGCAAAATGTTTGTCCACTACTCCGCTTGTCTAAACTTTAAATAAGTATAAACCATGATTCACAATAAATATTTCAATACATAACTACCTCTAATCAACTTAACATAATATTATAATAAATATAATTATTATAACCTTGCATAATTTCTGGGTTGTATTATTTTTAACTGTAAATATAATCAATTACCCAGCCAAAAAATGTCTTCCATTTAGTTGCATAGTTCGTTGAGTAAAATGTATTTAATTGTCTAGTACTGCGCCAATAATTAAAAAAAAAATAATTCGGAAAATAAAATTAAACAGAAAATATGACTAAGTTGAATTTTCAGTTATTCGAAGATGAACCAGAAATATCTAGCCTTATCCATTTTGAAGGCTGATAAGATGAATGAGGTTGACGTACTTACTAGTAAATAGTAGTAAATCTAAAAGTCTCTATTTTCAAAAACATTTTTTAAATCAATTTATTTATTTGTATTGAACCTATTGCGTTTGGTTACCAAATTACAGAATTATAGTAAAACATCGAACATAATATTTATGATTTATAAATCGCTTTCGTGCAACTTGGATTCTAAAGCCTAGAGAATTTTTTTTCACATAACATACATGCAAATATCTGTAGGTACACTGTAATCGTATGAATATTTTAAATATGCATACTTATCATACACTTATTGTTATTAACTAATTAAATATAAGAATAATATAGGTACGTACGATTGATATAATCTCATCATTCCCATCATCGCTGATGAGATTTATTATGGAGCAATTTTTGTTTATGGTTTTATCATCAATGATATTATCCCAATCATACGAAACAGTTAGTGTCGAATTGCAATTCCATCTTTTTACTTTTTCTATCGCTTTGTTATACTATACAGATAAATCACGTTTTAAATATTTTCCGACCAATTAAATGCACGTAGGTCATACTATCTTATATTATAATCACTTAAAACACAAAAATAAAATGACGGGGATTGATTTAACCCTACATTAGTACATCGATTACCAAAACGGTATAGTTTGGCAAAAATGTATACCACATTCCTACGCGCACACCAATTTATTGCACAACACTTATCTGCTGAGAGCATATTTTATTAGATACTTGTCATAAATGCTTTAAAGCTTCATAGTTTTAATGTTTTTAAACATCAAGAAAATATATTATATTTAATATGAATAAATATAAAATAGAATATATTGTAATTTTTTTTTAAACACATATAAATTAGTAACTATACTTACAATAATAATACATATAATTAATACATATATGTTTAACGCAATTGTAATTTTTACGGACATAATATATACAGTTAATTAGTTGTTTATCTTATCTGTACGATTTACGATTTGTACTAGTGTATATTTGTGTTGTTTTTCGTAGTTAAATAACCAATTAAGACTCGAGTGCTTAATAGCTCTTAAAAAATTAATCATGTTCACTTTAAAAGTTGAAGAATATAGTATAGCAGGTGACTAATAATTTTGATCAGTCGAATACAGAAAATTGTCATATAGTCATGATTGTTAAACGTTCAAGTATTTTATAGCATTTTATATAACTTTATTTTTTTTGTCATAAAATACACGTAATACCGATCATGGATCCTAATAATTCAAAAACCGCACCAAGAACAAACACTTCACCATCACCGCCGTACGATGAAGGCCCAGGAATTTATCCAGCAAGTTGTGTATACTCGAATGATTACACAACGCAACATCAAAGTTTTACACCTGAGTGTATAATAGAATCGAGTATGTATTTGATGAGTTTTCAAAAATGTAAATAACAACCGAAATTGATTAGAACATAATATATTATTATTTATATGTAGGCAAATAATATTTATAAATTAATAGCGAAGATTTCATTTATTTTTTAAATTGATATGTAAATCATTATTAAAAACAGCTATATAGAAACTGAAAAATTTGTTTTAAAAAAAAGTTTTTAGTATAGCATGTTTTTTATTTTAATAAAAGTTATAACTTACAATAAAACCTACAAAAACCTATAGGTTTGGAGTTTTTGACGGATAAAGTAGACACTTTAAAGTAGACTCCTTTCTTAAAGTTGACATGTCACAAATTTATGATTAGATCACTTCTACTTTATTGTATTTACTATTCACAGAATGTAAATATATATACATATTTATGATTTTAATAATAATAATAAATAAACAATGAATGACGATTTGGGTGCATTATAATATCTTGTTAGGTATATTATAATATAATAATAATTAAGCGACATTATATAATAAAAACAGTTTCTATGTAGTCACGTTTGTACAATAATTATAATGCAACGAGGATTTCCAAAATAAATTTTTTTTCGGTCGAATAAAAAAGTGATGGCTATAATAATAGTAATAATAATAACAACAATATTGTATGTGTATTATTTCTAGCTTTGGGTCCAATGCCAGTCCATATGTTTTGTCCGACGTGCCATAATTATATAATTACCGAAACCAATGAATTGCCGTCAAACGAAGCGTATTTATGTTGCATGCTAATATTTGTTGTAGGGTACGTATATATATATAATGATATACTAAAATACAATATAAATTAATTCGTTTGTTTTAATGCCAGTCGTTTTATAGTGATATTATACGATTTTTGTACTACCGTTTGGTATATCCATATCCTATATCATTATAATATTATATAAAATATATATTTTATAATATACTCGTTCAATTTTCCTGTCCGTAACAAAATTATTTTATTTTTATTTATTGCTTAAAATTAATATTGTGTTGCCATTTATAGAACACGTAGGTGGGCACCTACGATATGTTTCTGTAATAAAAATCTGCTAGTTGGCCGACATTTTGAGTGTTCTTTAGAGATTTTATTCAGTGTTGTAGCTCTAATAATATTATGAATAATGATGCGTTGTGTATACTTGTGTGGTACAAGATTATTGCTATTGATGACTTTTGACTTTGTATAAGTACGGTTGTTGGTTGAAGTTGTTTATTATTAAATGTGATTGTAGCGTTTGTATTCAATTTGGTCAATCTGATTATATTATGTGCATTTTCTGCTTGTTTGTGTGAAGATTGAACTTTTGAAACACGTGGAGAGTATCATCTACATGCAGTGGCGTCATTTGAGGGGGGCAACTTGGGCATTTGCCCTAGTCTAACATTTACATCAACCTTAAGTTTGCACATTTAAAAATTGTAAGAAGTATTATTTTTAATCACTAAAGCCATTGTTATAAATCATAATATTGAACATTGATTTGAGTCGGCAAATCAGTGTGTAGTTGCCCTAGTCAAACAAAATCTGAAATGACGCTACTGTCTACATGTCATTATTTTGAGTTTGTTATTTTAATATTTTCAATCTATTCAGCATAGTTAGGTATTTAAAATCACTTTTAAAAACACATTCAATTCTAAATTATACAATATTTTACTTAAAATATCATTAAAATAAATTATTTTTGATTATAGTTTTATAATAGTGATATGGAATATTATTTTTTATGTTTAAATTACCAGGTTAAGTTACACTAAAAATCAATTTTATGACTTATTACGTGTTTGGATATACAATTATAGGTATAGTAGGTAAGTCATGTTAAATCTAATTAACAATATTTTATTATAATATATTAAGAATTAAATGATAAAAAAATCTTATGACTATATCTGATTAAAAGTGGACTTAAGTATCTTTAATCTTGTGTAGTTGTGTATAAATATTAAACTTAATGTATTCTTTGTTTAGAATTAAGATTTTAATACTTTATGATAAGAGGGATCAGAAAAATAGAATTAAGCAAATCATATTAGAAATTAAAAGTTTTATTTGATCTGAGTATAATCTCACGTAAGTATAAAATAATAGACAAAAAAAAAAAAATTAAACTAAAGAACTAAAATGCAAACAAAGTTTTACTGAATATGTTTAGTGGTATTCAATTGTTGTCAAAACAGAATAATATGTAATATATTTATTGGTTCTTTGAAGTAGTTTTGGTTTTTGAAAAGACCGATAGAGCTATTTGTTTTACGATATTGTGTTTTTGTTTGTATCTGTTAATATTGTAAATATATACTGTTAGTGTTTACAATATAAGTTTTATTATATAGTCATAGAGCAACATATTTAAATTTCTCTGTTTATCTTTGAAAATTTTAAAGTTTAATAGATCGATGGATTTTAAACGCGGTTGTCATGCACTATCTATTATAATATATCAAGTAAAATGTTGTGCAGTAGGTATACGATAATAATTAATAAGATATCTTGTAATTTTAAAAATATAATTGTAATGTAGAGGTCGGATTTGGTTTTATGATTAGAGTCATATTGCACACATCGAGATCAGAACCCAACTAAAATAAATTTTTTTTAACCTTTGGTATTTTAGTATTTATATATATATTATGTGAAGCGGTTTGGTTTGTTATTTATAGAACGAAAGGTTGGGAAAAATCTTCCTACCCCATTGATGATTATACAGTTGTCAAATTTGTATGTATTCTGATTCTACATTGTGAACATATTTATAAATTAATTTATCTTTTACATACTATTTGAAAGGAAAATTCTAAAAAAGATAAATGTGCCCTCAATAAACCCGGAGTCAGGAAGCTAAGAAAAATAAATTAGAAATTGAAACCATTTCGAATAGAGCAATCATATAAACATGTTTGAAAGCTAAATGGTTAGTGTGGGCTGGCCGTGTATAGTTGATAAAGAATACACCAGGTAAGCCCATCGAAAGAAGACCAAAAGGCAGTGTTCTTCAATGATGGTTTGATAGAGTGAACATTCGTTTAGAACGGTTGGGAACGACGAGAATTGAAGATGCGAATGATCGGAAATTTCGGAGAGACTTGGTGGTAATGGGTTAAGGTATTCATGGTACGTGAGCTAAAAGAAAAAAATGTGTTTTATATAATAATTATCTATTATTAACTCTATATTACTGGACGTAAAAAGTTATAGTTGTATCTAATCTGGCACCGAACTATTGTACATAGATCTGCGCGGTTCCATCAATTTAAAACATGTAAACCACAAATAAAATTGTTTTGTATCACCACCTTGTATACTTTTACACGAGAAAGTTAGTTTTTGTTGAGGCGGTGGTCCTTTAGCGCCCTCGGATCTATTTCTTATTTTACTTATATATAGTTTTAGAAACGTATTATTCGGTAAAACTTTAATTTCGACAAAATAGCGTAGACTTGTTAGAGTAATACTTTTGTCACTACCATCGCCATTATAAATATAAATATGTTTATTATTTATATATTATAAACGAAATCAAATTTTTTAACTTTCAAAACTTTAAAATTCTATATTTCAGGTGTACATTATGTTCGTGTCTACCGTTCTTCATGAAATCTTTTCAAAAAGTTGACCACAAGTGCCCGCAGTGTGCGTCTTACATAGGAACGTATAAACCATAAAATTTACGATACATACAACACTTTTATATGAATTAAGCTTAGCAAACAATTATTTAAAATTTATTGATGATTTTATAATTTTATTTCAAATTTCAAGTGTATATAATTATTTAGATGTAAAATAACAAGCAGCTTATGCTATTTGAATTGAAGATGTTTAAAATTAAAAAAAAAAAAATACTAATAATAAATAATTATAATAATTATGTGTTATAATTTAAACATTCAATAGTATTAATTATACTAATAATTATATTAGTAAATAATCAAATTTGTATAAATATAATATTTATAATTTATATAAAATTTTTAATAAACGAGTAAGTACATTATTGTTGTAACTATATATTTTGGAAATCAATTAAATACGTTAGTAACAGGTTGCATTTCTTAAAGGTAATATTATAGATACCTACACAATGTAACAAGTTTAAATTAATATAATTGTATTAATCAAATTTTTTACTGCTTAAAAATTAAAACTCATAGTCTTAAAAAATGTATACTTCACAAATGTTTTTTAGTCACATATAGTTATCGAATAATGCCGTTCAATAATATTCTATGTGACCTGCAAAGGAGTTCAAATCAAATCTGATGCCAGGAATTGTTAATTGAATAAAAATTCAACTTCCTAATGCTCGAAGTTCCGTCGACGGATGGCCTTTTCAACAAGTCACCAATCATATCTCTCCATTCCACTTTACTTAAACTTTTGTGAATCTAATATAGACTGTGTAATATAATAATAAATGTTTAAGAAAAAAAATATTTCCTGGTATAATTCTAGAGTTTTAGTAAAATGAAGACTTTTCTTCTTTTTAATTCGTAATTTTATTTTTGAATTTAATCAAAATATTCTAGTTAATTTCTTGTGTATTATTTTGGCAAAAGCGAAGTGTTGAGGAAAATACTAAAAGTTTACTTAAAGTTTATAACATACTCAAATTTATTAATTTTTTAATTAAAAAAAAAAAAAAAACTTATAATTTTATTGAAAAAAAAAAACCGGAAATATATATAAAAAAAGCACTAATCATATTGTCATATCTAAGAGTTGGCTACAATTCATAGGAATTGAATCTGGTTTGGTTAATACTGTAGAGGTTTGGTTTTTAAGTTTGATTTTCGTCACAATGCGTTTCTGAAACATTAGCGAAAACAGTATGTATATAATATTACTTGTATAGAAAAACGTATATATCATACACTTAAGTGTCTATATAAAAGTATAAATTTGACATTATTTTTTAAAGAAAACTTCATAAATATATACGTAATGTATAATTCAAAAGATATTTTATTATTCATCATATAATAATAACTGTTATTTTATATTTTGAAATCTATCAACGCCGATGGAATTTGCTCTTGATAGGTAAACTTATTTTATTTTTTCATTATTTATTTATTTATAAGAGAAAAGCCACGTAGATTGCTATCTTATTAAATACTTTACGATATAAAATTGTTTATAATGACTGAATTTTGACCGGTAGATTAACATTAAATTACAATTTATTAATGAATTATTTTCTAACTATAATTTTACCAACACAATACCCACATAGGCTTCTAATTGAAAATCAAAAATGTTAACTTTATTTCATAGATTAAAGAAGATGATTAAATAAAAAAATATTTATTTATGAAAATAAATGATTTCCTGTGATTAAAAATTTAATAGTAAAAAAAGAACTACTATTTTACTAACTTCACTGATATTCGCTTGATTTGCGTTTAAACTATCTGTGATTACTGTCATATTTTTATGAATGAAATTTTTCTACGAAGGTGCCAAAAAAAAAAAAAAAAAACAGATTGAAATCTCAAGTCACAGTACATATTGTTTTTAAATAAGTAATGAATTAAAAATTATTACCAGTTCGTAATATTTATTTTTAAATTCGTTTAAGTCTTTTTTTGTTCTCTCCAATTCAAACATGCATTCTTTTGTTGTCTGTTGACTGATAATTAATTCTCCGGATAAGCTCTAAATACATTTGTTTAATGTAAAAAATAATTAAACCATAATTGAACCACATCACTTAAACCGATTTTACCCTCATTTTGTCGTCTTTTTTTAATAGAGTTCTTTTGATATCGTTCATTTCCTTGAAGATATCCCTGCCCGGTAGCTTAATGAATTCATCTTTTAGTTTTTCATACCTAGTCTGCAGCTCCTGGACTTGCAAATCCTTGTCGAATACCCTGGTGCATTGTTCGAGTAACCGTTTTTGAAGGATTTTCACTTTGGCAATCATCTCGTAAGCCGGCGGATCAGTGTTCTGGGCGATAATAACAGTGCACTATATTAATGTGTATTGTCAAAACTGAAATTATTTAACATTATTATACGGCACGGCGTGGTGCCACGGGGATCTCAGCATACTATTTATGACAGATGACAATTATTTTGAACAGCTGCAAATATTATACGTTTTCCGAGCGGATTGCTGGCACGGGCGTTTTGTCACTCCGGTCACAGCGGCATTATGACGAGTGCAATTTCGTAATATCGGGGTAGGTATAATATATTGTATAGCCATATTATATGGTTTTTATTTTTTATTATTGGTAACGTAACGGGGTATTGTCACAAACGGATTTAAAATAAATCGATAACGTTAAATAAACACTTATTACCTATATGAATTCACATCTCGCTTTATTGCGCCGTCCTCTGTCGAGAGGACACGCGTGCGAGCTTGCTATGCAGAAATCGGAACACATCTATAATTCTCGTTATTGTGAAGATATCAATTAACTGCAGTCGTCCAATATCGTTCCGCCGCAAGGTTTCCAAAATGTAAAAAAGTATCGCACCATAAGTGTTACGTTATCTGCGGGTTAATGTAGTAAGTACCTATAGTGGTGGTGGAGATTCATTTTTTTTTTAATTCGCCGTATCAAGACACAAAGGGCTCACCCTCCACGACCCGCGTTAATTAACCTCTCGTATAGTATAATATAACTATTTTTTTTTTTTACTACTAAAACCTTTTTTGAACATTTTTATATCATTGGTACAATGATATTAAGAAGAAAATTAAAAAAAAAAATCCTGACTATCGAAATGGCGGGGAGAGGAGACGATCCACACGTCAATCATTTAAAAAAACGCTACTGGCGCGTTATAATATATTACTTTTAATATTCTCCACCGGTGTACGTTTGTAGGTTTGATTAAAATGTCTTCTAAAGCTCGACATTTCAAACGTTCTCTGTTCAGTTTTTGCTCATATTTAAGTACTTCGCCTCTTATGTCATTTATTTCCGATAGGTTTTTCGTCAACAAGTTTTTTTGAACACTAAAAAGCAATAGATACAACAATAAGTTTAGGTATACACGTGTACGCAGAGTATAGACGTTCATTTCTGTGTACCCGTGAATAATAATAATATACTATATAAATATATATATATATATATATTATTTTCTATTCGCTTATGCGTACAGGAATTAATCAATATTTAATAAAATAATTTAACATTATATAATATCATGTTTGGTGTAGTTCTATATATATTATATTATTATTATTACTACTAAGCGCATTACAGTGTAATACTGTAATAATATATTAAATTACTTGGGTTTAAATGTGTTATAATAATGTGTCTTATTAGCGTAATTAATTTTGTTGTACGCCCTAGAATGAAAACACTGTACCTATATGGAAAATAATATTATGCAGTAGGTATACTTATTGTATAGGTATTAAGTAACTATAAGAATTTTATTTATAAAGTTTCAACGAAATTTATTTTTATGAAGTAATAAATCCAGTTTTATTACTTTAATAACTAATCTTATTAAATCTAAAATTTTTTAAATAAAATCTTTGGAGAGTTAAAAATTGGTATATTATTCGGAGCATATTATACAATAAACATATTTAATTCGTTAAAAACGACTATGGGCGAAGTTATTATGTTCCTAAAATCGTTTTTTCACTGATTTTTGTGGTTATTTTTAATGTGCTTTTTAAAACTGTTGAAAATCTCTGTTAAATTTCCAATTGATTGATGAGACTACATAGATTGATGTCAAAATTACGAAACACGTTATATATATATAAATAATAATAATAATAATATATTAACTGCTCTACCACATCATAATTATTATAATCTAAAAGCGTGAGAAGAAAACATACCGCAGTGATTGCTCACTACGTTCGACACTTAAGTAAGATTTAATCCCAAATTAAGCCCATGAATTTGTTGACAATTTATAATATTATGTACATATTATTATACTTAATATAAAATCCCATAATCAGTGAAAATCTGAAATTGGTAGTTTGAATATTTTTTATTTACTTATAATACTAAAATAAATTGTTTTTATAACGAGTTCATATTTTTGTAAGGTTGCTGATGGAATTTATTCTAAAGTGTATTTTCCAAAAATAAATATGCAATCAAAAACAGAAATATATTAATCGATTGGTCCATTTTCGATTAGAATATATAGAATATAAGACAGCAGTTTTATTAAAGTAATAATTTAATTAATTTATGTTAGTACATTTTTTTTTAAATTCAGTTCTTGTCATCTGCGATAATAATTATGGAAGTTGCAATATTTTTATACGTTTAACTGAGAAAAAATATTTTTATCCTGTATTTTTTTTGTTTTTAATAATTCGTTTATCAATTAATACTTCGTTAATAAATTGAAAATAACGCGTTATAAAAATTATAAAAATAAATCCAAGTAAATAATGAAAGTAGAAACTGAAAGTTTAAAAACAACTAAACAGTTATTGAATTTTAGGGTTAGGTAGATAATCCGTTTTATTAAAACTTTAAAGAAAATTAATATGATTATAACTATATATTTTTTATTTATATTTATCGGTAGCTGCATGGGCCATTAGTTTGAAAGTATTATTATAGTATACTATAGAATGTATAATGTAGGCAGTACTTATTAATAAAATTAATTAATTCTATTTTTAATAATTTATTGATGTGGTGCGATCAATTTTTTTTCCAACCATTTACATTTGTATAATTATATTGCCATATTTGTATACTATATTATTATATAATAATATGTACAATAATTAATTTAATTTTGTATCCATTTTTATTTTTTTTTTCATATTATATCTCTAATAGACACCCATTGTATCATGTATTTAATATTTAAATATCATAAATTCGTTTGGACTTAAAATAATGAACAATAAAATTAATCAATAAATTAAATACCGCACACCCACAAAATTAGGAAAATTACTATAACCAGATCTATTAGTAAATAAACATCATCAACTTCAAAAGAAACAAAATCAAACAATTTAACTTAAGTTAAGCATACAATGTATGCCATACATAATAAATAATAAGATATAACTGTATAAATAAGACTTTGAACATAATGTCCATAGTTTCCTATGCAATTTAGATAAACAATAAATAATTTATATCTATAAAAACATGATAATATTAGATATTCCAATACTTAATAATATCTGGTAGGTACTATAGGTAGATATGTATTTGATTTTAGGTAAAAATTAAGATTATATAAGCTCAAAATTATGATAATATGACAAAAGTTATATTTTTCAAAAAAAATCATCATTTATAATATATTCACGGTGACTCGATTTATGGTGTGTATTAATATTATAATACCTTAAATATTTTACTAATTTTGTCAATATTTATAATGTCACACTTTTATCGTATATTCTTTTATTGAAACTTTTATATATACCTATTAAATTTAAAAACCATATAATTTATTTTGACACTTTGAAAAATTATGAAGCTTAACGTTAATTCATGGCATTGCAGCATTGATGTGTTCTGATTAAATACATATTTAATCGTATAATAAATACAATTACCTCAAACTCTTTACTTCCGATTTTAGCAATCTAATATCGTCAATCCTTTTATTATATTCCACTTCTCCTTTGCCTAATGTTGTTCTTAATATGTCATTAGCATCTTTTTGTTTTAATAGCTCCTCATTGCGTTTATTCATTTGATTTATGAGTTTGTTTTTATCTTTGTTTCCCTGTGTAAAATTTAAGCTTTAACAACGAGAAAATGTATCATCAAAGTTAATGCATAAAAAACAATGTGCTTATTTATAATTTCAGTGAGTTTTTGTCATCTGAGCCAAAAAAAAAAAAAAATTTACCCACTTCATCATTTTGTTTCTGAAGTTTTTCAATTTTTTTCTGCAATAATTTCAATGTCATTATCATTGACTTTTCGTCTTCATTTTTCTTCTTTAATAAATTTGACATTCCTTCCACTCGGGTCTCATACTCATCGATTTCTTGTTGACATTTTTGAAGTTCCTTTTCAGTTTGTTTTAATACTGTGTGACAAGTCATCAAGGATTTAGTGAATACAGTTTAGTGTACTTGTGGGCCACCGTAGATTTACCTGTATCGTTTTTCGTCAATTGCATTTCTTTGTACGCGACGTATTCTTTTTGTTGTTCAAGTTGTTGTGAAATCATTTTTATTTTATCTTTTATCTCGTCTGTTTCATTCTGAAGATGTAACAGATTAACAATAAATTAATACGTCATTTAAGAAAGTATTATGATGAAACAAACCTTAGCTTCAGCAAGATTTTTAGAAAACAGATTTCTTTCAGTTTTTATAGTGTGTAGGTCATGATCTTGTTCTTTAAATTTATCACTCCAATTATTTACTTCTTTTTTTAATTCTTGCACTTGCACTTCTTTGTGATTTAATGTCACTGAATCTTCATACATTTTAGATTCTGAACGAAGTGATGAATGTATTGCATTTACCATGATGTGTGTTTTTTTTTTTTTTTTTTTTTTTTTTTTTTTTTTTTTTTTTTGTGTCTGACTCCAACATTTGGAGCAGTAATAATGCTCCGATTTTTTACTTCAGCCCCTCTTTGAATAGGGAATTGAATCTAGTTGGTACTTTAGGGGGGTCAAAATTAAAATTTTCTAATAGTTTTCAAAAAAATCGAGAAAAACAAAAAAAAAATGACAGAAAAATGGAAATTTTACGGAAAAACCACTTTTCGACAAAATCGATTTTTTGATTTTGCTGTAACTCAAAAACGAATTATTGTAAATACTTGAAATTTTCACCAAATGTTTATATTATGGTTATCTCTTTACAGTTAAATTTTCAAAATATTTTGACCATTTTTAAGCTACTAATAGACAATTGAAATTTTCGACTTTTCTAAGTTTTTTTTTCTTCAAATGCCGATAAAAATGTTTTGGGTGGCCAGAAAATCTTGAAGATTTAATACAAGGTTTCTTATAAGTTGTTCTTAAAGTGATAAAAAAAAATCCGAAATCGTTAGTCACAATTTTTTTTTATAAGTGTTTAAAGTTCGAATTTATACGAAATATGTCAAAATTTAAATTAAATTTCATACGCTCATAATGCGAATGTTGGCCATAGTAACCATAGTAACATAATATAAAAACTATACTATTTGTTTCAAAATAGAATATTTGACAATATTTAAATATAATATATCCTAAACTGACAAATCATCTTCGTTCAGAATCGTTTTTCGTATACAATGATACCTATCATTGCATTCAAATTTAACCTTCCATAGTCTGAGGTCCACCCCACCCCCTAATATACAGCAGAGCGATACCCACTTACCCGCTTTTTTGTTTTAAAGCTATTATTTCTTGATGTAACCTGTTTCGTAGTAGTATTTTATAAAATTAATATAATATAATATTAAAAAAATATAAATTATTACTTTTCCTTATTATTTTTCATTGTAATTATATCTTGGTTTAATTTGTCAATATATTTTTGTGCGTTTCTAAAATCCTGTTCCAAAACCCGAAATGCCGATTCCTTTATATTCATTTTTTCGATATATGCAGTTATTTGTTCTATATATACATATATATATATTTATATTAAAAAAATCGTTACAGTAAAATAATACATCTGTATCGAATATTTTGTTATTTACCATTAACTTTAGTCATATTTTTTTCTAGTAACTTTTTTTCTCTTTCTGTTAATTCCAACCTTTTTTTCAGTTTAAGATTATCTTCTTGTGATGTAATTAAACTCCGTTCTAAAGTAGCCACGTTATTTTCAGAATTTTTTTTTTCCTTAGAAATTTTGTCAACCTCCTCCATAACCTCTTGTCGCTTTCTGACTGATGTTTCATGAGTAGCAATTAAACGTGTTAATTCGGATTGAACTCTTAATAATTCATTTTCTTGATACTAATGTTGATTGAAAACATTAAAATATATAAATTATACAGCTATAAGAAATTATTATACGTGAATTATTAGATTAATTACAATATATATTAACATACATTTATTTTATCTTGAAGTATATTTATTTCTTTGACGCTGTCAGCCCTAAGTTCAGTTTTAATTTTTAATTCTCTACTTAATTTCTTTATTTGTTTATCGAACGACGTATTTTTTGTGTTTAAATTGCGGTAATAATATTGTCAAAGAGGCAAGTAAATGTGATTGTTCACTTGATTTATTTTTATTCTTTTAAATATTATTGACTAACATTAATGACTAATGGCAATAAATGTTACTTCCTAGTTACATAGGTCATAGAATGTTATAAAAATATATTAAACAAATACTAATGTTTTATTTTTATTATAAGAATTTAATTAAAATAATATTATTAATATTTAAATATTTATACTAAGATTTTAAGTGATAACTACATTATAAATTAACATAGGTTCATCATACACAGAAAAAAAAATCTAGGTAAAACTAAAAAAAATAACAATTAAATCTACAAAATCATTGTTAACATAGGGCCAACAAACCCGTTCGTTGATTTCAAAATTTACATTTTGTTAATTTCTAGATTAACAAACAGTATTATTAATTTGCCAAAATTCCTGTTTAGTTCAAAAAAAAAAATGATTTGTTAATTTTTAAACTTAAAATTTATTGCATTTTGTTAAATTAACAATAAGTTTTGTTAAGTTTATATAGCTTTCATTCAGTTTAACAAAGTTGTTATTTATTTTAACAATTCTACATTTATAACATTTTGTAATATTAACAATAGTTTTGTTATATTTATACAGTATTCAATTAAATTGATGAAAACCTTTTTTTGAAACAATATAAATATATTGTTGATTTAAATAGTTACATTGTTAAATCTAAAAGTGCAAATATGGTGGGGCACTTGGGGGAAGTGCTTCCCAGCAATTGTTTTTTTTTTTTTATCAATGGTGTCATAAAGTACATGACATAAATATTCAAGTTCTACAAAAACTAGAGAAAAAATACCCCCCCCCCCTCAAAAAATGGGTGGTCAATTTAATCTTTAGTGAATATACTACACTTTGGCAAATTAGCAAATATTTAACTATTTCATTAGCCATATTTGATATTGTTATTATCACATTTTTAAAACTATATTATTATTTACTATTTTATTATATAAATTGTCAATTTCATAAAATATTATCAATTTAACAAACCTGGTTAATTTAAATGAAATAAATATTGATTGAATCAATTAAAGTATATTTAATTTAACTCATATATTCTTGTTAATAATTAATCAAAACAATTTGTTAATATTACTGTCTTAATTTTCTTAATTTCTTTCTGTGTATGATTATACATACAATAATCCTGAAGCTGCTTGAGTTCAGTAAAAAATCAATAAGATATCTCATAGACCATAGTATTTATTTGAAACTGTTTAATTTACATTTAAAAGTTATTTATTATTTTCCTATATCAAATGTGCATTAAGAAAAATTTTCTTGCCAAGGTACCTGACCTTCATTTGATATAAAATAATTACACAATAACTCTCTGTTATTTTCTGCAACTCTTGTGGGTCTTGCTACTTGAATAAATGGTAATTCTTGATTATTTTGTACTCCCATTGAATCAATTGATTGAGGATGTGATGTGTAGAAAATGTACCTTCTCGCATACGTATGAAATTATGCAGAACACATGCTGCTTTAATAACGAATTCACATGTTTTTATCTTAAAAGCTAGAGGTTGCTCAAATACTCTAAATTTAGAAACAAGCATTCCAAATGAGCATTCTACGCTTCTTCTGGCTCTGGAGCACCTAGTAAATAAATAAAAATATATTATTCATTTAATCATTTTTCAATATTATACCTATTTATTATTAATTAATGCCAATATGAAGTCTTCTAGGTTAGGTTCCAACTTATATGTTATAAGTGGCTAATTAAGTTATTTTAATTAATTAATTAATTGAAATATTATACGAGTTTAGACCCAGTGATATGAATTAATTAAATTTAATATAATAGCATTCGAATGATAAATTTTTGAACATTAAATACTTAATTTAATAGTACAAACAAAAATATAAATAATATTTTATGTATAACATATAAAATAAGATACTATGCATTCAAATATTTGTTTAATTAATATTATATTTATTTTAATATTATTGTATATACCTACCTGTAGTTAAAAATCCTTCTGGTTTTATTTAATGATCTTTTGGGAAATGGTCTCATCACGTTTTTTTTCAATGGGAAGGCTGCATCTGCTACAAAAAAATGTGGGAAAGGGCCCTTGGATTCCCAGCCAGGTAATGGCTTTGGGTCAGGGGCATCCAGCAAATCATTTTCAATGGCTCTGCCTAACGAACTTCTTCTAAAAACCCTACCATCACTATTCCTACCATAATCACCGACATCAATGGTCAAAAAAAGTCCATCAGCATCTACACATGCCATTAAAACAATACTAAAATATTGCTTGTAGTTGAAAAAAGCTGATCCCGTTTTTGGAGGGCATTTAATTTTAAAATGTTTGCCATCTATAGCACCTTCAAAATAACATTAATTATTTTATTTAAATTATCTAAATTTAATTTAGGTAGACATTTTTTAGTATAAAATTTACCTAGGCAATTGGGTATATTCCATAAATCCAAATAACGTTGAGAAACGTTTTCCCATTTTTCTTTTGTTGGTGGTGGCATATATTTTTCTTTTAGGCATTCCCAAATTGCTATAGTTGTTTCTGCAATGATATTCCTTGTAGTAGACTCTCCTCTCAAAAAATACATGGAATGTGCTTTAACGTTACCTCCCATTGCAAGGTATCTAAAGAGTAGTAAACAACTCATAGTACTTACGTCATATTATTTTTTTATTATTGAGAATTTTATTGTTGAAAATAATCAAAAATATTATAATTGTTCTTATTCATTTTTGTAGTGGCTGAGTGTAAAGAAAAGTGGCGAAATATCCGTGGACGATATTTACGCCAACTTAAAGATGTGCCGCCGAGTGGATCAGGGACCAAACGAAAGAAAGTGTATTACCTTACTGATTATTTACATTTTATTGACCCTTACACCACATCCCGACCTCAAACTGGCAACCTTACAGCTCTCACAGTAAGTGAAAATAGTATTGACTATTTAGAAGTAGATGAAATAGAATATGGTTATGAACATGAAGAAAGATCTATGACAGATACACATAGTATCAAAAGTACAAAAAAAAAAAGTGGCATAGATAGTTCATCAAAAAAACAACAATGCTCTTCATTAGATGAACTTAATGTTGCAGCTGCTGGGTATTTTAAAGAAAAATGATCCCAAAAAAAATCAGAAGAATTACAAGATCATGATATGGACTTTTTAAAGAGCTTATTACCTGATATTAAATCATTAGATGCACATAATAAAAGAAAGTTAAAAATTAACATTATGAAATTAGTCGATGATGCTTGTAAAGAGGCACCATACAATCAGAATACAAATGTTCATAATATTCATGACACTCTATCATATTCAAGAAAACTTTCACAAGATCAACAACCACTGTCTAATTTGCAACAAAGCGAACTATATTATAAGCAACCACCACAGCTATTTTTACATCTTGAATCACCTTCATCTTATGAAAAAGAACCACCAACCCAACAACAAAGATCTACACACCATAAACATGAAATCGACCCAATGACTCAATATCAACCACCAGCAACACATGCCTCAATTTGGACTCCTTTATAATGTAACTTACACATTTATGATTTATGTTTAATATATTATTATCAATAGGTACTTGTTAAAATAAAATAAATTAAAAGGTGTTTAATAAATGTTAATTGTATAAATAAAGTACCTATACAACTTTGATAAAACATTATTATCTTATGTTATCTTACAATCATTTGTTTAGAAATGTATTGTAGAAAGAAGACAATAACTAATAAGAAACTACATATAATTATACAAATACTTTTTTTAAAGAAATAGTTGTAGGCACTATTTAGTACTAATAAACAGATGTAATTGCAGGTACTATTCAAAGTTATATAAGAATAAGTATCATGAGAGAAAAAATTTTCTGATTTTGTTCAGAAATTACCCCCTTTTCAACCCTTTCAAGTTAGGATGCACCAAGATGACAATTTTTGAAACATTAATATTTTTATTCAAAAGGTTGAACAATAAAACTATTAAATACTTACCTCAATGTAATCAATAACCGTTCTTCCACAGTAATGGCTTTTCTGAAATTAGTATCTTTTTTATGTAACATAGGCCGCACTAACTCTGATAAGATTTCAAATGATTTCTGTGTCATTCTATAAAAAGTTTGAAATTTTTCAGGATATAGAGAAAGCTCTTTTGCAACAGAAAAAGTTCCTAGACTGTCTGCGTTTTTCTTTAGGTATGGATGCACCCAATACTTGCGTTTACATTTTTGAAAATCATTATTATTGTTGTTGTTGTTAACAACAACACCATTAAGTCTTCATCAGTACTTGACATTGGATATTTTAATATTTTAAATATTTACAATTTTAATAGTATTAAAATAAAATAAAATAAACAAAACAAATATAAACATTTTTAATCAAAAACACTAATCACTAGGTACTAATCACTATTAATCAAAATAGTAAAAATGGTAGTTAAAAATAAAAATAAAACAGATCACGCCGCCGCCGCACTGCATTAGTATGCTTTGACGCGCTTTTGCGGTGCGGACGCAGTGTTTATCGTGCGCTACTGCCGCCGCCGCACTGCAACCACACTGCATTGGTGTGCGCTCTCCCTAACACAAAAAGTAATGAAATTTATTCATCATTGTTATAAACGTAAAAAAACAATTCAATAATAATAAAAAAAAATTTTTTGCAGTATTTTTAAACTTAATACAGTGCTAGGAATATTGTACCGGGGGGGGTAAAAATATCTTAGGCAAATCATACCCCCCTCACGGTATAATATTCCTGGGAAATTCTTACCGGGGGGGTAAGATTATCCTAGGTAATTCTTACCGGGGGTCAGTTTATTCTAGGATATTTTTACCCCCTACGGAGGTATGATTATCCTAGGATTTTCTTACCGGGGGTAAAATATGACTAGGAAAATCTTACCCCCTCCCGGTATAATTTTCCTAGGATATTCTTACCGGGAGTAAGATTATCCTAGGATATTTTTACCCCCCTGAGAGGGTATGATTATCCTAGGATAATTTTACCGGGGGTATAAATAACCTAGGAACATCTTACCGGGGGTAAAATTATCCTAGGATAATCTTACCCCCCCCCCCCCGGTAAAATTATCCGGGGGTAAGATTTGACTGCGACACCCCACCTACTACTGATAGATACTATAGAAATTGAATTTATCTAGATATATCTAGATAAAAGTGATTTTATCTATCTATATCTAGATAAAATAATTTTTACCTATAGTTACCTTAGTATACAAGGCATTACCTCAATATTTAAATTTATAATATTACCTAATTGAAAATTAAAATAACTGTATTTTTATTACAATATTCCAATCAAGTTAAAAATAAATATAATAATAAAATATTCTTAATAATGCAAAAAAAAAGTATCTTGTTACACACAACTGTATTTAATGAACTCTTTATTTTTACCTTATACAAATAATAAATATAAAACAATACATGTGATTATGTGAAGTGATACCTACCTAATTAATAGATAGGTTAAATGTTTTAATATATCCATATTTTCTATGAAGTTGAAGTAAATTCAAATTAACTATTTTATATTGAAAATGATAATATTGTAGAATAGTTAGGTATTACTTTTTACTTATTAGTAATTACTATTACTTACGGACTTTGTGAATTATCTAGATAATTTATCTAGATGGCTCTAAATTTTATCTAGATGAAATTTAGATGTCAATTTTATTTCTTAGCTAGATAAGATAAAGATATTAAGTTTTTATCTAGATAACCTATCTAGATAAATTTATCTAGATAAATTTAGTTATGGCACAACACTGGTCCCTCAAGCCTGATAATTATGTCCGGTTTAGAGCCGGACATGCTTATTCCGCGGGCCGTACACTCGCTACGTAGCTCCGCCGTCGTCAATTGTTGTAACGATTTACCGGACATGTTGTATTTCTTTTGAATAGATTTACAAATGTGGACGTTAAACTATTGCGTAGACGGTAGCCTGTGCTTGTTATACGGGACGGATGCTCCGAGAGATATTATTAGGCCGTGGGTGATAGGGGAAAAGAAAGAGCGTGAAGAAAAATAAAAGTTATAAATGAAAATCTTTTTTTTTTTTTTAATTTAAAAGACGTAATTTGCGCGATGTTTTCAAACGCTATTTTGATTACTCTCGCGCAAATGATAATCAGCTGTGCAGCTGATTGCGGCGTCGCCGGTACGGTCCAAATATAACGTAATTAGGTCAATGTACTCGGCGGCGGCGGTGAAACCTGTTTGTCTCGGCGGCACACGGCGGCTGCTCAAGCAAGAACGGCGGCGCGCGGCGGTGGTTGACAACGGTGGTGTGCGGCAATGTTAAAATACGGTATTTTATTTTTTTTTGGTATTATACCGTATTATACCTTGTATTATATGTGTATTAAACCTTGTATAATACTATTGTATTTAAGTATGGTATAATATTTTTTTGTATTATACAGTATTATACACATTTTATACGGTATAAAACCCTGTATTAAAAATTTAAAATATATGCAAATTTGAAATAACATATAAAATTTAAACTTGATTACTCGATTACTTGATTACCATTGTCCATTTCTCATTTGAAAATTTAATTTTATAATACAAATAAGAAAAGTATTATAAATTAAATTCAAAAGTAATAACAAAGTCAACAAGTAAAGTAACAACTAACAATTTTATTATTTAGTTTTATACCGTTTTTATACCATTGTATAAAATAATTCTATACAGCGTGTATAATACCATGTATAATACGATTTTACACATTTGTATTATAAAATTTTACATCACTAATAATATTAATAATTCATAATTATCTTAATATTTATTTTGTAGACCACTAGGCAGATCTTAATAGTGAAAAATTGAAATTGAATTTATTATTTATATTTCTCTTAGGGCCGGATTGGACCGGCGAGTTATCGCGCTGATGCATGGGCTGCTTGCTAAAGGATTCAACTAAATTAACTGTGTGCTCGGTAAGTTTCTGGATTTCAATCTGGCACTGATTTCTCATAACAACCTCCTGCTCCTGCTGATGTTCTAATCGTTTCATTCGTCTGTACATCCATAAACCTATATGTATTAAAAAGTAGGTTCCAATAAATAGGGATGCGCAAACCACGGCTATATAGATATATCAATTTTTACAATATCGATAATCGATAATATTCCTCCAAAAACAACGATATATCGATATATATTTTTTTCCACAAATGTAATATTTCATTTGTAATGTATTGTACGACAGTCGACATCATAGGCGTGCCCAGGAATTTTGTATGGGGTGTGCCATGAAGAAAATTCGGCCGCTTTCCCTTATATGGGCCTAAGCAAATCTAACCTAACCTCAATCTAAAAAAGGATAAATTTAATGCAAAACATCAATTCATAAAAATGTATATTGATTAAATGTTGTGCTTCACAAAATGTTGATATATTTTTACAATAAAGTATATACCTATATACCTAATGGGTAGTAACCTATATGGCTACATTAGAACATAAAAAATAAAATAAAAATGAAATAAATTTATTCAATTTTAGTTTAGATTTTACTATTTTAGTCAATAATCAATAATTTAATATTTAATTATAAAAAATATTCATATTAATATATATTATATATATTCATAAAAAAAGTGAGAAAGCTGTTGAAAGCGGGTCGTTTTTCGTCATTTTTTCGTGCGTTAAGACCAATAAGCGAAAGAAAAATTCACCCAGTACCAAAAGTCCGATTTTAATTTAAAAAACATATTTGAATTCCTTATTCTCTTTTCTAGGTTATGTAGGAAATGGATTTTCGATTTTTTTTTTTAAGTAATACTAAAGTAATGTAAATTTTGAAAAAAAAATTATATATAAATATAATTCATTTGTTACTATATAGTAATTAAACAAAACAAAAAATCCAAAATCCATTTCCTACATAACCTAGTATAGAGAATAAGGAATTCAAATATGTTTTTAAAATTAAAATCGGACTTTTGGTACTGGGTGAATTTTTCTTCCTCTTTTTGGGATTTTCATGTAAATACTTTTTTTATCGTAAAATGTAGTGACATGTGACTGCGCGTATGTACGATACTGATTTCCAAGAATCTTAACCATAGTTTATCTTTAATTACACAAAGCGTTCGGGGAACTCACGCACACTAATGATCAGTTACAACACTCACAGTTACACGTAACTCACAATGGATATCGAATATTGCCTAAATACAACCCCTTAAAAATGGTTCGCTTTCAACAGCCTTAAATAATTTACCATATTATAATCATTCGGTATTTATAAATAAATCGCAAAAAAATTATACACAACATTAGCTAATACATATAATAATTTATATTTATTTATAAATACCGAATGAATAAATGATACATTATTTAAATCATTTTCTTACTTTTTTTATGAATATATGTTAATATAAATATTTTTTATAATTAAATATTAAATTATTGATTATTTACTAAAACATTGAAAATACGAGATATTTAAGTGGCGGGCGTCAACTAAACATGTTTGGCGGGGGGATTATTTTCTTGGCGGGGGTCTACTAGACCAGTTCCTAAAAATGTTTTGATTATTCTAAGGTTTAATAATAAACAGTGAACATAAGAAATACAAATATTATAATGGTAATCTTCTTTGTATAATACAGGGGTCAAAACTTTAAACTCTTCAATAACGCTATTGAAATCTACTGATTTGGTCATTTCTTGCTCAACGAATAAAAATAAAAGTGATTCTAATCGTTCTTGTGACATTGTTGACCGTAGTTTAGATTTGACAATGGATAATTTGGAGAAGGCCCGTTCACAACCACAACTTGTGACTTATTGGTTATTTAAAGTTGTTCATGGCGTTCATACCATCGTCCATCATACATTAACCTTAGCATATTGTCTGTATTATCATTTTTGCTAGAGCGCCTAATTTATTTTTTCTAATTTTTACTATTTGTAGCTTAAAATTTAAAAGAAGTCCCTAAATTAATAAAAGTTGTACAAAAAGCCACGGGCCACGGGGTGTGTCACGGCACACCTGGCACACCCTGTGCGCACGCCTATGGTCGACATGGTTACATAAATACGAATGAATTATTATAATATAATTTATACTTTTGTTATTTTAAAAATATAATATATTTATCATTTATGTTACAAAATATCTACTTTATTATTTTCAGTAATATTAAAATAAATCGACATTATAAAAATATCGATATTTTTTACCACAATATCGACATATCGATAATATCGATATCATTAAATCATTTGTGCATCCTTACCCAGTGCTATAATTGCTATAATTAGCAATGTTATTACTCCAAATATGGCTAAAAACATGGTAGTATCCATCTTCATGCAGTCTTGTCCGTTATCAAACTGAAACAAGAGTTCAATTCAATTGTGAATTTTCAATTTGTAAATTTAAAATTTAACTACAAAAAAGACACATTTAGTCGTATGGTTGTAGGACACTTTGTACGGTCACCCGGAAAAAATGAAAACCGCAGACAGTTTGTACTATTTCAGAAAGTAATAAAATGTATATGGCGGACAGTTTGTATACTATTTCAGGTAAACAAAAATATTGAGACATGAAATGTTGGACATAATTATTTGTTATTACAAAACACAGGTAGATAACTATGTTCATACATAAATAATAATAATAATAATCAGGGCTAGGATTTGTATGCAATAAAAAATTGTAAAATATGGATTTTATTTACCAAAATATGCAAAAATATGCATTTAAATTGTTATAAGATAAATATAAAAATATAGTTACAAAAAAAATATTTATTTATTGAAATACATCAGTGATTGGCTGTTTGTCTTAATATAATATAATTGAGAAATAAAATGAAATAATTTAGAAATACAATTTATAATTCACATTTCACATACAATAGTGGAAACTAGAAATATTTTTAATTTTACCTATGTTTGAAAAATTGGAAAATTTATGTTTGACTGCAAATAGGGTACACACGAATTGCGTACCAAAACAGGTAAACGTATCTTTTTGAACGAATTGCGTCCCGGACGCAATTCGTGTTACCTTTTCATCTACGGTTGATTATTGTAAGGGGTTCTTAAAGTGTTATTGCCATAATAAAGATATGTCAAGTTATATAAAAAAATGTAAATTTAATAATTGTAAAAATATAATAATATCATAATAATATAAATTATAAGTCATAATAACATACTTATTTATAAAAAAGCGGGTAAGTGAGTATCGCTCTGCTGTACATTAGGGGGTGGGATGGACCTCGGACTAGGGTAGGTTAAATTTGAATGCAATGATAGGTATCATTGTATACGAAAAACGATTCTGAACGGAGATGATTTGTCAGTCTAGAATATATTATAAAAAAATCGAAAATTATTTATTAGTAAAACGTTATTTTACACGTGTATTTTTGATTTCAAATTAAAAATTAAAACTTTAAACACTCGTAAAATTTTTTTAATTGAATAATCCTCAAACTTTTTTATAATTATTCTAAGCTTAACTTATGGACAGCATAGTATTAAATTTTCAATTCTTAGCTTTTGATAGAAAAATATTTATAAATTTTTAACTACCAAATAGTGAAAATATTCATGATTTTGACGAATTTTTGTCAATATTTGAACTTCAAATGCTAATAAAAAAAAATTGTGCCTATGTATTTTTATAATTTTTGAATGAGAGTTAGAACAAGTTATGTGGACTCTTCAATTAAATTTTCAAGTAATTTGTCCCAGCTCAATTTTTTTTATCGACATTTATAAAAAAAAAATAAAAAAAAATTGAAAATTTCAATTGTCTATAAATAGCTCAAAAAAAGTCAAAATATTTTGAAAATCAAATCACGTAAAGAAAATGGCAATCTAAATAACTGGTAAAATTTTCAAGTATTTACGACTTAAACTGTTTGAATAATAACAAATATCAAAAATCGTTCGAGGCTAAACCGTTGTTTAACGCGGTTTTGTAAAAATTTAAATTTCAATCACTCATAAAATTTTTTTGTTTTAGTCCGGTAGAGTTTTTTTTGCAGATAGTTGAAGAAAATTTTATGAAGAACCTTGTACCAAATTTTCAAATCTTAGTTATAAAAGAAAAAATTTTTACGATTTTTTAACCACAAAATTACTTGCCAATTTTCGCAATTTTGACATATTTCGTATAAATTCGAACTTTAAGCACTTATATAAAAAAATTGTGACTAACGATTTCAGATTTTTTTTTATAACTTTAAGAACAACTTAGAAGAAACCTTGTATTAAATTTTCAAGATTTTCTGGCCGGCCAAAAAATTTTTATCGTTATTTTAAAAAAAAATACTTAAAAAAATTGAAAATTTCAACTGTCTATAAATAGCTCAAAAAAAGTCGAAATTCTTTGAAAATTTAACTGTGTATGGAGAACGCTAATATAAACATTTTGTGAAAATTTCAAGTATTTACATCGATTAGTTTTTGAATTACAACCATATAAAAAAATCGATTTGGTCGAAAACTGTTTTTGCGTAAAAATTCCCGTTTTTCTGTCATTTTTTTTATGTTTTTCTCGATTTTTTTGAAAACTGTTGGAAAATGTTTACTTTTCACCTCTATAATGCACCAAGGATATCCACTTTGCCATCGGAAACCACCCCCAAAGTTTGAAATCGAAGCATTATTTCGACTAGTTATGCTGTACACAGACACAAAAAAAAAAAAACAAAAAAAAAACACACATCATTGTAAAATCAATACATTCATCACTCCGTTCAGAATCTAAAAAAAAAATTAAAATTGAATTGTAAAAATATAATTATATCATTTAAATATATAAAATAATAAATGACTGTTTAATAAAGTAATACAATAATATTTTTATCGAAAATATCTCTAAGGATAGAGCTACACACGGTGTATTCCACCGCGTTGTCCATCGAACTAAAAAGCATTGGTTTATTTTTAATAAACGCCGCGGAATACGCAGCGTTTGAAACGCGGCAAATACGCCATGTATAGCTCCGGCCCAAAAGTACAAACCACTAAAAACAAGTTTTCATTTGACATTATTATGTTAATGATAAATATTTAATTATTATTATTGGTTTTTTTTTTTTTTTTTAAATTTAAAAATATCAAAATCAAAAATAAATTTGGAAACCACTGGAAAGCTCAAAAAAAATGTTAACTTAAAAGGTAACATGAATTGCGTCCGGGACAAAATTGAAGAATTCGTTTTTAACGTAAGAATATATTTTGAAATTATTAATAAAAATATTTAACATGTGCATTAAATTAGGCAGTTGCAGATGTTCCGTCAGAATTTATTTCACCAACCAAGAGAAAACTTATAGATTAACTTACGGTACATTTACAATTGGAAAACCAAATTCATTTTCAGGATGTCAATGAACAAATCCTAGTGTATTTATAAAATAATAAAAAAACACTGCTGTTATTATACATGATAAATACGTCGTTTAACGGTGTACCTTTTTTATTCAAAATCAGATTCATACTGATTTAATAAAATAATTTATCATTTTTAATTTATAGAAATGGTAGGGATTATAAGTATGGAAAACGCTGGATAATACATTATATAATATGTGCGTGAGAAAATATCTTGTGAAATATGATTATATATTTTAACGGGTAATTCAAATGCTTAATAAGTATTTAAGACATTATTGCAGGTATGAGTTGACACAAATACTCATTTATGGTTTCAAAAAAAAAAAAAATGATTACGCAGGGATATGGTGATGTGTGGCATCGTCGGAGGTCCAACGGGCGATTGTAAACTCCGCCAGAATATCGGTCAAGATAAAAAGGTAAGAATAGGTCTATGGTAAACTCCGCCAGTTTTTTTTTTAACCTAGTCAGTGCGACAGTGATCAAAATGCAAATTTAAATCGAACAACAAATGCCTGTGAATCCTTTCTAGTCATCTGAGAAATTCATTTTATAAAAGTCAACCGAATGTTCACATTATTAGTAAAGTTCTTATCGAATTTCAAACCCAAACTTACATTAAATTAAATGGCATATCTCAAGTAAATCAGCTAAAAAATTCGAAATAAAAAAAAAAATGACAGTATTACAGAATGCTATGAATAGGTATACTAATAAAGAAATACAAGACTTAGAATATTTGCAAATTGTATCACATCATTATAGTTTTCATACATGACAATATTTATAACGATTATTTATTTATTATTTATTATATTTTATTCTATTATGTGGACAATTATTAATTATTATTATGAAAAATATGATTTTGGATTATTTATTATGATTTTTTATACTATGATTTAAATATTGATATGATATGATATCATATTATATTATAATTTTTTTTTAATAATATATCATATAAATTGTATACTACTATTTGATTTTCTTCACTGGCGGCCGAGTTTACATGAACTCAATTTTACCTGATTTTTTTCAGTGGCGGAGTTTACATGAACCCAATTTTACCTGTTTTTTTTTTCTGGCGGAGTTTACAGTAAAAAAAGGTACTTGTGGCGGAGTTTACATGCGCCCGGTCCAACAGTATAGGTGTTGGCGGTACCATGGGTGAGTGGCGGGTGGCGGTGGCGGTGTTTGAACTGTCTAATAATATCTACTTATCTGTATGGTAAACAATTTACAGTTTGGACAGACTATAAATATTTAGTGGGCCTTCAGAAAATAAAATCGGAATCACATATAATTAATCGTATAAGAACAAAACTAATAGGATATGAATTTAACATTTAACATAATATATAAACAAGGTGTTTTTAACAAAGCAGCAGATTTTTTATCGAGACATCCAATAGGTTATGATAAATCGGCAAAAATTAATTACGATATAGATTTAGATTTAGATTTGATAAATATAAATGCTAATGAAAAATTATACAATCCAATTTCTTATGATGATTTTATATATAACATTGATAAAGGGGTTAAATATAATTTTAGTATTAAACAAGTAAATCAAGATTTATTTAGTGACTACTTCGATGAAACATTTAATTTAGTGCATTGCGTTCCGCAAGATTTTGATATGAGCAAAGGTATTAGTGATTAGTCTTAATTTCAAAAATAAATATGGACACGTAAACGAATTAAAAGCACAAAACAAAAAAATCGGTCAGATTGCTCACTTAAATTTTAATAATCATTTTATAATCTATTTAATTACAAAATCAACAATTCATGATAAAACCACATACAAAACATTATTCACTACCTTAAAATTGTTAAAAAACTATTGTAGCACTTATAACGTAACAAAAATAGCGATGTCAAAGATTTCATGTGGCTCAGATAAATTAAATTGGTTAATTGTTTTTAATATGATAAAATACGTTTTTCGTGACACAGCAATTGACATAACAATTTCAATATTTACGCTACCACAGCATAATATATCATTGGTTGAACCTATTAATGTACATTAGTTGCAAACGCGTGACGATTTTTTACAAAGTATTACAGGAGCTATTAATTATTCCGAGTCATCAGAAATGAAATGGGTGAGAAAGGCGAAATCATACATTATAAATAAAGATGATAGGTTAGTGTATTATAGAGATATTTATAAAGGTACGCCGAAATTATAAATATATGCAAATTTGAAATAACATATAAAATTTAAACTTGATTACTCGATTACTTGATTACCATTGTCCATTTCTCATTTGAAAATTTAATTTTATAATACAAATAAGAAAAGTATTATAAATTAAATTCAAAAGTAATAACAAAGTCAACAAGTAAAGTAACAACTAACAATTTTATTATTTAGTTTTATACCGTTTTAGATTCTGAACGAAGTGATGAATGTATTGCTTTTACAATGATGTGTGTTTTTTTTTTTTTTTTTTTTTTTTTGTGTCTGACTCCAACAGTTGGAGCAGTAATAATGCTCCGATTTTTGACTTCAGCCCCTCTTTGAATAGGGAATTGAATCTAGTTGGTACTTTAGGGGGGTCAAAATTAAAATTTTCTAATAGTTTTCAAAAAAATCGAGAAAAACAAAAAAAAAATGACAGAAAAATGGAAATTTTACGGAAAAACCACTTTTCGACAAAATCGATTTTTTGATTTTGCTGTAACTCAAAAACGAATTATTGTAAATACTTGAAATTTTCACCAAATGTTTATATTATGGTTATCTCTTTACAGTTAAATTTTCAAAATATTTTGACCATTTTTAAGCTACTAATAGACAATTGAAATTTTCGACTTTTCTAAGTTTTTTTTTCTTCAAATGCCGATAAAAATTTTTTAGGTGGCCAGAAAATCTTGAAAATTTAATACAAGGTTTCTTATAAGTTGTTCTTAAAGCGATAAAAAAAAATCCGAAATCGTTAGTCACAATTTTTTTTTATAAGTGTTTAAAGTTCGAATTTATACGAAATATGTCAAAATTTAAATTAAATTTCATACGCTCATAATGCGAATGTTGGCCATAGTAACCATAGTAACATAATATAAAAACTATACTATTTGTTTCAAAATAGAATATTTGACAATATTTAAATATAATATATCCTAAACTGACAAATCATCTTCGTTCAGAATCGTTTTTCGTATACAATGATATCTATCATTGCATTCAAATTTAACCTTCCATAGTCTGAGGTCCACCCCACCCCCTAATATACAGCAGAGCGATACCCACTTACCCGCTTTTTATACCATTGTATAAAATAATTCTATACAGCGTGTATAATACCATGTATAATACGATTTTACACATTTGTATTATAAAATTTTACATCACTAGTAATAGCAATCATTGTTAAAATTAACATTTAAGGATAAATAATTGTATGCTATTGAAAAAAGCTCGAGACGACTTAGCCTCACCACTGACTAGTTTGGCGGATCTACAAAAAAATAAATACCGAAAACGACGGCACTAGCTAACCTTATTGTCCTCGATAAACTCATTGCGCCTGTAGCCGTTTCTCATGTTCTGCTGCTTGTTAATAATATCATGACGACCTACGCCATTTCGAGTTTTAGCACTGCAGTGTTGTTTGTGGTTGATTTTGTCAAAGGGGTTATCGCATTTCTTCTCACAGTGCTTCTGATGTTGTTTTTTTCCACAGTGCTTATCGTGGTACTGGTTTACATACTCATCAATATAACTCTCGGCATCGCGGCTTTTTCCAAAGTTCATGACGTGAATATTGAATATAAATTTATAAATATCAAAGATATATTTATTTTATTTTATTTAATAATATAAATATATATAATATATACTGCGTTTTTATGATTTACGACAATACAATTATGACAAAATTATACAGAAAATATTATGACTGGACTGAAAATATATCGATATGTTTTGTTTATAGTCAAACATTTTTAATTATTATATACTATATTGTAGCTAGGTTACAACGTAAAAAAAAATTACCTACACATATTAAAATATCAAATATTATTAAATTCTTTTATAATTCTGTGAATGAATAAAAATATTATAATAAGTAGTAAACAAATTATATAACAAATTAAAATATTTTTATTCATTCACAGAATTATAAAAGAATTTAATAATATTTGATATTTTAATATGTGTAGGTAATTAATTATATCCTAATATTTAACTATAATTTAGAATAATCGTGGGTCATTAGGTAAACAAATACATAAAATTAATTTTATTAAAGTATATGAGTACTTAAGTACAACTATTCATTTTAATATACATTTATTTAAAACCAAAGTTAGTTAGTAATCGTTTGTTAGCTTTAAAAAAAGGTATAGGTAATTTTTAATTTTATATGAAAAATAAAATAAGAGATTTTAACTAAGTAACTTTTAACTTTAAACTTAATTTACATAGTAACATTTTTCTATATTAACTTAACTTAACGAGTTAACTTCCTCAGCCTTGTAAAAATGTATTTAAAATACTAATCAATACCAACTTATTAAATTACTTTTTTATAAAATTATCTTTAACATAAAAATAACTGTAAAATAAAATCACAACTAGTAATAATTATATGTAGTATTTAAAAAGTAATAAAAATATTATTTAAAAATACCTATACAATTTAAATTTTAAATTTTTTTATATAAATTTTAATATATAAAAAATGTGACAATGTAATACAATTATTTACTCTTAAAGGCAGATTTATAAATACTAATTAGTAATTAGAAAAACAGGTATTAATGGGTACAAACACAGTGGGACACTGCCTATATACCTATAATAATATAATTTTTAATTTAAAACATTAGCAAGTATGAAATTATATTTACTTATGTTTGTAGAAATTTTAATACTCTATTATTAAACTTATTGTTTGATCTCATAATCATACATAGGTAAGTTTAATTTTTATTGGTTAATAGATTAATTTACTTGTATAACACCGACTCCAGAGGCAGGTCCAAGATGAATTTGTTTCCATTGATCATACCAAAATCTCACAGTCCTATACTTAGGATTTATGGAAGCATTAGCCAACTGTTCACAATTTGGTCCATATTCTAGTTCAATTTTTGATTCATGCATTGAAGAAGATTCAGCTATACCTGTAATTAATTGCATAAATTAATTAGCATACATGTTTTTATAATAAATATTATTATTTATATGATAACAATAGGTACCCTAATTATTATAATTACCAAAGCTTTGTAGGTAGGTATCAACTATAATTGTAAAATATATTATAATAAAATATATACCTACCTACTAGATTATACATATTCTAACATTACTTCATATAAATTAAATACAATTAAACATAAAGATATCTAATGATAAAAACAATAATAATATAATTATAAACTTACTTACCTAAACCATTATTAAAGTAGTTTTCAAATTGTTTTTTTACATTATCATCAGTTGTAGGTCTTAAGAAAGATAATGCTTCGATTGCTTCGGCAGTACAAATTGAATGATTATGCTCATTATCAAATTTTATAACTGCTGGTAATCCATCCTAAAGACAAAATAAAAAATTAACTATGCATTAGAAAAGTGACATATTATGACGTATAAGTAATATATCGAATAAATAATTAATTTACCTTAATATAGTGATCCTTTTTTAGATTCTGAACGGAGTGATGAATGTATTGATTTTACAATGATGTGTGTTTTTTTTTTTTTTTTTTTTTTTTTTGTTTTTGTGTCTGTGTACAGCATAACTAGTCGAAATAATGCTTCAATTTCAAACTTTGGGGGTGGTTTCCGATGGCAAAGTGGATATCCTTGGTGCATTATAGAGGTGAAAAGTAAACATTTTCCAACAGTTTTCAAAAAAATCGAGAAAAACAAAAAAAAAATGACAGAAAAACGGGAATTTTTACGCACAACCAGTTTTCGACAAAATCGAATTTTTTATTTTACTATAACTCAAAAACTAATCGATGTTAATACTTGAAATTTTCACCAAATGTTTATATTAGCGTTCTCCATATACAGTTAAATTTTCAAAGAATTTAGACTTTTTTTGAGCTATTTATAGACAATTGAAATTTTTTATTTTTTTAAGTATTTTTTTTTAAAATAACGATAAAAATTTTTTAGCCGGCCAGAAAATCTTGAAAATTTAATACAAGGTTTCTTATAAGTTGTTCTTAAAGTGATAAAAAAAAATCCGAAATCGTTAGTCACAATTTTTTTTTATAAGTGCATAAAGTTCGAATTTATACGAAATATGTCAAAATTGCGAAAATTGGCAAGTAATTTTGTGGTTGAAAATTCGTAAAATTTTTTTATTTTATAACTAAGTTTTGAAAATTTGATACAAGGTTCTCCATACATTTTTCTTCAATTATGTGTAAAAAAAACTCAACCGGATTCAGACAAAAAATTTTTATGAGTGTTTGAAATTTAAATTTTTACAATACCGCGTTAAAAAACGGTTTAGCCTCAAACGATTTTTGATATTTGTTGTTATTCAAACAGTATAAGTCGTAAATACTTGAAAATTTTACCAGTTATTTAGATTGCCATTTTCTTTACGTGATTTTATTTTCAAAACATTTTGACTTTTTTTGAGCTATTTATAGACAATTGAAATTTTCAATTTTTTTAAATTTTTTTTTTATAAATGTTGATAAAAAAAAATTAGCTGGGACAAATTACTTGAAAATTTAATTGAAGGGTCCACATAACTTGTTCTAACTCTCATTCAAAAATTATAAAAATACATAGGCACAATTTTTTTTTATTAGCATTTGAAGTTCAAATATTGACAAAAATTCGTCAAAATCATGAATATTTTTCACTATTTGGTAGTTAAAAATTTATAAATATTTTTCTATCAAAAGCTAAGAATTGAAAATTTAATACTATGCTGTCCATAAGTTAAGCTTAGAATAATTATAAAAAAGTTTGAGGATTGGTCAATTTAAAAAATTTTACGAGTGTTTAAAGTTTTAATTTTAATTTGAAATTAAAAATACACGTGTAAAATTACGTTTTACTAATAAATAATTTTCGATTTTTGTTATTTTTAAAAAATTACTAAACGTAAGATCTTGAAACTTTTACTTAAATGTTTGAATTAGTTTCAAAGTAGAATATATTACAATATTTAAGTATTAGGTGTATATCCTAGACTGACAAATCATCTCCGTTCAGAATCGTTTTTCGTATACAATGATACCTATCATTGCATTCAAATTTAACCTTCCCTAGTCCGAGGTCCATCCCACCCCCTAATGTACAGCAGAGCGATAGGTACTCACTTACCCGCTTTTTTAGTATTAGAATTAGTTAATTTAATTTTAATATCAATCTTACATTCACATCCAGTGTTTTTTGATTTTCCTTTTTTGTTTAAGGCTTTATCAACTTTATTAACACCACTATGATGACATATGTATATTTTCCTGTAAAGTTTTTTTCTCAAAAATACATTGTTGTTAATATAAGTCTTATTTGTAATAACTTATAAGTAACAAATTAATAATTAATAATTTAAGTAATACTAACTTACCGAATAACATATCTATTAGATTTAAATGATTTTAGTACACACCAACTTGTTTGTGTTTGTTGGGAATAATGTTTTATGTAATTATTAATGTCATTTTCAGTTAACAGATTTGCACGAAGTAAACAAGGATTAATTTGAATAACATTAAAAGAATCCATATTAAGAATATCTAAAGTTGTATTAAATAGCAAATTATGATTATTATACAAATATATTCATAATCAGAATGAATACAAGTAATATCACACAACACAATATAGTATGCATCTAGAAACTATAAATAGGTAAATAATAATTATAAACCTTGTAGTGATAACTACTTGATAATATAACTTCAAACTTCTAGATTTAAAATTATAATACCAATCTGCAATTATTATTTATTATTATGCAGAATGCAGAATGCATAAAAATAAAATTATGATATTCAAAACCATCTTATTTGATACTTATAATTTCATTTTATGGTATTAATCAACATTTTCATTTTATATAATAAGATATTTTGGAGAAACTGTACTAAAAATATTTATAATAAATATATACTTTATAATTGTTAAATATAATATTATAAAAAATAATAATAAAAAATAAAAAATAAAAAATATTAATAAATACAAAATAATGAAATTCGCGCGGAAATTCAAATGGACCAATCAGAAGTCTCAATTGGTTTATAAGTGCCGAGACCGTACACAGAATGCTAATATGCCGGCGGCCGCACGGACGCACGGTGACGGAGATATGATCAATCCGCAGCAAATGAATTGCGTCCCAAGATCCCTTTTTCATACGAATTGCGTCCCGATAATATTTAACAATTACACTAATTGCGTCCCGGTGATATTTAACAACTATTATACTAATTGCGTCCGATATAAATACATTATTTTCCTTTCCTACAGACTTAGGACTGTTAATAATAACATTAAATATTATATTGCTAAAGGTAGGTTAAAAATATTGTTATTTATCGTTTCGTAATTATGTACATTGTACATCAAAAATATTGTTTTTATCATTAAATATAAAAATAAAAGAATAAGTAAAAAAATTTCAACAAATATTAGTTATATATAGGTATATGCAAGTTATATGTTATTATAATATTATTTATGGCTTGGTAAAAATTTGTACGGAATAAGCTCGGCAAGTTCAACCGTCGTCCCCTACTCTATTGCCTGTACGACAACCGTGGATATCCACCTATACGCACTGTACTAAGATTATCAAAGGTATATTCTGATATCAGATAATCGGGACGCAATTAGTATAGTCGACAGTCCTATAGAAAGCCCGGGACGCAATTAGTATGACACAAATCGCCATTTTTATATCGGGGACGCAATTCGTATTTCGTATTACCTATGCAGCCGATCAATCTATACAGGGTATAATCATTGATTATAAGTACTAATTATAATCTGTACTGCATGATTTTCAAAAAATCAAATAGTCACATTTCAAAACAGTGGCGTGTATCCAAAAAAAAATTGGTGTTGCTCAAATAATTTTAGGTGACCTACCCTCCCCTCATAATTTTGTTATACCTAGTACCTACTGATAAAACATCGCTAAATTGTATTCCTATCATTTAATGTACTAATTTAATTTAGTTAATTACATTTTTGTGCTACTGTGCTAACTGCTAGTAGTGCATCGATTTAAAAAAAATATATATATAAATAAAAAAAACCATTAGGTAATTACAATATTTTATTTAAATTAACATTTTTGATAATTCAGTACTCTTGGAAGCAAATGTTTCTAAAACTTTGTTTGAATGTTTGTACAAGTCTTGTTCACATGTGATTAACATTAAATCTTCTAAACGTGTGTTAGTCATGGTAGTTCTTAAACGAGTTTTAATAATTTTGAGCTTTGAAAATGTTCGTTCTGTAGTAGCACTTGAAACAGGAAGTGTCAAAGCAATTTGAAGGGCATTATTAAGTGTTGGAAACACTGAACCCAAGTTACCAGCATGAAAAATTTGATACAGTGCTTTCATACTCCCTACATTAAGCGCTTTTTTAGGTTCCATTACTTCTATTTCAGTTTCAGTTACATTATCTGATTCTGATGAAAATTCTTCTTCGACTCCTTCTTTTTCTGTGAGGTCTTTTCCGTGCAAGTATTTGGGCAGATTAATATTTTCTTCAAATGTGTTAAAAATCTTTGAAAAATGAATGTACTCCTTCTTCAAACAGTCCTCATCAACATACTTTCCGTAAACCTTACAAAACATTGAAAAAGCATCTTTTGGAAGTGATGCTGGATTTTTTTTCACTTCATCTAGCCTCTTTTTACTGAACAATGATAAATCTTTATAAATTCCGATTGAACCATTACCAAAGTATTCTTTAAATGCTGAATTTATTATATCCAAACAAACATAAAATGTATTAACTCTGAAATTGTCTATTGGATCTATTATTCCTCGGTTACCCAATTCTTCTTTTAAACTTTCTTTATGCCCACGAAATGCAATACAGTTTTTTGCAAGGAAAAAAGTAATATCAATCAAATCCTGAACAATCTCTATGTTTATAGCTTTGTCTCTTCTATGTTTTTCTTCTAATAAAGGTAGTATGGGTAATGATATTTTTTTCAATTTTAATTTAAGGGAAGCTTCAATATGTGCTTCTGAACATTCATGAATTTGCATACTTTGCAAAGCTCTCGGCCATGAAGCAACTCCATCCACAGACCATGCTTTGTTAATATTGCGCCCAAACAACAAACAATGATGACAAAACATTTTATCACTTGATACAGAATAACTGAGCCAATCTCTTCTGACATTTACATTACCAGGCAGAGATTTCCAATACCATGAAGTCTGGAAACTGCGGCCAAATTTATCTTTGGGAAAAACACGAGTAGGAAGATCTTCAATAGTTGGCTGCATAGGTCCTTTTTTAATTAAAAAATCAACTATCGTAGGTGATAAATCAACAAGCATTTTATACTTATCCGGATCGTTAGATAAGTCTACATGATTGGTTCCGGTTGATGGTTTAGATTTAAAATCATTGCCTATGAATTATAATAAGTTAGCTAGGTAATAGAAATACAACATTTGGAATAAAATAAATTATAATTACAATTTTAATTTTATCACATACAAGTGAAATGGTTTATTCAATCAAAATAAATGAAGATTAGATATGTACTTACCAGAACTAGATGAATTTGAAGCCAAATGAATACTATCTGAATCAATTATCAGTGCATTATTAACTTGACACTTATCTACAGATTCACAATTGTCTGCAGTTGATTCAATTTTACCAATTAAATTTATACCAATTTCTAAAAAAAAGAAATAGAATTTATACAATAATTATGTTTTAGCAAGACAGACATTTTTTTATTTGATATATTAAATAGGTATATTGTAAAAAAAAATTGTATTTAAAGTTAAAACTAAATTAAAAAAAATATTTAATTAAGACAATATACATGTCTTCATAAAAATATATTTTATTGTAGGTGCCTACCTACCTACTTTTTTTCTCTAAAACTGAAACTTTGTTTTTTCTAATAAGAACTATTTATAATTGTAATGATAATAATAAATATTTTGAAGGGAATAGTATGACTGTATGAGCATTTATAATATTGTACTTACCTGTTTCTGGTACATCTTCATCTATTTTACGTTTTTTTGTAAAAAAATGTTGTACATCCACAACGGTATTGGTTTTTTTTAATTTAGCCACTTTACAAAAAGTCAAATGTCTTTTCCAGTTTGTTTCATTTAACTTTAACCGCTTTTTACCACATAAACAAACAGCGTAATTGGAATCTGACATTATATTTTTATTATTGACAAAAAATTATAATAGTATAATAATAATCTATATAGGTACTTAATGCACTAAATTCTAATACGCCTAAAACCAAGAAAACAAGAACGCACTATGCATTTAGAATTTTTCGATTTTAGTTTGTGACCAGTGACGCCTTGCAGTTTAGACAACCGACAAATTACTTCGATAAATATCCAATATTCCACAAAATACAATATGTTTACAAATTAAAAATAGATTTTCTGTGAAACTAGGGGAAGCCGCCGGAAGGTCCCGTATATTTTTGTCTTCTAGGTATATCGTCTAATCATTACGTAATGTCATAATTTGATATTTTTCTATTTTTATTTACATTTTATAATATAATTTTATCATTTTCTCGGTTAGGCATTATAAAATATAAATAATAATAATTAGTTATAAATTATAATATACCTACTATCGTTTTGTTTTAATAATAAAACTAGGTACCTCTATATAGCCATGTATAAGTAGGTACTCATTACGACCGCGACAGTACGACACTACTCCAATACTATAATTCTATTTATATTGTAAACACAAAACACTTTAGTTCATTACTGTAATATTATCCTTCTAGCAATACCCACCCAGCACCCACCTACCCACCCACCCATATTTAAGGTGTTGCTTGAGCAACACTTGGACCCTAGGTTACACGCCACTGGTCTAGGTAGGTGGTACATTCGAACAGGGGCGCCATTTGAGTTTTATAATAGGGGTGCCAAAATTTAAGCTGGCCAATTTTTTTTTTTTGTCAGGCCACTTTTTTAAAAATAGTAAATATAGATATTGTTTAATATCGTTTATTGTGTATAAGTCGATTGTATGGCGTTAACCGTTAAGCTCTTGAAGAGTATATTTTAATGAATTCAAATTATTCATTAATAATTTGTTTGCCTTTTGGTACAGGGATAGGTATCTACATTTAATCAATGCAATTTATTCCAAATAAAATTAATACATTATATTTATTTACTTATTATAATAAATAATTTAATAATAATAGGTACAATATTCCAAACAGTTACAGGCTTACAGTATTCATTCCTTTTTTAAATTAATTATGCTATTCTACTATTCTAGCTTATACCTTCCACTTTTTAATTTTGAAAATCTATTTACTGCCTCATCTAAATCTATTTTGTTTGCATCTTCTTTTTCTACTGCTATGACCAATAGGTCACTCAAACGCTCGTCAATTGGGCTCGGGACGGCCGTCGGCTCATTCTAAATTTTAATCCAGGCCAATAAGCCTCAGAAAAAAATAGGGGAGCCAAAGTATACCCTGCTCCCCCCCAAATGGCGCCCCTGCATTCGAAATATATTGGTACAGCAACAACGGAATGATATTTCTCCGAGTTTCGGGTTTTGTTGTTATGTGTTTTAACAATCTCAAGACTTGTGAACTTGAACAACAATTTATTGTACTCGCAATACAAATAAAAATTAATTGAATGGAAAACAAAGTTTTTGTATACACAAACTATATTATAATATAATAAGTATAGTTAATTAAACAACCAACCTATAAAAAAAATTCATATATATATAGGTCTGAATGATATGAGAACAATTTGAATATTTTAGTACAATTTGAGTTAATTTATATAAATCTATCAACATTGTACCCTAACTTCCGGTTAACCTACCTATCTACCAATATATAATACATATATAGGTAGCCATATAGGTGCTATGTACTACTATAAGTAGATCCAATATTATTATTATTAATTATTAATTATTATATTATTTTTTTTCCAAAATCATTTTTAAGGATTATTCTCTTATTTTATATATTTTAATAATTTAGGTAACTAGATAAGAATCTATAGAAGCTATACTTATTTTGATTTATATAGGTAATATAGAAGATATACTTAGCCACATTAAAATGTTCGAAAATATATGCCTATTAACAATATAAAGTTTGCAGATTATCATTTAAATAAATAAAATTACTTAAATATGTTTTAGTATACACAATCTAAACAATTCAAAATAATGGTTCATAACTCATAAGTATCCTAATTACACTACTTAAGAATTGCTATAATCAGAATTTGAATAAATTAAAGGAAAAATGGGAGTGAGCATAGACCGTGCAGCCCGTGCAGGGCATGCAGCATGTTCAAATATGTTGGTACCTACATATATTATAATTTATAATAGGTATTCTTTTTTGGAATTAAATATTACCTATTCATTAACGCGTTAATATATTTTGAGATACTTACAGATCAATGTAATATTTTTTAATAATGTTAATAAATTGTCCCATGCACTATGGAGATACCTACTAGGTACCTATAACTTATTTGGAACTTATGGCCGTATTGTATAGATAAATCTCGAAATTTCCCAAAGTTTATTTATTTCCAACGAAACGTATTCACTAAAATATAATGTTCTTTAAATAAACTAAATTTTGATTTGATCATTTATAATAATATTAGATATATACTATCATTGAGTATATATACTCAATATATATTGAGTATATTGAGTATATATAGGTACTCAATGATAGGTACTATCATCTCAATTTTATTTCATTTTTTAATGTTTAAATAAGCCTAATAAAATTAGTATATTGGTACGATGTACCTACCTATTATTAGTATTTACTATAAATTTTATAATATATACCTATAATTATTATAATTAATTAAACGTAATTCTATTAAATATTATATTTTATATTCTATAATTTTAATTATGAACGCGAACGGCATTTCTTCAATAATATCTGCAGCACTAAATATCTAGTAGGTATAGTGTTTCTAATTGCTACCTCAGTGCCGCCGTGGTGTCAGCTATATTATAACAAATTAACAAATTATTATTTATTACAGTCTACTTATTTGTACCTATAATTATTCACGGATAAATATATAAATAAATGCTTATCACACAACTATTTAGTGGTTAACTTTTAAGAAAAGGTACGAATGAGTCTATAATATTTTTATTAATTCAAAAACCCCACAATGTTTGACTTTTTAAGTAAAAGAAAAAATTTGTGAATCCCATCAAAGAAAGATCACAGCTCCATACATACTTATTGATACATAGGCTTACAACCTTGTCATATCTATTGTTAGATTGTCTAAACACTCTAAACAATAAGAAGTAGATAGATTAAAATATATTTATATATACCTATATATTATAATATTGGTTAACACCTACTAAAGAATAATACGTGTTATACAATTTTATTTTATTTTACAGAAGACTTTTAAATGAAATTGTTAAAATACATTCCTACGTATATTAATATTAGATCAACGTTTTTGAATTTATCTTGAAAAAATCCAAATTTTTTTATTAAAAATCGTAGATAGGTATTTGATTGTTAAATTATTTGGTTTGAGATTATGATAATATGTTACTGAACAATCGAAACGACATTATTTTATTCCATCTAAAAGTTTTAATGCTTTAAATTATGGGTGGGTGGGTAGGTGGGTGCTGGGTGGGTATTGCTAGAAGGATAATATTACAGTAATGAACTAAAGTGTTTTGTGTTTACAATATAAATAGAATTATAGTATTGGAGTAGTGTCGTACTGTCGCGGTCGTAATGAGTACCTACTTATACATGGCTATATAGAGGTACCTAGTTTTATTATTAAAACAAAACGATAGTAGGTATATTATAATTTATAACTAATTATTATTATTTATATTTTATAATGCCTAACCGAGAAAATGATAAAATTATATTATAAAATGTAAATAAAAATAGAAAAATATCAAATTATGACATTACGTAATGATTAGACGATATACCTAGAAGACAAAAATATACGGGACCTTCCGGCGGCTTCCCCTAGTTTCACAGAAAATCTATTTTTAATTTGTAAACATATTGTATTTTGTGGAATATTGGATATTTATCGAAGTAATTTGTCGGTTGTCTAAACTGCAAGGCGTCACTGGTCACAAACTAAAATCGAAAAATTCTAAATGCATAGTGCGTTCTTGTTTTCTTGGTTTTAGGCGTATTAGAATTTAGTGCATTAAGTACCTATATAGATTATTATTATACTATTATAATTTTTTGTCAATAATAAAAATATAATGTCAGATTCCAATTACGCTGTTTGTTTATGTGGTAAAAAGCGGTTAAAGTTAAATGAAACAAACTGGAAAAGACATTTGACTTTTTGTAAAGTGGCTAAATTAAAAAAAACCAATACCGTTGTGGATGTACAACATTTTTTTACAAAAAAACGTAAAATAGATGAAGATGTACCAGAAACAGGTAAGTACAATATTATAAATGCTCATACAGTCATACTATTCCCTTCAAAATATTTATTATTATCATTACAATTATAAATAGTTCTTATTAGAAAAAACAAAGTTTCAGTTTTAGAGAAAAAAAGTAGGTAGGTAGGCACCTACAATAAAATATATTTTTATGAAGACATGTATATTGTCTTAATTAAATATTTTTTTTAATTTAGTTTTAACTTTAAATACAATTTTTTTTTACAATATACCTATTTAATATATCAAATAAAAAAATGTCTGTCTTGCTAAAACATAATTATTGTATAAATTCTATTTCTTTTTTTTAGAAATTGGTATAAATTTAATTGGTAAAATTGAATCAACTGCAGACAATTGTGAATCTGTAGATAAGTGTCAAGTTAATAATGCACTGATAATTGATTCAGATAGTATTCATTTGGCTTCAAATTCATCTAGTTCTGGTAAGTACATATCTAATCTTCATTTATTTTGATTGAATAAACCATTTCACTTGTATGTGATAAAATTAAAATTGTAATTATAATTTATTTTATTCCAAATGTTGTATTTCTATTACCTAGCTAACTTATTATAATTCATAGGCAATGATTTTAAATCTAAACCATCAACCGGAACCAATCATGTAGACTTATCTAACGATCCGGATAAGTATAAAATGCTTGTTGATTTATCACCTACGATAGTTGATTTTTTAATTAAAAAAGGACCTATGCAGCCAACTATTGAAGATCTTCCTACTCGTGTTTTTCCCAAAGATAAATTTGGCCGCAGTTTCCAGACTTCATGGTATTGGAAATCTCTGCCTGGTAATGTAAATGTCAGAAGAGATTGGCTCAGTTATTCTGTATCAAGTGATAAAATGTTTTGTCATCATTGTTTGTTGTTTGGGCGCAATATTAACAAAGCATGGTCTGTGGATGGAGTTGCTTCATGGCCGAGAGCTTTGCAAAGTATGCAAATTCATGAATGTTCAGAAGCACATATTGAAGCTTCCCTTAAATTAAAATTGAAAAAAATATCATTACCCATACTACCTTTATTAGAAGAAAAACATAGAAGAGACAAAGCTATAAACATAGAGATTGTTCAGGATTTGATTGATATTACTTTTTTCCTTGCAAAAAACTGTATTGCATTTCGTGGGCATAAAGAAAGTTTAAAAGAAGAATTGGGTAACCGAGGAATAATAGATCCAATAGACAATTTCAGAGTTAATACATTTTATGTTTGTTTGGATATAATAAATTCAGCATTTAAAGAATACTTTGGTAATGGTTCAATCGGAATTTATAAAGATTTATCATTGTTCAGTAAAAAGAGGCTAGATGAAGTGAAAAAAAATCCAGCATCACTTCCAAAAGATGCTTTTTCAATGTTTTGTAAGGTTTACGGAAAGTATGTTGATGAGGACTGTTTGAAGAAGGAGTACATTCATTTTTCAAAGATTTTTAACACATTTGAAGAAAATATTAATCTGCCCAAATACTTGCACGGAAAAGACCTCACAGAAAAAGAAGGAGTCGAAGAAGAATTTTCATCAGAATCAGATAATGTAACTGAAACTGAAATAGAAGTAATGGAACCTAAAAAAGCGCTTAATGTAGGGAGTATGAAAGCACTGTATCAAATTTTTCATGCTGGTAACTTGGGTTCAGTGTTTCCAACACTTAATAATGCCCTTCAAATTGCTTTGACACTTCCTGTTTCAAGTGCTACTACAGAACGAACATTTTCAAAGCTCAAAATTATTAAAACTCGTTTAAGAACTACCATGACTAACACACGTTTAGAAGATTTAATGTTAATCACATGTGAACAAGACTTGTACAAACATTCAAACAAAGTTTTAGAAACATTTGCTTCCAAGAGTACTGAATTATCAAAAATGTTAATTTAAATAAAATATTGTAATTACCTAATGGTTTTTTTTATTTATATATATATTTTTTTTAAATCGATGCACTACTAGCAGTTAGCACAGTAGCACAAAAATGTAATTAACTAAATTAAATTAGTACATTAAATGATAGGAATACAATTTAGCGATGTTTTATCAGTAGGTACTAGGTATAACAAAATTATGAGGGGAGGGTAGGTCACCTAAAATTATTTGAGCAACACCAATTTTTTTTTGGATACACGCCACTGACTAAGTTACTGACTACTGTAATGGATATTATATTAAATTAGAATTCAGTTCAATGCGATCATAGTCTACGACGAAAAACAATTTTGAGCATAGACAATTTAACTTTTTAGTAATCTACCACATAGTGATTTAAAATTACTTAAATCATAATTTAAAATTTAAAAATAATAATTTGATTTTTTTCCGATTATTTTAAAATAGTATTGTGAAATTTCTACACAAGCAGAATGCAAGTAATTCGCTACGAGAAATCTCCCTTAAAAAAGTTGACGATCGGAGAATTTTTTCTTAGTATAGACAAAATTAAACTCCTCTCTTCAAGAGACATTAAAATATAATATTATAATAATTAATTAAATGTTTGAAAGTTACATAAAAGTTATACATTGTCTGCGGTATCAGACTTTATCGCGACCCGCTACTACAGTAGTTATTATCGTAGTAAGTGCCGATTCGCAGCCGCGCGTATGGTTAGGTAAGATAACCTATAGTATTTCGACTTGCATTGATAAAGTTCGTATGTGACGTCGGCACGATGGGCTCACGGTTTCGTTATTACGGCTCTTTAGTTTTAATTCGTGTTCATGAATTCGTGATACACACGATTTCTAACTTATAAACTTACATGTATATTGTATATATATATATATATGACTTACACAAGAGATTTATGTATTTCAATTACATAAACGTCAACACCGACATATTTACACATAACATTATAACGTATTAATATATTTAACATATTAATAATATTTATAATAAACTACGAACGCATAAAATGTCAGAAAAAAAATGGTGCCAAAAACGAGGTGTAGCCGTTATGGCATATGTAAAAGCAACTGGTGGAGGTCCAAGGTCCATCGTTTGAAAATATTATAATATTAATAAATCATAACGTTTAAATCGAACGTTTTTGAGAAATAGAACGCGTATTGGTCTACGGGCGCCAATTAATAAGGTATAAACCTATTAAATAGGTCGGTATATTCCATTTAATATGCTATTATTCATACATATTACCTACCTACCTACGTCTACACCACGTCGGATTAATTATTATCGTATTCGCGCATTAATGGTTTTGTTTGCAAACTTTAAGCACTTATTTTAATAACTAATATTATTATGACCGTCGATTTGCATTTTACTATTTTTAAATTATATGGTTGTTTTCCGTCACAGATAACGGTAGTCTATATTACAATATCAACTAGATTTAGTGATTTATCTCAATTTTTAATGACGTTGAAATTCATCTAAGACATACACAACGATTTCAATTCTGTACGAATTATAATAATCGTTTACGCTCTAGAGATGTGTGATAAAATCATATAGGTTATTATAAATTCATAATTATGAATATTATCAAAATAATAATTTTTACATAGAAGTTCAATATTTTTTAAAACTTAATCTACAATATTAAGCTAATATTTCTTGCTTTATTTTTTTTATAGGTAAGCAAATAGCAATTATTGTAATTTATGTGAATATACTTTATTTTGGAAATGTTATACTGTTTCTATCATATTGAGTTATTATTTATTTTTCAGAAAAAAATTCTAAAAAAAATGTAATGCAAATGTATCTTAAAGATTTAAGGTTCTTTAAAATAAAACACAACAAACTTTTGGATCGTGTTCGCCAAGAAGCTTAACACCATTTATATTATTTATTGTGCGAACATAAATTATCTATAAATTTTTGGAAATGGTACGATTTAGTATTTACTATAAGCATGGTTAATATACCAAGTTGTGTTTGACTATTTTTCAATACCCATTAAATCAAAAATGCGTGAAAATCGCTGCCATAATATATATCTAACTAGCTATACCTATGACTATAACTATACCTATGTTAAAATCAATCTATGAAAATTTTGAAGAAAAATAAAATGTATTTTAAGTAGTTATTAAGTAATAGTATAGTTCTAAATCACATTGTTGGTCGTCGACAAATGTACAGAGTGTTACCCAAATCACATATACCTATTTTATGAAAATACAAACAAATTTATCTTATTATTCAACGAGACAACGAACGGACACGAGACAATATAATTTTTTACTCATCTATTGACTATTACATAATAATATATAATGATGTATATTATTTTAAATTTAATTTCAGAACTAAATCAATATTTTTATCATTATATTATATACTGAACGGGTAATATACATATTTCTATATAGAATCCGTAAGGGAATGGATATCACTAACATTATTTAGTATTAAATAACCCGTCTACAGTACAATCTATGTCTAAATCGCTATAGGCGGCCAGCAGTGAGCACGAGATGATCGGATTGTTTATTTTATCCGAAAAAAATGTTCGCAGACAAAAGCAGACATCATTAATTTATTAAAAACTAGTGCGTATCGCTCGCTCGGATCAGGATTCAAAAGTACCTATATACTTACCTAATAAATTATAAAAAAAACTTCAACGATCGTGCCGAGTTTATCGTGATATTTACATTATATAGGTACCTTTATACAGGGTGATTTTTTTTATCAAACAACACCCATTATTTCCAAAAGTATTCATGTTTTTGAAAATATTTTTTTACATAGTTTCAAATTGTTAAAAAAACAACATTTTTATAAAAAAAGTTATATTTTTAAATATTTTTTATCCTTATAATTTTTTAAGTTTTTTACTTTTTTGAATGACAAAATAGATTTTTAAATTCATATTCCAAAGCAGAATAATTTTTTGAGTATTTTGATACATAAAAATCGAATTTAGGGTGAGTAGTTTATGAGTTATACGTATTTAAAGTTTAGTTGCGCGGAATGGAGTGGTACGGTGTTACCCCGCAAAATGTTTGTCCAATACTCCGCTTGTCTAAACTTTAAATAAGTATAAACCATGATTCACAATAAATATTTCAATACATAACTACCTCTAATCAACTTAACATAATATTATAATAAATATAATTATTATAACCTTGCATAATTTCTGGGTTGTATTATTTTTAACTGTAAATATAATCAATTACCCAGCCAAAAAATGTCTTCCATTTAGTTGCATAGTTCGTTGAGTAAAATGTATTTAATTGTCTAGTACTGCGCCAATAATTAAAAAAAAAATAATTCGGAAAATAAAATTAAACAGAAAATATGACTAAGTTGAATTTTCAGTTATTCGAAGATGAACCAGAAATATCTAGCCTTATCCATTTTGAAAGCTGATAAGATGAATGAGGTTGACGTACTTACTAGTAAATAGTAGTAAATCTAAAAGTCTCTATTTTCAAAAACATTTTTTAAATCAATTTATTTATTTGTATTGAACCTATTGCGTTTGGTTACCAAATTACAGAATTATAGTAAAACATCGAACATAATATTTATGATTTATAAATCGCTTTCGTGCAACTTGGATTCTAAAGCCTAGAGAATTTTTTTTCACATAACATACATGCAAATATCTGTAGGTACACTGTAATCGTATGAATATTTTAAATATGCATACTTATCATACACTTATTGTTATTAATTAATTAAATATAAGAATAATATAGGTACGTACGATTGATATAATCTCATCATTCCCATCATCGTTGATGAGATTTATTATGGAACAATTTTTGTTTATGGTTTTATCATCAATGATATTATCCCAATCATACGAAACAGTTAGTGTCGAATTGCAATTCCATCTTTTTACTTTTTCTATCGCTTTGTTATACTATACAGATAAATCACGTTTTAAATATTTTCCGACCAATTAAATGCACATAATTCATACTATCTTATATTATAGTCACTTAAAACACAAAAATAAAATGACGGGGATTGATTTAACCTTACATTAGTACATCGATTACCAAAACGGTATAGTTTGGCAAAAATGTATACCACATTCCTACGCGCACATCAATTTATTGCACAACACTTATCTGCTGAGAGCATATTATATTAGATACTTGTCATAAATGCTTTAAAGCTTCATAGTTTTAATGTTTTTAAACATCAAGAAAATATATTATATTTAATATGAATAAATATAAAATAGAATATATTGTAATTTTTTTTTAAACACATATAAATTAGTAACTATACTTACAATAATAATACATATAATAAATACATATACGTTTAACGTAACTGTAATTTTTACGGACTTAATATATAGGTACAGTTAATTAGTTGTTTATCTTATCTGTACGATTTACGATTTGTACTAGTGTATATTTGTGTTGTTTTTCGTAGTTAAATAACCAATTAAGACTCGAGTGCTTAATAGCTCTTAAAAAAATTAATCATGTTCACTTTAAAAGTTGAAGAATATAGTATAGCAGGTGACTAATAATTTTGATCAGTCGAATACAGAAAATTGTCATATAGTCATGATTGTTAAACGTTCAAGTATTTTATAGCATTTTATATAACTTTATTTTTTTTGTCATAAAATACACGTAATACCGATCATGGATCCTAATAATTCAAAAACCGCACCAAGAACAAACACTCCACCATCACCGCCGTACGATGAAGGCCCAGGAATTTATCCAGCAAGTTGTGTATACTCGAATGATTACACAACGCAACATCAAAGTTTTACACCTGAGTGTATAATAGAATCGAGTATGTATTTGATGAGTTTTCAAAAATGTAAATAACAACGAAAATTGATTAGAACATAATATATTATTATTTATATGTAGGCAAATAATATTTATAAATTAATAGCGAAGATTTCATTTATTTTTTAAATTGATATGTAAATCATTATTAAAAACAGCTATATAGAAACTGAAAAAATTGTTTTAAAAAAAAGTTTTTAGTATAGCATGTTTTTTATTTTAATAAAAGTTATAACTTACAATAAAACCTACAAAAACCTATAGGTTTGGAGTTTTTGACGGATAAAGTAGACACCTCCTTTCTTAAAGTTGACATGTCACAAATTTATGATTAGATCACTTCTACTTTATTGTATTTACTATTCACAGAATGTAAATATATATACATATTTATGATTTTAATAATAATAATAAATAAACAATGAATGACGATTTGGGTGCATTATAATATCTTGTTAGGTATATTATAATATAATAATAATTAAGCGACATTATATAATAAAAACAGTTTCTATGTAGTCACGTTTGTACAATAATTATAATGCAACGAGGATTTCCAAAATTAATTTTTTTTCGGTTGAATAAAAAAGTGATGGCTATAATAATAGTAAAATAATAACAACAATATTGTATGTGTATTATTTCTAGCTTTGGGTCCAATGCCAGTCCATATGTTTTGTCCGACGTGCCATAATTATATAATTACCGAAACCAATGAATTGCCGTCAAACGAAGCGTATTTATGTTGCATGCTAATATTTGTTGTAGGGTACGTATATATATATAATAATAATATACTAAAATATAATTAATTAATTCGTTTGTTTTAATGCCAGTCGTTTTATAGTGATATTATACGATTTTTGTACTACCGTTTGGTATATCCATATCCTATATCATTATAATATAATATAAAATATATATTTTATAATATACTCGTTCAATAATCCTGTCCGTAACAAAATTATTTTATTTTTATTTATTGCTTAAAATTGATATTGTGTTGCCATTTATAGAACACGTAGGTGGGCACCTACGATATGTTTCTGTAATAAAAATCTGCTAGTTGGCCGACATTTTGAGTGTTCTTTAGAGATTTTATTCAGTGTTGTAGCTCTAATAATATTATGAATAATGATGCGTTGTGTATACTTGTGTGGTACAAGATTATTGCTATTGATGACTTTTGACCTTGTATAAGTACGGTTGTTGGTTGAAGTTGTTTATTATTAAATGTGATTGTAGCGTTTGTATTCAATTTGGTCAATCTGATTATATTATGTGCATTTTCTGCTTGTCTGTGTGAAGATTGAACTTTTGTGAAACACGTGGAGAGTATCATCTACATGTCATTATTTTGAGTTTGTTATTTTAATATTTTCAATCTATTCAGCATAGTTAGGTATTTAAAATTACTTTTAAAAACACATTCAATTCTAAATTATACAATATTTTACTTAAAATATCATTAAAATAAATTATTTTTGATTATAGTTTTATAATAGTGATATGGGATATTATTTTTTATGTTTAAATTACCAGGTTAAGTTACACTAAAAATCAATTTTATGACTAATTACGTGTTTGGATATACAATTATAAGTCATGTTAAATCTAATTAACAACATTTTATTATAATATATTAAGAATTAAATGATAAAAAAATCTTATGACTATATCTGATTAAAAGTGGACTTAAGTATCTTTAATCTTGTGTAATTGTGTATAAATATTAAACTTAATGTATTCTTTGTTTAGAATTAAGATTTTAATACTTTATGATAAGAGGGATCAGAAAAATAGAATTAAGCAAATCATATTAGAAATTAAAAGTTTTATTTGATCTGAGTATAATCTCACGTAAGTATAAAATAATAGACAAAAAAAAAAAATTAAACTAAAGAACTAAAATGCAAATAAAGTTTTACTGAATATGTTTAGTGGTATTCAATTGTTGTCAAAACAGAATAATATGTAATATATTTATTGGTTCTTTGAAGTAGTTTTGGTTTTTGAAAAGACCGATAGAGCTATTTGTTTTACGATATTGTGTTTTTGTTTGTATCTGTTAATATTGTAAATATATACTGTTAGTGTTTACAATATAAGTTTTATTATATAGTCTTAGATCAACATATTTAAATTTCTCTGTTTATCTTTGCCAATTTTAAAGTTTAATAGATCGATGGATTTTAAACGCGGTTGTCATGCACTATCTATTATAATATATCAAGTAAAATGTTGTGCAGTAGGTATACGATAATAATTAATAAGATATCTTGTAATTTTAAAAATATAATTGTAATGTAGAGGTCGGATTTGGTTTTATGATTAGAGTCATATTGCACACATCGAGATCAGAACCCAACTAAAATAAAATTTTTTTAACCTTTGGTATTTATATATATATTATGTGAAGCGGTTTGGTTTGTTATTTATAGAACGAAAGGTTGGGAAAAATCTTCCTACCCCATTGATGATTATACAGTTGTCAAATTTGTATGTATTCTGATTCTACATTGTGAACATATTTATAAATTAATTTATCTTTTATATACTATTTGAAAGGAAAATTCTAAAAAAGATAAATGTGCCCTCAATAAACCCGGAGTCAGGAAGCTAAGAAAAATAAATTAGAAATTGAAACCATTTCGAATAGAGCAATCATATAAACATGTTTGAAAGCTAAATGGTTAGTGTGGGCTGGCCGTGTATAGTTGATAAAGAATACACCAGGTAAGCCCATCAAAAGAAGACCAAAAGGCAGTGTTCTTCAATGATGGCTTGATAGAGTGAACATTCGTTTAGAACGGTTGGGAACGACGAGAATTTATTGAAGATGCAAATGATCGGAAATTTCGGAGAGACTTGATGGTAATGGTTAAATGTATTCATGGTACGTGAGCTAAAAGAAAAAAAATGTGTTTTATATAATAATTATCTATTATTAACTCTATATTACTGGACGTAAAAAGTTATAGTTGTATCTAATCTGGCACCGAACTATTGTACATAGATCTGCGAGGTTCCATCAATTTAAAACATGTAAACCACAAATAAAATTGTTTTGTATCACCACCTTGTATACTTTTACACGAGAAAGTTAGTTTTTGTTGAGGCGGTGGTCCTTTAGCGCCCTCGGATCTATTTCTTATTTTACTTATATATAGTTTTAGAAACGTATTATTCGGTAAAACTTTAATTTCGACAAAATAGCGTAGACTTGTTAGAGTAATACTTTTGTCACTACCATCGCCATTATAAATATAAATATGTTTATTATTTATATATTATAAACGAAATCAAATTTTTTAACTTTCAAAACTTTAAAATTCTATATTTCAGGTGTACATTATGTTCGTGTCTACCGTTCTTCATGAAATCTTTTCAAAAAGTTGACCACAAGTGCCCGCAGTGTACGTCTTACATAGGAACGTATAAACCATAAAATTTACGATACATACAACACTTTTATATGAATTAAGCTTAGCAAACAATTATTTAAAATTTATTGATGATTTTATAATTTTATTTCAAATTTCAAGTGTATATAATTATTTAGATGTAAAATAACAAGCAGCTTATGCTATTTGAATTGAAGATGTTTAAAATTAAAAAAAAAAAATACTAATAATAAATAATTATAATAAGTATGTGTTATAATTTAAACATTCAATAGTATTAATTATACTAATAATTATATTAGTAAATAATCAAATTTGTATAAATATAATATTTATAATTTATATAAAATTTTTAATAAACGAGTAAGTACATTATTGTTGTAACTATATATTTTGGAAATCAATTAAATACGTTAGTAACAGGTTGCATTTCTTAAAGGTAATATTATAGATACCTACACAATGTAACAAGTTTATAATAATATAATTGTATTAATCAAATTTTTAACTGCTTAAAAATTAAAACTTATAGTCTTAAAAAATGTATACTTCACAAATGTTTTTTAGTCACATATAGTTATCGAATAATGCCGTTCAATAATATTCTATGTGACCTGCAAAGGAGTTCAAATCAAATCTGATGCCAGGAATTGTTAATTGAATAAAAATTCAACTTCCTAATGCTCGAAGTTCCGTCGACGGATGGCCTTTTCAACAAGTCACCAATCATATATCTCCATTCCACTTTACTTAAACTTTTGTGAATCTAATATAGACTGTGTAATATAATAATAAATGTTTAAGAAAAAAAATATTTCCTGGTATAATTCTAGAGTTTTAGTAAAATGAAGACTTTTCTTCTTTTTAATTCGTAATTTTATTTTTGAATTTAATCAAAATATTCTAGTTAATTTCTTGTATTATTTTGGCAAAAGCGAAGTGTTGATGAAAATACTAAAAGTTTACTTAAAGTTTATAACATACTCAAATTTATTAATTTTTTAATTAAAAAAAAAAAACTTATAATTTTATTGAAAAAAAAAACCGGAAATATATATAAAAAAAAGCACTAATCATATTGTCATATCTAAGAGTTGGCTACAATTCATAGGAATTGAATCTGGTTTGGTTAATACTGTAGAGGTTTGGTTTTTAAGTTTGATTTTCGTCACAATGCGTTTCTGAAACATTAGCGAAAACAGTATGTATATAATGTTACTTGTATAGAAAAACATATATATCATACACTTAAGTGTCTATATAAAAGTATAAATTTGACATTATTTTTTTAAAGAAAACTTCATAAATATATACGTAATGTATAATTCAAAAGATATTTTATTATTCATCATATAATAATAACTGTTATTTTATATTTTGAAATCTATCAACGCCGATGGAATTTGCTCCTGATAGGTAAACTTATTTTCTATTTTCATTATTTATTTATTTATACGAGAAAAGCCACGTAGATTGCTATCTTATTAAATACTTTACGATATAAAATTGTTTATAATGACTGAATTTTGACCGGTAGATCAACATTAAATTACAATTTATTAATGAATTCTTTTCTAACTATAATTTTACCAACACAATACCCACATAGGCTTCTAATTGAAAATCAAAAATGTTAACTTTATTTCATAGATTAAAGAAGATGATTAAATAAAAAAATATTTATTTATGAAAATAAATGATTTCCTGTGATTAAAAATTTAATAGTAAAAAAAGAACTACTATTTTACTAACTTCACTGATATTCGCTTGATTTGCGTTTAAACTATCTGTGATTACTGTCATATTTTTATGAATGAAATTTTTCTACGAAGGTGCCAAAAAAAAAAAAAAAAAAACAGATTGAAATCTCAAGTCACAGTACATATTGTTTTTAAATAAGTAATGAATTAAAAATTATTACCAGTTCGTAATATTTATTTTTAAATTCGTTTAAGTCTTTTTTTGTTCTCTCCAATTCAAACATGCATTCTTTTGTTGTCTGTTGACTGATAATTAATTCTCCGGATAAGCTCTAAATACATTTGTTTAATGTAAAAAATAATTAAACCATAATTGAACCACATCACTTAAACCGATTTTACCCTCATTTTGTCGTCTTTTTTTAATAGAGTTCTTTTGATATCGTTCATTTCCTTGAAGATATCCCTGCCCGGTAGCTTAATGAATTCATCTTTTAGTTTTTCATACCTAGTCTGCAGCTCCTGGACTTGCAAATCCTTGTCGAATACCCTGGTGCATTGTTCGAGTAACCGTTTTTGAAGGATTTTCACTTTGGCAATCATCTCGTAAGCCGGCGGATCAGTGTTCTGGGCGATAATAACAGTGCACTATATTAATGTGTATTGTCAAAACTGAAATTATTTAACATTATTATACGGCACGGCGTGGTGCCACGGGGATCTCAGCATACTATTTATGACAGATGACAATTATTTTGAACAGCTGCAAATATTATACGTTTTCCGAGCGGATTGCTGGCACGGGCGTTTTGTCACTCCGGTCACAGCGGCATTATGACGAGTGCAATTTCGTAATATCGGGGTAGGTATAATATATTGTATAGCCATATTATATGGTTTTTATTTTTTATTATTGGTAACGTAACGGGGTATTGTCACAAACGGATTTAAAATAAATCGATAACGTTAAATAAACACTTATTACCTATATGAATTCACATCTCGCTTTATTGCGCCGTCCTCTGTCGAGAGGACACGCGTGCGAGCTTGCTATGCAGAAATCGGAACACATCTATAATTCTCGTTATTGTGAAGATATCAATTAACTGCAGTCGTCCAATATCGTTCCGCCGCAAGGTTTCCAAAATGTAAAAAAGTATCGCACCATAAGTGTTACGTTATCTGCGGGTTAATGTAGTAAGTACCTATAGTGGTGGTGGAGATTCATTTTTTTTTTAATTCGCCGTATCAAGACACAAAGGGCTCACCCTCCACGACCCGCGTTAATTAACCTCTCGTATAGTATAATATAACTATTTTTTTTTTTTACTACTAAAACCTTTTTTGAACATTTTTATATCATTGGTACAATGATATTAAGAAGAAAATTAAAAAAAAAAATCCTGACTATCGAAATGGCGGGGAGAGGAGACGATCCACACGTCAATCATTTAAAAAAACGCTACTGGCGCGTTATAATATATTACTTTTAATATTCTCCACCGGTGTACGTTTGTAGGTTTGATTAAAATGTCTTCTAAAGCTCGACATTTCAAACGTTCTCTGTTCAGTTTTTGCTCATATTTAAGTACTTCGCCTCTTATGTCATTTATTTCCGATAGGTTTTTCGTCAACAAGTTTTTTTGAACACTAAAAAGCAATAGATACAACAATAAGTTTAGGTATACACGTGTACGCAGAGTATAGACGTTCATTTCTGTGTACCCGTGAATAATAATAATATACTATATAAATATATATATATATATATATATATATATATTATTTTCTATTCGCTTATGCGTACAGGAATTAATCAATATTTAATAAAATAATTTAACATTATATAATATCATGTTTGGTGTAGTTCTATATATATTATATTATTATTATTACTACTAAGCGCATTACAGTGTAATACTGTAATAATATATTAAATTACTTGGGTTTAAATGTGTTATAATAATGTGTCTTATTAGCGTAATTAATTTTGTTGTACGCCCTAGAATGAAAACACTGTACCTATATGGAAAATAATATTATGCAGTAGGTATACTTATTGTATAGGTATTAAGTAACTATAAGAATTTTATTTATAAAGTTTCAACGAAATTTATTTTTATGAAGTAATAAATCCAGTTTTATTACTTTAATAACTAATCTTATTAAATCTAAAATTTTTTAAATAAAATCTTTGGAGAGTTAAAAATTGGTATATTATTCGGAGCATATTATACAATAAACATATTTAATTCGTTAAAAACGACTATGGGCGAAGTTATTATGTTCCTAAAATCGTTTTTTCACTGATTTTTGTGGTTATTTTTAATGTGCTTTTTAAAACTGTTGAAAATCTCTGTTAAATTTCCAATTGATTGATGAGACTACATAGATTGATGTCAAAATTACGAAACACGTTATATATATATAAATAATAATAATAATAATATATTAACTGCTCTACCACATCATAATTATTATAATCTAAAAGCGTGAGAAGAAAACATACCGCAGTGATTGCTCACTACGTTCGACACTTAAGTAAGATTTTAATCCCAAATTAAGCCCATGAATTTGTTGACAATTTATAATATTATGTACATATTATTATACTTAATATAAAATCCCATAATCAGTGAAAATCTGAAATTGGTAGTCTGAATATTTTTTATTTACTTATAATACTAAAATAAATTGTTTTTATAACGAGTTCATATTTTTGTAAGGTTGCTGATGGAATTTATTCTAAAGTGTATTTTCCAAAAATAAATATGCAATCAAAAACAGAAATATATTAATCGATTGGTCCATTTTCGATTAGAATATATAGAATATAAGACAGCAGTTTTATTAAAGTAATAATTTAATTAATTTATGTTAGTACATTTTTTTTTAAATTCAGTTCTTGTCATCTGCGATAATAATTATGGAAGTTGCAATATTTTTATACGTTTAACTGAGAAAAAATATTTTTATCCTGTATTTTTTTTGTTTTTAATAATTCGTTTATCAATTAATACTTCGTTAATAAATTGAAAATAACGCGTTATAAAAATTATAAAAATGAATCCAAGTAAATAATGAAAGTAGAAACTGAAAGTTTAAAAACAACTAAACAGTTATTGAATTTTAGGGTTAGGTAGATAATCCGTTTTATTAAAACTTTAAAGAAAATTAATATGATTATAACTATATATTTTTTATTTATATTTATCGGTAGCTGCATGGGCCATTAGTTTGAAAGTATTATTATAGTATACTATAGAATGTATAATGTAGGCAGTACTTATTAATAAAATTAATTAATTCTATTTTTAATAATTTATTGATGTGGTGCGATCAATTTTTTTTCCAACCATTTACATTTGTATAATTATATTGCCATATTTGTATACTATATTATTATATAATAATATGTACAATAATTAATTTAATTTTGTATCCATTTTTATTTTTTTTTTCATATTATATCTCTAATAGACACCCATTGTATCATGTATTTAATATTTAAATATCATAAATTCGTTTGGACTTAAAATAATGAACAATAAAATTAATCAATAAATTAAATACCGCACACCCACAAAATTAGGAAAATCACTATAACCAGATCTATTAGTAAATAAACATCATCAACTTCAAAAGAAACAAAATCAAACAATTTAACTTAAGTTAAGCATACAATGTATGCCATACATAATAAATAATAAGATATAACTGTATAAATAAGACTTTGAACATAATGTCCATAGTTTCCTATGCAATTTAGATAAACAATAAATAATTTATATCTATAAAAACATGATAATATTAGATATTCCAATACTTAATAATATCTGGTAGGTACTATAGGTAGATATGTATTTGATTTTAGGTAAAAATTAAGATTATATAAGCTCAAAATTATGATAATATGACAAAAGTTATATTTTTCAAAAAAAATCATCATTTATAATATATTCACGGTGACTCGATTTATGGTGTGTATTAATATTATAATACCTTAAATATTTTACTAATTTTGTCAATATTTATAATGTCACACTTTTATCGTATATTCTTTTATTGAAACTTTTATATATACCTATTAAATTTAAAAACCATATAATTTATTTTGACACTTTGAAAAATTATGAAGCTTAACGTTAATTCATGGCATTGCAGCATTGATGTGTTCTGATTAAATATATAATATTTAATCGTATAATAAATACAATTACCTCAAACTCTTTACTTCCGATTTTAGCAATCTAATATCGTCAATCCTTTTATTATATTCCACTTCTCCTTTGCCTAATGTTGTTCTTAATATGTCATTAGCATCTTTTTGTTTTAATAGCTCCTCATTGCGTTTATTCATTTGATTTATGAGTTTGTTTTTATCTTTGTTTCCCTGTGTAAAATTTAAGCTTTAACAACGAGAAAATGTATCATCAAAGTTAATGCATAAAAAACAATGTGCTTATTTATAATTTCAGTGAGTTTTTGTCATCTGAGCCAAAAAAAAAAAAAATTTACCCACTTCATCATTTTGTTTCTGAAGTTTTTCAATTTTTTTCTGCAATAATTTCAATGTCATTATCATTGACTTTTCGTCTTCATTTTTCTTCTTTAATAAATTTGACATTCCTTCCACTCGGGTCTCATACTCATCGATTTCTTGTTGACATTTTTGAAGTTCCTTTTCAGTTTGTTTTAATACTGTGTGACAAGTCATCAAGGATTTAGTGAATACAGTTTAGTGTACTTGTGGGCCACCGTAGATTTACCTGTATCGTTTTTCGTCAATTGCATTTCTTTGTACGCGACGTATTCTTTTTGTTGTTCAAGTTGTTGTGAAATCATTTTTATTTTATCTTTTATCTCGTCTGTTTCATCCTGAAGATGTAACAAATTAACAATAAATTAATACGTAATTTAAGAAAGTATTATGATGAAACAAACCTTAGCTTCAGCAAGATTTTTAGAAAACAGATTTCTTTCAGTTTTTATAGTGTGTAGGTCATGATCTTGTTCTTTAAATTTATCACTCCAATTATTTACTTCTTTTTTTAATTCTTGCACTTCCACTTCTTTGTGATTTAATGTCACTGAATCTTCATACATTTTTTGTTTTAAAGTTATTATTTCTTGATGTAACCTGTTTCGTAGTAGTATTTTATAAAATTAATATAATATAATATTAAAAAAATATAAATTATTACTTTTCCTTATTATTTTTCATTGTAATTATATCTTGGTTTAATTTGTCAATATATTTTTGTGCGTTTCTAAAATCCTGTTCCAAAACCCGAAATGCCGATTCCTTTATATTCATTTTTTCGATATATGCAGTTATTTGTTCTATATATACATATATATTTATTTATATTAAAAAAATCGTTACAGTAAAATAATACATCTGTATCGAATATTTTGTTATTTACCATTAACTTTAGTCATATTTTTTTCTAGTAACTTTTTTTCTCTTTCTGTTAATTCCAACCTTTTTTTCAGTTTAAGATTATCTTCTTGTGATGTAATTAAACTCCGTTCTAAAGTAGCCACGTTATTTTCAGAATTTTTTTTTTCCTTAGAAATTTTGTCAACCTCCTCCATAACCTCTTGTCGCTTTCTGACTGATGTTTCATGAGTAGCAATTAAACGTGTTAATTCGGATTGAACTCTTAATAATTCATTTTCTTGATACTAATGTTGATTGAAAACATTAAAATATATAAATTATACAGCTATAAGAAATTATTATACGTGAATTATTAGATTAATTACAATATATATTAACATACATTTATTTTATCTTGAAGTATATTTATTTCTTTGACGCTGTCAGCCCTAAGTTCAGTTTTAATTTTTAATTCTCTACTTAATTTCTTTATTTGTTTATCGAACGACGTATTTTTTGTGTTTAAATTGTTATTTGCAATCTAAAAACGAAATTAATACATAATGTATAATTAATGAAAACCGCTTTTTACTTTAGATTACTTTTAAGTCTTTTAATGTCTCGTTCAGTTTTTCTATATTGGATTCAGCCTTTCTGAAATTGTTCTTAGTGATACTAAGTTCGGTTTTTATTTTTTCCAATTGATCGTGGTTGGTTTTTATGAGGTCCTCTAACTTTTCCTTTGTTTTTATTTCTTTCACTAGATTGTTACTTTGAGCCTTACAAATAATATAAAAAATAATTAATGGCGAACCAATTAACGTGGATATATTATACTTTTTACGGCCACTTACGGCTAAATCTGCTTCGAGATCTCTGACATTATACTCGGCACTGTCAAGTTCTTTTTTCAATGATTCACAGAGATTATTTAGACGTTTGTTCTCCACATCTATTCTAGCCAGTTCTCGTTTTGTTCTTGTCAACTCTAATTGGCTTGTATCGCCTTGACCCATAGAAGAAAACCTGTAGGAATTCATAATATAAATATGCGTTATTATTACGTGAAAAACACGTGAAAATCAAACTTACAAGCTTTCTTCTTCCATTTGTTTAGTTTTAGACTCTAGTTCAGTTTTTAAGGTCTTTATTTGTGCTAATAAATTATCATTGGATTCTTGAATTATTTGTTCTCGGAGGTTGGAAGCGTCTAACATACGATGCGCAGAGTTTAATTCCTACAAAGGTATAAAGTGTCAAATGAATATAAACTAATTACACAAGAATTTGTGCATTGCAAAAAAATGTAATTTTAACTTCTTTTAGTTTTTCCACTGTGTTTTGTTCCGATAAAATAGACTGTTTGATTTCCGGCATTAGTTGCCTGTAATTGTCCATCACGCGCGTTAACGATTTTTTCTCCTCTATACATTTTACAGATTCCTCGCCGAGTTTCCGAATAACCGCCCACAGATGAGTGAGCGCTTCTGTGAGAGGCGGATCCTTAGCAAATTCAATAGCCTAAAATATACATTAAATTATAGTTATTTTTTTAAGGTTGAATTAAAAATAATAATAATAATAATAATAATTAATTAAAATATCGATTATACTTACATGTTTGTATTCTAATTCGGGTTTCTCGGAGTCGTCGATTTCCATTGTACACATATCTTACGAATGAGCTACAATATCAGTGGAAAAAGCTTATTCCAAGACTTTTCTAAGTAGTCAAGGTTACGTGCTATGTTGGCTTGATCGAATATTTTAAAAAGTTTTGAGTCTATTACTTTACCTCAGTTTTAAATAGTATTAAGCTGAACTGGAAAATATTGTGTAATCATTTTTAAACATTTAAACTTTTGAAATGAAATTTTTTTTTAAATTTGGAACTCGGTAATAGAAGAGAAAATTATGTATAAGATAACTTATTGAATTAGTATTTATAATAAAGTTGAGTACGACTAGAGGAGCTCAATGACAATAAAAAATCTATTATTTTTTCAATAAAAAGATTTTTTAGTAAAGAAATTTTAAATTACGACAAATAAACATTCTTTATAACACCATCATATGAATACGTTGTTTACTTATAAAATGTGTTATCTCGAGTTAAAATGCGAGTATTAAAATATATATACGCCAAAAGCACTAAAGGAAAATATACAAGTTCAAATTACCAATATTATAAAACTACGTCTGATTTGATTAAGCAATTGATAAAATTCAATATTGATAAAAATTGAATGTTTAAACTTTATAACAGAACTATTATTACTTAAAAAATATAAAATCAATATATACAATACATAAATATATATAAAAGTGATCTAGTTATCTATTTTTGAAATTGTATTGGTTATACGTAATTAATATTAATTATATTTAAGGGATAAATTACATAAAATATTTAATATATCGTTTACAGCTTTTGAAACTTTAGTGTAATTCTAGATTTTGTAACTGCGTTTCTACTTCCGCCAAAAGCAACTTTTCTGTATTTCCTAATATGCTTTTCCGCCAAGACTGATAACACTTAATTTATCTTTTCGTGATTGTTAAATATTCAAATTTTAAAATAAAAATCAACATAATATTATGTTTTAAATAATTTATTATGCATGTGTGTATAATTGAATATTTTGAAAACTATAATAAGACTAGGATCAGGAAAAACAATATTAATTAAGAATTAAGATTGATTAAGATAAGAATAATATTTTTACTGGTATTGTCGTACAAGTCGAAAGAAATATTTAAACTAGGCCAAACATTTACAATATAATATTATTATCACGGATTAAGTGGTTGCCGCGTGACGCGATTGATCTGCCGGCATTGTAGGTATTGGTCGCCTCAGAAAGATAAGTGATTATAACTGCATAAATAAATTAATTTAAAATGTAATTTAATATAAAATATACATATATAGTATAATTCATATCTTATTAATCATACTTACACATAAATAAAGATAATGGTTATTTTTAATATATAATGCAAGATATGAATTCTATTATTTTAATTATTATTAAACATATTCAGATGAGTTAAAAATGCCATAAAACATACTCAAATGATTAGAAAAAATAACGATAGACCATGAAATTTAAAAACCACAAATCATGTAGGATTCGCGTTAGATAGAAAAACATTTATAATAACGAATAAACAGTATTCACACATAATTTTCGAAGAAAATCAAATATTTTTCCTTTATATATCTATAGTTGTCATATATATAAAGAAATAAAAGCAACTTTATATAATCTATATTATAATATAAAATATAAACGAATGCATGTTTGTAGTTTATATACTCAAAATTTCTCGACAGGTTTTAACAAAAATTTCAAATTTTGTTTAGAGATATCAGAAAAGTTTGGCGAGTACAGCGAATCACGTTCTAAAATATAGCAAGTTCTATTTATAATTTTACAATCCACCTCAAGCGGATGTCCTATTTTGGTAGAATTAGTGTACACCAACGTCGATTTTTTTGTGAACTAAGATAAACGTATTGTTTATTTTATATAATTGTTTAAATTATAATTTTTTTAATTTACAATAGATCATAATAATTGATTAAACAAATTAATACTTTAATACCTTTAAGATTCCTAATTTTTTTTATATAAATAAATCACATTGTTTGATTTTATTGTCATTATAAATAAACATATTTTATGTCATTTTTCGTTCAACAGTTATCAAGTTAATATGATAAATACTAAGTATAAAAAATGTGTATCCTTCTTGAGTTTGTTCTCCTGTCATAATAATAATATATAGGTACATGATAGTCAATTGGATGTATCTTACAATATATATTTATAATTTACGAGAGTATATTCCAGATAAGTTGGTGGCAAGATATCAAAATATATTCGTTCAAGACTTTTTACCAATAATTTTGGTAATTTTATAGTAGGTACATTTTAATGAAATAATAATAAATAACACAATTTAGAACAAATATTTAAAACACTAGAAGCTAATTGTTTTATAATGTAATGAATAGATGATAATTATTTCATAAATCACGTTTGAATTTCGAATATTACCAGCTTTATTCAATATTCTATTTCTATTATATTACATAAATAAATAAACTTGACAGATTGCCATATTTTCAGGCAATGATCGTTATTAGCTAATATATAATGAAAATCGTGAAAATCAAATTCAAAATTGAAACGATCAATAATTTATATAATGTGCAGGATACAGACATCGGTCACGTAGAAAATAAATTGATCTCAATAGAAAGTAACTGTAAATTTGTACACATTAATGTTTCATCATATTATAAAACTGTATATATGAAACATGCGCTTCATGAATATTGCTAATTTGTTTAGGATACATCATACATGGAAAATCCATATCACAAATACGGTGTCCTTAAAACATGCATTGAAATATTAGAAAGTAATATGTATAGAATATGCGTCTTTATGTGTGTAGTGATAGTATACCTAAAATTGAAATAAATATTATTTTTATTGAACATATTTTTGTGTGTTTGTGTTTGCAGGAAATGCGATGAAAAACACGCTGTACATTTTATCGCGAAGTTCTCTACGGACGTTGAGGATAATCAGATATGCTTCTGATGCACTGCAAAAGTAAGCAGAGAATTCCGCTGATCACCTAATGGTTCCGAACGTTCCAAAAACTGCTGCTAATTTCGTTGAAAAAAGAAAACTGTCATTCCAGGTATACCGTCGTATACATATTAGTTAGGACATACTAGAGCTTGTGGCCTCAAGCCCTCTGGTAAGCGGAAAATGAAAACCAGAAAAATATTTTACTTGTTAATAATGTCTATAAAAATATGTTTATAGTAAAAGTTAGGTAGGTATTACCCATAAATAATGGTTAAACTTTTTCAAAAAATTGACATTGAGATAATTTCAAAAATACGAACAAACATAATAATTATGTTCATTCGAGTTTAAAAAAACAATTTTTTATAATACATGCCATTGTTGCGTAAGACACTCGTGGTACCGTTAATGCTATTAGAAGCCTATTATCGATTCGAAACTTAAGCCACATGTAGGTTTTGTATACGCATTAAACTCGGTGTTGTATTTGAATATAACTTGACCTAACTATTATAGGAGGCGTGATAATAATATACGAATCTTACCGTACGCCGAATTTCGCAAGTTCCGTTTATAATAACATATTATTAGGGCCAATTGACGTAGTTGAGAACTGAAATCAAATATGTGTAATACGTAAAATCGCTGTAGTAGTAATTAAATAATAAAGCGATAACGGTAGATCTATAATTTAAAAAAAATTGTTTTAAAAAATCGACTAATAGTAAAAAAAAAAATCACTTATTAGTGGTGTAAAAAAATAACGTTTCAAACGTAAAATTTGAAATAAAAATATAACATTTGCAAGATGGAATGAATCGATTTCATCCATAAAAATCATTGCATATAATATTATAATACCTCCCATGAATTGTATAGTTGTATACAATTCGAGGTACATTATATAGCAGGGGTGGCCACTAACCTTAACTTTGGGAGCCACCAATTTATAAAATTGATTCGAGGAGAGCCACATTGTAAATCAATGTTTAAAAAATGGAGATATATTTTTCATTTTAAATCAAATGAAGGAACATTTATGTGCATTTAATTTTAGTTTAAGTTTGGTTCAAGAGCCGCATGTGGCTCGCGAGCCTCGTTGTGGCCACCCCTTCTATATAGGTACATGATTTGTGTAAAATAATAGCGATGGGTACCGGCACAGATGCGCGGAACTACGTCTATGTTAGGGCACTCGCTTATCGGTGCAACCATTGAAATCATGCATTTTTAAAAACTGCAAGCAATTATTTTCCTTGTACCCGCACAGTTAAAATAAATATATTTAAAATATTTTATCATTGAAGCGTGCGCGAGGAAAAAAACCGACGGGAAAAATCGCGATATTCGAAATTCGCGGGATATTCCCTCTGCAGCTACGTAATACGACGTATATATTTTGTGCTACACATAAACGTCATCGGGCGAAATAAAAAAAAAACACACACACACACACACACACACACAATTAAACACGACGCTCAAAAGGGTCAAGTCAGATCGTTCAAAACGCGTATAAATCGCTTCTTCTTGGCCGCGGCGAAAACAAAACGAAACGGACGTTTAAAAGATTTATCGATCGCTTTATGTGTGTGCGTGCGTGTATATACAACAGTTATTAGGTGTATATTTTATACGATGAAAAACGACACGCGGAGTCGGTTATCTTCGATACACTTGAAATATAAACAAGCGCACGTTATGCGCACATATCACTATGCCTACCGTATACTCGATGACGATAATGACGACGACGAGACGGGGACGTGTAGGCATAAATATAATGTGTATATATAATAATAATAATAATAATATGCATAATGTGCGGATTGATAATGATATTTGTGAATTTATACATTCATCATACGCATCGCTCATGGTTTACTCAAGAGTCAAGACACATAATATACACACGTCCGAGGTCATAATATATATTATTATTATGATTATTATATATTTACTTATGTTAATGCGTGTTATACGTATATATATATACATATATATATTATAGTAATATCTGTGTGTGTGTGTGTTTTTGTTTATCATGCAACGTGAAATGCGTTTGATTCTCCCCGAAATGTACGTTTTCATTTCACGCGTGACATGATAAAAATCTCTAGGTTAGGTATTATTACTCTATGGGTATGAATGTATGATGATTATTCAGTTTAAACATGGATCGTGCGAGCGATTATTATTATCATTATTCGTTCTCGAGAACGCAGCAAAAACAGCAATAATAATAATGATCAATAATATATTTTGATTAGCCGGTATAGTCGGCAGCGGTAGTGTGTCATGTCTTGAACACGTGTGCGCGGAAAAACTCGGAAAAACTTATATTTTCGAGATCGATATTTTGCGTATACGATTTAATATACGTATAGGTAGGTACACCGGCGATTTCCATTACCGCGCTGCACAAGACGCGCAGCTCGTAAAATTCCATCAAATTCTCGCAGCGTCGCGTTACCGCGCCTTTTATTTAACAAAACACCTGTAAATAAAAATGTAGTCGGATATTTCTGTTCGATATTTTATAATAAATATTCGTAAATTGGTTTTTTTTTTCGTTTAAGTTATAGTTAACAATAATATATTATAATAAATTAATCAATTAATGCAATCATCCGATTTAAAGGCACTGATTTTTTTTTATGTTAATTCGAGTATGGTTCTGTATAACATATTCTAACAAATGATTTTGCCTCGTAGTTTTTATTTTATTTATTTATTCTCGCGTCAATCACGTGGTAATCTCATAACGATGTTCTATCGATCATTTATATTAAAATCTGCGTATTCAAATAAGATCCATATGATAGGTACAAACACGCGCGGTGGTATAATACTATATTATGAATATTGTTGTATCCAATACCGGTCGTTTCAATTCGTTTGGTTTATAATTCGTCTTGTTTTGTGTTTTACTCGGAAATGTAATACTAAAACGTTAGTTCAAGTTCGTTTAACATTGCACTGTTGTTCAATTTTCGTGATTTTCGATATTCACTAGCAACTACACTAACTGTAGAGAAACTGTAAAAACAGAGAAGAGGCATTATAAATTTACGCGGAAGAGCGTGAAATCAAAATATAATATCGTTTGTTTTTTTTTTTTTTTACTTAAAGGCTATTTTTTACTACCTATTTCCAATCTTTTCAAGTGTGATGGTTTTATATCTAATCATCATTCGAGTGAAAATAAATGCTGGTGAGAATCAATGGCTATACATTTTACCCCAATAATCTTTGTTTTATTTTGATAATACGTTTTTTTGAAACACTTACTGAAATCAATTTTCCAAACAGGCTAGTAAAATATTTTATACAACTATTCTCACGTTAATTTCTTAGCTCTTCGACAGTTTGATTTTTTGTATTTTAATTTAATATTTAAAATATGTACCTATATTGTATTTATATACATTTTTGCATCATGTACTTATACCTCATGAAATTATTTTGTAATATAAATTCGTTAAATATATGGTTGCAATTGATTTGTCAATTTAACGATTGAAATCTGTTATATTCATTCGTATAAAATATTTAAAAACGACTGGTGTTGAAGTTTTTTTGACATTGTAAAAAACGAAAAGAGACTGTGTTATGCGTCTATCACATAAATACACACAATAACGCCACAGTACTTAACTCGTATAAGCTTTTCTGTACCTATATATATATATATGGTAGTCTAATGTTCAACATAATTTAAAGCCGTCACTTTTTTTTCCTATTGGTGTTTCTAAAATTCAGTCACGTTAGAAACAAATTGGATACGAACACAAATACACTGGCCAACTTAATGAGATGGTTCTTTTTCAAAGCTTTGTGTTTATTTCATAATAAATTATATATTTGTAATACATTTTACCATGGTTTTATTTTGTTGTTGGATAGTTCGATGAAAGCACGATCGAGGAGTTGATTGTTTTATACAAATTTGTTTTAAAATTGATGTGCAACTAATTGAATACTACTGTGTTATATAATAGGTAAAATGCGATTAAGGAAAATCAATATTGTTGTTGAAATGCATCCAATCGTGTCTTTATGTGGTATTTTGGATACCACTCGAGAATTTAATACAATGTGGTCAATATATGGCATTTGAAATTAAAAACAATATTTCTATCGTTGTTCTATATATATTATAAATTGTAATAATATGCATCAAAAAAAATAATAATTTGTTATCCACTGATTAAATTCATCGTTTTCCTATTTTAGGAGGAAACTTACAACAATCTTCGCGATTACGTACTACATAGTAAAAATCCAATTACATTAACTGGAATATTGCAATACTACATATAATAATATTATATGTCAACGGGTAGAAAATAATATGGTTTTTGACGTTAAGCCTACTCGAGATTTACACTAATGTCATTTTATATTCTAATTACTGATTTTGTGATAAAAATTATGAATATGCGTGTAAAAAATACGTATATAATACGGAATAAGTGAATTACTATTGTTTGGTGACAAGCAGCTAATTAATTTACTAATTTACTGTACGGAAAAAAATATACCACTTGGCCAAGTACCTATTCAGTTGGATGATTTTTTTATCAGGAAACATTCAATATTTCGAAAAATATATTTACGTTTATGAAAGTATTTATTTGAAATAAATATTTGTATTATTTGAATAAGACACATCCAAATTATATTTTTTAAAAAAAAATTATACTTTTTATCGATATTGTTTTAACTCAGAAATAATTAACTCGACATACCTCGAAATCTCCACCAATTATTTATATAGATCAAATTTAATTTTATAAATATTTTAACTCTTTTTGAGATATTTATTGATATTTTAACTTTCGATCATTTCTACTATAAATGTATAATGCAAGATTTTTCAGTTAAGTTCAAGTAAATTTTTCAAGTACTCTATGTCTATATGTATACCTTGAAAATAAAACTTATAGTTACGTCGTTATGGTGGTTCTATCAACCTAGATGTATGTAGTTTCGATTCTCCAGTCAATATTCAATAAAAATTCACTGTTGCTACGTTCTTCTGTCATATCATCTAAATTCATTATTGTACATCTATAGCATACTATATGGTTTGGTTGGTGAATATTCTTAAAAATAAACTTAGGTGTATTTATATTTTACTTTTTTTTAACCAGTGATGGGCAATGGGCATATTATACAGAATCAATAACAACCACCGGAACACAATCGTTCCAAAACACGACTTTATGAGATAAATGTCTGCTGTTTTTTCACATGCATCTGTTACCGTCAGACTCAAATAATGTGACACGCGACATCGTTTATTTCAAACAACAGACGAATTTGTCACTGTTAAGTCTTCAATTTCAGATATCGGTTTTTGTGTCTCTTTTTTGAAGAAAGTTGTAGATATTCTGATGTATTTATTATATTATTATCTAGTTTACACAAATACCTAATACATAATTTATTCCTTTCAATACAGTTGCAGCGGTATATTACTAAAGCAACGGTAGGTATATAAATTGTTGAGATAAATTTAGATTTGCACGTGGTGGTTAACCTAACCCAGTAACCTAACCTAAGATGGAGAGATTGTTTTGATATTTTTTTATTCTTTTCAAGAAACTTTGATCGTGATAAAATCGAGTGTAGAAATAATTTTAATTAATATTATCGCTCAAAATTTTCACAAATGTCATTCAAAATATAATTCGCTACAAAAATAATAATAAATAGCTTATTTAATGTAATATTTTTTTTCTGTAGAAATATCAAATTATATTTTAATTTAAGTTTTTTTTTTCAGAATTATGTATATTTGGGTTATTGCATATTGTTCAACTTAGTGTAATAGGTATGTAAGCAGATAAATAAGTTTTGAATAAAGACACAATAAATAAATAACTGAAATTTTAGGCACCATAATAATATTTTGTAGAATTATATAGTCTTGGAAATGTTGACAATCAAATAATATTTCTTATTTTACAGAAGAATAAGTAAATAATGCTGAACGATTATAATTAAAAGCTAACAATAAATTAAGTATCGAATAATACAAAGTGAAGAGGGTAATGGGTATTTATCATAATAACAATATAATAAGTTTAAGAACACAATAGAAGGCAAAATTCTAAAATACTTGTTCAAATAGCTTTCTCGAAAGATTGAAAAAGGTACTTACCTGCTTACTGTGTGCATCGATGTCTAGGGTCAATAAAAGTAAATTTTCTAAATAGATTCCCGAGTTAATAAATAGTTAATGACGTTTATTTTGAGTATTCAGAGGTTTGTTTGATTTAGGGTATGATAATGACATCAGTTTAGTGTACTTAGCTCAGATGTATGCTATAAATTTACTTTACTACTTCAAACTAACAATACTGCTATGCAATGATCCTAGTATAAAATAAGATAAAAAAAGTATAAAAATATAGGTAATATAAATACTATTTAATTAAATACTTTTGTATTATTTAAAAATTAAAAATATTGATTTGTACTTAATACTCATAAAACATTTTAAATTATAAAAATAATGATTTTACAATGATATGTATTATTTTATTTTATTAGTTTCTGTAAACATATTTTTGAGAAATAATAATGCTTTGATTTTTAAAGTGGAGTTGGTTTCTGATATAAAATTAGAACAAGTTGATACATTGTGCGGGGGGAGGTCAAGAGTAAAAATTCATAAGAGTAGATTTTATAGTCGGAAAATTCAAAAACAAAAATAAAGGAAAAACTGGGTTATTTACGACAAAATTGATTTTGTTTTTTTTTTTTTTTTTTTGATAGAACTCAGAAACGAATAACGGAATAATCGAAGATACTTGAAATTTTCACCAAATGTCTAAATTAATATTTTAATTATATGATAACATTTAAAAATTATTTTAACTATTTTTAAGTTATTAATTATAGGCATTACAAATTTTCGATTTATTATTTTTTTTTCTTAAGATTGTTGATAAAAAATAATTTACTCGGTTAACATTTTAGAAAACTTGATACAAGATCTCACATAAGTTATTCTTATATCTGTATACAAATATAAAAAAATACAAAGCCATTTTTTTTTTTGTACACATTTGATTTAAGAATATTGATAAAACTCGTAAAGATTACAGTTAATTGCACTAATTTTTAGTTACAATTTTATGAAAAGTTATGTTTTTTTATTTAACTTTTTGAAAATTTAATACAAAATTCTTCATAAGTAGTTGATACTGAAACCATCTATAAACTATAATCTAATAAATATATAAAATCAATTCTATTTTATAGACATTAATTAAGTTTAAATTTTGACGAAATAACTTAATTAAATAATAAGTAATGATGTTTATTATTTTGTTATGATTTAAAAATATTATATATAAGAATTTTAAATCTTTAAATTACTTAGATTTTTAAATCAGAATCTCCATAATTTAAAAAATTGCATATTATCATTATTTAGGTTTATGTTATAGCATGAACGTATGAACCTACTCAATAATAATATTACATAATATATTGAGGAAATAATGTTATCCTTCCTTCGTTAAAGTTTTAAAGTTTAATCTACTTTTATGAAACTTATTATGTCTAACATTTAATGATAAACGATAATTAATTAACGTAATTTGTTTAAATGATATATTGTAATACCATATCTGCAATAGCATATGAAAGCTTAGTAAATATTTTGCATTAAAACCAATAAACTAAACATTAATACTTTTGTGTTTGCCTTCTCGAGCAGTTAATCCCAAATGATAATTTTCTTATAGTAAATTAATGTTGATAATATTATATATTGTATTATAATATCATGTATCTAGATTACATTTATTTCACTATTCACTAATAATTAATCAAATGTATAGAGCTAATATGACACGTCAACTGGTGTGTATTAAGAATTTTTTTAATCATGGAAATTGAGTTCATCAAGGGGACTGTTGTACGTTTAAGTATATTTCTACAAAATGATAAAAATATGTTTATATTTATTAAAAATGTGATTCAAATATTGTTAATTAAAGTAGCATAAAAAAAGATGTACCGACATATTATTTAATACTTGGTTTATGCAAATATTGATATTGGTTTTTTTTAAATTTAATTTTATAATATCCATGTAATTATCATACAACTGAATTGACGTTATTTTCCTCGACAAATATTAAATGTATACCTTTTAATTTTTTGTAACTTTTGAGAATAAATTATAAAATTCAGCGCACGTTGACGAAAATTAAATTAAGGTATTTTCGCTATGAGTTGTGTATGCGGTGAATATAATACGTTGATACATTTGTAGAGGTTAGAGGATATGCCAGATTTATATTATATTATAATAGTAAAATCATACTTCAACGGCGAAGAAAAGGAGAAATCGACTAATACACACTGACGTCATTGGACCATAAAGGATCTTCATTAACCCAACTACAAATCACGTTTCGTGAGCATTGGTTCGTGCTAATGTTCTATTGTGGAATTTCATTTTCGGTTGACTCTGCTAAACACGTGCAAACTTCAAGGCGTCTTATTATAATTTATCAGATTTCGAAAATAGCAAAATATTGAACTGTGTGTACACGAGAGGCACGTGTCTGAATATTCATCGAAGGTCTTGTTATTATTTTCCCTAGGTGGTTTATAACGTTGTAAATAAGTAACGATTGAAAAAAAAAAGGTGCGACAATAAAAATATATTATATTATAAATATACTAAGATAGAGAGAGAGAGTAGACATAAAATAAAATAAATTGAACAATGTGCGTTTAATTCATAGTTTCACTTAAGTATTACTAGTAGGTGGTGTATTTTATGTATAAAAATTGACATAATTCCGCCATTATGTTATACCACAAAACACAAATGCAATTTCCGATTAAATATTTACACTTTATTTTTGTTTTAATAAAAATCGTATTTATATATAATTATAACTTATAAGTACACGTGTGTATAAAAAACTTCATAAATAATTAATTAAAAATGTATAAATAAGTATAATATAACCTTGAAAGATAGGTCTAGTCATTAAGAGGTACATAATAATATTAGGTATGTATATATTATATCATTAATTAATTTTGAATTAGGTATCTGAATATCATAATATATCATTTATTAAATAATGTTATTATACAAAATTATACTATTATGTAGTAAAACATGTCTTATTGGTTTTATTTATAAAATACGAATTTGAAATAATTTAGGTGGTTTTAATACCATAATTTAACAGTTTCAAAGATTTAATCTCAATAAATAATAATAAAAAAAATGCCGTTTTATTTTATCAATTCTATGGTTGCTAACGACGGCTAATATAAATCATCAAAATATAAACAAAATATACGCTGTCTTTGAATTCTACACAAATACAATCTTGGCCAACTCATCCTTTGTGAATAACACTATAGGTTTATTCGTTTTGAAAAAAAAATAAAAAAGTGTACACTAATTATAGTGTAGTGTCTGAGTAAAGTGTAAGAGGTGTGATCAGATATTTGTGTTCAAAACAATCAAAACAAACTGATTCATAACTGAACATAACTTCTATTCACTAATGAGAAATGATAACGATCTACAGCTACACCGGCTGTTGGGTCGGTATGAAAAAAGTGTACACTGATGTAAGACTTTTTTAAAACAAACAGCGTGTACGACTACACTATTTCAAAACGAACAAACCTAATATGTTAAAAATTACTATTATGAAATTTAAGTTTTTTTTTTTTTTTTATCAAGTTTAAATTTAAAGTAAAAATACTGTTTGAATTCGATACGTTACCACCGAAGCGTAGATCGCATAATATGGTTTCTGATAATTTTACATTGTGTTATATTGCGATACACAAGATTGAGGAATATAATATTAGATTATTTTACGTATAATCATCAAGATTGAACACATCGTTGCCTCCGTATGATTACGGATGCCCACACTACGCGTATTACAACAAGTTAAATCAGGTTCCGTACTTTGATACGATGCGAATTGAGCGGCGAACACGCATTTTATCTTTGGTTTCGATTGCAGGATGTTGTATATAGTATGTTAAGATTTTATATAGTTTCGGTACAACATGTTTAAATTTAAAGCGCAGTCTTTTCTTTCAGAGTAAAATAATAGCCGTTTTTATGCATTTTATAATAAAAATAAATATATCGCACTGTTGTAGAATAATATTATGCATTGTTTGAATATTAATATTAAATACTTGTGCAAGTATTCGATATATTATATTATTATTATCATTTTTTAGAATTAAACAGATATTGAACGACGTAATTCAAATTAACAAAATATAAATGGATATTGCGTCGTATTCATTGTTTAATATGCCGTATAAAAAAAAATTAAGTTTTACACAAATATAGTACTTGCAAATAGATGGTTTTAAAGGTTTTAACGTTCATTTTATCTAAAATATTCGAATATGAATAACCGTTATAAAATATTTACAGAAAATGATTGTGTTACAGTAAGTATACCGTATTATAACACCAATGCTATAGCGATACGCGGTAATAAACAATATTATTATTAATTATCGTTTATCGATAATTATTATGGTGATGAATATAAACAAGACGGTTTGCAAATTATTTGATCAAATATTTTAAATACATAGTTATGGTGTATCTATAGAGTATCTACGCGTATATAGGGTGTTGTACAGCTACAACACCCTATCTTCTTTTATTTCAACGTAAACCTAGCTGGTACGAATATTTAATAAAAATGGATGATAAGACTTTTTAAATGTTCACAACTATTATTTTATACTATTATTATAGATTGGGCGTTTAAATTTTTTTAGCTACACAGTAACAATAATATTGTAATTTATACATTCGTTTTTTGTCGATACCAGAGTTGTGCATGGAATACTGAAATAATGGTTGACCTTTTTAAATTTATTTTCACGAGTTTCTTTTGTTGACGATATTATTCATTTCCTTAAACAGAGGTAAAAATAAATGGTTTTAGATACTTCCGATTCAATTTCTTACGTTTCACATTCTACATAATATATTATACATATAAATATTATTTTATATTTATTGGTATATTGAATGAATAATACAATTTCTCTTTAACTTATTTTATATGTATAAACGACTTAAGATTTTATTTTTATTTTATATGTGTAGGTATAAATCATTAAGTTTGGTTTTCAAGAATAGTGTTAAAATATTCAACAAAACAGATTAATAGTGTCTTATTTTTTCAGTATTATATATTTATTTATAAGAAAAAATTCTTCCATATTATCGGTAAATGTATTTTTATGCACAATAGAAATATGGGTGTGAACTGTGAAGAAAATACATTTTTCTAACGTGACGATTTTGACTGAAGTATCGCCTCCGTAAAAACATGTTTTATTTTAGTGCTCACTTTGTTAGACCGTTAAAGTATGATATTTTTGTACTTTTGACAAAAGTAACTATATCAGTAAACTGTTGTTTATAATTTTATCATCAACTTTTTTTCTTTGCTATTTGTTAAGTTCGACGTAAGTACTTATAATTAGATTTTTTATAGTCAATAAGTATATACGTAAATGACGTATGTTTATTTAAAAAAAAATAATATATTCGTATTGCATAAGTTTTTAATATATTATACGTAACTTTACAACATCGATGTGAGAAAATTCAACGTGTGAAAATGAAAAAGTAGCTTTGACAAAAGCTATGGTTGTATATTGTAATATTTATAACAGGCTATACGTTCAGAACTATATGTATTCGACAGAAAAACAAATTTCACTTATCTGAACTTACGATTAAAACTTTTTTTAAGCAAACTTTTTCGCATGGGAAATGTTTGGCGTTAAAACACAATATCATTGCAAGTACAACTTTAATATCGAGGTTTTTCACGGTTGTCTATAGTTGTATAATCAGCGTAAATCGTTTTCTAATACGGTTGTTATGGCTGCATAATAATATAACTACGTAAATTATATAATATTATCATATCCGATATCAATGTTATATAATCCTTTTTCATTAATCCGTGACAAGTTCACGTTTGCTTATGACGTGCACATCGATATTAATATTACAACGAATAAACAAACTCGATTCGAATGCGCGACGAAACTGGCGGGAATTCTGTTCGATCTATCTCGTCATCACGTCTGTATTCAGTATCGATTTAATCAACCCCGACAAACATATTATAGCTTCTGTAGGTTAGATTGAAGAAGTTTATCGCGAAAACACGCGCAGACGGAATCTGCGAAAAACGACCAGTCGACAGCACCGCCGAACTAATCCGTCGGTGACTATAATAATAATATATACTCGGGAAGACGGCGGTTTATCGGCGGAAACGAAATTTGTCGAAAACCACTAGACATGCAGGTCGTCGCCTGCTGGTTTCGTAGCTCGAGTATATATTGTGTGGAATTGGAATCGGTATTTTTATATATTCCTTGGAAGCGATACGCATTGGCGGATACAGCTGACAGTCTTGCTACAGTGTGAATTGTGTAGGTACACAATTGAACGACATCGTGATGGATGATACATTATAGTCACATTCGATAAAGGTTACTGAGCGAAGCCGTTTTCTTATAATGTTAATGTTTGTGTCCGCTAGGGTTCTTGAAAATACTTTAAACCTCTATAAAAATAAAAATAAAGTAATTTTTTGAATTTGATAAAAGTGGTTAGTTAATATATTATATATTTAATTATTAATTAAAGCTTATAACCTTAGAACACGAAAAATGAAACTGAAATCTCATAAAATATTCGAAACTGTGAAATTTCCATTGTACAGTGATGTTTGAGTCTATTATATTAAACATTTTATAATATTTTAACGATAATCTAATTATACAATACAAAATGTGTATACTTTGAGTCACGATAGGACTGTTGAAATATCATAAAATAGTGTGAAAATGTTACTATCATTTTTTAAAAGTAATATATACATGTTATAAGTCCCTACGAATTTCATATTTTGGTAGTTTAAAACTATTTAAAAAAAAAAAACTATTGAGCATTTTTTTTAAATAATACACATTAATTAAAATATTTTTTTTATAGTTAACCTCAATAATTGACAAAATCATCGTCTTTTTTTTTTTTAATTATATAAAATGTAAAATATTTTACAGGTTTAAAGATGACTATAAAAGTTCTATAAAATTACATAGGTAATACTTACTAGGTAACCTAACTTTTCTAGATTGAAAAATAATATACACTGTGATTATTTTTCAATTTAGAAAAGTATTACCTATGTAATTTTATAGAACTTTTATAGTCATCTTTAAACCTGTAAAATATTTTACATTTTTTATAGTTATAAAATAAAAAAAAAAAGATGATTGTTTTGTCAATTATTGAGGTTAACAATAAAAATAATATTTTAATTACAAAGGTCCCCTGTGCTTTTGCGAAAAAAAGTTATCTATAAATTGATAATTTTTTATTTCAGGACGAGCTTCTGGTATAAATTCAATAAAATCGAAAAGTTTTTAATGTTTTTAGTTACAGTTTTTTCGCATTCTATGTATTGTTAAATCGTATTTGTGTATCATTATTGATAAAAAAAAAAAAATAGAATCCAATTACGTAATTAAAATATTAAAATATGAATAAAATAAATATACTTTTTTTTGTATACAACATAACATAATATATACACTTTAAATATCCTCCACAACACAGAGATTACATTGTTTTAATAAAGTTATCTGTTTTTTTTTTATAATATGCCAATTATTATAATATATGATTTATTAATTTTTGTTTTTTCATTTTTTTCCTTAGAAAATTGAACTACCTAATTTTATCAACTTAAGCAACACCGGTGTAATGCATTTAAATGTATTTAATAAATAATAATCACGTACGTAACTTATAGCCAAAATGTTACGAAACTATTTACCAATAATTAGGTCTCCGACCTAATTCCGTATATCGACTGCCGAATAGAAGCTCTAATTCCTCTATACTCTATATATAATATATTAAATTGATTATTCACTGTGACTAATCGTTTAATTGCAGATCGCGGGCGAATGAGTTGTAAATGTTATACTGTGGAGCATTATTATCCGCGTACCCAAAACTTTATGGTATAGGTGTTTGAGAAGCTCGCATGTATATAATATTGTAATATAATATCGTATATCAATAATGTAATAATTAATAGCCAAATAATTATTGTATAATATAAATAATCGAATGCAATGATTGTAGTAAGATATTTACCATCGTCTGCACCGGTTGCGCGCTGTTTGATGTGTATCGCTTCGTGACGACTGAAATAAAATATAAACGAATATAAGTCGTGTGATTTAACTATACAATATTATACAACAGTACCTATAAGAAGTTGACGACGGCGACGACGACGAAACAGTATTATGAAACATACTATTTTGTCAGTATTGTCTTTTACAAATAATACAAACGTTGTTGTTGTTGTTATAATAACATTGTCAATTATTGTACTTTTGAATTTTGAGTGTCTCGATGATATGCGGATCATTTAATACCGGTGGCACAGATATATTGTGGTGGAGATGGGATTAGTTGGTACAAGAGCCAGCAAGAGGCTTGCATCCCACAGAACGCAAGATTTTTGTAATAATACATTTCACTAATTAAGGCTTGAAAACTTACATGTACATTGTACATTGCACATATTATATTAGTATAAGGCTTAACGCTCCCCTAAATACAAATCATAAATACGATCAATACTGCATGTTATATTATCGTAGGCATATGGCTTTTAGTTTGAGGAACTAAATTCTAAAAACTATTAACGATGAAACATTAGTACCCACTGTTAAATTTTGTTTATTATAGCAATACATAAAAATTACATAGCAAACGTTATTTCATAAATTATGCTCATAGTAAGTTTTTAACGGAAGTAATCCGACGTCATGTACAAATTATTTTTGTACTAAAAATGTATTTAAAATAATGTGATCTACTCTACAACGTTTAGATTGTGTTTTAATTTATGTAACTCACAATTTGTAATTACAATGTATCTATCTATAAGTTAGATGTTTTATGATTTATATAGAGTTTTTAATAAACTAATAAAATAAATAAAAACTTATATACTAACGAATCTAAAAACGTACAAAATCAAATCATATTAATTATAATTTTTTTTAAGTATTTATTAATTGCTCATTAATTTTTCTTAAATATTATAATAAGAAATTCTTTAATAATTATTAATTATACATTTTAATTTTAATTAAATTTACATAATATTATTATCGATATGCGTAAGTTGTTATAAAATAATCATTAATTAACTGTCACGAAGTCTAAATAAATGCGTTTATTTATTTTTTTGATTACATAATAATCTAGTATAATATTTTTATATTTAAAACCACGTAAAACTAATTTTTTATTTGTATTATAATTATGAATTTAAAAAATTTTAAATTGTAAATTTATTATTATTAAAAACGCAATTTTCATTTTATTTTTATTCATCGATATTCTTTTTCAGTGAAATGTTATATCGAATATTGGACAAATATGCCCTTGAAGATATTGGTATTAAAAATGGTGCGTGATATTTTTTCGAAACATAATTCTTGGTTTTTCAATTTTTTTGTTTAAATGGTTTTTATTAATTAATTGAATGTTTAAATAAATCAAAAATGGGGGAAGTAATTTTTTTATATTTAAGAAAATAAAAAAATACTGTGTAAAAAAAGATAAAAAAATATAGTAAGAATTTTTATAGACATTTAAAAATAAACACAATTTTTTTTAAATTCTAAATAAATATTGTTGTATTGACAATATTTTATTTAGATTAGATTTAAATGTATGTATTATCTTTGAAATTTTATTGTTTTTTATTGAATTGAATCTCTTATATTATAATATACATTTATTTTAATATAATTTTAATATTACTCATTTTTAATTTTAATTTAATTATAAAAAAATATGTTATAATAATATTATCAATTATTGATTGTTAATTATTTACGTAGAAGAAAATGTGATTATACATCGTTATTATGTTTGCTTAATTAATGAAAACAGTGAAAATAGCTTTCAGACAATCGATATTTTAACATTAAATTACATTAATTACTACAATTTAGTATGGGTAATATACCACATGTCCACATTTATATGATATAAAAATTCTCTGCAATTGCCTGTTATTTATACATACATAATAATCTAATAAACTATATTCGCAAATTTTAGTTTGACAAAAAATGTTTATGCTTATTTTTATTTCATATTAAAATTACTTATGTTTAATAGGAACATGGTTATGTAATTTTTATTGTATAGTTATTATTAAAAAAAAAATCCATTTATTGTACCTGCACTTTGTTTTTGTTCTGCGCTTGTCTATTGTTTATACAATACTTACTTAATATACTTTTTTAGTTTTATTTTTATATAATTTCATGTTATTGTTTAGCTTTTTAAAATTCGGTTTCTCAAAGAAAAACTGAAATAGTTTTTCTATATTCATTTTATTGAATCGTTTTATCTATTTAACTTCATGTTCAGAAGTCTTTTTAAAAATTTTCTTGATTTATATGTTATTTTAACGGAAGTTGAAACTAATATTCAATGCAATTTTTCAGAGTTGTAAACATATTATTTTAAGTAATTTCTAATTATTATATATTATATTTACTACTATGATATTAAAATTGAACTTTTTTTCAAAAAATATGGTAAAAAATAACCATCATTAAGTTTGCAAAATAATCAAAAATATACATAATATAAATAATATTAAACTAATTTGTTGGTAACTGTTGTGGGACATTTTTAGATTATTACTACGAGTTGTTATAATATTTTGTTTTTCCCGGTACAGCTTTTTTTACATGTATTTTTAGTGCTGCCAACTATAATTCAACAGTACAACTTTAAATTAGTATTTTTTTTTCCCAAATGTAAGCATTAAAATAACTATATCATTTTATAACTATTCGCTATTAATCAGAGATCATTGTAATGCAAATGCGAATCGTGTGTAAAAATAATGAAAAAAGTTATTTCATGTATTAAATATTTGGCTTAATTTTAGATTCTGAATGGAGTGATTAATGTATTGATTTTACAATAATGTGTGTGTGTTTTTTTTTTTTTGTGTCTGTCGACAACATTTGGAACAATGAAAATGCTTCGATTTTTGACTTCAGCCCCTCTTTGAAAAGGAAATTGAATCTAGTTGGTACTTTAGGGGGTCAAAAGTTAAAAATGAGTCAGGAAAAACCCTAAAAAAATGAGGGAAAAACGGAATTTTTTACGCAAAACCAGTTTTCAACAAAATCGAATTTTTTATTTTGCTATAATTCGAAAACTTATCTATGTAAATACTTGAAATTTTCACCAAATGTTTATATTAGCGTTTTCCATACACAGTTAAATTTTCAAAGAATTTGAGCTATTTATAGACAATTGAAATTTTCAATTTTTCTAAGTATTTTTTTTTTTTAAATAACGATAAAAATTTTTTGGCCGAACAGAAAATCTTGAAAATTTAATACAAGGTTTCTTATAAGTTGTTCTTAAAGTGATAAAAAAAAATCCGAAATCGTTAGTCACAATTTTTTTTATAAGTGCTTAAAGTTCGAATTTATACGAAATATGTCAAAATTGCGAAAATTGGCAAGTAATTTTGTGGTTGAAAATCGTAAATTTTTTTTCTTTTATAACTAAGTTTTGAAAATTTGGTACAAGATTTTCCATAAATTTTTCTTCAAATATCTGTAAAAAAAACTCTGCCGGATTCAGACTAAACATTTTTATGAGTGTTTAAAGATTAAATTTTTACAAAACCACGTTAAATAACGGTAAAGCCTTAAACGATTTTTGATATTTGTTGTTATTCAAATAGTATAAGTCGTAAATACTTGAAAATTTTACCAGTTATTTAGATTGCCATTTTCTTTAGGTGATTTGATTTTCAAAATATTTTGACTTTTTTTGATCTATTTATAGGCATTTGAAATAATCAATTTTTTTTTATTTTTTTTTTTATAAATATTGATAAAAAAATTTAGCTGGGACAAATTACTTAAAAATTTAATAGAAGGGTCCACATAACTTGTTCTATCTAACTCTAATTCAAAAATTATAAAAATACATAGTCACAATTTTTTTTTTATTAGCATTTGAAGTTCAAATATTGACAAAAATTCGTCAAAATTATGAATATTTTTCACTATTGGTAGTTAAAAATTTATAAATATTTTACTAGCAAAAGCTAAGAATTGAAAATTTAATATTATGCTGTCCATAAGTTAAGCTTAGAATAATTATAAAAAAGTTTGATGATTATTCAATTTAAAAAATTTTACGAGTATTTAAAATTTTAATTTTAATTTGAAATCAAAAATACACTTGTAAAATAACGTTTAACTAAAAAATAATTTTCGATTTTTGTTATTTTTAAAAAATTACTTGACGTAAGATCTTGAAACTTTTACTTAAATGTTTGAATTTGTTTCAAAATAGAATATATGACAATATTTAAATATAATATATTATCCTAGACTGACAAATCATCTCCGTTCAGAATCGTTTTTCGTATACAATAATACCTATCATTGCATTCAAATTTAACCTACTCTAGTACGAGGTCCACCCCTCCCCCTAATGTACAGTAGAGCGATACTCACTTACCTGCTTTTTTTTAAAATTTTTTATTGTATTGTTTCAAACAATTTATTAAAAAAAAAAAAAAATTATTTATAACAATACTTTGTTTCAAGTATAATATATAGATATATTATAAAGTAATATCATTCTTATGTTATTTACAAACAAAATGTTTACTTCATAACAAAATCACAATATAATTTTCTAAGTTATTTTATTTAAATATTTATGTACAAATTATTTTATTCAAAACCACTTAGAACACATTCTAACTTTGCTTATTGGTATTAATTGCTATTACTATGGATAGTAGAATAATAACAAACCAGTAGCAAAATAATAAAATGTTCACATTCATATGTGAGGCAATAACAACCCAGGACCTTAAAAAATTGATTTTATAATCTGATCATAAAAGATAAAAATGGTAAATAGGTACTTATAATATTTTACATTTAATAAAAAAAAGTAGGCACAAAAATAAATAATATTTTAATTTTACTGAATATACTTAAATTATACTCAAAAAATAATTAGTTATATTATTTATCAGATATCAACTTACTTATATATTATTTAATATGCATTTATATTTATATTATTATTAGTTAATGGTTTATAACGTAAAATCACATAAACTGAATCAAATACCATCGATAAAGGAACGTATAGATGAAGCAGCTGATCAACAAAGTGGTATTCATTCATTAAAAATTAACCCATCCAGAACATTATTGGCAACAGGAGCATATAATTCTAATGAAATTGCTGTGTATAGATTGCCGACGTTAGATCCAATTGTTTTAGCCGAGGTAAACAACATTAAAACATTAAAAAAAAAACATGTTACTATTATTTACAAAATTATTTTCTTAGGGTGCTCACAAAGATTGGATATTCAACATTGAATGGTTATATGATGAATTTTTTGTTAATGGATCACTAGATACCAAACTTGCATTATGGCAAGTTCAAGATAAATATCAAGAAAAGTATGATTCTGATGGTGACCTTATACAACCAATTACTCAATTTCTCAACCCTGCAGTTATAAGAAGATGTAAAACAGCACAAAAAGTCCGAGCAATCACATTCAATAAGAATTTAAAAGAAATGGTTACATTATCACTAAATGGATATGTTCATGTTTGGGATGTTGAACGTTTTAGACAAGTAATTGCAATTTTATTTATTATTATTTTATAAAACATCTTCTTCAATATTAATTTATTAAAATGTATTCCAAAAAAATATTGATTACTTAATTTAGTAGGTATTAAGATAGTCCAAATATACATTTTGTCATTAAGAAATGAATTTGCATTTAAGATCAAAAAATAAAATGTTCACAAATACATTTATACAATTTTGTATTTTGTTCACTAATTATTTATATCTTATTTTTCATAACAGAGGTTTTTAAGAAAATTATCATCTTGTCAGGACAATGTCTGCATGGCAATGAAAAATGATAGTAGTTTATATGCTGTTGGATGTCGTTCATATACGAGTACACTATTACTTGATGCTAGAACTTTACATACCATAAAGAAGATCCCTGCTAGATATAGTGGATGTGGTTCGTATACTTAAATACTTTCTTATCTAATATTAAATTTTATTCTAACAATTTATACTTTCTAGTACATTTTTAAAATGGAAAATTTTTTTTTTTTATTAAAAGTCATTATTATAATCTATATATTTTGTTTTTTACAATAAATAATTTTTATATTAGATTAAATAGTGGAAAGATACTCAGTAGTACTATCCGACAAAATAGAAAAATTATGACTTTATTTAATTTGATTATACAACTTTAACAATGTTTATTAGAAATGTCATAGAATTGAGTATAATTCATGTAAACTTTTCCTGACTTAATTATTTATTTGTTGTTGTAGGAATTAAGTCTTTAAGTTTCCAAGATAATGTAATCAAAATCGGTACAGGTGTTGGTGTTATAATGTTCTATGATATTCGGGCAGGAAAATACTTAGAATCCAGTATTAATTCCAGTAGAGCAGTTGTTTTAAAAACAAGTAGAGGATATGTTGTAAGTATTATTATATATAATTCATATATAATTTGGTAATTAATAATATTTTTTATCAGTATCCTGATGAAGATTTCATGGTGGATCAAGGGTTCCAACAAGTCAAATATACACCAGCCAATTTATACACATTGCTATGATTATTCAGGAACAAGATTATTTTCTGCAGGTGGACCGTTACCAGCTAATTTATGTGGCAATTATGCAGGCTTATGGCAATAATATTACTACAATTTATTGTTTAAACATTGTTTGTAGTATTTTCATACTACATAAACAAATTTTACCGACAATAGATGAAATATTTCAGTATTTTGTGAGTGGCTTTCGTTGAGTCATTAAAAAACTATGTGCAAAATATTGAACTGTATAATTGTACAAGCAAATTAATTGTGCTTTTATATAATTAATATTTTATCTTATTGATTTTGAAGTTTGAACATGAAACACTGAGTTTTCTATAAAGTATATCATGTTCTAGGAGTAAGAACTAAGACTATACTTGGCCCGAATGAATGTTTTTATCTAGTGATTTTATTGAATTAAACATCTTCACAATTAATGTAAAAATAATTAAATAATTATTAATGTATAGCAATTGAATACTATATTTAAAGAAACATTCATTCTTCTTGTATTAAAATAATCGACTACTATATTTCTTTTTCCATTTGGTTTGGTTTTTAAAAATATTTCAAATTATAATTAACAACCTTAGAAATAGAAAAAAATATTCATTATTAAAGTATTATTATATTCCTTGATTCATCAAATGCAATTCGTAGAAGTGACTATTTAATTTCAAAAATAGAAATAAAATGTGTTATTTTACTGTGTTATAAAGCTTTGCCTTTGTGGACAAGTTGGCCTCCATGGAAGTTTCTTATTTAGTATAAAATATAGTTATGTACATTTAAAAATAATTTTAATTATTTTTCAAAAACATTGTTATAAACAAATCAATTTTTGATAGTTTTTAGGATATTTAAATCTGGGCTCTAAAAATCAGGTACATAATTATTGATTAAAGTGATTAAAAGTGAAACTTTTTTTTAGTTATTTTTTTAATTTATGTTAAAGTCACAAAGCATTAACATAACTATTTTTGCTCTGACAATTAAAAAAAAAATTTGTGATTCATAAAATACTGATTGTATCTACATTCTACCATAACTTAAATTATAATTTTTATTTATTGATAAAATAAAAAAAAATATTGAGTTAAGCTATAGACATTTGAAAGTTTTCTTTACGCAATAACTTTATTACATTCATTTTATACAAGTTATAAATTTTAATTGTCATAAAATGATAGAAATATGCAACTTATTTTGTGGTTGAATATTAGTTATTACTATACTATACAACAAAATATGTTATCTGACGTTATTAAGTCAAGCTTCGTTGGAAGAAACGTCAGAGTCGTCAGAAATTGACTTAAATACTGACCCAATCTCCGTTCCACTCGGTCATCTGACCGACTTTGAAGCAACAAGGGCGGCTGTTGTTGTCTGTACAATTTATTTCAAATTCCCTGGAGCAAGTAACGTTTATTATAATATATTCTCTAGTTACAAATTCACATTTAGGGAGAAGGACTATCCAGGATGAAGTGCCTCCCTGTAGCGCCGCGATTCACCAAAAAAAAAAAAAAAGTTACAAATTCACAATCGTCATAATGCATGAATCTAAAATCGCAGAATCTTTGCTTCCAGAAGTGCAAGAAATAAACCCGATGGACGCTATGATAATACTGGTTATTGTGAACATAATACTGATATTATGAGAACCACAGCAACCAGTATTATCATAGGCCATAGCGTCCATGAGGTTCATTTCTGGCACTTCTGGAAACAAAGATTCTGCGATTTTAGATCCATGCATTGTGACGATTCTGAATTTGTAACTAGAGAATATATCATAATATCTTATTGACAATAAAATTATAATGTAGTTATTCACAAACAAACAAAAAAACTAAAGTGATACAATTACAATTTAAATATGGTAGCATAATAATATTATTTAGGTTTTCAAAAATAAAATATTTAATGTAGTTAAAATTAATTGAGTACTGAGTAGTATAATAAACGGTTTATTAAATATACGTATTATATAATATATTGTTACAACCCTATGATATAATATGATATAAATCAAACAATATAACACACGTATTTTGTATGGTGTTGCGACTGGTGACACGTTTTTTAAAATTATTTATTTTTTAACAGCATTAAGAAATACTCCCCTTATGCTATAATTGTGTGGTTATGAATTATATAAATGTTATTTTTTATAGATATATTATTTATATTATTAATAACTTTACATCATATAAATTGAGATGTAAATCAAAATGGTATATAAATGAAAAAGTGATATTTTTATTTAAATAATTATAAAATTTGAATTACAAGAAAACATTAATATATTGTAATAGTTAATACTCAATTCATCTATAATTAATCATTCACGACATGTTTTAAGGTAATTTCGATTTTCAAATGTGAAATGTTAAAACAATTTCGATTAATTTATTATCAAATAAATACAAAAAAAAAATCTAATACAAAAAAAAGATTATACTAATGGAAAAAAAACTGTTGTTCAACAAATTGAAAGTATGTATTTTTTATTTATCATTATCAATATACAATCATACTAGTATACTTTGCTATATTTAAAAACAATTTATAAAGTTAAATTAAATTACTGTTATATTCGTTTATAAATTTGTTTTCGTTGATGTTACTACAAAATAAATAAGTATTTTTAAAGTTATTATTTGAATTTCACAGGTAATTTGTAATATATTGTCATATAATTATATTAAAATTATATTAATGTAATTATATTCAAGTGAAAAATCACGTGTTGACTTAAATTATCGTTTGGTTGGTTTTTAATTTTAAATCCACAGAAGTGATTTATGTGTGTGACAAAGTTTGTAACTTTTATTAGTAAGTTAAGACAGCTAACAAAAATGGTAATTTTGAAAATAATAAATTTTAAACATAATTTATGTTTGTCAATCTTTAAATTGATATCTTCAATCAAAATCTCAAACTATATTCACCTGTTATAAATTACATAATACTTATACCTACATTTTATAAATTAATTTAATTTAATTTTTAATATTACCCATTTTTAATAAGTTTCGAGTAAATTAGAATAGTTTAATAAAAATGTTCCTTCCCTTTATGCTTAAAAATATACAAATAATACTTAATACGAGTATATACTGGCATATATTTAATTATTATATTGTATAAGCTACCAAAAAAAACATTTTAAATATTATCCTCCCTCATATACTAAACGCATGGGTTGTTAAATTAGAAACAATACACGATAGCAACGTGAAAAAAAAAATAAAAATACTATTTTAAAAAGATTGATGTGACGGCGTTTTTCACGACCCGTTCAAATTGAAAGCTCTTCAGCAGCAATCTCCTCAATCGAATTTAAGGTCGGATCAAATTCAAGTGTTATTGCTTCGATAATAAGCACGGTGGCCTTCCGCGTCAGTATTCCGATAATGTTAAGTTAATAGCAATGTGTATAGCATAACCGCACACGCGTCCAAAGTAATCTGTATTATAATTTATAATAATATAATATTATGTATTGCTATGTTATCAATTTATCATTATTATCATAATAATAATTATTATGACTATAACTTCGCACGCATAATAATATGATAATAATAATAATACCGATATGTCGGCATGGTTGACGAAACGCGCGTTTATGTATATATGTATATTATATACAATATATACATACGACTTAAGTATATAATACATAATATTATACCTACACACATTCTGATTTGATCGCGATCAAGTTGAAATATCTACCGAGCTTAATATAATCGTATTGTGGTTTTATCTCTCGCGTTTTGGAAGGCCGTACGTACACAACAATGGGGATTAATCGTAGTCTTCAAAACTTTTAAACGGCCTAACCTATAACGCCTCTCCCTCTGTCTGGCTCTAAAAAAAAAAGGTTAATACGCGAGAGACGGAGAGAGAGCGAGTGAGTGTGAGGAATGAGAGAGAGAGTGAGTGGGAGAATCTATGTATGTGTGTCTGTGGGCGAGACAGAATTTGAGATAGTTATACAGTGTGTGAGGGTTATGGTAACGGGGTGAATCAAAGTGTGGTGGTGGAGGCTGGCAATTATTATTATTATTTTTTTTTTGGGGGGGGTTAAGGTCTGGAGCCCGGAGAGCGTCGTCGTGCATCTACTAGCTTGTCCGGCGGCGTCACGTCGTACTCGAGAGGAGCAGTCAGTGTGTAGTGTAGCGCGCTCGCGACAGTACCGCTCGACGACTACAATTCGCATTTGACAAAATTCGTTGGTTTTTCGGTTCGTTTTGGTTTATTTTTCAGTTTTTTTTGTTTGTGGTTTCGTTTACTTATTTTTTGTGATTACGTTTTTTTGTGCTATATAATATTATATAGAAATTAGAAAGTAAAGATTTTTAAAAATGTAGATGATTTACTCATTATTATCATAATAATAATTAAAATTATTATTATAATTATTTTTAACTGTTTTTATTCAAAAAAATTTTTTAATCAATAGTGGTATATGATCGCACTTGAAATTTAACACGAATCTACTAAATGTGAGTAAAAAAATATATTCTAATGTTAACTTCCTATATTTTAGAATGTATTTTATGAATCGCAGAGAGCAAAAGTATAATTTCAGATGATGTTTCAAATAAAGGACAGTAAAAAAAAAAAATAAAAATAATAATAATAATAATAAATTATTATATTTTATAAGTGATTACTAATGAATATCTGTAACTCAAGTTTTAATTATTAAAATCGATAAATGTGTTTTATTATAATAGTTGTTGAATGTCATCTCTATCTTAAAAATGTAATAAAGATAGACTATGCAAAAAAACACACACATACACACATATTTTTTAACAAGTTCAATCCAAAGAACAATTTAAGATGGTACTTTCTAATATGTTGTGATTAAATTAAACTATAACCTGTACACTAAACATTTTATTTTTAATTGTTTCAAATATTATAAATTTAGATTGTGTAACGCACATAATAATTTATTATTATACTATTTACCTGTACCAAATATTTGTATTTAAAATGTATTATAAATTTCTAGGTGTATCAAAACATACGTAAAATATACTGTAAACACTACCTGCGTTAAAGAACGCGAATGTGTACCTAATGAAATGTTAAGTAAATAAAGTTATGTACACAAATAAATTAAAATAATTGTGTAATAATACAAATATTTATTCATTGGTGTAATATAATTCCCTGTGCAATATAAACGGTAGACTGTGGTTGTCAAGATAGGCAATGTTTCCAAGTTCAACTTATCAATGTACTAGTTTAAATTAAATATCATACAAAGCTACTACTTCTGTAGAGATCCACATCTAAATTTAAAATTTATATAAGAATTCCAATTTTGTTTTGGAAAAATTGTTTATTAATATTTAATTTAAACTAAACTCTATGAACTGTTTAAACATTTTAGTGTATATTAAATTATAAAAGCAACAATTAACTATCAAAAAACTATTTTATTACTATAATATTACATAAATTAGTTATTATATAAATTAAATTAAAATAATCTTTTCGTGTTAATTGAATAAATCAATAAGTCAATAAAAAAAACATAGTCTTAAACTACGTGCTAGTTTTAATTTTATACAGTTTAAAAAAAAATTAGATATACCTAATGATAAAATTTAAATTGAGTTATTATTTTATGAATGGTATATTTTGTTTTTGTAACATTATACAATGTTCCGATTTAGAGAAAAATTTAAAATAATATATTATTAATTCGGTCGCGACTTATTGCTAGGAAACAACACTTACTATTATGTCACTATTTAAGTTGTACATCTTTTTAATACAATGGTTGTTAATTTAAAGTTTTAGTTAAGTCATAATAGAATGAATAAAATAAAATATTTTTGAACTTTGCACAACAAGTAATAATATAATACCTGTTGTTTATTTTTGATTTGTATAGTTTACTACAGCTTTGGTTATAGTACTAGCGTGTTGCTAATCCAAATAAGTGGAAATTCAAATAATAATAATGTTTGTTCGTACAATTACCAGTTTCATTTATTTTTATTTGACATAATCAGAGGAAATCATTCGTTTTCCATTGTGATTTTGTAAATAACCTAACCTTCTACCTAGCTAATGTAATTTTGAGAGGTAATCATAAATAGATAAACAATAATTATTTTTATAAAATAACTAAATTGAATATTTTATTATTTTGTGTTCAATTTAATCGTTTTGATATTAATATGAAATCTTATATTAATACAAATTGTTATTCATAATCCATTTTACGTAAAGTGTGTAAGAAATAATATAAAAGCAAAAGTGATTTATTTAAAATTATAATACATTTATTTTTTCCTATAATTTTTGATTAAATACAAACGTATATTATGTACACATAATGTATACACATATTTTGGACTATTTAAGTTTACTGTGAACATTAATTACAAAATAGTGTATTTCGGTAAAAATTAAATAACAAGTTATTTTTTTTTTTTTTATTTACTTTAAAAATTTTAAATTTAATAAACTATAGGTACAGTTTTCAAAATAATATTGAAATTTCTATGATATAATTTATACTTAATAATAATGATAATAAAAAAAATACACGAACATTTCAAATAGGTAATTACGTTAAACCTACGTGTGTACGATCGTTATTCCGAAATAATCCTAAAGTTGGTGTAGGTGTACGTTCATCTATCAGTATAACGATGATGAATGAGTTGAACGATTACTTTACCCCTATAATGTTCAGTTTCCAAACCGCAGTTAACCGTGTTAAATAATACAACTAATGAAGTTAGAAAATTATTGCAACGCAACTGTTTTTAAAATCGCTTTTCAAAAACGATTGTAGTTCTAGCATATATCAGTGTTTGTTTAGTTTTTGGTCCACTATGTACAATAATATAATACGAAGTATACAAATTATATAATAATAACTTACCTACTGATTATAATATGTATTGCGCAGAACGTCGTTGAATAAATAAATTAACTAGTTTTGTATGTTCTGTAAGAATATTTAAAATTTTATTTTATACTATAAAATATTATGTTTTATACAACTTGATCTTTACAATTACAATTATACGACGATACCAATTTTCATATTTTGTTTTTATATAATTAAAGTGAACGGGTAAAGCAATATGAAATAATTGTTTAGAAGATATAATAACATTATATTGAACATTAATTATTACATAAAAGGGAATACGATTTTTTTTTTAAAATCAGTAGTAATATCGAAAGCGCAATAATGTAATGAATCAATTAATAAACTATTTTATACTAATCAAAAACAAAATATAAAGTAAAATAATTCTTCGCAATAATTTTAAAAATATAAAAATGAAATCTATATTTACATAATATAATCCATATTGAACTATTTAGTATAGAGTTGAATAAAATATGGTAAACAACCTATTAGGTCTATGATAATATTATTGATAATAATCGCCAAAAATAATATAAAATTTAATTTTTTACGAAGAAAAATCTACTATTGCAATTGGAAATACTTTTCACATGTTATATTTGTTGCTTCGAATGCTGATGCAGTAAAACATATCATTTAATACTATCAAGTGATATAATTAAGTTTCCAAAACATGCTCGAATTTCAATTTGAAAATTTGAGTGTATTTTATTTTGAATTTTTTATTATTATGAAATGTTATGTTAATTACTGATTCAACATAATTCATCAAGAAGTCACTGTATTCTTAAAGTGATTTTTGTTATTTTTTCGGGTTTATTGTAATTCGAAACAGATGTGTCAGATAGCATTATTATTTACGTTGTATTTTATTACGAGACAGTATACGGTGTGTTTTAAATTTCTTTTACTGTGTAAAATAAAAAGTAATAGTCCGTGTGATGTGAGCGCATGAAATGTGATATTATTATAAGCGTCATAACCTTTATCATTTCAAAGTTTTGAATTTATTTAGATATATAAGCTTATAAAGTTTTTCTAATGTATGCTTATTCTGAGATGTCATAATATTACAATATGGGTATAAACTTCTTAAAAACATAACATTTCTTATTACAGGTATGTTTTTTAAAATATAAATTTCAATTAGAGTAGTCGGAATATCTAAACGGAAAAAAATAAATTATGCAATATCAACAGTAATAATACCTTAGTGACACAAATAATATTTCCATAAAAGATTTTTGTTGTCGTCAGTGTAAGACATCTGTCAAATCAATAAATTATTATTTAAATATTCTGTAAATATTTTTTTTTATTATTGAAAATAAATTATTTTACAATACCTATACTCTTTTTGGGCTGTAGTTTCGAAGAACTAATTAACAACTTACTTCAAACGCACATTCGTACGAATAACGACCATTATTATTACCATTTCAAAATGTTTAATATTTACTAAAATTGTCTTTAAAAAAAAGCTAATACACGACATTTGAAATTTGAATACATTTTAACTATTTAATATGTACTTTATAATAATTATTGTAGATTTCTTATAATGTTAGGAATATTAGTAGACATAATACATAATATATACAAATATTTCATAGGTATTTCAAATAAATGTACTTTACTATGATTTTGGTAAATATTAAATCGTTAAATCATGTTTCATCCCGCACTCAGTTTAATAACAATAATTGATTGGCTTAGGACTATAGGTAGTCCTTCTAAATATTAGTGAAAAATAATTGTAATATTTTTTAGTATGAATACTATCCAAAATTAGAATAGAAAAGTACTATAAACAAACAAATTTCTTAAAGTATTAAATATTTAATTTTGATGGAAAGAAATAAAATATTTTGTTAGATGAACTACGTAGGTAAACGGCAAACTATCTGATATATTTTTAAAAATTAATTATAAAAACCAGGAAATTTAGTTTAAACGATTATATCATTCTAAAAACTGCAACAAAAAAGCAATCTGTTAAAAACTAATGCGTAAATATTCCCGTTTTTCGCAATTTCTCGTTAATTTTTTTCAATATTAAGGGAGTTAATGGAAATTTTACGATAATCTGAACGTCTAAGTGCAAACTGGATCCATAATACTACCAAAAACCACCTTCGTTGATAATGATTGGAGCAAGTCCTCTGATTTAAACGCGGTGACATACATAAAAAATCACACACATAATTATTTTAAAACTTATAGATTCTTTGCTTAAATCAGAATTCAATTACTGTCGTAAGGAAAATTACAGTAATAGATTGCCAATCGATTATATAGGCTTGTATAATACAGAAACTTTAATGAGTTGTAATTGTATATCTGTTATGAATCCGTACCAATATGTTTCGGAACGAAACGATATATTTTTTTTTGTATTTAGGCATTTACTATTTATAACTGTTAGCCATCCTTCTCCCGAATCATTTTATTACATTTCTGTCTTCGCAACGACATAATTTCTCCCGACGTAATAAATTTTCTCGTTCATATTATTATGCCTGCAACAGTAAAGCTAACCTTAACCACTTTCCTTGCAGAATAATCCCATTCCACCCTAGAAACGCGACTACTGATGATGGAAGCTTCCGTGGAATGAATTGCGATACAAATATCTTTTGTCGATTACGAGAGTCGACGTGGTTTGAAAAATAACGATATAGACGGGCGTGTTTACTCTTTCTATAATATAATAATCCAACGAATTAATTATTGTTAATTTATAACATCCAGCCTTCGTACACGCACGCACACACACACACATACACACACATACACGGACTCGTGTATGGTTTACAATATATAACACGTATCTATAAATGTGTTTACGTGTACATGTGTGTCTGTGTGCGTATACACATACGCATTGGCTTCCGATGTAAACACATTGGTAAACACACTGTTACATCGTGCAGACCACAGACTTAATCGCCTACGGTAATTCGTCAATATAACTAACGTTACGGGTAATCAAAAATCAATACTTTTGCTCTTCACCACACACACACACACACACACACACACACACACATACACACACCGACAAGTGATTTATTAGAGGGGTGAGAATGCGGTTCAAATCCGTCCATAAATTATATCCACCGTTCGTCGGACCAAAATGTTGATGGCGCTAAACTTTTTGCAAGTCCAATTTACGATGCATTTTATCGTTATTTATTATCAAGGGTGAAGTTTTCCGCCTGGAATTAATGCGCGCCCAAGGTTGGCTGTCCTATATTATACGTATGGAGATTTCGAGTTCCTTCGCACTATGGTCTAATTGTATCCGAGGAAACGCGGTAGCGGCGCGGCTGTATAGGCTTGTCGGCTACACCGGCTTTCAACAAACCACTTTTCGAGATTTTTTCCGTATACTCGACTACCATTCATACTAGAATAACATAGGAAAACTATATCCGCGTCTACTTAATGCAATGACGCACGCACATTTTCCTGCAGAAGTAATATATATTATATATTTTACAAATATTATACCACCGAACGACAATAATTAACTTTTTGGGTTCAGGTACCATCGAAGTGGAGTTTAGAACTGCAGTAAGCGTAAGATCGGGTGTCCATATCTTTAACACGGAGGTAATAGAATATAAGTGATTTGTTACTTACAAATTGAATATATTCAATTCATCTTTACATGTCATCATAGCACTACGCTTAACGCAGTTATAAGTAATTTTACCGTATTTGGTTATGAAAGGAATATTTGAAACTTCTAAGTGACTTTCTAGTGACTTTTTAAATTAATTTTAATCTAATCAATTACCTTCATTATGAAATTATATCAGCTACAGCGTTAAGTCATGCTTATTTAGTTGCATTTTTTTAGTTGTCAATAATAATGATACCTATTTTAATGTACTATAAACATTAAACATTTAGTTATTTTATAAGTTACTTTAAACGTAATGAAACCTTTTTAAAATCTTCAAAAATGTATGAAGAATTCTCAGCATAATATTATGTGTCATCTTAAGCATTAGCTCCGATTGGAATAAAATGTTCATAATTTTCAAAATCGTTTTTAAATTTAATTACACTCTATCTTTTTATTGTTCTGCTTGGAGTTATTTTAAAACCTCGTATACGTAATTTAATATTATACAATTTTGTAGTTACGAATGTTGAAATAATGTTCCTAAAACTGAAAACATAATTTTAGATTCAGTTGCAGATCATTGATTAGTGTATATTATCAATGTTACCGTTGCTATTGTAAAAATAGTGTGACGAATACCTAAAGCTATTTTGTTTTTTTTTGTTTTTTTGCAAGTATAGGGTACCTATAGGGTGTTATTATTATTTTTCATATTTTTTTCATATAAAACAGTATCCCCTCGATATATCTAATATTGATTTTTTTTTAATTCAACATTTAATTGATTTGGTATTAGAAATTAAAATATTTGTTGCGTTTAAAACGTATAATATTTGTAGCAATTGTTTTATCTTGTACCTACGTATTATAATATATTTATATAATATATGAATGGATATAATATAATTCTTAAATTTTTGATAAATTATTTTTATTGTTTTTAGTAACCGATAAATGCGTTTGGTACCTAACCTATGCCTTACCTGTTAGGTATATTTTTAGTTATTTTTATTTCAAAGAATATTTACAATAATTACAAAAATAATTGGACAATAAGTGAACTAGAAATAAAATATGTATACGAAGACATGAGAGAGGAGACAATCTATTAGAGGCATATTTAAATTATATATTATTATTATTTTTGAGTGGTAATCTATAGTTATAATATTATATTTTTTAATCTTCTAGTTGGTCCAATTAAAAAAAAAAAAAACAAACTGCATAGATATTACTATATTTTTTTATTATGTGTGAATTATTGTACAAATAATACATTATTCAATTTACAGTATTCAACTTTCTGGGTAAAAATATCTGCCTGCATAAATATTTTAATTAAATATTTCATTACTTGTGATTACAGAACGCCGGAGTCTTATGATATTATTACATAAGCCAACTGTATAATACGGGTCTTAATACCATTCAATACCATCAAATAAATAACCGTCAGACTATTGTTTGCATTTGTATATAATTCACTAATAGTACACAGGTACCCTTTTAATGTATAGATAAATAATGTCTGTAGGTACGTTGATGTAGTCGAGTGCCAGCATTTTTGAGCAAATCTTATTTGTTCACAAATAGTGTCAAACTTTGATTAAATCGTTGATTTGGTAGTGATTAAAGATTAGTTATTATATCTCCGTGCACTATATTAAATATTAATGTTAAAATGTGTACTGTACTAAGGTTATGCTATAAAAGCTTAGTGATTATATCAGGAACACCCGTGAATCGTTTAAATAAAATAGTGAAAATAGTTACACGACGTACATATCGTGGTAAATAACTGATAATCCTGTTTCAAACAGTTTTGTTGGTATTGTTCCAACTAGGTGTTGGGATTTCGGTAGACATTAAATACATCCTAAGACACAGATAAGTCATAACTCATAAGTATATATTATAATATTACACAAATTTAATAACCGATTCAATATTATTATTATTATTGGTAATTTGATCAATTATAAATAGGTAATTATTTTTAGGTAAGCTTTTATTCAAAATAATTCACGCTAAATTACTGTAAATTATTATGATTTTATAAGCTTTTCGTTGTATATGTAATAAATTATAATTTTAAATTCCCAATATTAAAATACTAATACATCAAATAAATATTATATATGTATACAATATATACTTGTAGGAATTAATTACCCAGATTAGTGATATTAATGAAAATTCCACGAATTTAATGATAATTTCCATGTAAACATAGATTTATTATAAGTAATATTACAAATTAAAAAAAAAAAAAATCGATACGCATAAGCCATAAATTAATATAAAAATCGTAATGAAAAAGCCAATCAATCAAAAAAGTGTATCGCTTCATATTTCTGATAGAAATTTTAACAAACCTTAGACACCGTCCAGTCGTCCTCGTTTCATATTATTAAATCACAACGATTAGTCAGATAACCACTCTAAGGCACCCCTCAGTTACGACATGTAGGGGGTCGCAATCGAGGTAAAATTACTTAAAGATACAAATATATTCATCTCTTAATCGCTACACCGTACGATAGGTTAACCTTTTTCCGTGCGCTCGCATTACTTTATTGACTATCCAACATAATACCACGATATTTGTGTGTGCGTTATATTATATCTACGTATTATGTTCATGTATAGTTTACACGAGTACGTATACTCCGTATGAAGTTTTTTGATTTATCAGAAGTGAAATTAGCTTATATATATATATATATATATATATAATATATTACTCTACCGATTGCACTTTAACGACTGTTTTTTTTCTCCCGTTATTATTACTTCGGGAACGAAGTTTTTGTCAAGCTGTCGAGTCGTCGGAACGGAAAAGTATATAATATAGTTAACGTTATTATATATATATATATATATATATAGACGATAATGATACAGAAGAAAAAGTGGCAATTAACAAAAAAAAAAAAAAAACTAAAGAAACGACGAAGCATTGTTTCTATACACGCACACAAAATATATATTTTATAAATCGTTAGCAAAAAAATATTTTTAAAAAAAGGCAATTACCTACGTATTATTACTACGCGGGTGCGATACCCGACTTCATATTATAATAATATATACCAACAATAACGCACTGTCAGCGGCCCCAAATATCATCGCTATATAGGACGCCAAGCGATGCAATAATAATATCATTGTAAACGAACGCTCTGTATATAAGTACAGCTCCGTATCATAGCCGTAGTCGTCATTTGTCAAACCCTTCAGTTATTTTTAATAACCCGTCCGAAAACCCGACACTTTCCAATATCGCGCGGCGGCGGCTGCGGCGAAGAAAATATAATATACAAGCGCACACGCACTCAAAGTTTGTACGCGCGAGATCGTCGTATTCGTCACGGTCGTGTATTCATAGATAGTTATATAATAATAATAATAATAATAATAGTAGTAATAATAATAATATATAACGACGAAGACGTTGACGGGACGTGTATTCTGTGTGTACGTGTATTTATAGTCGTATTTTCATCGCACTCTCTCAATCGCTCTGTCTCTCTTTATCACGCGCGCGCGCGTGCGTTCTGGTCGCGTACGAACTTCTCCGGTTCGCGATCAACCCCAATCCTCCCGTTACAACCCCTACAACCGCAATCCTTTCGCCACCATCCCTTCCACCGAGCGCGTCCGTATCAATTAAACACTGCGTCGGCGGCGCCTCCGTGCCGGCCATCGGAATTCAACTCATCGCCTCTTCCCCTCCCCCCTCACCGGGGCAGCGGCCAATTTTCGATTTTTGATTCGTCGCCTCCGCCGCAGTTTACCGACTGAAATCGTTATTGAAATTATTATTAACACAATAACTGCGTACGTGCGAAAACGGTGTCATACACACCTGGTGTTGTCGCGTATTATATATACGGCCGTATTATAGGCGCCCTGTGCAGAGTTGACCGCACGAGACATCGGAGGTGAATGTCGCGCGGCTCGTTTGCAGTGTTACGCAATTTTTATTATTATTTTTCACCTTTAATCGGCAATAACCAACCAGCTACCCCCGAAACATTTCAATAAAACTACTTCGGGGTGGGGGAGGGGTAGAAGAGTGCCGCCGTCGTTTATTTATATCGAATTAAACACGTTTACGATAATTTAATCGGACGCTAACGAAAAAATAACGTTATAAGACGTGACAACAGCGCAATATAAAATACAACAACAACGTAATAGAATGCACGAGTACCGAAGTATACCTACAACGACAATAATAATAATACGTAATATCCGAGGTGTGGTGTTCGGACGTCTTCGGCATGAATGTCTCGCCAATATGAATAATATATTGTTTTGATATACCATCTTCCTGAACCGGCTTGGATAGTCGGTGGTACACGTGTATGCCAATTGTAATATTTATAATATTACCTGTTTAATGTTTATTAATAATAGGCAATATCTGTGTGTGTATCAGAGTCACACACAAGGATTTGAAATTTGGTACACGAGTAAATCTATGTCCGAGGGCGTGCCCCTCGAAATCAAATTTTTAAATTTTAAAGAACGACTTACGTGGAGAAGTAGCTCATAAATGAAGTATATTTGTTTTGTGTGCAAGGTTATCATTGGTTACAGAAAATAAAAAATTTATAAAATTATTATAGTTTGATATCATTTCAAACTTATATCTTATTACTGATCGAAACCATCCTAATTAATCTGTTAAAAATATATGTAATTTAAATTTTACGGAGTCTAAGACGAAGTATATCTAAAAACGAATGACCCTTATGCAATTAACAATTTTCGACGGATTCAGTTATATAAGATTGTTGTGAAATGGATTCAGAAAAATTTGTAATATGTATTATAGTTGACATACGAAAAACTATTATTTTTTTTCTATATATATATTACTGCCAATTTTTAAAAAAATAAACTTAAACATAATTGCAGACCTATATTTTATATTTGGTCAAAACCACCCCAACAACTGTATTCAAAATCTGTGCAATTAACATTCAACGAAGTGTAATAAGGGGTAAATCCACGGGAGTTTAATTTGTCATAGACATCGTCATGCTGGATAAACTATTATTTAAATTTTAAATATATATAATACTGTAGTAACACGACGGAAATATTTTCCAATTATCCCACAATCCCCCTGGCGTCGCTAATTGCCCTGCGTTGACGGAATTATATTATTACGCAATATCATTATGTTTTACCTATACTACCTATACAAGATATCATATTGTATCGTATCGTTGAATATTGTCGAACGCTTTACGTTCGCAATTATGTATGTAAAGTCGATTTACCGGCACATTAATATGCTAGAGCTATGTAACTAACTGGTATAAAAAATTTACTAGGAATTCACCAGATGTTGCTAGGTCATTTATGGATTTTGCTAGCCAACATCAGCTTTTTGCTAACGTTTCTAATTTATTCGCATTAGTTGACTTGTTCTAGGGTGTTTGTTTTAGATATTTTGATTATTTATTAGTCTATCAGAATATTAGATTACTATTTATATATTTTGAAACGAAATAATTTTTTCAAATTCAAGAAAGACATTAAAAGTTATCAATGAAAAAAAAATTTTCAATATTATTATAATATTATACTTAGATAAAATTTATTTTAATTAACTAATAGAAATTATGGTATTGAATGTTAGCTTTTAGTTAATGTTATCTGTTATTAATGGTTTTACTTTTAGAAAAATAATTTCAAAATGCTTTTGCTAATTTAAATCTTTTTAAAGTGATTAAAAATTAAGTAAATGTAAAAATTATACTATCGATATTTTATTGTAATATTATTCTATAAACTGCAATAGTAATAGCATTATCACTTTTTCATAAAATTATACAAAATCGAATTTTATGTTACGAATTGTTATTTAAATGTTAATATGTAACCAACAAAACATGTTTTTACATGTATCATGTATGATTTGTGTTATTTATATTAACAATAGAAAAATTATTTCACATTATTGACATACATGATACATTTTGTGCAATAATTAAAACGATGTCCTGTTATTTGTATTGTAATAAAAAAAAATATATCATCGCCATTTTCTCGAACATAACACGAGATACGACATCGAAATGCAATAATTGTTTTCGATGCAGAAAAAAATCGTCACTATATAGTATATACACTATAACACATATAAAATGTTATGTTCGAAGGCTGATGGCATGGAAACTCACAGAAATCAATCTTGTCTGTGTTATTGTTGTATTATACATTATTGGGCCACAGTTGTTGGTTGTCAAAGGGACAACTACTACGAACGTTAACAGACGGTGCGCTATAACATCATTCCGTTGTTCTCCACGCGCCACTTTTGTTTACCGCGTATTTTAACACACCAGTGGTCCACCAATAAAACCGTTGTACACTCGCCCACTGTGTTATAATAATAATAATAATAGTACGTCTCAGTTTTATTACGTTACAACGATAATTTGAAAACTTTTAATAAGTATATAAGACGTATATTATATAAAAGCTTTTTATGACAAAACGGTAGGCGATAAAGTTCAATTAAAGTGTTTTTGCTTTATATAATAGTGCCTATATAATGATATAATAATAATATAATATATGTATATCAATATTAGTTGTTTTTTTCAGTTTCCATCAAATTAATTATACATTTTTTTATTTGTTATCAGAACTTATTTCAGCAGCTAAAGCAATTAGATTAAACTTATTTTTACAAAACGTTTAATTTAAATTTTAAATACAATACATCGAATTAAATTATTTTTTATACATGCATATTTGTAGTATTATACTATTGTTCTCAGTAATGTAAATTTCTTTATCCAGTCCGGTACATCTGTGGAAGGAAATAAGGATGTTCGGAGTGTCTGGGTTCTGTGGTTTCATATAGGTTTGAATGAACGTTATACTTTAGCCTATTGTAGCCTCTTCGTAAAATACGCAATCTTTAAAGATATAATATTATTATCACTCCACACGAATTGCAGGTTGTCGACTTTTTGTTTCCTTTTAGGTAAATGCGTATGGCAAATTACACCTTTTCTAAATATTAATCTCATTTTGTACTTAAATAATTAGAGAACAATCAATTTAAAAATATTGGTGAATAATGGATACATATTATGTGATATTTATAGTAAGTAGATTTAGGATTATTTTCCAACTTACGTTTTAAATAAAATAGTAGATGTGCATAAAATCTCTACGAAATTGCTTATTGTTTATTTAATTTTGTATAAATGTTTTATATAGTCACATAAACAATTTGTTTTAATATTTTTTTTTTTTATAGAGTAAATATATATATACATAGAATAATTATTACACGTCGCTATTATTTAGTCGTTAAACGATTTATACAAAACATTATTAACTATTAAAACGTTTATACTGTTGTTAATATTATTGTATTTAAGATAGAAAAAGAAAACTGTTGTAAATGTTATCATGTATACTCAGCAGAGGTGGCGAATAAACTGTTATGGTCTAATTTTATATAATTTTATAGTTTATTTATCATAATAAATGATTCTAAGAATACAATTAAAAAACACTAAATTTTCGAAGTATAATAAAAATTATGCAAGACAATTCTCGTTTTTCTTGCAAGCGGAATATTGACTTTGAAAAATATTATTTCCGTTTCCTTTGGTAGATGTTTATATAATAAATTGATTGTTTTGCAAATTTTCGTACGCAAAGTCTCCGCGGGGTATACGATTCGATTTCCTTAAATCTAAAAGCCTTGAAGTCTCACGAACATCATACATACTATTATACACAAGTATACAAGAGAAAAATAATAACCACTCCGACAGACACAGCAAGCAACTATTTATTTTTATATTTATTTAATGAACAGTATTAGTAATTTTAGTAGCGTAGAGGAAGTGTTTGACTAAATGTGTCAACTGAATACAAATTGTTGATTATCATAATATAACTACGCTAATAATAATATTAAATATTAAGATATCCAATGGTAATATGGCGACTTATAGTTATGCTATCTAGATGCCATCCTTGCAGTACACTGGATTTTCTTATAATTTAATACAATTTTAATGTTTATTTATTAAAAAAAATATTATGGTTGTTTAAATCTCCATTTATTATGATATTACTATTTAAGTTTTATGTACAATGTTTATCTTTGGTCTTAGATAAATATAATTTGCTATAATAGTTACTTAGATTGTTTGATGAGCGTAATAATTGACTAATAATTACTTAATTCTATAAAAATAATATATTTATTTGAATATAATCACATTTACGCATATTGTAAAGTAAATAAAAATGATTTGTTTTAGAAACATTGAAGCATTCATATAAAATTAAATTTTTTAAAAGCATTGGAAAAATTTATTTAACCAATATTGCATATACGACTTCTTTAGATCTCCACAGAATTAAAACACAGCACAGATAATACATGACAGCATGTCTCGAGAATATCTGAACAAGATGTAAAACGAAAAAAATTATAAATTTGTGCATCAGTTTTTAACAAAGTTATATTTAATTTGAAATAATATCAGAAGAATTTTTTAAATACAAATGTTATTGTTATATTCAAATTCAAAATAGTCACAAAAGTTAGCGGGAACGAGGAAATTGAGCTCCCAATAATGGAATTCACTGAACAAAACTTTTTTTTTTAATTCTTAGTTGTCACTTGTCAATATATTTATGTTCAAAGTTAATGACACATTAAACTAGTAAAGACTATTATCATACTCACTCTTTTGAAATAGTGACTAAAATTTGCATTATGCAAATGTATTTAAAAGTTGCCGAGTTAATTGGTATTTGATATTTATTTTGACAATATGTGTCATTCGTTGTTCCTTTTCGTTGAACTATAAAGCTAAAATACAGTAATAAAATAGAAGTAAAAGACAAGTCGGAATGTTTTGCCTGTCGAAGATATATATATATATATATATTATAAAATGAAACTGAAAGACATTTTATGAGTTCATTTTTTTTTCTTTTATTATTTTCATGAAAACGTCGGGATGCCGCCGAATTGAGAATAAAAGTCGGAAACACTTTTGTTTAGTTTATAGCCTACCACCATTCTTTAAGTTCAAAATCGGAGATTTATGATTTAGTCTGCTGAAACCTTTTATTCACCTTAAAGCTTTTTGTAAATATCAGTTTTTTTTTTATTTTAGAGGAGTTATATATTATATATACAAACTAAAGAGTAATTTAATTTTAAAAAAAACAATAAAATATACTAGGTTTTAGGGATTTCAACAATTGTTTTTACTGCGACACATTTAGCCTGGACTAGTTAATAAATCATTTATTTTTTTAATTGTGTCTTAAATAGTTTTTTTGTTTTTTAATGGGATACGGAGTTTAGATGGATTTCCTTAGATGGATACAAAAGCAATATAAATTTATTTTTAAAAGTATTCCAAAAGAATATTTAGATTTAGAATATACCACGAGTTCTTAACAATTAAATTTTACTATCATACTTTTTAAAATCTTATCATGTGTATTTTTCAAAAATTTGGAATATTTGTCGACACCGCCTATTATTAGAAACATCCAGGAGAATGTTTGTCGTCAATGTAAAATATGCAATAGAGATTTTGGTTATTTATTTTACTGCAGCATATTTTATCGCCTCTACCAACATATTATATATGTGAATGTTATTGTACTACCTAATAAGAAAAATTCTATATGATGTTCATTAATCTAGCTTAATTTAGTTCAAACCAGTAAATTTCATAGTGAGTTGTATAAATTAAAGTTTTCATTTTCAAGACCTACTTAGTATATTGTTATAATATTGTCGGTTATATAAAACGTGTATAATTATTGTATATTGTATATTATTATCGATATGGTAATAATAATCTGTTTACTTTAACAGCATTTGAAATTTATTTTGCCGATTGGTGAAAAATTATGTATTGGTATACCTACTCGTACGATTAATTTTAAACTATAAAGTAAACGTTATTCACTGTAGCATAATTGTACCACGTTGTATTATGTTTATGACAATTATTATTAGTTGTGATCTTTTCGGAGATAATCTTATGGTTGCGGAATAAGTTAAAAAAAAATTGATTTTAGACACGTCGTTTTACTAAAACGTGTACGTGAGTACTAAACAGTGTCTGTGCGTATGGAATGCAAATTATGTATTAAAACAATAAAACTACAAATACGTTTATCGATTCTTCATGCAGAAGACGGCCTTAAATATAAATCGGTCCTAACAACAACAGACATTTACATCCTTTATTTTTTAATACGATATATTTTATTCTTACCATTATTGTTTACTCTGAGTTATACTCATAGTTTAGTCGTTTGTCCAATAATTAATTAATTTTGAAATCTATCATAATATAATATACAATGTTCAATAAGAATAATGGTAAAAATAAGCATAAATCATACAGAAATATATTAATGGGCCATGTCATGGGCTATTGATTTCATAATATTATGCAATTATACAAATGCGATTGTAGTAATGTACCTAATAAATATTTTTATCAAATTAATAAATTCAAATGATTAAATTGAGAAACTTATGCAAACCAGTTTATCGATTTTGAATATTTTATCTTGGTTTTATTGTTATATATGATTTAATTTTTTATTACAATGACCTAGAGTCCTAAGTATTAAGTTAGTTATAATATACTATTTGCTAAAAAAATGCAAATTAAACTGTTTTTTCATAACTATATAGAGTAAAATTACATTTTTCAAAGATAATTATTATTTAATATTTTAATTAATAACAAAACGTATAGACAATAAAATCGTTTCGTGTAAGATGTGTATTAGAACTAATGCACAACATACGATTTCTTTACACACTACAAATCTTTGATTGAAAATAACTATATTAGTCAATAATTTATATGCTCTTAGAATTACATTGTTAGTATCATGTTAGAAAAATATAAGACTAAGATATAAATAAAAAAATAAGTGAACTAATTTTATAAAATTTAAGTTGGGTGTTGAAGTTCTCGGATAAATACGTCATAGTTAAAAGTTTCATTTTTAAATCCCATAGTTGGACCTATAATACATAATATAATATCTGTAATTAAGATGAATGGATGTAGAAAAGTAGAAAGTATAGGTATTGAAAGTGGTATTTTTCGCTCGTCCATAAACTACACCCTAACGACATTGTAGCTTCCTTAATTTTCTTTCATTATATCGATTTGGTAATTAGTGTGTTGAGTTTAGTGCTTAATAGTACTCCAACGATTAGTATCAGAATTTTGTAAAGAACTATTAGTGAACGTCATATGGTTATTAGAAAGGGTTAAATAAATCTATTCACAACTTACTTTAAAGCGATAAATCTTAGAAACGTCTATAGTAAAGTTTTGAATAGACCTTTATCCTTATACTACCAAAATTGAGCTCCTGATCCTTGGCTGTTAATTTGTTAATATATAATTATTAATTATGAAACAGATAAATATTTTAAAATTAAGCGGGTTTATTAGACAATATTAATAACAGCTCAACGTTTTGTATTTCTTTGATTTTTACATAAAGAACATGGTATTTAATAAAATATATGAAAAAACTGTTGATGTACTAATTGTTTTTATATTTCAAGTGCTTAGATTTATTAAAATTGGTACACAAATACTAAGCTTATTATAATTTATGTTGAAACTTTTATAATTTCTTATAGTTATTATTTTTTGTAAACTAATTTATTATTAATTAAAAAAAACCTATAGATTTTTGATATAACTTATAATATAAAATTGAATTAATTTTATTTTAGTATAATATTTTACTATAATTATATTAATTTAATATCTAAGAGTTCTATAGAAATTATTATTCGGTTGTATAGCAGATTTAATTGAGCTAATCACTGTAATTATTATGGTGTTAAATTTCAATTCGATCTGATAAAAAACGTTTCTGACTAGAAACACGGTTTGTCATTCAATATTTCATAGAATATTTTCCTATATAAAATTTGTATTTATATTATTAATTTATTTTTAAATCACATTGCTATGACATAAATAACATAATTATATATTAGTATTATGATGTGTATATTATCAGCTGTAAGCTGTGATATAATAAATTAATACTCGTGTAGAATGATATAAATAGCTGTATAGATTTGTGGTATAGAAATCTTAAAGTTAATCTGAATAATTTTAAAAATTGCGTTGTAAAAGGATATAATAATATATATATATTATTAATAAAACGTTTCAAGTTCAGACTAACAATATTTTTAAATTAGAATAACTTATGAAAAACTTAATTTAATTTTTATTATTCATTAATAGAAAATAAATTAAAATAATTGAAAATCAATGTCTACTAAAAACATAAAAAATCAAAAATATTTTGAAAAGTATCATATTATCTATAAAATGATTATTTAAAAATATGATGATAAATGCATATTATTACGTCTAAAAATACCATTTTTAAATTACAACAAAAACAAAATTGATTTGGCCAAAAGCTGATTCTGAGTTCAAAAATTAAATACTCAAAATCTGAATTAATTTTTTATTAGACTATATATATTTTCTTTTAAAGTGGTAACATTAATATTTAATATATAATAATTTGATATTGATCAATTATATTTGTTTAATTTAATTATTATATTCTCTGAAATTAAAAAAAAAAAAAAAGATTATAATAAATATAAATCAATTATAACATACAAATTATTTACCATCAACCTATATTTAAATATTAGGCCAACAATTTCGATGACGTAAAGACCAAAGAAATTTCAGTCAATAAAGCTTTATAATAGGTACTTTCATTGGTAATATTTGTTGGCTACGAATAATCAATCAATAAATAAAATACTACTATTTAATATGTCTTAACATTTTCCAGATATAAGTATCATGTGAAACAGTAAAAAAACATTAAGTAAAATAAAATAGTTTATTTTTATTTTTTATTTTAAGTGTATCAAAGCAATTTTTCTTTTTTTAACAGCATTTTTATTATTTTAAAATCTGTCCAATAAATAATATTTATATGTTCTATGATAACGAATGATAAATTAATTAATATAACCTAATTGTTTATTCAAAATCCTTACTCAAATATATAATCTTGTTTTATAACTAGTAATTTATCAAAAATGTTTTTAAAAAAACTATGAAATGTATGTGATTTCAATTTAAAATAATACAGTAAATTTGTATTTTTTTTTTTTTTAATTTGCAATATAATAATAATTGTAATTTAGCACTAAAACAATTCTTATTTGTTAATAATATTATGCTGACATTGCACAACTTTAACTCTTATAGAGACTAAAGATTACTTTATAATATGTATATTTGTTTTAACTCAGATAAAATATCTATGAATGTTATTATTATAGATACGATGTGAAAATTTAAAATACAATTTTAACAAAATTTAAAGTTTTAAAAATTAATGTAATATGAAATTAAATTGAACGCAAATACAGCTTTTTAACATATGATAATAGTGATAAAATACTTAATTAAATAAATTAAATGGTTTCGTCAGTACATTTTCATGGTCTGAATTTGTTTTTAAGTATAATTTGAAAGATATAATAATACTATTCTATATGTAATAACACTATCTCATGAATACTAAATTTATAATAACTATAAAAAAATTACATTTTTGGGCGTTATTTGTATTGTAATCATTTTACTATTATACGAGTATATTGAGAACTAAGCAACGAATGTATTAGTTACAATGATAGTTTTTTTATTCAGTTTCGTCAGTCAGATAGTTATATTTTTTCTTTTAGATAAAGTTCTCCAAAAGTTGTAAATAATATTTTTATCGATTGGAAATATTCTATACGGCTGATTCTGTAGAAAGGTAATTTATTTTCTCTTAAACGTAATAAAGTACCTACTGCTATCCGCGGTAACACCTGCTGTATCTGTATTGTTCTCATATATATTTTAAAAACGGAATAATCTTGTGATTTTAATTCCTTATCATAAAGTATTTGTACAACAATTTTAATATATTATGGTCAATTTATAAATATCGAACGAGTTTTAGATCATATTTGGATGGAGCGAAGGTTCAGCGATAATACTTTTAAATAATGTTCACATTTCAATGATATCAAACCACTTTGGTTTTATCCAATCAAAATTACTCCAAACAAAGCAATGTCACTATAATATTATGTTAAACATCATACAATAACCAATTTCATTAATCTCGCTTTTCTATGAACATAAAAAAGAAAAATTGTATCAACATGAATATAATACTATAAGCTGTAAAAAAAAAAAACAATTATATTCCGGGACATGTTATACTAATATAATTTTTCCAGCAATATGAATTTTTTCTAGGAAATTTCATCAATATCGGTTTAATTACATCGGGGTATAAAAGGTGCTGGAAGCTTATAACCTAGTTTTATATATGTTTATAAAGAGCAGTGTTCATTTATAAAAAAACTAAAATGTCATAAGAGAGTAAATTGAAAAATGACATGTGATTAACGATATTATTACGTGCATAATATAATAATATAAACATATTCTTTGAATGTTGGTACTTGCAGTTATACCTATAGATTGAATAAACTGATCAATACCAATTTATTATTATTTAATATATTTACTGACTTTTACGTTTTCAGCTATATTTGGATCTATTTATTGGTTTTTGATAAGATTTGACATGTCAAATCTTAAAATGATTTCAATTTTAATCTTTTTGATATACACGAGTAAATGATTATTTATTTTTTAAGTTGGTTACACCTAAAGTTTGATTTGAATGATAGGTATATTAACTTTTTAAGTTTTTAAATTTGTTACCCTTTTTAAGACGAGATTTCGTCCTAGTAATAAATAATTATTTTTCCCAATAGTTATAAATACCCATGCTATATGAAATGGTTTACACTAATACCTATAATAAATTGTATATGTTATGTATTCCAACCTCATTTTCACATTGTGAATACAATACACGAGTAGAATATCCTATTTATGAAAAGGTGAAACGATGATTTTTATTGAGTAGTGCATTATTTTTATATAGGTACTTACACTATTGTGATTTTTTGTCGTTAGAAGATTAATAGGACACCGTGTCCGATAAATCTTGACGATTTTTTGTATTGAAATTGAGAACTAAAAAAAATCAAATTGGGTGTTCTATTTTACAGCAGATTTTCTACATAATTCTTATTTTTTCTGGTCGTTAGACAACGTGTTCTGCTTACAAATAAACCACGAATATAATACTGATTAACTGTTTTCTTTGATTAACTCAACATTTATTTTATTATGCAAGTTTATCTAATGAGATTTAAAGTGCATACATTTAAAAACCTAAACCGTAAATAAAAAATGATCGACGACCGCAAAATATTAAATTTCTGGTATTTCAATAACTAGTTGTACAACTTACTATTAGGCATCATTGACGAAATACACTTTATTATTGTATGTCTTTATTATTATTTTAAATCATATAATATACAACATGTAAAACAATACAATAGTCATATCTTATCAATATAATCATATGTGCCCATATTCATATTTTTAATTTTTATGTCAAACTTCAATGCCTCTAATAAATATAATAATGATATATTGTATAATATTATAGTCGAATTGCGCCTATCTATATAAATAACTTATTTATAATACATTTGATCGAATATCGTTGTATTGATATTTTAAAGAGAAATAAAAATGTCTTACACGAAATCTATATTATATTATAAAAATACATTACAATATGTGACCATGTGTTATTTAACTTCCATATAATCAGAAATCCGAATAAAATATTTTGGTTATTGCATTCCGTCGATCTCAGTTTTACGGAAGTACCTAAGTATCTCGTGAGTGTAATATATATGTATATATATTATATATATATATATTGATTATAACTAGATTCGCGTGGGATGGAAGAACGACGACTGAAAATACATTAATAAAAACGATATTCGATTTGTGCGCTCTGAACCATCGTAATCAAATCAAACGAACATATTATTACTATTAGTATTGTTATAGCTTTAACCGCGTAATGTATGAAACTCGTAGTGCACTATTATATATTAGTAAATTGTGTTATTACGTACAGTAAGAGTGTGAAGAAAAACAAAAAAAAATTCTAAGATTTATTCAAGTTATGGTAAGTCGCGACCGTGAACACACTAGGCACAACTATAATGATACAGCTGTGTCTATGACACAGTCTTTACCGCGGTATAACAGTGTTTATTACATTGTGATGGAGTTAGAAGCCCAATAAACGAGCTGTCACCAGCACGCTCGGCAACTCTCTGCAGATCGACCGTGGACCGCCGCCAGTAGGGTTTAGCCTGGCCATGCTTTCAAGTGGTTAGCATACTGACTACCGCCAGCGCATTAGTCAATCTCCAGAACAAACTGCAGTATACGCGTAATAGTATATATATATACATAAATGTAGGTTAATTCCTATCTTAATAGACTCAAAAGGAACAGAATGGTTGAAGAGTATTTTTTTTGACACACACATTTTTCATTCACCAACCCCTCCGACGGAGAGGGTTCTCTTTTATCAGCATTATGCGTAACTGGAGAGGAAACTCGAGCCCACCGATGTTTTCAAAAGCTTACGATTAAGCGATGTACGTGTGTGTAATTTTTTTCTACAAGTTAAAACCGACAAGATAAATGTATTGTATTTGTCACAATAACCATAAGCGTAATGATGATTTAAAATATATTTATACAGGCATTATAGTATTTTAGACTTTGTAATATTATTTGATTCCAAATTCAACCTTAGTAGAAAAATACATTTACACTCGTACTTATTTCATTCTTCTGATTGAAAGATCTACAAGTAAAACATTTTAATCTTCGGTATTGAGTATTGAATTAAAACTCGGATTAGGTTCGTTACGAAATTTGATGAAATTAGTCATACATTTTATCTGTTGAATGTGATTAAAAATAAATAAATAAAAATAAATAAGCATTTATTATTGTGAAGCTTGTAATAAACATATGCGTTTACATTAATTATAAAATATTAAAATTGAAATAAGCATCATGTTTATAAAGTGTGATTGAGTTTCATAAGAAAATTGATTGGAATTTATGAAATTTGATCTCGTAGATTCGAAAATGTGTATGCCTAAAGGGTAAAGGCTCCATTATTGATTGATATTACAAACTGTAAGTGCACTTTAGGAAGGTGCGGGGAAACACGAACGTCATTTCCTCACTAATGTGCTCTTAATTTAAAGACATAATTACTCCCGTGTTCTCCGCTCACTCGACACGAACCGTTTTGGTCTTAAAACGTCAAGCGTGTAATGATGCAAAGTATTGTCGAATTTTAATTTTGCCCCATCACTTATTATATGCCTAACGCCCCATCGCTTTTCCTATACCGATGTCAAGGTTTTTACGTTCGGTGTAATATAATATATTTTATATTGTTTATCGCGTATACGGTGCATAATTTTTGAACTAATTGCCATAGTGTTTTCCATTACAGTGATGTGATATTATCGACGCAGTTTATGACCACCGTCATCACGACACACATAGCAGGCAGAGCACAATTCACCGACAGGTGTAATTAATGATAAATTCCGTAATTGGTTTTCGTTTCGTTTAATTACCGTGTTACGCAGGTATATTATTATATTGTATCGCATTACCGAAGGGTTTGTTGGTGTTATTTCGTGGATGGTGTCGGGGGCATATTATAGTTAAATGACAACCACGCTTATTACTGCACAATCCTTTTGTGTACGTCGTGTGTGTGTGTGTGTGTGTGTGTGGGTCCGACGCTGCAACACGCACGTCTACGGGCGTACACGTTAATTATGGAATGTATTATGAACAAGATTAACAATTTTCTATGTAATTTTTTTTTTTTTACACGAAAACAACACTGTAATTCATCGCCGTGACGTCCGAACCGATGTATGTAATGTAAATTATGTAATAAAACGTATCATATAAGCGCTACGCCAGCACTGTACGCAGGACAGATGACATTAGCGCGTGTTACTCTTTTATTTTAGTCGCGCAAAATAAACTGACATCTGTTTAGGTATATATATGACCTAATAGCTAATATTATAATAGCCAAACATAATTTTAGTCGAATTAGTACATACATTTGGGTAACTCAAAGTATCATTACATTAGTATGTCCAATATAAAATATTTACGGGCGCATAACTAGTATTTTTTCATTTGCAGGAACTGTAGTCCAAGGAAAACAAAGTTAAAAATAAACCACATAGGTCCCCATTTGTAACTAAAAATTAATTCTCAAAAATAAAATAAGTAATGGTGTATATTTATTTTGCTCCTGTAAGCGAATTCAATATTTTATGACATCCCATACGCCTGAATTTAAAATAAAATACATTTAAATATTAAATATATAAAATATTAATGTATTTATATTATACACATAGTTTATATAATATTTATTAATTTTTACATGCATACAAGTTTTTTTTACAAGTACACGGCTTATATGTCAAGAGGCGGCTAAAAAGTCCATCAATAGTTAAGCCCAACATCCCTAGTTACGACAATGCTTTTATTACGTATTAATAAATTACCACTGGTGTACCTATTATATATTTTTGGCAACTCCAGACGAGCATATTGTGTTCTGAGTAGGTATTTTATAACTATTATTGAAAATTAAACTATTATTCACTATGTAATACGTATCGAAAATACTTTTAATATCTAATAATAATAAAAAAAATGTATCCTATCGTGTGGTTTTTGATGTTTTTAAAATTTAATTACCAATTAATGGTTTCTGTAATGAAACTAAGGTACTGGATAGCCCTCTTTTTTGATGGCAATCGATTGCCGTTCGAATGGAATTTTGTTCTAGTAATTGGTCAAAAACTTCTCCATTTTCCACAACGATCCAATCGTATTTCGTATAATTTGCCGAGGCAGTTTTTTTTAAGCGTTCTTGCCCGCTATTTTTTTTTATTTTTGGCTACTTTTAGTTTACGAATTTTGACGTCTCAATGACAAGCTATATAGGAGGGACATGATTAATGTATTTGTCATTTCCGTCCTTTAATAAAACGATAGCTTCGATATTTTTATTTTTATACCTACTCTGATAATATTACGGTTCGACTGGTCCATAAAACACCAGTATAATATTCACTGCCATCTCTACTTTCTGAATGTTTTCAATGTGTGAATTATAAAACTATTGTCACTAAACATTAACGGATGCGTTTTATTTCAATTTAAATTTCACAATTAATTTTTTTTTTCATTTACAATACGAGTACATCATCAATCACTGAACCACTATATTGGTAAATTTTCTGATAAATAGTATTCAGTTTTATCTACAGATGGGTACTGTTCATATGGTCCAGAAGGCACTATACTATTGAATGATAAAGTTACACGAAAAAATATTCTTTTATTATACATTGTTTGTATTTCAACTGGAAAATAAAGAATCGGACTTCATCTATTTTAGAGGAAAGCATTTAACACCTTATAATATGTAAGAAGTTTTTATAAGTTTCCCTGGACTATCAAGTTTTCTGCTTTTTCATAAATCATATTGCTAACTTGGAAGTTGTTGAAAAAAATATTTCATATTATTATATTAATGATTATGTAAGTTTACATGAAAAAAATTAAAGTATATAGTTTTTATAGTCAACCACTTGTTGAACTAATTTAAAATCTATTAAAAATATACAAAGTGCATCCAAATATTAATTTTCACCATTTTAAAAATAACCCAAATATTCAAAAGGCAAATATAATGTAATTTATTCTTAAAATCTAGAGCTTTATACAGTTTTATTGTATGTTACATATTTTATATCCATGGGTCAAATTATTTTTCAAGTTTAACTGAAAATCACATTTAAATAAAAATATGTGAAATGAAAAATATAAATAATTTTAGTTTTGCCTTATTTTGAAAACTATAATTTATTGTTATATTTTTCGTGTTTGAAAATTATCATTATTGTCATTATTATTATTGTGTAAAAAATATGTAAATTTTAGAATACACGAAAACATTTTTTTTAGTTTTAATTGAAATATTTGCTATGTGAAATATGAAAAATAGTCAATATGCAAAGTCAATATATACAATTATTAATATAAAATGAAATTAAAATATAACATTAATCGTTGAAAGACTACAATGGTTGATTGTTACACTTGTAAAGTTTTACTAAAGTTCATTATTGTCGTTTTACGAAGAAAATAATATTTCAACTTGATTTAAACAATTTAATATCGAACAAAAGCCGTATTCATTAAAGTATAGTAAGGTAGATGTAATGATTTCAGTTACTATTGGTGGCTTTCTTATAATTTATAATCTATATTATGTATACCTAATGTTATTACATTAGTTACGATTTTTGAATGATTTATCGATATCTCTGAAAAATAAAAAATGCATTTTTTTTAGAATAATATCTTACGAAGCATAATAGTCATAGAATCTTCTCGGCACTAGAGTTAATTACATTTTTATAAAAAAATTTTAAATTTTAAAATAACTTTATGTTATAATAATTTTCCAAAAATATCGTGGTAGACGACTGTAGAATTTTAAGATAGCAGGTGCTACATATAATACCCAAGGTATAACATAATATATCATGCCGTACCCACTGGTGTTATAAACACAAATTTGCACATTTTAGTCAGCTAGTAAAATATTTCCCCTCTTAAGAAAGTCTTATAAAGTCATTTTGATGTCTCCACGGATAACGCGAGAGGTTTGTGGGTCGTTATCATAACAGTACAAACCATCGGTGGCAATAACTATACGTATACATAACAATAGTATTATCCAATAATTTAACCAGGATGAATAATATTATAATACCTATAATATGAGCCAATATTGATCACAAATCATTGTTACGAACAATATTGTTTTCGTAATATAATAATATTATATTCCTGTCTTGATAGATTAAGTTTTCTAGACACCATGTTTGTGTATTATTGTTTATTATACTTGAGTCATTTTCAAGAACTTCGTTATAAACACGAATAATAATTACTGTCGATATATATATAATATATATATATATATATAAAACGCAGGCAATGTAAGCATTATGACAATTTTCAATTTACTATTCAAATCGTTATAATTAACAATACTGAATATAATATACTAAAAAGGATATTCTAATATTTCAAGTTATAATGTTCCTTTGAGTTCATTTTCTCTTATTATTTTATAAATAAAAACATTTTTTTATCAAAAGAATTTAAGTACCTAACGAAATATTTTTTTTTTTTAATTAAATTGATCAACTACAAAAAAATATATTATTAGAATTTGTTACAGTAGAATGTAAGTAAAAATAAAACCACAAGTTATATAAGTCTATGATACAATTTAAGTTTTTAACTGTTAAAAATGTTCCTTCACAAAATTATCAATACAATGAAAACACGTCTTGATATTAAATGAATGTGAAAAACCTGTTAGTAACTTGTTGGACATCGTAAGATTTTGTTGAACTTTATATTTACTGGTAGCGCTTTTTTTTTTTTTTATAAATTTTGCGCAGCAAATTATACTCCAACGGTACAAGTTGATATTGTACAATTTTTTCCGTTTTAAAAAATTGATTTTGGTTTATCGAATATTTTTGAGGCACTCTCAATTTTTGTAGAACCATGTTTTCACTGGTAGAGATTTTTTAAATTTGTATTGGCAACATTAATTTATGTTTGTAAATTATTTCTGGAATAAAACATGTTAAATTTATATTTATCATAGACATTATTAGAGCAATCACAATATGATTTGACTATTATCGCCGCTAAAGCTTTATTATGTTTCAAACTACTAATTACTACTTATACTCCGACTTCTTGGCTATCAATTTTAGTAGGAATTTTTTGCCATTCTGTAAATTATGTTAATTACTATACTTGCACGGTTAAATTTTAAAAATATTCCGACTAATTTAAAGTTAAATGATATTATTCACACCATTCTAAAGTATGTGTTATTGACTTAGAAACTACCAAAACAAGATTTATCAATCGTAGGTACTTAGTATAAATCAATTATAAATTATCCTTATAAACAGGGAACAGTAACTCTACTCAGAATCATGGTTTTTGTTTTTTATAAGTGTGAAATGATTTATCATGGAATACAAATTTAACTCATCCATAATTCATCAATGACGAAGTATACTCTAAATCTAGTATAAAGCAGAGTTACTTCACCGATATTTCTTGATGATTTTATTGTCAACAGTAACTTTAATTATATTTGTATATTATTATAAAATAATAAATCGATTAGTTATTTGTCAAATTAAATTTAGATTTTGATTAACTGTAAAGTCTTAAAGTTTTTGTAAAACTACTTTAAATTATTTCCTAACGTTTAGCGTAATTTTTAGTTATTTAAATACATTTTTGATCTCAAACCGTAATACACTTTGGTACTGCAAATCACCCATTAGTTTTCATTGTTTGCTTGTTGTTTTTTACTTAATTTATTATATTTATTTATACAGATAAATTTGATCGTATTTACTTTATACACAGATTTTTTTTAAATATTTCAAAGTAATATTTGCGTAATCGTACCTACAATTTAATTTAATTTAACAAAAAAAATATTTAATTAACTTTTTAGATACCTATATAAACTATTTTAACTCAAAATGGCGTTACAGTAAGTATGTTACTGTTTCCAGATAAAAAGTTTTAAAAAAAAGATGAGACATTTTAAACAGAATGAACTCCTCCAAAAAAATAATATTTATTTGGTTCATGTGTGTTGTTCTAAAATTAACAAATACAAATGTATATATCATTCAGATAAAGATATATACATATAGAAAAAAAACTGAAAATCCGGAACGTGAGAACTGCAAAAAAATCCCATTAAGCATTTCCTACTTAGGCCATATTATTCAAAAAAGAACCATAATATGCATTTTTTTTCCAACAAAACTGTAACAATAATTGCATAATTGCCTTTTGTTTTTTCATTATTGCAAAAAAGCAAACAACTCTGTGAAATTAATTATGGGCGTGGTACAAAACGTCGACAATAAAAATGTCAGATTAAAATGCCGACATTCAAAATATCGAAAATTACGAAATATCGACCGTCGTTGTAATTTCTATAAATCAAATAGTAGATTGTTAAAAAAAAAAAATTGAAAATTTAGAATTATGCTTTCCGATAGGAAAAATTACATGGTATGTCGTTTTAATTTGCCCACTTTTCAAGCAAAAGTTTTAGAACATTAAATAAAATATAATTAGTCAAATAAGTATATAAATATTTTGTTTAATAATAATCATATTATGAAATCTGTTGAAATATTTAGAAGCTCCATTTAAATGAAAAAAAATATATTAAGAATATGCATGTTTTAATTTATGAACATACAACATGAATTTATAATAGAAATGTACTATTGAACATTTTAATTTAATTTTAAAGTGTACGCTGCTCATTTTTCTAGCATGTATTATTAAATCTTCAACATAGTTGTTTTAATGTAACTAATTATATTGCATATTAAGTAAATTAATTACTACGCGTATTTTTTATGAAAATTTAAATAAAAAATAACACGTTTTTAATAAATAATAATGCATAAATATTTGAATAATAATATAATATTTTATTTCTTTATACATTTCAAAACTGAATTTCGTTATAATTTCTATAAGATTAATAATATTAGCATTAACATTTATTAGCGTTGAATAAGTTTGTGGAGTTCTTAAAAAAATTTTCTACATTCGTTTAGATTATTATATAATATATCAATGGTTTTATGTCGTTATATAGGTCATCGACTTTTTAGTATAACCAGATGGTTGATGACAATCACAAAGTACTTCGTTTAGTGCACTAAAGAAAATGATTTATCAGTTTTTGATGTTAACACAAATTTTTCATTTTTTATCTTCCATCAATAAGAATAACGCTGATGAAAACATATTTTTCCAAATATTTATAATAAAAACAACTTTTAATAAATTGAACACGAGTTAATATTACAACAATATGAAGGGGTAACAAAATATTTTAAGTTTTAAAAATATTGTTTTATATCATTAATTAAGTAATTATTTTATAGAACTATGTACCTATAAAAACAAATATATTACATTTCAATATATATATATATTATATATATAATATATATACTTACCATAAATAAATTACAATGCATTTGCTTTCCTAAAAACGTTGAAGTTCTTTTAAAATACATAAAATATTGCTCGTAACTTAACTAAAAATAATAATAATAATAATATAAACATTATTATTATCAATGGAATGAACTAAACTTTGTTATAACACACGATCTTATTTTAATAAATATTATTTGTTAAATTATTTAATTGTTACAATTAAATTAACATACGAATTAAATTATTAAATTATTGTCGCCCCTACAGTAAGTTAAAATAATTTGATTAAAGCATTATCATTACGCACAGTGTATAATTACCCACATTCTCCATAGGTAATTTTACCAACAGTAACTATGTATGATAACATAACAAATATATCAACGTTTGCTATTTTAACTTTTCTTTTAACCGTGAATTATTTTATATAATTAAATATTAAATAAATTAAATGCATATTATATAACACACTTTGCTATTAAGCTATATAGAAAAAATAAAAAGTTTAATAATTATTACAGACAGTATGACATATTATATAAAATGTATGCAGTATGCACAGGCCTACAATATTCTCCGCTTTTCAGCGAGGTTAACCATGTAAAACTGGAAAAATACATTTACCTACCTTTTTACAACATAATATATAATCAAAACATATAGGTACGAGTATTTATTTAATAGATAGTCTAGTTCTATTAAGCAAAGTAAAGTATAAAATTGGAAATTGAATTTCTAAATAAACGGTTAAGTACTTTAAATTTCCAAAAACTAATTGTTAACATTTGGCAATTATAATAAATCATAACTGATTTTACATTAAATCTGAGTAACTTAACTTCGTGAACTACATTTAATAAAAGTTGTAAGATTATAGGATCTAAATATTTTATAATTTAGATAAAGATAAATTTAAATAATATAAATGATAAAGCAGATAAAAATGAAAAAGCTCTATTTAAGTTGATTGGTAATCAAGTAATTTGAATTCAATTTCCAACACATCATGGTAATAGAATATTCAAATTTTATTTTATAAATTATTAGTAGGTAAATAAGGTTTTTACAATTAACAAACCATAACATATACAACCTAACCTATTCCTATACTTATAGCTAGTAAATATGCATCAAAATATTAATAAATCGAAAATAATAAAAGTAATTTTTTATTTCAACCAGAAATATTTGCAGCAGGACTACATTTGAAAAAGCATTATGTATCAATATTATGAGTAGACATTATATTGATTCTTACTTCGTCTTCATTGACTCGATTTGTATCATCCTAATTGTCTGATGAATCATTATAATGTACTGTAATACTATATAATATAAGATCTACCCACTGTCTTACTAACCATCTGTCCTATGATATCTGCGAAGTAATTTCCTTACGAAATCCTTCTTGTTCCACCACTGATTGGCAAATATATTATTTAGGACTAAGAACGCTTTGATACTGAATATATTGTAACTACCTTATATATTTATGACGTGTATGTAAATGTAATATGTATTGTAATTTATGAAAGTTACTTTTAATGAAATTTTTAAATTTAAAAAAATATATTATAAATCTATATTATTAAGTTTAAATTGTATAATACTTTAATAAGTCACAATTAATGAATAACCCAAATAAAGTTCATACCGTTAAAATTATGTTTAATAAATAATTATACATACAAATTCACATGTATAATATTAGTAAAGTTTATTATGAAATAATTAATGAAATATAACAGTAAAATATAAATATTTCTTATGTTATCATATCATATCATACTAACAAAAGCTGAGTATCCAAAAAACCTATTTAAACAAAATTATTATTCCATGGATAACTATTTTACAAAAATATCGTCGTCATCATCGTTATCAGAGTTCATCTCAGCAACCTATAAACGATTAGTATGATATTATTACAAATACTTTTTTTTTTTTTTATATCGACAATGCCATTACCTACATTAATGATATAATCGATATAATACTATACAACAATAATTATTATTTAGAGTATATTGTATTGTAATTAATCATTTTTATAAGATTTTTGAAAATTTTGTGATTCAAAATAATAGTTAACATGGAACCAATGTTATGATGTATGATATTTTTTAGATTGATATATATATATATAGATATATATTATATATACGATAATTTAACCTCGATAAATATTTATGAATATAAGAAATGTCATTAAAATAATATTTAAGTATACAAGGTGATTCTTTTAAGTGGGTAAACTAATTATCTCGAAAAGTATTCATGTTTTTGAAAATATTTTTTTACATAGTTTCAAATTCTTAAAAAAACAACGTTTTTATTAAAAAATTATATTTTTAAATATTTTTTATCCTTATAATTTTTAAGTATTTTACTTTTTTGAATGACAACATATATTTTTAATTTCATATTCCAAATCAGAATAATTTTCTTTTGAAACAAAAAATTCCAATTTAAGGTGAGTAGTTTATGAGTTATACTTATTTAAAGTTTAGACAAGCGGAGTAGTGGAAAAACATTTTGCGGGGTAACCCCGTACCACTCCACTCTGCTTGTCTAAACTTTAAATACGTATAACTCATAAACTACTAGCCCTAAATTCAATTTTTATGTATCAAAATACTCAAAAAATTATTTTGCATTGGAATATGAAATTAAAATTCTATGTTATCATTCAAAAAAGTAAAAAACTTAAAAATTATAATGATAAAAAATATTTAAAAATATAATTGTTTAATAAAAACGTTGCTTTTTTAACAATTTTGAACTATGTAATAAAATATTTTCAAAAACATGAATACTTTTCGAGATAATTAGTGTACCTACTTAAAAGAATCACTCTGTATAATACATTAAATAGGTAGATATGTGTTTGGATAAAAACTTTATTACTTCTATAATTATTATCTATATTAGGATTTATGTATAATTAAAAATGATTAATAGTTAAAGTAAGTATTTTCTAAACGTCTATAATTAATTTAAGAATTAATACGAAATGTATCTATTTATTTCTTAACTAAATAGGTAGTATTAGTATTTACTAATGGGTACTGATAGTGTAATATTGTAGTATATGCCTAAGAGCTGCCATGATTTATTTAAACAAACTATTTGTATTTCTATAATATACAATTTTAGTTTTCTCTGACATTTCCAAAACTAGCCCTTTCTACCATGGATTTTAATTTTATTTTATTCCACGATAGTATAACACCTTGTGGTTTTCGTAAACACGGAGTATATAAATACATTATATATTTATAGATTACGACGTATTCAGTGTCGCAACTTAGCACCAGGGCAGGCAGGGCAAAGCCCTGCCAAAGGGCCTAAATTTATTTTTTGAAGGGCCCATAAATGATCCACTTATTATTATTTTTTCCTAGTTTTTAATTATAAAAATGTAAATATAAAGCAGATAACGTTATTATACGACATATTTATCTTATTTTAAAAATTACACAGATATAATCACAATATCATGGATATAATTAATAATTATACATATACTCGTAAATATAATTGATTATTTTATGAAAAAAACAATGAAAAACTTAGCTGGTTGGTTACACTGAATATTCACAATTTGTCTTCTTATATTATTATAACATCACAAAATAAAAATAGAATTAAAACATCATTTGTTTTGTTTTTATTTAACACAAGTTATTAATTTATAACTTACCAATTCTGAATTCACTACCTATCGGCCATCACCCATTACCTAACTTAACGTGTGATAATTGTGACTTATTAGTTATTTTCACAATATTTTTTGTAAAAATGTCAAAACATATTAGTGGTTCGGCAAAAAAAAAAAAATGAAACTTAAAAAAGAGGAAGAAATATAAAAATAAAAGGTTCACTAAATATGTTTTTAGTAAAGAATAATGTGGATAATACGGGTAAATAACTGTTTTGAAATACTAGATGGTAATTTTATTTTTAAACTTAAAATCTTAAAAGCAATATAGTATTAATATTTTTACATTTATTTAGTTATTACAATATTATAATGTAAAAATGTATACATTCTGTTTTTTGTACACAACTGTAAATAATTTTATTTGATCTTTTTTGTTGCATATTTTAGTTAAAAATTGTGATAATTTAATTAATAATACAACAAATGCAAATACTAATGTGGATTTGTCTGTAACTTGTGATCATGTTGAATCAAACATAATTGATAAGCCAGATAAATTATACTTCTCAAAATTATTAAAATGTAAAAATACTAACTAGGTAATGAATTAGCTTATAAAAATAAATGCCTATATCATATTTCAATAGAATTTTATATATTATGTTGATATTAAATACTTTATACTTAATAGTACAACTGTATAAGTATTGCTTTAACTTATTTTTTTGGTTCTATTTTGCAATTTCCATTTTGTTGTTTAATAATATAGTATACCTATGATAATTATTCATAATATCATATTATTATTATTAATTGTTATTGTTATGAATGTTTTAAATGTATTGAATTTTATGAAGTGATTTTTAGATTCTGAACGGAGTGATGAATGTGTTAATTTTACAATGATGTGTGTTTTTTTTGTGTCTGTCGACAACATTTGGAGCAATAAAAATGCTTCGATTTTTGACTTCAGTCCCTCTTTGAAAAGGAAATTGAATCTAGTTGGTACTTTGGGGGGTCAAAAGTTAAAAATTTTCAATATTTTTTAAATGAGTCGGGAAAAACCCTAAAAAAAATACGGGAAAAACGGGATTTTTTACGCAAAACCAGTTTTCGACAAAATCGAATTTTTTATTTTGCTATAACTCGAAAACTAATCGATGTAAATACTTGTAATTTTCACCAAATGTTTATATTAGCGTTATCTATACATAGTTAAATTTTCAAAGAATTTTGAACTTTTTTGAGCTATTTATAGACAATTGAAATTTTCAATTTTTCTAAGTATTTTTTTTTTAAATAACGATAAAAATTTTTTGGCCGGCCAGAAAATCTTGAAAATTTAATACAAGGTTTCTTATAAGTTTTTCTTAAAGTGATAAAAAAAAATCCGAAATCGTTAGTCACAATTTTTTTTTATAAGTGCTTAAAGTTCGAATTTATACGAAATACGTCAAAATTGTGAAAATTTGCAAGTAATTTTGTGGTTGAAAAATCGTAAAAAATTTTTCTTTTATAACTAAGTTTTGAAAATTTGGTACAAGGTTCTACATAAATTTTTCTTCAAATATCTGTAAAAATAACTCTACTGGACTAAGATGAAATTTGATTAATTATTAATATATTATTAATTTTTAAATTGTTAATTTACATAAAACATTGTTCAAATAAAGATATATACATATATACCTATATAATAATTATATAATATACAGATTTCCATGGCATAGAATTTAATAGTTTAAAAACAAAATAATAATCATTTATCATACCTTTTAGTTTTATTGATAAAAAATATCTATGTAATAGTATTTTAAGTATTTTATGTTATATATTCTACATACCTAGTTATAAGTTAGGTTATAGGGCCCACAATTTAATTTCGCCCTGGGGCCCTAAATAACCAAGTTGCGGCACTGGACGTATTAAGTTTATAAATTAATGTTGTCTGGGTGGAATATGATGTTTATTGTTTAAAGTTATTTGGTGTAGAATATAGATACTATATTATCATTTGAATATTAATATGATGTATTCACGTTTAATTAAATTAAATGTTTATCAATGCAAATAGTGTATGTGACCATTTTAAGTATAAAATAAATAAGAATATATAAGAACTAAAAATATTAATTATTTTAAGAAACACTTAAAAGTAATTATAAATTACTAATTAGATTTAGTTAGTATTTTTAATTTGTTAGTTTTATGAGTTGTTTTTTTGATTGTAAGGAAAAAATATTTAGTTTTAAATTTCACCGTAGGTAAAAATATAGACAAGTGCTTACAAAAAAATAGTAACTTTCCGAAAAATAATAATTTTTTTTTATTGTTATTATTATTTAAAAAAAAGCGTTTTATTTTTTAGAATTATTGCCTCAGGCGATTCTAGTATATAGACAGGGTGGGTAGCTGCTTACACTAAATCACTAAATGTTTTGGAAACACCCCTCACCATTATAAAATATAATGTTTTAAATCATCCCTTACTAAATGCGCCTATGGCTCTTATAAATAAGAAGTATTATCTAAGTGGCCCGTACAATCGATATCTACCAGTTGTAATATCAAGAACCACTGCTATTTGCAGCTCAAAAATTTCTAAAATTAAGTATTCAACAATTATAATAAAATTAAAACACTAACTAAATATAATATTAATCAGACTATCGTCTATCATCATATTATTATTTATAAATAAATATCATATCAATAAATAAATAAATATTGTGCAAAACTCAGAGAAAGAAAAAATGTACAGACATATTAATATAATTATTACAAAATTATTGGTAAATAACATTATTTCTTTAAAAATTTGAAAAAATGTTTGCTTTAAGATAATTAGATTTAGTTTATTGCCAACACATATTATTATGCATTCCATGTTTTCAAAAATAAAAATTTAAATAAATAATTTAAATTTCTTAAAAATAAAATCAGGAATGTTCAAATTGATCGGAAAATATAATATTATCAACAATAATAATGTATTATGATCATTAATTATCGATAATGTTAATTTTTTATTATATTTAATTTTTAGAATAATATTGTAAAACAACGTTATTAATTTTTTTTTTTTTTTATAGCTTCTTTGATTTAAGTTCAACTGATTTTATGTAAAACTTAATTGTATTTTTTTATTTTTCAAAATAAAAAGAAGTTATTTAAAAACGCTTTAAGAAAATTTGAAAAATGTAATATTTAAAATTTTAAAATACCATTCTTATTTGATTCCTAACCCTATCATGTCAATGCACTTTATTTTTAGAGCTCTCTAAAGGTATACTCTCGCATTTCACAATTAATATTGATGACTTCATACTCTTTCTGCTATAAATTATGATCAACGATAAAAGACAAAATGAGATAAAACAAAAATATTAATAAAATTATAAAATTGAATATATGCCATCTTCCTATTTACTCAGTATTTTTCCTATATATTATATAAAAATGTTCTTAGTGTTCTTACACATAGGAAAAAAATAAACGTCTATATTATTATAATTTTCAATATACTTATACAATTTTTTGTGGCCATTAATTTTTAAATAAAATACCAATTAGTACGACGAGGATTTTATTCTATTAATGTACCATATTATGTAGTATCATGTTAAACGTGCCTACATATTTCTATAGTAAACGTTTAACATGCTTTTAAAATAAAAAAAAGTGTAAACAACGCGTACACTATCCCCGTAGGTTAGATTGTGAACCTTACTCTGCACTTAAACGTTATTCGAATACATTTCACGTGTGAATTTAGACGTGTCTACTGTAGTTGAGATTTACTCCACTTTATTGCGGTGGATTTAATTCGCACATAGTGCGCGTGTTAAATTCACACAAATCTTGTAAACTTGGAGACTATACATGCACATATACATACTGTTCTGAGTAAATATACTATTCGTTAATACAATCAAGGCAAACTGACTCAATTTTACAGGTAAATTTAATTTGCTCTCGTTCTGTGTTATGTTTTTATCAGTCAGGCCATGGTAATTCAGTATTTACAGTATTTACACTATATTTTGTACGGGGTGTATTATACGTCTATACAATACGACATAACTAATATTGTATACAATTTAATCTATGTTTATGATTAACAAGAACGCGCGATTCACAAATAATTGTATCGTTCGACGATTAAACAGATTAAGTATATATATTATATTTTTAATTAAAAAATAAAGTGATCTTGTATTATGTATCACTAGACGCTGTAACATAAAAAAGAAATTTTCCGTTAACTTTTTGACTTTTCGGCACACCATTCCCCAAGGCATTACTTTAGTTGGTGCTATTAAGGATTAAACTTATTCGCAATGTATATCCGAAAGATAAAAGTATTTTTTTATAAATAGGTGTACATTTCCAAGTAAAAAAATAAATTAAAAAGATTTTATACCGTAATAATAATGTGAGTTATAAGTTTTAAGGTGTACAGCCGTACAGGCGAGCGTGTGTGATCTGCACAAAACGTTTATATAGATTAGGAAGTTTACTTATTATTTGATTCTTAAATATAATTTGTTAAAAGATTTGAACAGAGTAGAAAATATCACCGGACACGTTCTATACTTATTTATAGTTTTTAACGTTCATGTTAAATCGTACTTACATGTTTACTGTTTGTATGAATTTTTACAGAACACGTACTTATATGGTCCGTTGGTATAAGCCGGTAAACCCAGTAATATTTTGTTAGATAAAAAAACACGATAGTTACCTTTTGCTCGGTTAAACCATGTTTAAACATTTAGTGTTATCAAAATCTTAATACATTAACAAAAGTAAGTACACATAATATGTATTATAGTAATTAAGTATATTACAATACGATGAAAAATAATCGATTCGGCAATTCAGTAATCTTAAGTGTGTAATTATTTTTTTAATAAACTCTATTAATTTATATTATCGTTGTAATTTAAACTGTAATGCACAATATTATAATATATGAATACAATTTTTCACAAAGGTATAGATATCTTCATTGTTTTAGAAGGAAAAATTAACAATTTAAAGTTTCAATTATGAAGATGGCAAAAATCGGCCAAAATTAAAATTTCAGCTGGTTAATTGTTATTCATATTGATGTACGATTCAGAAATGTAATAGTTTAAAAATGTATATTTTAAATATTTTAAATCTTAGAAATATGTTTATGCATTGAGATTTACCCCACCAAGTGTAACATTTTTAGTTTTTAACATTCAACGTACCTACATGAACATAATATAGTTACCAATTATTATGTGTCTAGTTTGTATATCATCATACGATGAATTTTGAAACCGAACATAATCTGTTTTCGTTTTAATGATATGATCGTAATAATATAGCAATTTGTTAATTTACAAAAAAATGATGGTAAAAACTTTAAATCCTATATATGTATAGTCATATAACATATCACGTGTATTGTGTTACAGTATCTGTGTATGAAATTGTTGTCTAGATGATTCGTTAATGCGTCGAGCACTTTCGATGCGATTAGTCGGACGTTATATTTTATTTTCCACTCAAACACTAACATATCGGGGACAAATTTACTCAGCAAAACGGATATCCGGTACACATGAACGACTAATATTTCACTTTATAACATGATGAAAGATGAAATTAATGATATCTTAGTTAATGGATTAAACGTATGATTAGCCATTTATCGTATACGTCTTATCACGAACTTTTAAAATCAGCGAAAAAACGATTTTTCATTTTCTACCAGATCTATGTATAATATCTTTCGTCATTACAAATGATACTCTCTTCGGAAATCGTGTTACCCACTAAAATATTTAAGAAACAACGATTTCGGTTATCGAATTCGATTGTTCATCAGGTTATGATTATTATAATATATATACACCAATATAATCAGATAAAGCAAATTTTCCGTATTATAATATTATTACAATATTTATTTAAAACTAAATAATTAAAATTATAAAGTGTATATTAATTTAAATTATTCAAAAATTAAATACAGTTTACAGCTATTGGTAAATTATTATTTATTTATTTTTATATTTAATTATATTTTATAATTATATTTTTATAATTAATTATATTTATATGTAAGAATTTCAATTTAATCATTTCATATTAAACTTAAGTATGACTAACATATATTACTGACTCAATTTATAAATATAAATAATAATAATAATTTAAAAAAAAAATTAATTAATTTTAAAATGCTCATTAAAAAATATTTAATTTTAGTTAGACTAATTCTTTGAAACTTTAAATAACCAATTTTTATAATACCTACTTATTATTATAACGATTATTTATATCTGAATGTTTTTTTTTTATATTTTCAGTGTTAGTTATTTGTTATTTTATTTTTTTGTTTTAACCACAACTAAATACTAAAAAAATGTCATATACTATTATATTTAAATATAAAAAGACGTTCTCAAAGTTATGTACAATTAAATATGAACAGACGATTTAACTTTCTACAAACTACTCTTATTCATAATGAGATTTTCTAACGTTTCCGAATTTAATGAACCTATTAAAGCAATATGTGTGTTGTTAAAGTATTTAAAAAAATATGAAGCAAGTAGTTGACTTATTAAATTGATAAAACACAGTTTAAATAAATCTGGTTATTTGCTTATTAAAAGTTTTGCTATATATTTTATGGTATTTTTGGTTAGGTCGTAACGTTTTATCTCGTAAAACATAAATTAACATTATTAGGCAAATTTCACTGCACATAATATAAAATTAGTTCAATTAATTAAAAAATCTTTCACAGATTTAATATTTTTTTTTTTGCACTCTAAGTATAAATTAATAATTGTAAATTATAATTTGTTATGTTTGGTTTGTTTGTACGTAAATAACAGCAACAAAAGTATGTTTAAACAATGAACTCTATAGCGATGAGATATTATAATGCCATTCAGAGTATGAGCCACATGCTGAGATTTTACTTAAGCAATGCACCATTCTTTAGTACCACGATGTACTATATAGTTAAATATGAATACGGCGAAACGTCACAAACGGAGAACGGTTCCGAAAGGAAAGTTATTTATTATACTGTAGAAATAAAATAATTTGTCAACCAAAAGTTTCATTCGTTATATACAAATATCAGAGAAAAATACATCGATTCCAAACTATTGCATATACTATACGTAAGATATGTTTGGAGCATTTAACGCTTAAAAGTGTTCTCAAACATAAAAAAAAAAAAAGAAAAAAAAGCAATAGCTTAGTTGCTCTGCTCAGAATCTTAAATAACTCAATATATAAAATAAGACTAACCCTACATGGTTTTATGATATTGAAAATAAACCTTTTTTATGTTACTCGACTCTTTAAACTTTGAAAACAGGATGATTGCTTATTTCCATCATTGGCAACTATATATACTTTATATAGGCAATGGTTTCCACGTATTGTCGTTTTATGTAAGTCTGAGTATAACAATAACATCGTTTACAGACTAATGAGATGAACAATATGCTTACTTGTTCACCACTTAATCTCGTGCTATATACTAATTATTAAAAGTAATAATTTTCTGTTTGATCAAAATAAAATAAAATAAAAATCATGTACAAATTAATAATGATATTATCATCATAATATAACAGATATTGTAGGTATCACGTCATATATCTTGGTATACCTACCGATGTATTTTAGTTTTTTTAATAAATGTATTAACTCGCTTCATTTTTGATTTTCTCAATTATGTTTTAATTTTGAACTTAATCACATTATCCGTAGCGTGTAATATTATAAAAATGAATGGAGAATTTATATTTTGTAATAATATTACATAATATTATATTCGTCTTTTTTAATGTAATTCTACACAAATTTATACAGATAATCTACACAGACTATAAGTATTTGTAGTTGATGATTTCTTTTTTTTGAATAAATAAATAAAAAAAAACTAGGCATGGATTTTGCTGTAGAGACAACAATACGTCTATTCTGATAAATGTTTAGTCAATCCAGACCGAGTGGTTGTTTCGTGCTTTTTGCATTGTAGTGATAGCACAATTTTCTTAAACATTTCGTGTAATAATCTACGGTCCTGTGAAAAGCGGTTTATTAGACTCGAAGGGATTGGAAAATGGAGTAAAGTTTCTTAGAAAATAGTGACCACGTTTGACTGTTCGTAAAATGTTTAACGACTACTTCTTCCTCATCCATTCTGTCTGTGAATAGTGTTAGAGAATGGGTTTTCGCTCATTCTGTCCATTATTCATTCTTTCTCCTCCCTTAAGTATATAGTTTATATGGAGACTTACAGGCTTTGACCAACAAACGAATTTAGACACAAAACCCAATTTCATTCTTTCAAATTCTGATATCTTACGTTGATATCAAAGTTGTATTACTATTACTATAATGTAATTATTTGAAACGATTTTGGGAAATTTTTATTTTATTAAATTTGACAGGAAATTGGCTAAAAGAAAAAAAAATTTTAAATTAATTTTCATTAATTCCATTAAGACTATTAATAACAAGTTAGACATTTATAAAGCTAATATACGTACATTATTATTTTTTTTTAAATTAAAATTATTCATTTTGAACAGTTTTAACTTTTAATTAACAACAATTAATAATAATAAAATATTTAAAAGATAAAAATATAAGTTTAAATGAGTTTTTAGCGACATTATTAATTTTACTTTAGTACTTTTCAGGTTTACTTCAATTTTTGACTTAAATGAAATATTTTAATTTGATAAACATTATGATATTAATATATTATACATACCTACATGGCTATTGAAAAATTTGACTCTTACAATCTTACATATTATGGAACTTTTATTTTTTTTGGGTCATTCCTTACAACATATGAAATTCTTATAAACTATTACTTATTAGTAAAGTTAATATATTTTTTTTCAATGTATAATTTTTATTTTGTACATTTTTATGTCGTAACACCAACCAGGACCTTTATGATTAATCATAATCATGACTTTTTTAAATCATAAGAAAAATGTATTTTATTGTAATAAAATAAAAAACCTTGCATACCGTCATTGTTTAATTCTGAATTGGATATTTAGAATTATATACTTTTTTTAAATAACTTTGGCGAAAAATGTATCGTTATTCGTATATATAGTTATTTAAAGTGTTTAGATATTTAAATCGCATAATTAATTAATCACAATAATCTTAATATAAGTAAAATTATTAGTAAGGTGCATTTTAAAATTAATAGTTAACTAATAAAATTTAATAATAATTTATCTCAAATTTTTAATACAATGATAAATAACAACATTTATTAGAAATATGTGTATCTTTATAGGGTTTCATGATATGAATAATATAAGCATTAAGCAGCATTTTCCACATTCTTAAACCAGTTGAATTTTCGAATAGATTCAAAGAATACTAAAATAATAATTTTAAACAACTGATACAAAATAACTAATGTTTATGTGAATTAGATTGTTGTTTAGTGAGATCTCGAGTGAATACTACAATATTCTAAACAATATGTTCATTACAGTTATAAATGTTTTTACGGTCAGAGATACGATACAATAAAACTAAAACCCCCTTTTGGTAGCAATATTGTTTCAACGCTTTATTAGTCTTTGCATTATGTGAATATTATACAACAATACAAGTGTTCAATAATAAGTCTACTAGTATTTTCTATTATAATAAAATCATAACGTCAACTATTATTTCAGTTTATAAATTAAAATATTATAAATAATTTAAATTTAATATGCAGTTATAATATACAATTAATTACATTTTAACTGAATAAAAACTATAAATAATTAACATTGATTATTCCTTATTATTTTTATAGTTATATTTTTAGATTATTAGCATTAAAAGTTAAAAGAATGAATATATACAATAAAATAATATTATGTGATTATATTTTGCTTTTATCATAAAATTAAATTTAAAAAAAAAAGTGGAAAAGAAGGTAATTTCTCAGTTGTAAGAAGGAGTTAAATAACCTTCTCATTGAGTAGATAAGACAAAACATTGTATTATACATAGGTAAATCAAAAAAATACATAAAAGTCAAAAAATTAAAATTAAATTATTAATTTTTGAGTTACAAACAAAAATAAAATTGTAATTATTTCTTCAAAATTTTAGTTTTGTGTTAAAATTCTTGTTTTTCAATAATTTTTTTCCCCTTGGTTATTTTGAAAAGAAGTGGGAAATTTTCGCTTTTGATCTCCTCGAGTAATAACAAGGTTCAGAACATTTTCCCACAGAAACTATCTTAGAAGTTAAATATTGAAGCATTTTTGTGTCAGATATAAAATAAAAAAAATTAAAAATATACGAGTATACATCATTATAATAACAATACATTCAACAGTCTGTTTAATATTTAATTTAGTATAAAAAAAAAAAACATTAATGTTAAAATAAAAAATATTTTTTTTTTTTTTTATGAATTCGTTTTCGTTGGTTTTTTTTTAAATTATAAATACTATTTAAAGGTGTCTAAAATTAAGTATAAAACACATAAATAATATATTTAATCAACTAATATTTTATTATATTTTGAATTAATAAGTGATGAAAATGAAAATGAAAATTTTAATGTATGAACAAATCTAACTAAACAATTATTTTAAAAATATATTTCTATAATATAATATATGAAATATTTATTCTAAATCTATAAATCGTCAACTAAGTATTCTAAACCTTTTAAAAAATGTCATGCGTATTCTAAAGAAAATATCTAGACAAATTGTTATTTAAATTATAGACCTAATGGGGGTTCATTTGGTTTTTAATATAATTACAGTAGTAGTATTAAATTGACAGAATTTTTTTTTTTTAAGATAAGTATACGTATTAAAATATACATTTATACAATAATAATTATTATTAATTACTCAAATATTTACAAAAAACATATCATAAACACTAATCTTTAATCTTTAGTAAAATAATAACATTGGAATTCTTCTCATCGATTCTCCACCAATCGAGCTTAGTAAGAAAAATGTCTGATTGATGGCACTATGTTGCTATTATTACCAATTTGTTTATTCGTACGTGTGTTTATCAAAAAAAAAAAAAAAAAAGCAAGGGATTAAAAAGAAACTGCCTAATAAATAAAATAGGTCAATGACGACTCGTATTATACATGTTATTTATTACTGGTGCGTAACTAAGACCAACCATGCGGGTACGTCGATAACGATATTAGGTGACTTGTCAGTTGTGGTGTAACTAGTCTAATGGAAACAATGCTTTTTTTTTTTTTTTTGTAACATATCATTGTACACATCATTTTACCAACCGACATTATATAGATTAAAATACAGTGCAAATGTATGTCGAACACTGTTATTTTTTAAGTATATGACATTATTATCATAATATAGGTGTAAACTTTAAGGTATAATACAAATGGCCATCCAGAAAATAGTATGTTATAATATGTTATAAAATGTGTTATGTGTAAAATATAATATGTTTAGTGAGTAGAGTACCTATTTAATAATTACACGTAAAAATAATGATATGTAGATTTTATCCTGTTTAATAGTGAAATAATATAATATTTTCATTTTGCATTACATAATATTATTATTATTGATTTATTTGAACTTCTACTGAAGAAGATCAAATTGAAAGAAAATCGTATCATTAGTTACTTTAGAAAACTAAATCCATATCGAAATAAACTTCATAATCAACAAATCTAATTTTTGGAAATAAAAATCATTGCATAGTGTAGGATTTTAATGTCTGAAATTGATTGTAAACTTATAGTACATTTTCTTTTCTTTTTAACAATAATTTTAAATTTCTAAAAATCTATTCAATAGTACATATATGGTAAATTATGTATTTATTGTACTATATTTTGGCCAAATCAAATTTTTATTAAATAAAAAACATCATTCAAAACTATAAAGGAAACTAGTATACAATACAATAATACAAAATAAGCCCTCAGGACTTTATATCAAAGCAAACACTGACCAAATTGTTCTCAGTTTTATTTATTGGGTTTTTATTTTTTGCAACGATGCCTTCTTGGTCTGGTTTTACTGAATAGAAAATCTTAAAAAAAAAACCACAGTTTCATATTATAGTTCGCATCTTGATCAAATTCATCTCAATTACGTGTGGAAAATTGTGTATTAAGAAACCGGAATGTCAATAACACTATGATATTAAACTTCTTATATTAAGAAGAATAAATATTTGTTTGAAATAGAAACCCCATTTTTTGATAGGTTTTTTACTTAAACCTCAGAAGATAATGATAAAATAAAGTCTTTAGTTGTATACTTCAATTTCGTAGAATTTTAATAACTTTTTTATGACAATAGTTTACTATAAGTTATGGCATTATGGTCAATAGAAAACCATAAGAACAATATGAGAAATTCTAGATAATACTCATGGTATATTACTTCCAATTAAATTTCTGTTCTTACTTAACGTAGAACTTTATGATCATTTATTATTTAATTTTGGGTTTACTATATCATATTTTCTATCGGTTACTATTATATTATTCTAATGATTAATATTATCTAAAATTGAATTAAAAATAACAATTAGTATTCAATTATATTACATCCTTCAATAATATTATTACAATTATTAATAGTTTATCATAGATAATATATTAAATAAATCATAAAATTTAGTAAATACATTATATGTTATACTTTATAATTTGTATAATATAATTGTATAATATAAAAGCTTAACTAATCTAAAATATGATTATACAAAAAAATAAAAGGAACTTACTAAATAGGTTTGACAATTTGTTAGTTATATGTATTGTTATAATATAATTTTGTATTGACAGATATGTGAAAGTATATATTATATACACATATTTATATTTGATCTGAAAGTTTAAAGTGGTTTTTAATTATTTGTATTTTGTATTTTTTTTTTTTTTTTGTAATAGTGATTATGTTAATGATTTATAATCAATCATTCAAGATTTGATTTTTTTTTTGTACCAAATAATGAGTACGAAATTTAATGCATTGTAAATGAGAGGGTTTGGATTGAGTCAATGACCCATTTAGAAAAAAAAAATATTCTCTTTCAGAAAATATGCTAGACAATGTATATACGTTTTAAATGTGCTGAAAATCGTATTGTTGGCGCCAATTTTACATTTTTCACATTATTGTCTCCGAGTGTTGATTTTATTAAAGCAGTTTTCATTTAATAATAATATTACATTTTTTCTCAACTATATATCACTAAAATGCATGTAAAGTTCATTGGTCAATTAAATAAATAATTAATAAAAAAAAAGTTAATAGCTATTAAATAAACGTATAACATTAATTGGATGGATAACAAGTTACTATAGCATAATATTGTGTTATATTATTTAAAATTTAAGTATTATTTACGATTTATGCAAAACAGATATTTTATAAGTGTTTGATGTTTTATAATACAATAAGAATTGGCTTATGTCTTTGACCATATTATTATGACGTATATATGCATTACTACGATCAGTGATTATCTGCATCTAATATATTAATGACTCCATCTTAAGTAAGGTATAATATTAATGAAGTAGACGGGTAATACTTACAGTGAGTCGCAATGATTACTACTTACTAAATTTCTGTTTTTGTATTCTCTCAAATTAACATTTAAGTATAGCCATCATGTATTAAATTAATGTATTTTCTCTATACTTTACATAAATACGTTATAATATTAAGATTACTTATATTATAATACCTAAATTTTTGATTAAAATTACGAAATATATATTTTATAGTTTTCAATTTTTTTTTAAATAGATTTATATGTATAACTATTGCGTTTATATATTTTATACAGGTTAATTCATCAAGTTCATGCTAATCACCATTTTTTACTTTATTTATTCAAATTATGATTTTATAAATAATACATTTGACATCTATGATTTTGTAAACCATTTAAGGAGTGTCCCATGTCAATTTAAATTTTTTTTTAAATGAGAACTTATTATTTTTTATCTACAAACTACAATACATATTGATTATAATTCAACTATTTTTTTATATGTTTGATAATAAATTCTGATATCATAATATATACTTAACTATTACTTCTTGAAATTTATTTTTTAAATTGTATTTATTCTCTTACAGCGTATTCAATAATCCCAAGAAACTTATTTCACTTGTACTTCAAAAAATTATAAAATACCGAACAGTAGAAAGAAGAATAGTAATAAAAACTATTTAGCTGAAGTGGAATTTTAAATTTACCACTATATATTCAAGTACTCCCTACTCATGTATAAAATATTAAAGCTACACATTTATGAAACGTTTATTCGTAATAATATGTGTTAAAATATATTTTATTTTAGGGAAAATTAATTTTTCGAATATACACTAATATAATATATTATATTATTATTGTTATAATATACATTTGTATAAATTCCTCGTAAATGTTTATTATCGGCATTTGTATTCAAGTGGTGAAAGCTAACCACGTTTAATGAAGATTCCAAAATTGCTTTTTATTCGAGTAAAACTAAATATTTTTGTTGTATCATGGAAATATCAGTTTAGCTTTTTGTGGTTTTCAAAGTAGTTATCATAATATTGTAACTCTGCCATGACAAGGTACAACCGTTATATAATTATGGTGATTATTTTCAAATCAAAGACAACTCACATAATTTGTCTTGTATTTGTGATTTCTGTCATTTAAACATCATGAATAAAATCAATAAAAATATATTAATTATTTTCACAATTAAACTTGAGTACTTATTTGTTAAACTTTCTTAATTTTGGCAATTTTAGTAGTTCTAGATTATCCATAAAAATAACTAAGTATTCATATTTAACGCTAAACGTTTAGTACTAAATTAGTTGTATTATTTTTGTTTGAAATAATGCATACGCGAATGGCGTATTATGGAATTCATTTGGAAAAGAAAAACATTAAAATTTCATTTAAATAGATATGTGAAAAATACGTATACACAAAAAACACACGACATAATATAACATATTAATATGTTTATACATCAGCATGTACTGCTGTTAAAACAATTTGAAGCCATAGTACAAATACACGATACGTATATTATTATGTCGGAGAATAAATCTCAAGAGTAGAATAACATAAAAGTTGTAATATTTTGAATTGAAAAATTAATTAATTTTCCTTTGGTGTTCGTTTTTTCAGAATATGATTGCATTTGTGAGTGTATCCACTGGGAAAAAAAAAAATAATAATTTCACTGTATTTGCAAAAACCAAATGGAATATATTATATTATAATGTTTAAGTGTGGGTATGATTTAGACTTGTAAACTTGTTGTATATTATACTGCATAATATATTAATATGTACTCGATAATCTTTCGTTTTAAAATAACTGTATTGTTAAGCGCCATTGTACCGTATTTATCTCATTAAAGAAAATGATATTATTATTTATTACGGGTTATTTATCGATTTGTTCGTATGCAACGAAGAAGCGAAAAAAAAATAATAAATAATAACCATCACAGCTGAAACACAAATGGTGCGGAGTACTATAATGTTATATACATGTAGGCACGCGGTACGCGTTGCAATATTTCAATATTATAATATATTTAGGTACAGTGCGATAGACTGAGAGAAACGTTAATTGAAAAACTTTAATACGCGAGTTTTCCCAAATGCGTATTACTATTACTATTATTATTATTATTGTTATTATTATTTAAGTCGATTGCGTCCATACGACGACGGGCTTACAGTAGGGTATCTATATACATATACGTAAACCATGTGATTTACTGTCCACAAAACACGATAAATTTTAAACACGACACTACCACGGATACTTAAATAGAAACTACCCATATATGTGTTATCTACGTAGAAATTTATACCTCATCCGATGAAATTTATGTCGAAATAACCACAGACCTATCCGCATGGCGTGACACCGTCACACGATAAGATCGAATGTAGGTATCTATATTTTTTCTTAAGGGGGTACAAAAAGTATTTTTTGATAAATTAGTCAATATCATTAAAATTATCACGATGGACATGACGGCGACGTCTCCTAAAATATTTATCTTTCCTCTTATACTCTAATACTAGTTTCTAATAATTAAGATTCCAATCAATTGCACGTTAGGACCATCAAGGATTTTATTAATATATAATAATTTTACATTAATATTAATTGTTTTCTATTCTGAAAAAATACTCGAATCTGTTATATACACATATAGTTATTACATTAATTTTAAATACAATAAAATATTGAAAAACAATTTAATATTTTACATTTTAATAAATATATTAAATAAAATTATGAAAAATATTATATTGTACGAATAAGCATTAAGCACTAATAAGAACTCTAAACCGAATTTTTGAGCCAGGCGAATACTGTATACTATCAAATATAAATATATAATACATATTATATATGTAATTTAAGTACGATTATAGTATAACTTTATCAACGAATTTTTTCTTGTTTTCCTGGAAAATGTTCTCAAAATCTAAAACAAACATTTTCCTAAATAAAATAAAATAATATTTCAGATATATATTAATGTTGTAGGAATCGTGAAGAAACGTGAAGTCTGGCATCGTCTCATACGATAGAAACTATTATTAGCGGAGAGAATAAGAAAGACTTCTGATGGAAACGTTTTATGCTCATTAGTCATTACAAACGCATAACGCGTTTGTGAAAATTACTGTTTTACCCACATAATATAAAAAATTTTTTGTGGCAAATTCTGTATAGACTATGTTTGGGCAAGAAAATACAATAGATAAGTACTGTAATACTACTTCGACTGTAGCATACTAGTGGACGGTAGTATACGTTTTAAGAGTCTTATATGATTTTCGCATCGTCCTGTTGCTTATCATGTCTACTGGTTACAAAAAACTCAATTGACAGCGCTATATTTTCATGATATGAAAAAATATTCCAAATATTCGAGAAAAAGCTATATTAGATAAACAAAAGTAATTAAAAACAAGTGAGAACAAGAATGTATCAGGTGAAATTAAATTTTTAAAAGACGCATGAAGTAAAATGAATTACAATATTACTATACTTACTAACACAATTAATTTTATTGAAATAATTCAATACTTATGGTAGGCATATTGTATATCAATTTATGAATTATTATTATTATTAAATTATTGACTGTAGTTTTTTACTAATTACCTATCTAAAAATGTGCTCAAAGAAATTATTAATTGTGTTATTGTCTGTAGAATAAAATATGTAATTATATTAACAATATTAAGATATTGATTATTGACTATTATAATATATTGTATTCTATATTGGCTATTCCCTATTTAAATCATATGCTTACACGGGGAGTTCAAAGTCTGTCAATATATAATTAAAAATTAATTAATAAAATACTGCTCAAACACATCACGCGATATTAAAAAATGCCGTTCAAACATATTATGCTAAATTGCTCAAACACGTTGCAATTTTTACGAATTTTCTGTGAATCACCCCACAATAATGCTCAAAACCGAAATTATTGATTCAATTAATAAATAAGGCATTATTTTTATTTATTATCATTCAATGGAACAAAATTCTTATTAAATTATTTGGTATAGTCGGTGGTTGGAGAGATAAAAATATATAATTAATCGATGATTTAAGTTTAAAATGGTGTATTTTGTATGTAAAATTTAAAATCCATGTATTTCAATGAATTTGTTGAATTATTTTCAATACTTTTAAAAGTTAATATAATATAATACGTATTTAAAGCATACTTTTTAATTAATACAAATAAAGCAAAACAAAATAAATCATGGATAATGATTGCATTTTTATTATTGAGAATGTTTTGTTTCATTGTTACGGATACTTATGTAACCTTTATTAACTAGGTATAATCTTCTATTATCAATTTCTTATAGTTATCTTTTACCTTTACAATTGATCATATTCAAAAAAATTCAATAAATTGTGTAAAATTTGCGTTCTTCAGTTTTTTCAAATATATTTTATATATTATTTAATAAAATAATAAACAAATTATAAAAAAAACTTGGTTTATCCCTCAAACACTTGATACAAACTATTTGAAATTTTTTGATTACTGACTGTGATAATTTTTGATAATATAGGAAGTATTTCTAAGTGTTATATTATCAGTAAATTTAGTTCGTAATAAATTAAGGCACAGATAAAAATAAGGACATAAATTGACATTGTAAATTATACAAAAATAACTACCCTAAATAGTATTACACCCATCACACTGTATGTATATGTATATAGCCTGGTTAAAAATTCATTTTACAAGCGTCGTTTAAAAAATATTACTGTTGGCTAAATAGCTACATATTATAATATAGGTTTACATAAGTGTCTTGTCTTGCGTATCCTTGTAAATTATTTTGCACCCACTATACAAGATACTACTCTATAACCACCTTTCCAACACTTTAAAATGTACATACAACTACTATAAATAAGAATATTTAATGAAAATTAATAATTCAAATGTCAAAAACTTAAAATACAACTAACTTTGTAACATACACGCTTCATCTGTAAAAAATAAAATAATAAACATTTTAATTTTAAGTTTCTGTAATCGACAAACGTATACAATATACAAATCACGTTTTGTAGGCTCATTTGGGCAATAGCTGTACCCTCTCAATATCTTATATAATCATAAATTCATAAGTGAATATCGTTTATTTAATATCTTATTTTAATGCAGTTCAGGAAACTCAAAATTACGATCTGCTGATAATACAAAAATAAATTGTGTGTTTTGATAAAATAATTACATTATATTATGGCAACGTTTATATTTGTAGCGTACAAGTAGTTTTATTTTGAGCGATACAATTTTTGACTAATAATTTATTTTACAATAGGTATAAAATACTTCCTTAATAATTTTTATGAATTAAATATTTATATTATATAAACTTTGATTGATTATTAAAAATAAAAACAGCTGTTGAATATTTTATATTTATATAAGTTATATATTTAATTTTGTAGAAAAATTTTATTCTATATTTCTAATTGTGAAACAATAAAAATATAGTTCACCATAAAATAATTATTTAAAATTAAAAAAAAAAATCTTATCCCAAAGATGAAAAATAGTAAAATATGTATTTGTTAAAACATACTCAGTACTGTGTATACAAATAAAACGGTTTTAGAAATCAATTCAATCTCTTAAATGGTTTAAAATAAATATTTGGAAGACTAGAAGAAATTTATCAAACATTTTCAAAGACTCATAACCAATAGATTAGGTTAGGTTAGGTCGAAAAAAACATGTTTGTTTTTGAATTTGATAAAATAAGTCTCAAAGCTCTTGAAAAAAGATAATTTACCCAAATGTGATTAAAACTTTTAAACCTAGTTTTATAAGAAGACACCATCAGTCATAACGTGTATTAGTGTTACCATAACGCATAACATAGCAAATTTAACGTTTAAAAAAATCCATTTCACTCTGTTATTTTTAATACTAGAGTGATTTGATCTAATATCCCGTTGTACAATTTTAATGTAAGGATATTTAGTCAAGCACCTAATAAGTTTTTTTTTTATCTATTTTAGTTTTTAAGCAAGTTACGAATCTTTTAAGTTTTAAAATATTCGTAAAAAAGCCTACAAAGTGTTCTAGATAATATTCTCGTATCATATAAAACAGATAAAAACAATAATTTTCACAAAAAATGACCCTCTTCCTCTTATTGCGTCGTAGATGGGTTTTAATATTTAGTGCAAATAAAAATATATCTCGTAGCCTCATACCCACGTCGAATGCCATATAGTTTTCACCCCTGAAAGTTACCCATATCGAAAGACATCATATTTTACAATATTATTATTATTGTTGTTGTTGTTGTTGTTGTTGTTGTTATCGTGGACATAATATTAATATCGTCATCGTTCACTTGCAGGTGTTTGGGCGGCGTCCACTACGAACTCGCGGCGGCGTCATGGCGGACACGATTTGAGCAGTTGCGTATGCGGCGCGTACACAGCCGCGGCCGATGTGGATCCCGATGATGGCTGCGGCCGCACAACACGACAGGGTCGTACTGTCACCGCGCCGGTTGCAGCAGCACCAACAGCAGCAGCACACGCCGTCGCCGGATCGCGATCGACATGGCCAGCGCACATATTTGCACATGGTGCCCATACTGCCACCTCCTCCAGCCGGTCCTGCGGTGAGTGTCCTGACCCACGCACAACGAGCGTATTACATAATGTTATAACTAGTGCTAGGATTCTTATGCATTTATAAGTTATAATTTATAACTCATCGAGTATAGATCTCGTTGTAGGTATAATAATAATGTTGTATTATAGCTTAGGACGAGATCGTATGAGATTTACGACGGACATGCCACACGTTCGTTGTTCGTATAACGCGAACAATTCGAAACCGGAAGGGTTTTTATTTTTCACTGATAGGTACACAAATAATATTGATATCGGTTGCCTCGTAGATTGTTTTGAATTATATATATATATTTTTAAATTAATTTCAATCACAAATGTTTTCATTGCATCTGTTGTACGACTATTATTATATTCTGATACGACGTATTTTAAAAGAAAAGAGAATAAAATGAAATAACATCTTCGTATAGTTTATTAAAAATCTGAGTAAGCATAGTCCAAACGGGTCAATTGATTCAACAGTTTGTGCAAGTGCGTACAATAATATTACGACGTGAAAACGCCATTGACGACTGGCCTTAATTGTGTATCGAAAACAAAAACTGATAATAGAATACGGATAATGTTCTTACCTTTTAAACGTGATATTGGATCCGTTCACTCTAATTTATTTTATTAAAAATTACATCATTAAACGGGTACTCACTACTTTTGAGCTTAAATTTGCTATTTTACGGGTTCGTAGGATGGATACCACTCATACTGTTTACTTTAAAAGTTAGGAGATTGAAAACAATGCGTTTTTTTTTTTTTTTTTATCTATTTTAAAACTAATAAGAATCGTGTAGACGCACGTACTAAGCAAATATTGAATCATTGTATAAACTAATTAAATTAAATTCTATTTAACTAAGTATATTTTCTGGATTACTGTGAAAATGCATTTTGATATTTTAACTTTTATTAATCATAAGATCCTGGGAATTGTTTTTAATTCAACGAATGTAAATTAAAAATTAAAAACTCTATATATATATATTATCTCATGTACCAATGAAATACTCTCGACAAATCATGTCGACTATATTATGCTTCGTTATTATAATAATATTTGTATTCATTAAATCGGTAAAAAAGTGGTAATATTACGTGTGATATACCTAATAATTATTTTATTATATTATGATACACCAACCTATAATTAGTATTAATTAAATACTTCAATTTATTATTTAAATAAAAAAACTAATTTATTTTCAACAATTGTTTAGAAAAATATACATTTAATTATTGAGTATATTATATAATATACCTAGTATTATATGGTACAATCAATGCTATAATATAAAAAAAAAAACGTAGGTATAAAATATTTTATCCTGGATAATGTAGAGCTTTTTCATTGTACCGTTCTTATGATGGTATTTATGAGGTTTTTATATAATGATATATAATAGTAATATGTTGCATCGTCATTTTATAATTCAATGATAATATTTACCTTAGTTGTGTCATTAACAACATGTTTTTATACTTGCTGCTGCTGCAATGTATTACCTGCGTAGTTAAAAAAAAATAATACATGTCTTAAGATTTCATTATTATTATCTAATATTATTGTAGGTATATTATATACTGTTGTCAAATTTAAAAAGAAAATAAATAAAATGCATAGGAGTAGCCGGTTCAGATCTCTCGCAATGTAAGTAAAAATAGATCACTGCCAACGGAAATATCAAACGTAACAATACCACGGAAAAAAATGACTTACTATACACTTTGAACAAAATAATTGCTAAATAAAGAAAGTTCTAGCTACTGTCAGGTTACATACAAAACTTTAATTTCAGCAGACTGTTCAATATAACGATATTTACCGTAATCGTAAGACCGAAAACAATTAAACGAAAAAAAAAAATACAATTATATGCCACGCGATCTTGTATACAGTCATACATTACAATATTGAACAATGCTTGTTTTTAAAGAAAATGCTTAAAACGTTTTAAAAAAAAAAATAATAATAAAAATACCGTATTATTATATTAGTGAAACCGACAAAATATCATATTAATTTTCTGATAGTCCGTCCCTATGCAATTCTCATAATTCTGCAGAGCATATTGTTTATTAAACTGCGTATAATATTTGACGTTGCGATTTGTGAATCAATACGACCTGATGTACTGCGTAGCCACCACTGTGTAACCACATTTTAGGTGCACGGTTTCAGCTGCATCTGTTGTTATATTATTATAATCACGTCAATACCGCGATCATCTCTCGCCGTCATCGCGCGACAGTGGAAAATTGAAATTTAAAAATTTCATTTCGCGTCATCGTGGGTATAAATACTTACGGCAATTCCATTATAATATAATATTAACATAACCGTTTTTTCCGTTATTCAGTATCTTAATTCCATACGATGTTTATCTCCAAACCCTTCATATTATGTTATAAAAAAAAATAAATAAAAATAATGTGTCTGCGACATCAAAGATTGCGTTGTTAGTCGCGGTCCCTACGTTATTCTTATAAACGGATAGTCATCAATCGAGATAAAATGGAAGTATCGAGTCAAGACGTTAGAATTTACATAACGTTTTAAAATATTATATTAGTGCTGCATGGTAGTTATACACGATTTAAATTAAATAAACTATAAGAACGTCGAGGACATAAAATATTATACTGTTATTGATAATAGTATACTATCAATTTATATGTTAAATATGAAAAATTGTTGATACCACGTCATGATTTTTTCGTACAATTTTGTCGACGTATTTTAGTCTAGCTGTTCATACATTTTCGTATTTAAATTTATTTTTCAATATTTTGCATGCTAAGAAAATCACTAAACAGTGGATTTCAGTTACTATCGAATAAAATATAACATAACCTGTATTCAGTTAATAACTATGTCCTCATATAAAATTGAAATATTTTAAATTTCTCCCTTTGTTTAATAACAAATTAACATCTGGAAGATAAATTAAATTAATATTTACATTTTAACTAAAATATAAAAAATATAATGATACTACTTATAACACTACATAGTAAATCACTGTTCAGTATTTTATTGATCACACGGTTAACTTTAATTTTACGTATAATTATTGTTAAATGCAACATCGAAAGGAAACCAATTAGTTTGTTCGTGAATATTTCCATTCGAACATAACTGATTTTAATAATGATGTAACGTAGTACTCGTAACACAATAAATTAACAAGTATCTATTTAAAATTTACAAAATTAATCAAAATAATATTCATTGATTTGAAATATACATAATACATTTACATTATAATATGACCTACTTTATTGTGTCAATTTATTTTAAACGTAAACAAAATTAATTCTAAGGAAATTTTGCATCTAATTTTTGTACACCGTGAGTACAGATGTAATGAAATTATATGTTTTGAGACATATATATTTCAATTATTTTTTCTTTATTATACGAATTTATTCCAACCGAAATAAATACTTTCTATATTATTAACCACTTAAATTTTAATAGTTTTGAATTTAATGAAATAATGTATTATCATTTATCACTTGCAATAATAAATACCAATTCATCGATTGTTTAATTGCACTCAATGATAGATGAGCACTAAGCATAAACTATGTATAAATGGCGCTCGTGGAAAAGTATAAATTCAAAATTTGATATGATAGACCACGAGATACATAATATATTATGTAGTGGTGCTCACCTTCAATTATATTTTATAACAGAAGTTCTATAATTTATGTTCACATAGTTTACTACTTTATAACTTTATAAAATAAACCTGGGATTTACTTAAAAAAAAAAGTTAAGATTTTAGAGTATCCATGGTAACTTTGAAGTTTAAAAATTTAAAAACGATTAGTTTTTTAATTTCGTTTGCTCCTTTGAATGCTTTTAGTTTAACAGTTTTGATAACAAACATAATACTCAATAAATTATTTTTTTATTGAAGGCGTAACACGTAATCAAGTATAAAAACATTTTTTTTTATGTAAGAAAATATAATTATAGTTAAATATAAGATATTTATAGTAAAGACATTTTTATTAATAATTTATTATAACTAATACTTAAAAAAAGTTATTAATTATACTATACCAATTCCATTTTTACCCATGTTAAGATATAAAAATAAAATGCATCAATATTAATGTGTTGATAATACATTTAATACATTATAATACAATTAATGTTCGATATTAAACTTAAAATTACCAATCGACGATAAAATACTAAAATATTATACTGTAATCGTACTAAATTTTAAGTTTATGTCTACCAATCATTGAAGTTATATATAAAGGAAGTTTAAAATATCATTTTTTACAATCTTCATAAGTTTTTTATTTATGGAATAATGAAAAAGAAAATAAATGTTATTTACTAAAGAAATATCTTAGTGTTTTCAACTAATTGGTGGTAAATATGTTTAATATATATTTATTAAAAGTAAAATAAAAATTTCAAGTCAATTTTTTATTCACTTAGTTTAAATCATGTTTATACATGTTGAAACTAACACAAGTCAAGTAAGCATACTTGCATTTTAATGCGAATAGTTTTACATAATTTGAAGACTAAATTGAACTGGCTGAGCACTCACAAATAATTATTGTGCAATGAATTTACATGAACATATTATAACTGTTAAAGTGCAGTGCTATACTGTTTTCGATAGAAGCAAATTTAAATAATGAATGGCTTGTTTTATTTATTTTATTCATAAATAAGTAAAAGGTTTTAACGTATTATTCAAATATAATTAATTTTAGATTCTGTATGAAATAAGTAATGAACTATTAGTTTTCAGTTAGAGCATTCATTATTTTTATAGTGTTTAAACTATTCATATTATATAAGTTACTACTAACGTAGTATAATAAAATATTATATTATTAACTATTTTTATCAGTAGAAAACTGCTTTCGAGCATCATTTTGGTTACAGTGAGAGATCTATAAATTAAATACATTTGTATATTTTTAGGAATAAACCAATAATAAAAATGATGTATTCATACTATTTCGATTTAAAATGAAGAAATCGTATTCCATATAAAATACTATATCTACTAAATGATTATTTATGTGTATGTTCAAAAATGAAATACAAATTTGAATTTTACTATTAATTTTACAATATTACTGTTAGAGACGGAACTAAAAAAATTTCCAGTAGAATAATTTTTTTTTTTTTTTTTAATAATTATTTATGATTTAATAACACAAAAAAAATTTTGAAATTAAAACTTAACATGTTTCAATTTGTGCAGTGTAGGGTTAAAAATGAACGAAATTTTGAGAATAAGTATGGTAGGCTCTACTATATTTAATCGATTTAATCGACAAACAGCAATATAAGCCTATTATCTTATTATAAGTAATTATATATTTCGATTAACTTTAAACATTTAATATAATATAATGTTTAAAAATAAAAAACAACAAGAATGAAAGTAATTTAAATTAATCAGCTACTATATACTACTATATATATACTGTTTACGATACATTTAACACTAGTTTATAAATACTTTCTTTTCCTTTTTAAACCATTAAAAGTTAGCAGTTAGTCTAGTCGTCCTCTTTTGTAAACTATAACCTCTTTCATTTTGAAATGCTCATCCTTAACGCTCAATATTATCTATAGACGGTTGAATTTTATAGAGATCAACGAAAATATATTTAGAGAGATTCGCTGTTACATAATATTCGATGATAGTGTGAGATTATGTATTGAATAGAATCTTTTGTGCGTGCAACAATGAAATCCCGGCCTGTTCGTGAACGGACACTCGTGTTTCTACTGCGTACACATACATAGACACGTCATATACGTGTGTATCTGTATGTGTGTGTATGTGCATGTGTGTGTGTGTGTGTGTGTGTGTGTGTGTGTGTGTGTGTGTGTGTGTGTGTGTGTGTGTGTGTGTGTGTGTGTGTACGTGGGGGTTAAGCAAAGGATGATTAAACGTGTGATACCTAATATAATCCTTTTTGGTAAATTAGTTTTGTACCATGTTATTGATTCAATGATTTAAGAGGTTTCCAGTCAATTACTGTGGTTTTTCATTAGTCCTTTTCATAATACCTTACTCACTGGAGTAATTATTATAACTCGGAGGAGGGTTTCCAAGGATTAGTGGTTTCTTTAGCAACGTGATTTATGAGGTTCAGTTAGGCTATACACGCGTCTTTATCAATAAATAACGCGTATCGAATATTATTCAAAATGACTATGATTCGGAGATATTAATGAGTATATTATATAAGTGCTAAGCGTCGTATTCATAACACCTTTTTCCTGTTAGACATTATACTATATCAGTATATATCATGCATGATAGAAATGTTTACATCATTTTAAGATGAAATAAAAATAGTATTTTGCATTATGATAAATAGGTATTACATTGCGTTATGTATACTATAGATACTATATGTATTATAAATAAATAATGTATATCTCATTTATATTTATATTAGTTTTATAGTTTTATTAACTAAATAATTATAGTCAATCAAAGTTTAAAAAAAATATATGTTTTTATATTATAACGTGAAGATAATTTGTTTTGTTAAAAAAAATATGGACGACAACAAACACATCAACAATGTTCATCACGTTTTACCAAAAGTTTGTGATATAATATTATATTTTTTATAAATCTAATTTAATTTTCTCTGACCTAAACCATGTACTAGTTTATCGCCAATGGACGTAAAATGTCGTAAAACAAAACATACTTTCTAACACTCGTTGTTATTTTTCACAAATGGCGCATCGATATTATATACTTGGATTTTACAAATTTAATAAGTGTTCTCAGATTAAAAAGTACAAAATGTATTTTGTTTCATTATTTTTTCTTAAGTCGTGATCACACTATAAATTTAAAATTTAACGACCATCTGAAAAACGGATAACGTAATAAGGACTAGTGACCTTAAATTACAATTTTGTATACACCGCTTTTCGGTACTTCGTTATCATGATGTGGCCCACAAAATCGTTATAACTGGCCGTGACATCGGTTTCATCACGGATAAAATTGCGAATAAAATATATTTATTGTTTTCTTGGGAAATAGCGCACGTTTTTCGATCCAATCATGTGTACCTATCATAATACCACACGGCTGTGTGGTTTTCTACCGCGATCCACGCACAGGATTTTCGATCTCTGGATCGTATCGGCTCGGTAGTTAAACTACGTTATTTGTGGACTATAATGTTCAGACCAATATATTTACGTAAAAAATATAGACACAGGTTTCACTACCAAAATACTAACTGCGAATATCAAGTAAATAAAAACCCGTAAGTTGCGAAAACAAATATTTTCCTCCTCTACTTTTTCAGTACTTAGGACAAACTACGTAACAATTTATTGGTAGAGATGGGGTTAAACACATTTGTGTCGTGCAAAAGATCAATCGTTAGTCTTGAAATATTTTTTTATATATATTATAAATATACTGTCACTATGAATTTTATAACAATTTATTTTTATTTTAAACAGCCTGTATAGATATTAATCTATTAATTTCACCACTTTAATATTTCAACATTTGATTTTTGACGATTTCCCCCTTTCCGGTGGTTTTTTTCTCACTTTAAACAGTAATACAATTCTGTACAATAACTTTCCCGACGTCCGCAATCGTTGTATCAAAACTAACGATTGGTACACAATTAGTATGTTAATATTATGTTTTCAAGATTCGTATGTCACTTTTAAGGTTCTGTTCGCAACTTGCGTGGTTTTCATTACTTATCGTCCGCAATTAGGAATTACCAGTGGACTCGAGGACTGTAGTGCAGGAGTGAAAACAATATTTTAGCCGATATCCGCGTGTTAGGCGAGAACAGCCCGCGGTAGTGTGTAGATATAAATGCAATTAGTATCAGATGACTTCAATCATTTGCTGTGTTTAAAAACATACTATATGAGTTAAGTTTTATTAAACAATAAATATATATTAGTCCACTGGATTTTTCTAAGCGATGCGTATTTTTTTCGGAGCGTGTTCGCAACGAAATCACGTGCGATAAATAATTTTAGTTTTTACGCAGGTATACGTTTTGCGGTTCATATTGACTACGTGTTATATTATACGTAACGGAGCCACGAAGGTGACCGGAAAAAATAACCAATTTGGATGATCATATTAAAGTAAATCCGCTCGCTCTTTTAATAATAGTCTGTGTGCCGGAAATAGTTCGAAAGTCGTCACTTCCGCGTTATATTATTGAACGCGACGATAACATTATACATTATGGTTTGACCGCAGCTATTAGTTTTACCATTACGCGGGGCGACCATGTGTCATTAAAGAGGTGATGGTGTGTGCTCCTGGTCGAGAAGTTTCTCACCGTTTCGGCTTTCGTGACAGCGTCAACGACGACGACTTCGACCACCTGCACCACACCGCACTACATCGCCCGCGGCGGTAAATTTGCGCACGACACTACTGCAGTACGCCATCGGACGCGTTTATAAATAATATGAAACATAGCGATTTTCTACACAATATTGCCACATATATACATACTATATATATTTATACATACATGTACGGTCGTATAATATGCATCATTATATCCTCCAAAACTTACACGAAACGCATAGCGACTTGTTTTGCTCTACGTGATGGTTAAAGAGTAATGTTTCCGTCGCCGTGTCGAAATTGCACCCCAGATGTGTTTTTTACTTATTAACATTTTTTTTTTTTTTTACCAACTTAAACTTTAAGTATAACTACGCTTTATTTATTTATAGCATTGTATTAATCCGGGGGCATTATAGATCGACTAACTAGCACTTGACAGGAACTATGCGTTTAGGTTTATAATTTATTTACCACGATATCCCAGGCTAAACTCAAACAATTTCATGGGTTTGCATAATAACTACAAAATATAAAATATAATATTTTAGTAACTTACTTTTCTTACTTTTATGAATTAAGTAACCTAAAGCTAATTGTATGCAAAATACCAAATAGCATTAACTCGAAAATGTAAGAATATAACAAATGCTATAAGTTGTTATTTTTATTTTTATTTGAACTCTTAAAAATTTGATGTAGATAGGTACATATTTTTTTTATAAGTAGTTAAAATAGTTTGAGTGTTTAAACTTTTCAAGCATTATGACAAACTTAACTCCGTTAAAAATTTCAATGAATTTTTATTTTTGCTCTTCTTTAATATATATATTATAATTATCATGACATCGTACCTACTAAAATTTAATGAGTAAATTTAAAGTTTTATTAAAGAGTGTAATTTATGAAAATAAGTACATACTCAAATATACTCTTCCGTGTCTGCTATATTGTATATGTAATATTCTTACAATTTTAACGCTGTTTCTCCAATTTATAAAAAAAACCGAAATTATTTCAATTGTTATAATTTTTAAAAGTATTTTATAAAAATCTTACATAAAATAAAATAAAATATTTTAGTTCATTAAAAACAATAAATTCATGTTTTCGTATACTGTGTTAGTTGTGTACTGGTCATATTATTATAGCCTCGATTTGTTAAGCTCAGTATAAGATAGTATTGTACTATTATTTTATATTTCAAACTTTAACAAAGAAAAATCTCATAATACGAGAAATAAAAAAAACCTCGTATCATTATACCTTTAAAAAATAACTTAATTTTTTTTTTTTTATATATCATCTAAGATCTTCACAAAACAAGGTTTAATTTAATTTCAAACGTTCCTTACAAAAAAATATACATAAAAATATAATTCTATATAAAAAAAAAAACTGAATATTTTTATCTACATTTGAATTTCCATAAAATACTAAATTTAATGTAAACTATACTAGTTGTAGAAGTAATAAGAGATTATTATTCTTTGAATATTATAAATTTTCCAATCCTTTAAAGTACAATAAAATTGGTGATGAATTAAAATACATTTATGTGTTAACAGTTAATTTTTGTAAGTGTCTTAAAATAGCTTTTATTGGTTGTAACGAGTTTGTACATTTTATTTTAGATTATTTATGTGAATAAAAATAAGATAAAATATTTTTATGCCATGTAGCACGGCGACATGTGTAGGCAATTTCGGTACGTACATGTGTTGAGCATAATGTGTTACGTCGTGGTATTATTAATATTAATAATAATATCATACTTGTTTAGTAAAAAATAATAACAATAATAAAACTTTCACAATTAAATCACTGATTTATTAACTATTTCAATATTATTATATTATAATGCTACGAAAATGTAAAAGTTTGAATAATTTGTGATGCTTATTATACTTTATACTACCTGGGTTGTATAGATATTTGGTTAGTTGCGCACGTATCTACGCGTGAATAATGTCAACCAAAAAATAATATTTTTTATGTTTCGTTCGTAATATTCTTTGTAAATGTGTTTTTATATTGTAAAATATTTTTTTTAACTTTTTAGTCATACTGCAAATTAATTAATGTCTGTATGTATTTAGTCCACATGGCTTAACAAAATATATGTTAAGACACCTGTAAAGCTGTATTCCTAATAATTTATATAATATTCTAATGATTTAATTTTAAAAAGGCAGACAATATTAAATTAGTTTATCCTAATAAACTTACAATTTCTGCTCTATTTTGATTTATTTTTTGTCTGAATTTAAGCTCTGGAACTCAGGAATAAATGAATTGAAACTATTAACAACGACTAAATAACGTGGCACGACGTAGATATTTTAAATCTGGGTATGTTTGTATTGGTTTTTTTTTTGGCTGATACAGCTCGTTAAATTACAATGACTATGCACGTATTGAAGAATATCACAAATGTTGACCTGATGCCAAATTCACGTGCTTGCTACTGAGAATTTTCTGTAAAAGAATATATCGTCCCCTTTTCGATATTTGCGCAAAAATACATTTTTATATCGCAGCATTATTATATTTCGCGCCCTATTATTTGCTGTCATATACAAACAGTTTATTCACTTGTCTCGCCAAGTGTCAGTAATATATATAAAGTATACATATTATATTAGCTTCAAAAACATAAAAAGGAAGTAACAACTTTGTTTCGATATTTTGTAACTCTTATTTTTACGGGTACATAAATATTGCGCGATTTATAAATATTTATATGTAGATCAAATTGATACTTTGCACAATTGAAATATAGTAAAAGCACCTAGTCAAAACATTTACTTTTTAAAGTGTTATTTTTTCAAAAAAAAAATCGATTAAATAATGAATGGTTAATATAAATTGTCACGTTAAACTAATAATGCGTATTATATTATAAGCAATATTATTATACTATTTGAGAACATGTACTAATATTGTAAAACTATATAATTTTATACCTAACAACTAGAAAAAAATGATATGTCATAAATAATTTTGATAAATTTTGTATTAGTTAAAATTAAGATTTTTCTACGGGTACAATAATAAAAATAATAATAATAAAATGTATAACACAAGAAAACTATTAGAACAATTCCCATTACTGTAAACCTGTATCAAATTAATGTAGAATATGCGGATGTTAATTGTAATTTGTAGCAAAATGCCTTGTGGAACGGTTTCATAAGATATACAACTTAATAGCGACCACGTACATTTCTATATAATTTGATGTAATTTACATAATCGTTTATCATTTCTTAATAATAATTGAATGGAATGATGGTAAAAACAATTTTACATATTATTATTATGTTCAGAAACTAATAAAATAGAATAAATAAATAATAATAGTGATTTATGTTTATGCGTTTGTTTTTAATACATACAATAATATATATCACATTATAATTATTGTAAATATATAAACCAATTATTTTTAATATACATTTTTACTAAAGCTATATTCACGTACTTTTTTCAAAGTGTTAAAATTGGGTACTATTATAGTGAACATAGTTTATAAAAATAAGTAAAATACAAAATTTTGTTTTATTGTTTGGGAATAAATAATAAATTAAACTGATAATAATTAAATGAATACACTTGTAAGAGAAATATTTTTGTACGCATAATAATATTTGTAATTGTGGCGTTTCTGGATTTTTTTTATGTAGAATACTTTTAATTGTTTTGATATCGATTATAAAATATGTAAAAATCATAGAATTTCAATAAATTTTAATAGTAATACAATTTATTGTTTAAGTATCAGTTTACTTAAAGTATTATGTAGGTTAAAATATACGTCTACAGAGTAACTCGCAAACTGATGAACTTAGGTATTCAATAAATAAAATTAATTTACATTTAATAACCTTTTATCACACGTGTTGTGTATGTTATTATATTATAATAACAGTATAATATAGGTTTTGGCCAATGTTCCGTTCTCATGTTTGTCGTTTCTGATATCACGCAATAAACATATAGTTTGTGATTTACAGGAATAAAGCAATTTTCCTATGCCATATACAAACTATTGATATCGAACTTATATTGAGAGTGGTATGTCTGAGAATTGTCTGACCTTAATTTTAAAGGTTTATATTGTACAAGAGAAAATCGAATAACTGCGAATTCGTTGCTTTCATAACCCTAACACTCTATTATAAAGTACATCACATCTGTAGATTTTTTATTTCCCTTGAAATATTAAAGTATCATTTTTTTTTATATGTATATGAACTACAACACTATCAAATAAAATGATAAAATTTACATGGAAATGTTGACAATAAATAGTTATAAATGTTATAATATAATGTTATTGTTAACAATACTATATTCACACAATTGTACAATAACCGATATTTTCTATACGATGTGTAAAAATAATATTTAATTCATAAAAAATAAGTTATATTAGTAACTAATTATTTTTTTCTAAATAATGTTTAACTGTATTATGATTGAGTGAATTCATAATCGCATAGACAAATTTCGAGATAAAATAAAATATTTAAAATGTATTTAATAATTAACTTTTGCGTGGCATAGGTATTTGTGCGAGGTAATAATTTTATTATTCTATGGTATACCATTATAATTATATTACATTAATCATTAGCGTCAAATAATGTGAATACTGTGTAATCCTTAAATTATCTTAATGTGACGTATCGGATTTACAATTATAAATATTATGATAATGCAAATTATCTATTCGGCGATAACATTTTTGAATATATGGAGCATGAAAAAAGTTTCGTGTAGCACCTGTAAAATCATAATCGTTTTTGAACGCAATGATTTATCATCGTTTTCAAATTTAATATCACAACACATCAGTATGTCTCGTTCCTCCAGCTACAAGAGACCAATGTTGAACACCCGGTCTGATATCTGTAGTACAGTGTTTAACTATTTTTATTACTTTAATTTTAATTTTTTTTTTTTATTATTCAATACGTACCACATAAATCTAAGAAATAAAACATGATGTTTAGCCGTTGGTAGTTTAAATATTGTTTACTATAAAATGTTAATGATGAGACGTAAAATATACCTCGTAATATATTTTAAATGGTTAAACCGTTTAACCATCAATGGTCACTTACTCACTTTTGCAATATTTCATCTACCATTGTACACTTACAAATATAATATACAACAAACAATATTTGCATACCATAGAAATATCAACTTTAAATTGTATTATCAATAACAAAAAATAATATATTTCGTTGGTTTGTGTATAATATAATTTTCTGATTTATTTTTTCTTATATTTTTTTTTGTGCGCAATATACAGATAATATATTTTTTTTTAATTATTGAGTTATTTGCAACCTTTAATTTTAAATAGTATCAGGAGTATAATAATATAATGGTAAAATGTTGTACTGTTGTACAAAGTACTTTTATTCCTAAGGGTTTTCAGTGGTTGTATGAAATTAACGTGATGGTTTTAAAATTCTTTATTATTGGGAAATCTTTGATTTCATTTTAGGACCCCATATATTAAATAATTCAATCACAAGATATATGTTCTATATTAACACTTAACGTAAAATGATTGCATTGATTACATATTTTAATAAAGTTTATCAAATATAAATTTATTTTACTTAAGATGTTAACATTTTTTTTTTCATGTTAAATAGTTTAAAAATTGCAACAAATCATTTTTTTATTAGTCAATATACATAATTAATAAATCAGTTAAAAGTTTTTATTGAGCTACTCTATTTGATTCATGAATCTATCAAAATTATAATAATCTCTAATACATATGACAGAAATGTGTCTTAGTGTTTCTCTTTTCCGGTATTCACTAAATAGTAGAAGTTAACTCACAATGGTTCATTTTATAAAATACAGGTGTTTTATTAAAATTTGAATACTGAACTGAACAAAGTCGTTTACATTTTAATATAATATATTAGTTAGCCAGTGCATTTATCATTATCATATTATAAGTTAATTTTACCTAATCAGAATATTCGAAGAAAAATTCAACAATAGTCTAGTTTTATAAAGTTTTTATTACTTTAACTTTATTTAATGGCATCTATTAATATTTTTTTTATTATTAAAAATTACTTATACAGTAAAAGTTCTTTAAGTTAAATGCCACGTAATAAAAAGCACTAAAGCATTTCAAATTTTACTATTTATGAAATAATTTTACCCCAATGGCCACTGCTGTTGTTAAAGTTGGCTTGAAATAAAATATTTATATTATGACTAAAAATTTATTTCTCTGACTTTTTAATTAAATATAACAAATAAAAAGTTTTGAGTAGGTATTTTCTTATCAGCTATAGATATGAATGAGTAAATCAAAATTATAATTTATTACACGTATTTTATGTAACTAATTATAATTTATATACATATTGTACAGTGGAGTAATATATTTTTTTTTATTCAAGTTGTTCTCAACTTTATAGTCTTGCCTTGAAGTTAATAATTTGTTAAAAAGTAAAAGAATTATTGGTAACAGAACTTACTAAATCTACTTTTGAAGTGTTTAATGTCGATTATTTAGCTTAATAATAAAACAAACTAGAATTTTAAATATTTTTAAAACAATTATATTGATTAATTTATCTTATTAATATATTTAAATCTAAAAATGTAGTATATTATAATAATTATAAATTTATGTAATAATGTATAACACAGATATACCTAACACAAATATAATTTAAATTGGTCACATATTAGTTATTCAAAGTTGAATATTTTAATATTTTAATTATTTTATTAAAATATATTTAATTTTTATACATTCATAGTATTTGAATTTGGGATTGTGCAACTAACAATCATAAGGTTTCAAAACATTTTGTGTTTAATAATTTATTACATTTTTGAATAAGCATTAATCATGCTATTTTAAAAGTTTAATAAAATAAAATGAAAAATGTGTAAGTATAGCAGATTATTACTAGTTGTCTATAGGATTGTAATATTATTATTATTATTCTCTGGACATATTAGTTTTTAGCTAGGTATTAGTGTATTATAGGTATATACATATATTATATTCCTATTACCTATTATATTGATTATAATATATTTCATGGTGGTCAACCTATTATATATTTTTCATATGAATATAATACTTGAACATAGGAAAACAAAAAAACTAGGCACACCACTCTATTTTTATTTATACCTGATTGGCCGTAATGGTAATACGATTTGGTACCGCTCTAAATTATGGTTCGTTAATTAGTTTTTGTTACTTAACGATTTATTTATATAATACAACAATCCGTCTATTTTTGTAACATTGATATTGCAATTTAGATAGATACATGAAATTTCCAATGGTTTTTAATATATTTTATGAAAGTTAGAACGAAATATTTTTATTTTTTTTTTATAATTTGGATGTTTAATATTAATATAACAATATTATATTATTATGTATTTTAGTACGTCTTTTTACTTTTATTAGTATAATTTAATATTATAAAATATAACAATGCGACGAATTTGGATGTGATTATTAATGTGAAAATCCAGTAAAGTTACTGAATAAATTATCATTTTAAATTATTTCACTATAGGTCCTAAATTATATTTGTACCAACAATCACAGTTGTTCTATTGTATTTCACACATGTATTAATTTATATTATTATGATATTTTTAAAATTTAAATTCCTATAGAGTAATGAGAGAAATAAATTCTAACGGTAAAGACAGAATAATATGCTTTTATCAGCGTATTTGATCAAAATGATTAATAGGTAAATTTTAAACATTAAAAGTTTAACAACAGTGATTATATTATTTTATATTATTAAAAACAAATTAATAAACCACGATCCTTGATTGATTTAATAAAATATTCAAGTGGTTGACTAATACTGAGAAAACTCTGAACTCTTGGTATGCAACTACAACAGTCACCGAGAATTTTAAATTATCAAATATTGTTATAGTCATCTGATTTGAGATTAACGATGTCGCGCGTACTCTCATTGCATTGCTTCAAGTTGATAATAAAATCGTAAATCGACGTTAAATGAACCGAACCTAGTGGTTACATAGTATTTGCCACCACCATTAGAGAAGAGTATTCGCTTAGTTGAATGACTAACACAGTAACAATAGCGCAGATGTCGAAGAACCCGAATAAAATGAAAAATTATTACAGCCAGCAATAATAGTTATTTATTCTATGTCGGTTGTCATCGCGAATTGTTCTTTAATGGTGCAGCAGATACGTAATAAAGTGCATTTTATTTATTGTTAATTTATATTAATCGCACAGTTTTTCAAACAACTTTTACAATCTATAATTTTATAACGCAATGTTTATGGTTGTATTTTACCTGCTACCACTACTTCAACTGTTTTTGTTAAAAAAAAAAATTATGTACCTATAAGTGTGCAATAATAATTTATCAACTTATCAGTATCAGGTTTGATATTCAATGTCGCATCATATTATTTCATTATAATACGTACACACTACACGTGTTTTGGTAGAAGTTAAAAAATAATTCATAACAATATAAGTATTATATATTATATTTATATAACTATATTTGATTATAATATTTGTATTCAAATAAGTTGTGATCTTTTCATACATAATGACCGTAGTTTTTATACATAGGAAATCTCTATTTTTATAACAAACTATAACTAGTTGGTACATAGTTATAAAATTGTATAACACGTTTAACAGATTTTTTTCAAATCTTCATTATTACCACTACAATGTCATTTTTTTCACAATGATAATACGCGGAAAGTATCAACGTAGTGACACATTATGTAGCCCATTAAGTACTTAATATATTATATACTTAGTATATTCTATTCTTTTATACATTTTTTAAAATCTTATTCAATATCATATTTATTTTAAAATAATGTATATTATCTTTCATAAAAATATATTTTTTAAATGGAAAAGAAATTTAATATTAATATAATAATAATAATTTATATGATTATATTTTATAAAATGCTATTAAATAACATTAAAAAAAATTAATAAATTATATATATATACATAATAAATTAGTAATACAATTTAAAAATGATATATTTTTAAATTCATTAAAGGAATAAAATCATTTTTTTTTACAATATTATATTATGTTAAAAAATTACCAGTTATCAAGAAATTGAAATGTAGTAGTGGAAAAAATATTTTTCTATTGAAAAACAAGTTTTTTTAGGACTGTTGGTGATATTAACGTTCTCTAATAATATATTATTATAGAAACGTAATTATAAAAGGATCAATACAATTTTTGATTTATGATTCGCTCAAGAAGTATTGTTTTTTTTTATTTGTTAAATGCTTTAAAAATTTATTTTGGTTTCCTTTTTATTGTTCACATAAACCCTTTCGGAGTTTATAACATCAGCTATAACAATACACGTAGACAGTTATCAGTAGTATATTTTTTATTGTTTCATTAATCCGTTATATATTTTTTATTTTGTTAAACAGTTCGACAAGTTCTATTAAATGTTTAACAACTATCATAATTTTTAAAATATTTGTATAATAAAATAACCATATTAAATCTATTACTACAGGGCATTTATTTCTAAATAATTACTAAATTTATCTTAAACAAATAACACATTTTTGTGCGAGTAAAACATAAATTATGTAACTAGATAACCTAACATTTTTAATTTGTAAAACATACATACATTTTGTTTTTAATTTGCACGATTTCCAATCATAAATAAACAACATAATGTATTAAACTGTATTTTTAATAGATACACCGTGCTTACTACAAATTACTTTTTATTTTTATGTAATGATAAATTTAGGAGAAAAAATATACATAATTATAGCTGTCGATAGAAAACTCAAATAAGCTAATTCATATCATAAGTACCTTTCAAAAAAAGAAATTTAAACTTAAATTATATTGTATTTTCTAATATAATAACATTTATTGAACGTTGTACTAACAGCAATAAATTTAAATGCAATTCATAAAGCAATTGGACCTTAAACCATTGTCAAGTTGAACTAAACATTTCAAACGCAACATGCAATGCAATCAAATTGGCTATACTGTCGTTTACTTATCGTATTACATTTTTACAAGTTTCTTGGAATGATCATAGGTTTTAAATAAAGTGGCTACCGATTTCTTCTATATATCCAATAATATCCATCATACAATATATTATTCATGCATGACCTTGTCCTCAATCATATTTGACAATCATAAAAATGTGTTATCCTTTTCATTTAAATAATTTTGTTTCACTAGAATCCCTTATATATGTAATAATACATAAAAATGAAGTGAATGGATTGAACCATCTTCAAATATTACAACAACCATCAAATTATATAATCATTACTCAAAAAAACATGACGTAAAATCCATGTATGTGTAATTATTTTTTAATAAACAAAATCGTGTATTTAAATACATTATTTTTTAATTTATAGACATAATAGTATACAATTGTTTAAAAGATTTTAGTGACATTATAAATTATTAATATAATATACGACATAAATATATATTATTTATTCAACACATACCTTTACAAAAATAAAATTATTACCTAAATATTACATTTTGGTGATTAAACAATAAGTTTAATTTTGAATACAAATAATTTAATAGGATACATATTATGTGATTTAAGTTAGTAATAATTATGTTATCGACTTTAAGGTTTATTATACTGTTATATCATGATTATTTTTATATTTTTATCTACGTTTTCAATAAATTAAATTTAATATTGAACTATTCAATATTCAAAATATAATAAAAAGGCAAATATATAATTTGTTTTTAATAAAATATGTGATGCAATAATAAGGAGGGATATTAATCGTTGGTATTATGAAAAAAATGCATATTTTTTGTTCATCATACCAATAAAATTAGTAGTGCTATAAGAAATCTGAAAAAATATATTTTAATTTGATGATATAAAGTTTACTTGGGATCAAGGCCATTATTTTCTTCTTCTTAAATTTGATTTCATTAAATTGCAAGACTTGAAATATTTAAAAAAATGTAATTATACGGGGTTAAAAAAAAATAAAAATAAATTATAACGATTAGCCTCGAGTAAACTTCATAACTTATTTAAATATAATCTATCAAATTGCCAATATTTTTGGACAATAAATACACTATTTTTAGGAAAAAAAAACTAATTGTTGACCACAGATTGGTAACATAATATTATGCGTGCTTATTTACACTAATCTCCCATCGTCGGAAAATTGCATGCTGAACTCCTTAAAAATACATTCGATATCTTTAACAAAAAATGAATCATAAACGTTTTAAAGTTATAGTAGTTACGTAAATATTACAAAATCTATAATACAACTCAAACTCAACAATATACTATATACAATATTTTATAAAAGCCAGAAATAGTTTTGACGATATAGCGGCTAGGTTTTCTGAAATACTATTTTACAGCACAAATATCATTTTGTCAGAGCAACATTCTCTCAAAACCCTACTTTACTGGGTTTGTTTTCATTGCATTCTATTTGTTATTGGTAGAATACAAGACGACAACGTATTTCCACTAAACATTTTAGGAATGCTTTTTGATTACATAGTAATATCCATGTGCAAGTTTCTTACATTATTAAAATTAGATAACTTATTTATTCATTTTTTTCTTACTATTTTTATGTTGTTAAATATGACCGTATATAATATCGCTATAGATATTTGAATAAATAAAATAAAAAATTCAAGTTTTTATGATATTATCCTTAACAATAAATATGAATCCATCCTTACATAATGGTTATTCATTTTGAGTTATTGCAGTTCAATAACATTTACAATAAATTTCTTGAAATTTTAAATAAATGTATTTTGAGAATTTCATTTAAATATTTAAATTGTTTATATTAATTATTTTAAAAAAAATTAAATAATTGTGGCAAGTATTTTATTAATATTTGATTTCATTCGATACTCTTATTTTAATGTATTTATGATACTTATATAATAAGTAATAACCTTGGTTATTGATATTGGATCAAGAATAATATAAAATAAAAAAAAAATAAATAATATAATAATATGATGTAATGAACAAATTTTTATCATGTAGAGTTAGTACCAATTTTACAAATAATACTTAACTTCCAATATCAGCTTTAAGCCATTTTAATGTTATATGACATAAAATATTATATAATGAAAATTAGTTTACTATAAATAACATAATAAATAAATACTATTATAAAAACAAATATTAAATATAATTTAAAAATTAAAAAATAATTTTGAAAACTTACAGAAGATTTTTGATTTGCGTGAAATAAGTGATAATTAAAAATAAGTTTAATTGTATTATACTCGTAGTTTCAAAAAACTCTGCACGCTTAGCGTTAAGACTTGAGGTTATAGTAAAATAATACAATTAAGAAATACAACTAATACTAAAATTATTAAAAAAAAAATCTTCAATTACAGTAATAGTGCAGTCTACAAAAATTATTTTCTAAGATAATGATAAAAAAAATAATGGAGTTTTATATTGTTTAAAGTTTTACAGCACATTTTTTGAAATCTAATGTTTCACTTGTCTTATAGTAGCTCATTTTATTTTATTATATGATTTATGTTTATGATATATTTGTTTTTAATAAACAAATTTTAAATTTAAGTTTATAATCGATCTTCTATAAATATCTATGTGTACGTAATACGTATTATGTGAATAAATAGTTTTTTGATTATATTCATGAAAATTTAGATTGGTTGAGTAAAATGGCTTGAAGTATTCTACAAAATGTATCCAATAATCCATTAATTTCACTGTAGCTCCACTGACCACTCGTCTAAACTTAAAATTATTTTATTAAAAAATGATTTACTCAACTTCGACACTTTAATATTGTTATGATGTATTATTATTTTTAGATAAGAATAATTAGTATTATTCTTCCAACTATAATAGTATTTCATCTTTTTAATCATTTTATTATTAACAAAAACACAAAAATGCAGAGATAAAAAATATAGAAATACCAGACCGTAGCAATCGTTTATAAACCGATCGCCTTGTACACATAATAATATACGATATTATGATTATTATTTTAATATATAAAAATCATACGTGATCTGCTACACCCGTCATCGGTGTATAGTCACTTCGGGATCCGGAATAATTTATCGTCGGTTATTTTTTTTTATTATTATTATTTAATTTCCTACCACTAGATCTTTTCGCTAAATAATAATATTGTCATTATATTATGAGACACGTTTTTTCAGAGAAACTTTTTGTTCGTTGTGTAAATAAAACGGGTAGGTATATCGCAAAACGACAAAAATAAAACCGTAATAATGTGAAACATGCACGATATCCGTGTGGCGATACAAACGGCGAAACGAGAATAACTATAATGTGGGTCTCGCGTTTTTAGACTGGATACAGCTTCTGTTTCAGGAACGATTGTCATGGTACACTGATCTCATTAATAATAGCGGACGTATAAACCTCTACTTTTATTTTTTCACAGCATGTTTTCATTTTTCACCGCGGTAATATCACACCGTGTTTTTGAGAGAATACCGCTCTCTAAAATCTTTATCCCGCCCGTACACGTGTTGTACGGGGAGATTACATGATATTATAGTCTTTCGTGACCGTCAATTTGTCGCTCGAACAAAATTATTTAATAGTGTACACATGATATTATATTAAACAACACATAACGATTTTACACGACGTGTGAGCCTCTTAGTTTTATCAGATTATTGTGTTTAGCCGAAAAAAAACTGACTATCGCAAAGACTCTGTAATCTCCGGGTAATGCGCGTATACTGATTGCCGTGATGAAAAATCGAAACACACCTATGTTTTGATCATAGTACACGGTGCATAGGTATACTATACTAATAATCGCCGCTTCTTGTATGTGTGCGCAGTGAAGCAAAGTGATCGTTCCCAACGCGGTGACCGTAACCGCTGTCCCTGGGTGGTCATATCACCCGATTTCATAACAGTGTCTCCCACGAGTCCCATCCTCAGACCGCAATCCGTACGTCGTCGATCCTTACACCCTTCGTAACTTTGAGCGCGTGCACTGATCATAAAACCGTTTCCGTTACAATTTCAATGTCTATACAGTTCGGCAGTCGACTTTTACACGACTGCCTTGCTGGTTTGCGTCCGTCGTCGCTCTTGCAAACCTTCGGGCCAATTACTCGTGGCCACGTTTAAGATTTGCTGGACTGAAAAATTTAATTTTCCAACTCTTCAACAAAAGTCGAAAATCAAACTTTCGGCGCGGGAATGACAACAAATTTAATATAAAACGCGTTAGTGATGGAAATGTTAAACTATAAAAATGACTTAGTGGCAACGCCCAAAGGCATGCCCGTTTTTTTTTTTTTTTAGTTATCCCCGCGAGATATTATAACGTTATTATATATATACGTACGACGATATTTACATCTGGCATGAGATAGTGTGTGTTTGGCCTACAGCTTTATCCTATTTGGTATAAATCACGTACGCTGCACATAATGCTCATGTGAAATAGTATAGGTATATTGTTACATAATGGAAACTTACGAATAACATCGATGGTTATAATATGCTCACGTTTTAAAGAAATATGTAAACGAATGTAAACTGCGTGTGTGAATATTGGATTTTTCAAAGACATTTTAAATTTCAAGCATTTCTTTGTAAAACTTATTTTTGTAAAAAAAAAAAGACGAATTGCAGTATTATGATTTAAATGATCTAATAATATATCCATAATTTATGGGCAGCTGTATAAATTGTAAAAAAGTTGTGACTCAAAAAAATTTAAGAACATCTTTAACCGTGTACATTATGCCTATTTTCCGCTATATGTAGACAGTCCTTAATCAATATAAAATCATAAGATAAATTGATATTGCTTTTAAAATTTTGGAACCAATTTGGACATTTCGTACATTATTATTTAAACGGTGCCATTTAGGTATACACATATAAAATTGCTGTGTCCATTTATTGAGTACAAAAACATTACAATTGTATGCATTGCCATTCCTATTTTTTGTACGTGTCAGTGTTTTTTAGAGTTATCCGCCTATCTGGTTAGTTTAAACACTGTTTAAATTATAAAATGTATTTTAAACATATCACGAAACAATTATTGTTAAGTTGAATTGTGGTTAGGGCTGTGTAGTACCTATATACATATTGAAAACGACAAAAATTCGTTTTGATATACGATTGAACGTAATGAATGTAAACAGTAAACATATAATTATTGTTATCAGGTCGAATTTTGTCCGTCCGACCGTAGTAACGATATACGCAATAACATTTAATGGATACGATAAACATAGAACATTTCAAATGATAGAATTGACACTATTTATAGGCTCGTACGTTTATATAAGTGCAACGTCTATAGGCAACGAACGCGGTAGCGGCGGCGGCGGATGATACGGTTGGCGATGACGAAGCATTTATATATTTCACGTCAGCTTCAGGTCCGCATCAGTTTTTCTCTCTTTCGATCATTTTAATCCCTTAAACGGCTGCTGCGGCAGTAGTTTGGCCACGGTCCAGACAACGACGGATATCATTATATTATACACGCCGCAGGATAATGCAGGAACGGCGGTCGTGGCGAAGTCGCACGGCAAAGCCCCCTAAAGAAAGCAAATCGTATACGCACAGAACGCGTCGCACGGTCTGCTGGCAGGATAATCCTGCAGGAGCCGACCGATAAATCAAACATCTCTGCCCACACGACGGCGGCGGCGGCTACGGTGGTCGCACATCGATTTTACGCGAATTAATCGAAACGATACGTTTGTTGTCACTCCGGCGGAGCGCGCATAACATATTACCGTGTGCATATAATATAATACGCGTCTCTCCCGCGCTACCGTCATCGCCGACAACTTATACGTCGATCCTTAATTTACGACTCGTAATATATACTTAATATCATATAATATTATGTATTCTTGTATCGACGGCGGAGACGGTTATGCCGGTGAAAACTCTTTTACGCCCGTAGTGTATTGGTGATTTACGACGAAAGACGATAATATCATAACAATGTATCATTATCGAAAATCCGTAGGTATAAAACTATATATGAACTGTTATTGCAATTATCTGACATTTTTACGGGAAATCCAGCTAGGAGTCACTATATTTTATACGTTAGCTAACATATTATAACCAACACTAAAGTCACCGTCGTTGTACAGAGTATGGTCGTAGTCTGACAACTCGTACACTACATATTATACCAGAGGTTTTCAAACTATTCACGATACCTAAGCTTCCCGTTTCGGAAATAACCAGATGACCCATCAAACACCGATTGCATATTATTATTTATTTATTTATTTTGCATGGTATACTTTTTTTATATTTAACATTCCAAATCCAATATACATTATAATTTATAATTATATTTCACTAACCTATGCGTAGGCATAATGTATTTGGTGTTATTATATTATGTAGTGATCAAACACATAATGATGATGATACAATTATATATTATGTGTAAATGTGATTAATGATTATCATTCTAATATCGATTAACAGACTATATGTAGTTACACAGATTTTGGTTCCCAATATATTTTTGACCTATTTTCAAATTTTACTGATTTTATAAACGAAAAATAGCTATTTTTTTTTTTAATCGATTTACGAAAAAAACCATAAGAAGTTACATGAGACAAATTTATATACTGAAAATTGAATATTTTTTTAAAAATTCCAATGAATAATTTTGAATAAACTACTCGAACTCTTAGAATTGTGTTCTTGAGATTTCAGAATTTAAATAATAATTGTCTTTATTATGAAAGCACATGTTGTATAATATAGGTGTTCTATGTACACAAAGTATTAAAGTGAAACGATATGAATAATCAATTCAATATTGATGATCAGAAATTTGTTTTTTATTACCTAACTTGCGAATACAAATATTACATAATCATCTTTTTTTATTACGTTTATGAATATTGTTGGTTTATAACTAAATATTATATAGTATTTTGGGATGATTATTTGCTAACAATTTATTATTTTATAATTAAAACACACTGTATATTTTTTTCTCATAATTATTTTTATGTGTGAGTAGTACAATTTTTTTTTTAATTGAAATACTTTTTAATTAATAAAATGTTTATACATGTAGACTAATCACTAATAGTATATGCATGTATATGTTTGCCATACTAACTGCAGCTTGTAAAATATAAATAGGTAACATCGTCAGGATTTTAAAAGCCCTTGATTCCCGTCTATCGGACCATTTCTCTGTCCTTTACTAAACATTTTAAGATGAGACGTTGCTACAGCCACCTCTTATCGTTTTGAGTCGTATTCATTTTTCCACACTATCGAGCAAATACAATAAATCCAAAAGAAATCTGCCACTACTCGAAATTAATAGCTGTCAGCAACAACGATGGCGGAAAATAATATTAAATGTAATAATATAATACTTGCCAATTGGAAACAGAACACAAACGGACCAAATATAATCGCGTTTTCTACGTGGACATAGCATAATAAATAATATTTCGTGTTCACCGACGATTATTCGGCTATATATAATATATATTTACTTGAACGTTATGATAAATACAAGTACAACTGCAATATTTTTGTTATGGAATTTTATTATAGTTTTAAAAAACTAACGATGTATGTCAAAACATAATATATAGATTGGAAAATTTTGAATATTTATAATATTAAAGATATATGATCGACATAGACTCTTCTGAAATAATCAATGGTTCTACGTATATATATATTATATTATACGAATATGTTTTATAATAAATATTCCTTAATATTCGATACTTTTTGGAGTCAAATAAGTACACGAGGAAAGTTTAGACATTTATTTAAATTATTTGTTTAGTAACTTTATTTAGGTACGCACTTTTCTGTGAACAAATAGCACATGACGTAACTTAGTTTCCCCGAATCCACTATAATATATTTTAAAAGATATATATTCAACCTATTTAGAATTCCAATAAGTATTTACCAAACTTATTTCATAACAAAAAATTGAATAATGTATATTATTTATTTTCTTTATTTTCTTTATTTGCTATACACTTTTATAATACGCAAATCGTTTAAATATAATTATTATAATTTAATAAGAGTTCAAACCATAGTCCAACCCTATGGTATCGTGTATCATGTATATTGTTTAATATATGAACACATGCAACTAAAATGCAGATGGTTTTTCATAATATATTTATAATATATATAGTTTCATAGTTTATCGATAAATATACGATTTTGTTTATCACGAGTATACAAAATATTATATTCATTGTTTTGTATTATTTAACAAAAAATGTGGTTGAATACATTTTTCAATAAATTAAACAGTTCATACATTTTATGTGTGGCTTAAAATTTAAGACTGCACTGATTTTTGTTTCGAGTCTCTAGCAATTTATTAATTGTCATTCGGAAACATTACTTTTTTATAGATGTAAGGTATTTATAAATTATATTGCTCTATGAAAAGTTTTGACATTTACAATTTTTAAAATTATTAACCTAAATATATTATATAAAAAGTTTGTTTTAATATTTATGTTTTTATTTTTATAATTATTATTTTTTATTTTTAGATCAATGACAGCCAAGACACAATTATTTCGGATCGCCTCCAAGATACTTCATTCCAATACGCATCCGCTGCACCATCAGTCATTTCAGGAAATGCATTCACTACCCCGTCAAAAATCCCCAACTCCATCAACAAACTGAATTTGATACAGTCACACGTGAGTAAAATACATTTTCTTTTTAAAAATAAGTTACTAGAATTTTTTACAAAATAAAAATACTTACACAAGTTAATGTTTATTTGAAAAAAAATATGAAAATTGATCTGAAAATTAATAATATTTCAAAAATATAATTGGCATTACATTAATATTACAGTACCTAATAACCAAAAATAATGTATTTCCCATAGAAATTTAAAATTGTGTCACTACTTTATTAATTTAAAAGACTCGATAATGGAGCAAAATTATAGCTTTCAAATAGTGTTATAATTGTATTGAGATTCATTGTTTACTCATTATATTATTGTTATTATTTACTTACAGAACATTTCTTCACTAAGTTGTGATACGAGTAACGAAATTATTTTGTCTTGTAGAAATATATAAGCTTATATTCCTTTACAGTTTGTGTGGTGGATATTTAGTTTACCTATATACTCAATAACTTATTATACTATACAATATTATTCTAAGACTTAAAACTTATTTCTCAAACGGAATATCACTCCTTTCTATGACAACAATATAAAGTAGAATTTCTAATTGTATTTGTCAAATAAAAACAACAATATGTCATTGTAATAAAATGATGTTTACACTGTAAAATTTACGATTATAAGTATGTATTAAGACTGAAATTATACTTAAATTAAATTATTAAAAATAACTTTTATTTACGACGATGCGCGATGCAGAAATACTAAGGTATTCAATTTATGCTTTAAAAAATCGTTTATAGTAGTGAAAGTTATCCAAAACTTTTCATGCAGTATACGCATTCATTAAAATAATTTATAAATTATTATATTTTGAGTGTGTATAAAAACAGAGAACGGTCGTTTTTATTTTTATGAAAAATGTTGGAAAAAAACTTAGACGATTACCTCAAACATATTATATTTTTATAGGTACAATGAAAAAATTAAAAATCACATCTAAGTAATTATTATGTACTAAATCAAGATGTACCTTTCTAAAAAATCAATAAAACAATATTATAATGTTACATAATAATATATTTAATTGGTAACTTTGAAAAAGTATAGGCTATACCCTAGACAGTTATATAATAATATACTATGCTAAAGAGTTGTAACTTATAAGTTATAATCATATAAGTTTCAAGTGTTTCAACATCGCATACTAAAAGTGCCGTGATTTTGTATTTATATATTTACATATTTTATATTTGTATGTTTTCTCAATATGCAACTATTATACCTGTTTATTTAAAAATTAATTACATTATATATTCTAACATGGTATGTTTATAAAATAAATTATTTGAAAACAATTTTCCCTATTTGAAATAAATAAAAATTTATTTTTTCAGTATAATCATTTTCCAATTCCAACAATATAAACTCAATAACATTAATTTTATGCTCATTTAATCTACAAACAGCTTAACTTAGTTCAGAACTGCATTACATAAATAAATGGTTTACTGCACACATTATAATCGAAAAAATCACTTTCATCATATTCTAGCAAAACCAAATCAATTATTTTGTAAATCTATAAATTCATATTATAATAAAACCTGTATAATTTTGGTACTTCAATTTTTCCGTTTAAACTATAACAAGGTTTTAACATCAAAGGTAAAATAAATTCTATTACATTTTGAATATTTTGAATATTATTATTATATACTCGTTTATTGGACAAAACAATTATTAAAAAAAAAAAAAATGTAAAAATATTAAAGAATTGGTCAACACCATCTATTATAATAATTCGAATTAACGCTTCATAATATTACTTTAAAATTATTTTGCTTAAACATAATATTATCACTAAAACTGAGGATAAACTATATTATACTTTCGAGTTTGTAAAATTTAATATTAAAGTAATAAAATTGCATTTAAATATGTCATTATTCCACTTTATCCACTTTAGTGAAAAAATAAATTCTACAATTAAAATAATATGAATAATTAATATGTTTTGAATCATATTTTGATAGAAATAAAAAGTATTTTAGGTAAGGCAGTGGTTTTTAACATTTATTTATCTATTCTATTTAGTCTATGTTTTTTTTTTATAAACTTACAGGTCGTTTAATAACAGTTAAGTCATCATATTATATTCAATAAAAATAATAGTAATTAACTTATATTTAATGTTATTGCATTATTATCATTATTATTTCGTATGGTATGTTATTACATGCGAATGTGGTTGTATCGTTACACTATATTATATCAATTAAATTATGATTTGCTTTTGCTCACCACCCTAAATATTTGTGCAATAGTAATAATTTAACCCTATCAATTATATTAAAATCACTTAACTAAATCCTAATTAATAATATATCGTTAATTTAGGACTCAGAACTTTATGCATTTACATATTTTTTCTAATGCTCACAGTATAAGATTTAATGTTACAATTTTTATTTTTCATTTTTAGTATTTTTATGAATTTTATTAATTTTTGTACCTTTTTTTTTTACATATATTTACATTTTTTTTTTTTTAAACTTAGGTGCATTTTATCACAACACATTCAGTTACCATTAGCTAGTCGATTACCAGGTACTATTTTAGGTCTGGTGTGTTAAAATGTAATTAATGATAATTATGATTTATTATAAACAAATCGTATTAAACGAACATTTTTAAAAATAATAAGTCATTATATAACGCATTTTTGAAGTCTTTTTTTGTTGTTTAATAGTAATTTTAAAATTTTTTTAAGTGTGAAATTTTAAAAATTTTTAGGTTATCAAGTTTCGGGTCCTAATCATTAGGTATATTATTGTTTCATTAAAACCACTGATATCCTCCATTTATTATTATTATTTATTACAGATTGTAACGAAGTATTATGTGTGAATGTATTTAAATTATATACCAATTTATAAGTTTTTGGTAATTTTTCAATTACCAAAACTGTTTATTTACCTATACTTAAATTCCAACTGACACGATAAAACCTTTTCATACTTACTAATATTGTACACGTTGTGGAAAATAACAACTAAATACACTGTGTCACCTAACCCCAGCATCGATTGTAAATACTACACGATATAATAAATAGTATTAATAAATAACCTTAATCACTTACTAATATTAGTTCATACTAATATAACATCTTAAAAATAATAAAAATCCTTCCTGAGTGTTTAACAATTTCTGATTGGTAAAATGCATAGATCTTAAAATATGCCGATGGGCTTTACACATACATGATACATTAGAGATATTGATATGGAATATAATATTGTCATTTAATTTAATGATGTGTTTATACTTGAGCAGTAGGTATATCATGATAAAGCATTTTGAACAAAACTATACGAATATTATAATAAATTATCTAAATGTATACCTTATCTATTAAACACCTAGTTCACCGTGTATTTTATATAATACTCGTATGTATAAATATTGATTTTTAATAGTAATAGAAATGAAAAATATAATTTTCTTTTAAGGTAGGTATAACAAATATAGTTTATTAATGAAAACAACACTTTATCTAAAGTCCCAGTTTATAAATCATTAATATATATTCCCCCTCCCCCTATCCACAAATAATAGTGAATTCCGAATTAAATTGTTCATAAATACAGCGTTTAGGCAAATAGGAAAATAAAATAAAATAAAATTTTACTAACAACCTTAAAATATAGTTAAATTATTATTTCGTGTCATTTTTGTATAATCGTTCTATTTTATTTATATTAATCTTAATATTAACACCACAAAAGATAAATATACAGATAATAATAATTATAAAATTATAACTAATTATTGAGTGTTAAAAATTAATTAAAAACAATATCAAAACATGTATTATGAAAAAAATATTGTATCAATTTTACAATTCGTTATATAGAACAAATATAAATATTTTCCCTTAAATCTTGACCTATTTAATTTTATCTGACGTTCCAGGACTTATGATTTTACCTAACTACATGTCCTTAGACAATTTAATAAAATAAGTAAGCAGTGGATCAAATAGGTAGAGAATTATAATAAATGCACAAAAATCGTTAAATGTGAAGGTACCCTTTATACTTTGGAATAATGTTTAATCCTTACAGATGTAAAAAAATACATTCGTATATGACAAAAATAAAATAAGCATATAGAAATCATGATTGAAGTAAAATTTAAATAACACAGGATCTGCACTAACAAAAGGTCAAATACTAATTGTGTACTTACCTATTATAAGCTCCATATAATAATAGGCATAATATAATGTCAACCCAAATTTTTTTTTTATGAATTCGTCGAATTTTAATTTAATATTAAATAATCTCTGCAGTTAAGAACTTATTTGAACGTGAAACGTTGTAAAATGTGGTGTCATGCCAAACCATCTTAGCCAAGACTTTCGAATCCATTGCTTACACATTAATTACGTACGCCCCCTGGTACGATAACGATGCCTTATTGCTACATAGAAATCATAAGATAAAAACGGACAGACATGGGTGATCAAATATTATTCTTTTAACGTAAGACATTCATAAATTAAAAATTATTAGTTATTTCAATCTATTTATAATAAAAAGAAATTAATCATTTCCATTTTTTTATTTGTTTCAAAAAATATTTACAAGCTTACCTATTATAGTATGTAATATTTCAAAAAATAAAATTTTATAAAATAAGGCATAAAAAAATGATATTTTTAACTTTTAAGTTCACGTTTCCATACCAAAATAACAAAAAAAAAACCAAGTAAAAAATGTAATTTTACATTAAAAAATCATTTATCATAGCTGTATTATCTGTCTTCGTTTGAGTTAAAATTAATCTATCTTTCAATAATTTTCTCTCTTACTTCAGTTAAAATATATAATACAAATACAATTACAATTATTAGTTGTATACTTGTATGATTTTCTACTTCTTCATTCTGTTTATATTCTTGACATAAATACAAAAAACTAACAATAAACACAATTCAGCAAATGTTTAAAAACCGACATAATCCAATATCGTTAAGATTGATTTGTCTTTATATGTTTTAAAAAAATATTTACAGAATTAAGAAAGTAAATCATATAATTATTAATCGTTATAATTTATTGTGTTCATAAGTATTATTAGGTATTTTAATATAAGATTTATTTTTTTTCAAATATTTGTAAAAAAATCGAGTTTACTATATTTCTACTAATTATAACAATATAATTATAATCTATATCCAATGACAACTATTTAAATAAACAAAAAAATATTTGGTTTTCATGAACCAAAACTACATTATCCCTAATAAGCTATCCTATATAGCCTATATGGATTAAACAAAATAAGGTATCTTAATAAGCTACCTTCTTAGTAAATGTATTGATATCATTTTTATTGAAAACGGTGAAGTGGTTTTTGAGTCTATAGAGGACAAAACAAAAAACAATTATACATACATATTAATTATACGTTGTGAATAGTATACGATAGCAATTTTTTAATTCCAAAAAATAAATTAACTAAGTACAATTTAACAGTTAGAAATATATAATGATACAAATTAGTGAAAATATTTTTAAAATCACTTTCAATTTATTTTTGTGAATATAATTTTTTTTTTAAATATCAATTTTTGTTATACAAATTATTTATTTCGTTTAATTTATTAATATCTATAGGTATTCAAAAGTCAATTACAAATTAACAATTAATGGATAGGTTAAAAACAAATATTCTGCTGAAACATATTTTTTTTTTTTTAATAGTAGTTTTCGTAACAAGGTAGTCCATTAAAAAGGTTTCTTGATAGAATTTCCACGAAATTGAGTTCATATGTTCATATATGCATGTTATTTTGTTAACGGTAGCGGTACAAAAACATTATTTTAATGTTCAAAGACATAATATACATTAAATTAACCGTCGCACATATAGTATATGCATCTATTTCAATACAAATAAAATCTACACTCATTTTTATAAAACCTTACTTACGTATTTTTTTTTTACAATAATCGTTTAATATAATTTAATGTTAAAAAAAAAAAAATCTCCGAAACACCTCAATAATAATACAATGAAAACCCTCATTCCTTTGGAGAACGTCATTCCGTCATTACCGACTTCTTTTGCTTTATTATTTAAGTAATAAATTATACTAAAGCGAAACCCTCTAAAATTTAAACTTTAACTATACATATCTACAAAGCTTAAACATATTCAACCAACTTTATTTGATCATATTGCATCAATAATTTTTCTAATATTATTTTTTATGATATTTTTAGATATTGGTTTTATTTTGTTATTGTTGTTGTATGCGTTTGTCATAAAGTTTTGAAACAGTTAAAATTCTTCAATCGTTTATTTTGATAGTTTTATTATAAATACATTTATAAACGAATATGTTTTAATTAAAATATAAAAAAATAATATTTTGGATTATAGAATATCTAATAGAAATAAATGTTTGTTTGTATTTCTTAAACCTATCTTATTGGTCATAAATTTAATAAGTGAGGAAAAATAATATTATATTTATTAGAATGAATAAAAAAAACTGTGAAGTATACGAGTATACGTCCCTCAGTATATAAATATAAATTTCGAATGCGATCCGCAAGTTTGAAAAGGTTGGACACACCTGTTGTAGATTATAGTATTTTAGATATATTGGCTTATTTTAAACTACTTTTTCAATGAATTTATCCACAGTTCACACCATTCTACAATATATTGATATTGATTTATTAACTAATAACAATAATATAATAGAATATGCATCGTCTTTGGAAAGTTTAACCCACCAAATTACTAATTACAATATCAATGATCAAATATCACTAGAAATAAAGGCAACAATCATTATTACCATTAAATTTAAATGTTGCATATTATTATCTATTATAGAGTCCAACATATTTACTAGGTACACTAGAAATTACTAGATATCTAATAACTTTTTGGGGTTTTTCAAATTTCAACAAAATATAAGTATTGAATTTTTTTTTATATTATTTAATGAGAGTTTATTTTTTCATTTATTTTATATTATTTAAAATTAATATAGTTTCAGCGTTTCTTTTTTAAATATTACTAATAGTATGTATATTGTATAATAATAAGTATTAATATTTTTTTTTATGTTTTTTTTTTTACTCAAATGACCAGTTATTATGTGTTTATTCGTGCTCCGCTTGATTATTGTTTTTAATTAGCTTTGATTTATGAAATTTTGGTATATTTTATCTATATAATAGTGTAATATTGTTTATTGTCAATATAATATTAAAAAAATTCAATATTTTAGATTCTTCCCTCAATTTATAAAAAAGAATATTATGGTTATGACATTATTCTCATCAGTAATTAATTGAAACTGTGGCCAACTGCATTTAAATTACATCAAAATATCATACAAATGGTTGTTTGAAATCAACCATTGAAAAAATAGCATATTTCTAAAGATCGAAAAAACTAAAATAATTATTTTTCTTTATATATTAAATCTTTATTTTAGTATATTTTAAAAGTAGTTTTTCGACAATTCATTAAATAATACGAATTCAATTTTCAATAAAAGGTTATATAATATATTTCCTGTCTTTTATTATGTGTACCTACCCATACATTTTAGAGATTGGAGTTCTAATAAACGGATAAAATACGTGAATAATGTATTTTAACAATAGCTTATTGTACATTTCTTAAGCATAGCAAATAGTGTTTAATAATGTTGGCTTGTAACATACATTTATTTTCAAATTCAGTATATTCAGTTTAGATTTGGATTTGAATTTCCAAATCAATAAGAATAAGCCCGGATTAAGAAGGGCAAGTAGATCAAGGTTGCGGTGCCCGTTGATTTTGAGGGCCCGTCTTTATCTCCAAAATATATATTTTTTAACACGTTTAAAATAGTTTTAAAAAAATTATTTTAGCGGATATAATAAATAATTAAAAATTATAAAATAAAAAATATCTTAATTTTATATCACAAAAAATTACTAAATGATGTATATAATTTATATTCTTCAAGTTGATAGCGTAGTAATATTGATTTTAGGTATTTTTGATATATTCGCACGAGGTACTCATATATTATATGAATATTAAATATAAAATTATATAAAACAAAGAGTAACAACATTAAGTTAAAATTGAATAATATATGTCAACAATTTAAAAATACTTGTTGGCTAAAGAATACTTTAAAATTATTAATACTTATTATTAACTAAAAATGATTAGGCTTCTACAAAAATAATTAAAAACAAAAAAAATACTGTAAAACGTATTTATACGTACTAAGTTTAATAAATTATTTACTATTGTATATATAGAAAAGAGTTATAGGTATGAAATACATTTAAATTAATAATTATTAAATTTAATTTTTTTAAAAAACAACTAAATCTAGATTCTCTATCTAGCTTATTACACATTGATAAATCCGAAAAAGCGTACTATACCTAATATATATTATGATTATTTATGAGGTTAATATTTTCCTGGTTTTTGCGCGTTACTTAATGCTACTTAATTAAAATGTTAACAAAATCAAATAATATTAAGTTTCCGGTTAGTTAAATACGTTTAAACATAAACAACTATAATTAAATTGATAAATTTACGTTCCTATAAAATGGATATTGTGTAACAGATATTCTCCTGTGACCTAAATGAACAATAAAGTTGAAGTAGGAAATTATTATACACATGTTAAACAATTATCAAACTAATAGTATTTGGTATTATATTATTTATAAAAATTTTTAATTATCTTTAAATAGAATATTTTTTTATTGTACGCCAACTATGCCATTATTATGTGTTTATAATGAACTGATACTGATTTTTGACTTAACCCGTTTTTAAAGTAGATAAACACCATGACATGAGGTTTTGTACATATACTATTCATAAAATTCAAATAATAATTTTTTTGTTATTATTATTCAAATTATATAGGTAAACAATTTAGATTTTAAACATATTGTATAGTATTATTATTCGTATCATATTATTGTTATTATCATGATATTTTAATTATTTTATGTATACTCATACGTTATACGTTTTCACGTTAATGATATGAAGTAAAATATAATATAGTCGCTTATATCAAATATAACTATAAACTTGTTTTGGAATAGTTTTTGAATCCTTCTTTTTAAGCTTTAAATTTAAATGTCTAGTTGAAATATCTGATTTTGACATCGGACTTCAAAAAGAAAGTCAATTTTATTACGTTATTTAAAGTAAAATAAGCATAACATATAATGGAAGTGAAATTAAATTGAAATAAAGTATCCTGATAAGTTTTTCGATAGTGCAAATGTATGATGTGTAATAATATCACGGAAAGTGGATAAGGATAACAATAATATTATTATTTTCTATTATTTTTATATACATATATCATATCAAGTTTATTTTTTCTTGAAGTAAGTAACACAAATTAAACAGTTAAAACTTATAACGTATGTAGTACAGTAACCTATTTTTGAATAATTTGTTCGTTGATGTTATCTAATAATAATTATCTTGTGTCTTGTAGGTATACGTACAATTCAAACCAATAATCTTTTATTTTTTTTGAAATATGTACTAAAATGAATTTCATTTATTTATTTGCAAACGATTTTAAATTCAATTCACTAATATTATTTTAATATCAAATACATAGTTAATTTTGTAAAATCTATAATGTTACAAAAAAATTTTAATCCTTACGGGATTTAAGCCTTCAAAATTTAATTGCACCTGTAAACTAAAAACAACTTTATGAATAAATGTAATATAATATTCTCCCAGGACTTGTAAAAGACAAAATAATGGAATTTCACAAAATACTTGATCAACCTATATGGCTATATGTGACAGGATTAAAGTCATACCAAAATTGAGGATATAATGCACATGATTTTGTATATACATAAAAGTAAAGAAAATGACCGAATATAAGTGGAAATGGATCCGTTAACATTCATAACGTTTAGCCAGATTACTATAGTCTGCGGTTTTAGATTTTCTTATTCGTATTGTCGAATTATGTGAAGTGTTTCATTATCCATTTCTCCACCCTCCCAATCGCTTACTCAGCCTTTAAAGTTTAAAATGTATTTTCAAATGGTGTAGAATTTTAAATGACTTTATTTATAAACCCTGGTGCGATTACAATAAACCTATAGAAATCACGTAATATTTTTCATTTCTTTCCATTTATTTTATTGTTGCTAAGATTCATTATTCTAAATAACATTTTGATATTCAGCGGCTAAGAAATAGATTAATTTTTCTCGATTTTTCTTGTTTATTGATTTAATAAATTACTATTAATATTATATTATAATCTCGATGTAAACATGTCACTTTTAAAACGCTAAAACAAATTAAAATCGATTATTTAAAATAACAATATGAAATACATAAAATTATAAATATAATAACATGTATTATACAAGTGTTTTATATTTTAATCTTTTATGCAAATTTACATTTTAAGTTTAAAACAGTGGAGTTTTTGACACAAATACCTCTAATATCGCAATAACTGTTATACACGTTGGTAAGTATTAAAATAAATAACATGCTCTCAATCTATACCATACCTACCAGAGTATAAATGTATATATAATATAATAAAATCTGTTTTCATATTTGCAATTAATTGCGTACATATACAAAAGTATATACTTTATGTTAATAAAATGAATACATTCATAAACTGTAAATACAATTGCATATTGTATCTATTGTCAATTCAGAAAATATGTATATCAACGAAGTATATTTTATATAATCCTCTCGTAATAAATTATATAGGTATTATATTATGTAGAATAAAACACTAAGGTCATAAGCACCTTAAAAATTGATGGACGTTGGTCAAGTTATAACCCGTCTTATAATGACTGGATTCGTAAAATATATTATTGTATTTATAAATTATATCACTATCTTAAACTGTTATTGATTTATTAAATCCCTGAGTTTTAGAGACAACAAAAAATATTAAATTATATTTGCATTTGTATATCAACAAATATACCTATTATTAATCATGCATTATGAAAGCTATAAATCGCAATTTTGTATTAGTTTGAATATTGAAGTATTGCACAGAAAATATTGCGACAGCAAAAAAAATTATTTTATCACTCTTTTATCAAACAAAAATTATTTGTATCATACTTACGCACTACCAATGGATCTCACTCGTTATTGGACGTTTTCTGGTAATGTAAAAGGTAAGCATACCTGCAATAAATCTTCCTTAGTGACATTACATAACAGTTCAATTCCTAGAGAAATTGACGGTCGTTGTGAAACCAACACAATGAAAGTTGTACGAAAAAATACTTCTGTTTATATTTAACTATGCAAAGTACCAAAGAATCAATATGTCCGTTTTCTCAATGACGAATCTAAATAAAAACCGCCTACGAGTCTTCGTAACGATCACCAAATCACGGGGTTTCGTTTAAGAAAACTTGAACGCCTTTTTAATTGCTCCAGGTGTATGTTTTAAAATGCTCGAGTTTAGTGAAATATATTTGATTCCGTAAAATCAACTGTAAACGAAGGTTAGCACCTCATTTTCCGTCTTCGAAACGCTAAGAGTTGGCAACAAAATGTGTTATTCACGACAAATCTATAAAAGTGCAGTCATGTTAAAATATATAATATATGCCAATATATTTAAATCGAAGGATGTATTCCACATGACATTTCGAGGAATTCAATAATACACGACAAACCACTCATGCGGAAATTTTAGAGTAACTGACTAAACTTTGCAGGCTTAAATAAATAAAGATTCACAATGCTTTTTTTTCTAATGGTTATGCCGTTGAATGAAAATTGTTTTGGCAGTATTTCCAAAATATTTAGTTACATCAACGCATACTTTGTTTACATTATTGCACAGCACACATGTATTATATATTTTATCATGGCGATCTACAGTGAATTTTTCAGTAATTTTATCCCTTAGTTTTCTTCAATAATGATGTTTTTTTGTTTTGTAAATCGTGTCTTATTTTTTTATTAAATGCATCGTCATCATCGTATTTCTTTATTGCTTGATTTATGAATAGATTATAAAATTTAAAAAAACAACCATAAATTCTTCATATCCATTACCAAAACAATTCGTATGGTTTAAACAGGTTTTATTTTTACTTGTAAAATCATAGCTTAGTGTGTAAAAAAATGCTATTTCACATTTTCAATTTTATATGATAATGTACCTTATAGGTAAAAAAAAATAAAAGTCTGTACTTGACATTTCAGTATTTCACATGTCTCTTTATATGAATAGAAAACTAATTATATTATTGTGATTTAATTTTTAATACTAAATTATTTTAGTGTCCTATCTTTTTCAGCACCGTATTTTTTTCATACCTTTTGTATTGTAAGGAGGAAAGAGGAGGTTCAGATCCGTTGAAAAAAAACATAACTTATCACTTATATGTACGCTTTTTTAGTTATTTTTAATGTACAGAAAAAAGTTAATGGATGTATTATACCATAAAATCCCCTTTGAATCGCCCTTGATCTATTTATAAACTAAACTCAATAATGCAATAATATATATATATAAAACCTTCTTTATTTAGATTTTCAAACAACACCATCTATTAGAATTTTATCTAAATAACTCAAAGAAATTATTATAAATACAAATATAATATATTATATTAGAGCATTTTTGACAAAAGTATATATTATAAAATAATGTCTTTTTAGTGTTATTTTTTTTCTAGTGGCTTTTAATAATTAATTTACAGCAGTTACAGAATTCTAAAAACTTTCTATGACGCATTTGTACGTTATAGCTTATAATAAAATCAATCAAAGCACTTAAATTAAATTGTATGGTTACTCTCAATATTTCACTAAAATTTTCTTAAAATGTGTTAAGTGAAAAAATAATAATATGTTTATTATTCTCCGACATCACATATTATAAAACTGTATTTCAGGCTTATATTAAAAACTTAAATTTAAAAATACTTCAAAATATGTCAAATAATTAAAATGCATAAAAAATTCGATTAGTGAAACAATATGTTTCAACATAGTATATAAGCATAGCAAGTATCGCTTACGACAACAGATTAGACTGGATTGAAATTTCGTGATCCCTGTTTTATTAAAAATATGAACAGTTACATATGTGTAAAATAATAAAAAATTATTACATCACATCGAATAAAAAGTAATTTGTGAGTTATTTTATTTGGAGTATTTTTATCCGATCTGTGTACTAAATGAGATTATTCGAAATATAACCATATAGGTATGCGAATATACGGATTTCTGCAACAGACTATATTATATATATTAATTTTATGTTTAATTTAGTTTTGCAATCCTGTGGATGGCTCTTAGGTACAACAAATAATTTATATTTAATATTTTTTGTTTTTTTGGTACTAAAGACTCTTCATGTAAAAGTAACTGAACTCATAATATAAACAACTGTTAGACTTAGGTAATTTTATAAACATAATATAAGTTTTTATATCGTATTTTCACAGCTATAATGGTTATTAATTTATTATAATATATAGTATATTATAGTAATGATAATATTAATTTTAAAAACTTTATTTCAACAAATAAGTAATTTACGAACCCCATGTTATTTCTAATAGAAAACGAATAATGACATATGAGGCAATATCATTTTTAAAACATTATTTATTCAAATATTTTATAGTTGTTTTAATGAAAAAAAAAATGGACATTCTATCGTTTTATTAACCAACAAAGTTTTAATTGGATCATTTTTATTTTTATTAAATTGCGAACTTAAATTAATATACTCAAATAAGTATTAAAAAGGTTAATGATATACTTAAAAGCATTATCGCATGTTTCTCGAATAAATTAAAAATACATACAAATTTTACACACCAAAATGTCTAGATTAATTAAATCACTATATTATATTAATAATAAGCTTAATCGATTAATTCTCCAAAAAAATTAACTATATTTTACTACATCACAATTGTGTGCTGTGTACACCCTTTTACAATCATAAAATAATTGTTCAATTAACAAAATTTACTAGATCCAGCTACTACAACACTTTTGAATATTAAAAATGTAAAACATAAATATATAAGTTTTATTTTAATGAATATTTTAGTTAATTATAATATGTGTACTATAATTATTATTCCACATGTATCTGACAACATTTTTAATATTTCAATTACATGATTAATATACACGTGCATGAACCTACATATTATATACAATCATGATCATTTCAACTGTTATTTCTCATAATTTAAACATACAAATTAATTTTATAAAAGCCATGTGGGTTGGTGGTTTTTATGATTTTATTTATTGTATTTATCATTCTTCGTGGATTTATTATGTATGTGTATATCTTTTTGATTTTTTAAATAAAGTTTTAATTGCTTAATCTATAAAGCAGAATATATTACTAAAAATTTTTATGTATAAAATATCGATTTTAAGACGGATAGTTGTTTCATATAATAAAATGTTTTAAACTATTATCAATAAATCAATAATTAAATGTTCAAATGTGCAGCGAAGTGAACGAATATTTTCGTTTGACACTTTAATGTTTTAAATTATATAAATTCTTATTGATAATAGTAAAAATGAAAAATAAAACACTACAAGTCCAATTGAGTTACTTTGACATTATATAGGTACAAGATAATAAATGACAGTTAAATATTCAAACAAATTTATTACATAATAATAAGTATTAGACTTGCTAGTATTAATACGAATGCTACGATCAATCTATAATAAAAACATTTGTAATATAAAATTTAAAAAAAAACTGAGAACTATTTCGTGACACCATAGTTTATTGCGACACGATTATAAGAATTAAGTGCAAATTGTTAAATTTATATAATTTAAGTTTATACAAATAGTCGTTAATATTATGTAATAAGTGTGTGCAGTGTACTGTATTTTAAGAGTCTCTCGTAATTGTTACCAAACAGATAGACCTCACGTCTTCCTTCCTCGCTACAATGCAATAGGTTTAAAGACGTTCTGAACGAACAGTGATGTAGTACATCTGGTTCCGAGCCATCAACTATATTGTGTACTTCCCATTAGCTGGCTGTTCTGTGTCCCCGTTGAAGATACGGGATTACTGACAAATAAATTATTCGCTTCTCTTCATTCACGACGACAACTCGGTTATTTGTTTCCTGGCGAATGTCGGGATCAAGTACGACGAGTCTCCTACCATAACGACAATCCGGAACTCAGATATCAACTCACCTATTAAGTTATTTCATGTAATTTGTGTTGTATTTTATTCTATGACGAATGAACGGTAGAAAATAAATGCGCGTGCACCCAAACCACGCGCCCGGAGAACGAGCCCCGACACTGTCTGTCATGGTATATATTATGATATAGTACTATAGATCACTGCAGAGAACGCAAAATAATGTTGGTTTTATCGTTTGTAGAGGTTTAAATAAAATGTAATGTACATTTTAATATTATATCATTCAATTATTTATAAACCTTTACTTTGAAAAACACAGTAGTTTTAAACGACATTTTCTTCAAATCGTTTTTCATTCCATTCATCTATTGTGAGGTTAGTTCATCTGCAATGAAGTAATTCTTAAAAACAAAAATAGAACTTCGCCGTGGCCCAAATGAAATCAAACAAACAAAATATACCGACGTCATTAGCATGCGCAACAACCGTATACATATGGTAGGTATACGCTGCATTAACAGTAAAAAAACCCTAGGTTAATGTATACACTTCCGTTTGAATAATTTTTTACTTGACACAATATGCTGCTGTTATTTATGCTAATAAATTATCAAATTATTTGTGATAATATTCTGTAGTACGATTATAATAACATATCGACATAACTACATTAATGCATCGTTTTTTTTTTTTATATATATTATATCTGTTATAGTTATAAGACATTTTTAAACCACTTTAAACCATCCTGAATATTTAAATTTCAAAAGTTCAAACATTAAGTATACAATTTAAATCACAATCACAATTAAAACTTTTTAAATCGATATTCTAAAATGTGATGTTTTTTTCACTACCTAATCGATTCATATACACAGAATCCGTGATAAGGTTGTATTGTAGCAAAATCATTTTATAATTTATAATATGATTGCATGAAAGATAATTTAGAAATTTAACATTATAATTTTGTTTGTTTTATCATTAATTGAAAAAAAAAAATTACAAGTATATTTATTTACAAACAATAAACATAGACATAAAAACTAGCATAGATTTAAAATGTATCATCGAATTATAATAATAATGTCATGCACAATAAATAACATATTCTCAAAATAATATATATAAATTATGATAAATAGCAAATGCCTCGAGGATAGAAGTAGCAGGTTTCGATTATATTATCGTTTTAAACATTATTCAACAAGTGACACATTATATTACCGTAGTACAATGTAAGTGAAAACCACTTAGATGCCCATTTTTTTCAAATTATATTAGGTATCTCCCCGATTTCACTGGTAAATATTTAAAGAGACGGTGAGGTATATAGATTATTTTTGTTTTCCAAATCACAAATCATTATACATGTAGTTTCTTAACATATATTAAATAAATGGAAAATGTGTGTGAGTTTATTTTTTTTTTACATAGGTTTTCCAAATATTTTTTTTGTTTTAAATAAACAATAAACAATTTCATCAATATCCACGAATAATAATTTTATATTAAAACTTGCTAATTTAATTTGGGGTTATTTAAAACGCTTATAATTAATTTTTAAAAGGTTCACAAAAGGTTCTTTGATCATGATCCATATATTATCCGGAAACTCGTTCAGATTTCTTTAATTCTGAGCTGGAAAAAAATATGGTCTGTTGTTCGAAAGTCAGTTGCAGAAAATATCGATAATGCGTGGTTATAATTATTGCCAGAAAAATATTTTATTGAATAAGTATTTTATTCAGACACTTTTGGTTGGATAATATATAAAACCGAATACCTACAGTTATAGTACGTCGAGTGAATTTTGTTTTAAATCTTTTAATTAGCATTCATTTTTTTTTTTATATTAAATTTATTAATGAATAACGCGCATTTGATAAGATTTTACAACAGTCATTGATGCCCCGGGTTATTGGGCACAACTGCTCAATGTAAACGTGTAACAAATTTTTGAATTATATCATATACCAAAAAACGTATAACTATGCAAATTATTAGCAAATTACGATTGCTTACCATTATTATTGTAATTATGTGTATAATTACATAATCTAGCAATCAGTATTTTAGATTGTGATAGAGGAATAAATTATTCGTTTACCGTGTGATAAAAATGTATTAATATTTATATTATTGTTTAATTAATTATACTATTACTACTTTTTAAATAGAACAATTATTTTTAAATATTTAATTTTTGAGAACAATCTATATAGTCGACTATATAACTGTAAAAAAATTATTGTATGCATCATTGATATTTTACGATATTTAATTTTGCTTTTACCGCTTAATCTCTCACAGCCCAACCCCACAAAAAAAAAAAAATAGTAATAAATAAGCATAAAAATAATGTATCCTGCAGTCGGCTATCTTTTTATAGTATAAAATATTTATTTTCGCAGTCAAATAAATGGGGCAGCTCAAGAAAGGTGCACGAAAGATCCACAGGACCGGACTGGTTCGAAACAAAAATGGCGAACGCAAAGATGGAGAAAAAAAGATCATCAAAGTGTTTTTGGAGCTCATCATTCGTAGTGGACCCAACCACACATTTTCATTATAAGGTCAGTGATGTTATTAAACTTATTTAAACCAAATCCATGTCTTCTATATTTACGACGGTCTACGATAATTAGAGTACCGATCTGGTGGTTATGAACACTCTCTGCGTTAAATCTATTCGTTTGAATTAATTCGTATCTTCTATAATAACTATTTTCGAATATTTTATACTAGTTATATCCTGCATAATAAAAAAATAAAAAATTGGCATTACTAAATATATGTTTAAATTATTAATATTATCATTTGATATTTTAATACAAAAATTATTATTATGATAAAATATGTAAAGATTTGTGTGTACTCAATTTATAATAAAACGATAATAATATAATAAAATATTGAAAGGAAAAATGAAATTTTACATACAAAATTCTATACAGATCTAGCAAAAATCAAATCTTGCATAATACTGAAAAAGGGGAAGTCATTTTATCATAATATAGTAGGTTCCAATTGCACCTCGTTAGGTACTGAGAAGTTCCACTGTAATGGGTTTGTTAAGTTTTCAATGATAAATCGATGTATATAAAAAAAAGGTTCTGTGCGGAAACCACCGTATGATATTTTACTATAATATATTATATTTTTTATCGTTATTAAAATTATTTTTAGTATAGCGCAATAAGCTGAACTAATTACTTTCAAATACAAATCACATATTATATTAAACAATATAATAATTATAATATTTCATAAAATATTGATAATTAATTTTTCATTTTAATAAGTATACAATTTCGTAAACATTTAAACTTAAAAATGTGGACATGTATTTTAAATATTTTTAAAATTATATAAGAATAACTTATGAGGAACTTTTTATTCAATCTTAAATCGTTAGATTTTAAAACTAAATTGAATTTGTTGGATGGCATTACCTACTACAAAATGCTTTCACAATTATTTTGTTCCCGTTACTCATTTATATGGAAACGAAATTGCTTACTGTACTTTTTCTTATAATTTAGTTGTAATTATTCGTCTTTTTAATAAACATAAACTTTTATGAATTCTCAATTATAAAATAATTTGCATATTTTTCTAATTTTCCTGACTTTGACAAATTTTTAACTTTGAACAGTTATAAAAAACTAAAAAAACAATTATGTTGAAGTAACAATTTTTGATATTTTTAAATCACTACAAGCCTAAAATAAGTAAAATGTATAGAGAATCTCGTCGGTTCAATTAATTTAATTTGTTATCAATATTATCATATAAGTTTAGGCTAAAATTACAAAGACCACGGTCTGTCTAAAATATATATTATATATAGGTATGGTACGACCGCAGTACGTATGTGATCGCAGTATATGGGATGGCTGCTGTTAAGTTGAATAAACATCGGATACAAATTATAAATGGTTAATCTGGTTTTGAGAGAATGCCTTAAATAATAGAAATATTTAGGTATGTAGTAAAAGTCACCAATAATAAAAATCGAAGAAAGATAAAAACATATAAGAGATGGAGGGTTTTAACTATAATAGTAAGGTGCGAGCTTATATATTCTTTGATAATGTATAATTTATACACAAAGTAAAAATATTTCCACTCATTAAAATGTATTGTTATTATTATTAAGCTTTCTAAACTAGTTATTATAACTCAAACATTACAAAGTATTATAATATAAATTATAATATAATTTACAGTACTTGTTAAAGACAAAACAACACACCAACACACAACATAAATTAAAAACTGGAGTAACTCGCTCTGCTATATAGAAGACTATTAGACCACTATAAATATGTATGTTAAATTTAAATTAGGTATATAAGAAAAATAGATGATGTCATTCTCTATTTTTAAAGACATTTCATAGTATATTTTACAATTAAATCAGATAAGTTATATTATTATTATATAACAAGTCAATAACCGACGCACCATGATATAATTTTGTGAATAGTTTTATAATATAAATTAATCTAAAAATGTTAAAAATTTCATAGGTTAGAAAAAAATATACGTACGTATAGTTAATAGTCAATAATTTCAGATTTTTGCGATTAATATTTTGAAATTTCAACCAAGTACAAAAATAGTTGGAAAAAATTGTCATTTAATTTTAATATATATTTATACATGAAAAATTAAGACGAATGCTCATACATTTATTTTTACTTTTTTAATAATTTACATCAACAATATAAATTATGTCCCTCAGTTTGTTCATTTTTGAATTACAATAGCAACAATAAAACGAACAAATCTTGTGAAAAGCTGTTCATACGTTAATTTTTCCGTTATCTACTGTTTTTATTTGTTTTTAAAGTTATTAGAAAAATTATATTATAATAATATGAAATACTATGTATTTTCTGTATTTCAACCCAGTACCAATTAAATAAAATCGTCTACCTACCAGAAATTACTTTCAAAGTTAAAGATTGAATTAAATTTTTTTACTCCGAAAAGTGTTGGCAGCATAAAAAACACATAATCCTAAAACATTAAAACAAATAAATTCGACTAGTTTATAATAATAATTTAAAGAATAAAAGTATAACATAAAATTATATATTTTTTTTAAATATAAAATATATGCAATCAATTGTTTTTGTTTAACACACTGATATTCGTAAATTGTATACCTACTTATTTGCATAATATAATTCATTTTTCATTGTAATTTTTTGTACTTATCTCAAACCATCTTATTTATTTTGTGAAATGAAAGTACCATAATAAAATAACTAAAATGACTTTTATATATATATATATAAAAAAGTATTTAATAATGAAGTTTTTCAAGTATTAGGAATTCTATGTATTTTCAAAAGTAATTTAAATAGCCGAAAATGTGTTTGTTTTTTTTTTTAATATGTAAACAATATCGTTTCGATATAGTTATACATTTTTAGACCAAATAGTTTTTTAAAAAACTATCATGATATTAATACACTAAGATATATATAAAGTCTTAGTACCTATTTTTATTTTTTATTTTTTTCAGCGATAGTTTTTAAAATTTTAACAGTATAGTATTGTGTATCATACACAATAATTAATTAATTTTATTTGTAAATATATATTAAAAAAAAAAATTATATTCTAATATTTTTATTCTCATTAATTATCATATATTATTATTATTATCATATTTAAATAAAAAAGTTTAAATTTGTTTTATTGAATATCTACTTTTATAATTTTAAAGAATTGTTGTTATTGATGGGGGCCCACAACCGTGTATTGGCCCCTGGGCCCTTAAAGGTCTTAATCCGGGCTTGTGTGTATGAACACAACTGGCATTTGGGTCTTATAGAAGTTCATGCATTACGTAATTATGATTTATTTACTTTAAACTCAGTAATTAGTGTATAACAAATGTTTTGTGTCATGATTAATATATAATAACAGCATATGCTGCTATTATAACATATTATTACCTATATGCAGTGTACGCGTGTAATAAACATCATATGAAATATTAAAAAAAAAAAATACTAATTTCTGATAGGTTGTTATGTGATATGTTATGTGTCGTATAAACAACATTCAATTAATTAATGATATTTTTCGAGTCATCCGTAACCTGATACTGTCGTAAAAATAATAACTAAAAGTGGTAAGTATCGACTTGAACAAGAAACACTTCAAATTAAAGTCGACTTTATCATTGCACCCAACATAAACTAACAAGAAAAAAATTATGAAACAAATGCTTTGAAACTTTGAAAGTATCATCTGTATGACATTACTTATCACACCGTTTTTCTCACTCAACAAAATATTATCTGTTAAACACACATGCCTAATATTATTAACTATGCCATACAGTATAATATATACACGAATGCGTCATGGCGTTTGATGTAATATTATAAATTATATCACACATTTATCTACAGTAGCCAATGATATATCGTATAAATCATGACACAGCATATTGCATAAAATATACGCTATAAACTAAAATAATATTATGTATTATATTAGACAATACTGGGCAATAAACAATGGTAGACGGGAAGGAAGAAAAATAGTGGAAACTGTATCATGTTATATTATTATTATTATATTAAAAAGTTTATCGTATTATGAATTAATATCCTAAAACCAACTCATTACTAGCGGAAATGCAAAGAAATATAAAATTAATGACTATTAAAATATTCTTCTGAAAAGCAAGTAAATATATAAACAAATGCATTTATATATCAATACAAATTAATATGTCAAAATAGTATAGGTAAACGAATCGCAAACGTATTTCATAGATATCAAAAACGGCAAGACAGGGTAAATATGAAATTTAAATAATTTCTGGAGATTTTTTTCAAATTTTAATACCGCGAGTTTAAGCCAAGTATGATGATGATGAATGTAAAAAATCTTTCATGTTTTCATTGTCCTTGTAGTGGATACAAATATTTTGTTGCCAAAAACATGTTATTGATCACAAATGGGTATACAGTAGGATATGTGAATGACCTTTTTCATCTGCAAAAATAAATAACGTCGCCCACCAATCAAACATACATTTGTGCCTCATCAACAAAAGCAATAAAACATTATATTATACCGCAGTACCGCACTAAGTGAAAATTTCCTCGTACATAAAGTATTCAAAATGAACCTATTAATATTCATTTGACATTTTAATAAATAATTATTTGTTATTTCAACTACTGAAATATAATTAATAAACATTTAATGTTATTCAATTTATGTTTATGGTTATTTATGTTACATAATATTATGGTATAGTTAGTTAGTTAGTAAACATCATGCATTTTAATTAATTCCTGTAAAGATGGATAGGTGCCTATATTAATTAAACAGACCAATACCAAGTGTCTAGACATTTACTTATTTAAAAACTTCTATACTTCTATTTTTACGAAAATATTTAATGTGATCAACGATAAGAATGTGATATGGCCTTCTTGCAAATATTTTATTTTTATTTAAATAAAAATAGGTCAAGTTAACCTCTAACAGTAATGCTGATATTAAACAACTAAAACAAAATAATAATCGAGGTATAATAAAATGCGTGATAACATTTTAATTTGATTTCTACAAAAACGAATATAATTTACGAATACGAAGAAAGCTTTAAGTCATACAACACCGAGTCTATTATGTTGAATTTTTTATTTTTTTCATTTTTTACGATTTTACTATACCTATCTCGAATACCTCAATTTAGTATTATATTTGCATAAACATAAAAATGCATGTAAAATTAATTGATTTTTAATCGACCCCCGTACAATATCGTATGGATAATTAATTATGTACCACGCGCGCCACCAATATTTATATTTCAACCACGTACTTAAAACGAACATATGTCATATTCTACTAAAAATATTTTTTTGAAAAAAACTGTTTTTGAATAGTCAAATCAAAAGTAATAATTTCGTTAGACATTATATCACACAATATTGCTGAAGTAATAACATTAGATTTTTGCTCAAATGCCAAGAAAAATTATGAAATTTATTTTAAACAATCATAACATTATATTTTTATTATAACCTGCTAATATATATTTTATTAAGTGACTGTGACATAGTAATCAAAGAAACATCATTTTTCTTTAATTTCCAAAACCATTTAATTTCATTATTGAATACTATTAATTCTAGCACGACGTTATAAATTACTATTTTAACTATTATAGTACTTACTTTTCTAAATATGTCTATTAATATTATTTTATCTAATAAAATATTTGATTTTCATTAATTAAACTAAATTATAATAAAATGATGTAAATGTTAAATAAAAATATACAATTTGTGTAAAAAGTAAACACTATATTTTCATAATTTTTATTTATTTAAAATATTTTAATCCAATATTAAACGTAATAAAAGCTACCCAATAACCTTGTAATTTATGTTCAACCCAAGTATTATTAAATAATATATAATGTATAGTAAAAATTAATTTTATTACAAACTTTTAATAAAAATAAAGTAAAATACTTAAATGATAATTAAAATAAGTTTATTAAGCCATTTTTAAATTCTGAATCAAAAAAATAAAAATAATGAATAAAAAAATAGTAATATCTATCTTTATTATTAAATAAATAAACTGTTTGTGTACAAATAATATAAAGTATTCAATTTTGAAGGGCTTGTTAATAAGTTTTATATCACCCAACAGTGTAATATTATGTAGGATTGCATATTATACTTTTATAAATTAACTATGAAATTGAATATTAAGTTGCAAAAAAAATATTTTATACAATTTAGAAGTGTCCAAAGAAATAGTTTAAAGTTTTTTTAAGCTTATATACATACATTCATTAATAATTTACATAACACACAATTTATCAAAAAAAAAATGATTTATATTTGTTTTTTATTCATAGTAATTTACATACTATTATAATATGGTGTATTTGCATTGTATTCATAAAATATATTATTTTTAACTGAAGTCAATGTTTTAAGGTATTTTCATTGTTGTCCGTTTAATGTTTATACAATATAATATTATGATATTATGCACACTAACCTACACAATAGATGAAAATTACTTCTAAAATTTAAAATATTGATACAATTTTTATTGAGATATTACTTGAGTTGAATTGTGTTCAACAGTTTGATATCAATAAGAGTTATACATATAAAGTATAATAAAAGATAATACTATACCGAAAAATCGTTAAAACTATAATGTTATTAAACACTGCAATTGATAAATTGCTTATAAAATTATAATGTTTAGTACTTTAGTTGCCTTATACGTACTCGTTTAACATTCACCACATATACTCATCAATAATATTTTCAGTCAATACCTACTTAATACTATTTCTGTTACTTTTTTTTTTTTAATCTGAAAATGTAATCACAAAAAAGCTTCAACAGTATTATACAGGTTCGCGCGTTAAACGCCTAAACGATTTGAGTAAATTAAAACTGTAACCTACTTTGGCAATGGCGTATGTTGCAGGGTCATTAAAATACATTGGCATGTGCGAAGCGGGTAATAGTTTCATAAAATGCGTGCGGGGGCCACAATTTTACAATCGACAGCCGATGCATGTTAAAAACGGCAATGAAAATATACGATGGTAAATTTAAGATGAATAACGGCACGAGTACGTTAAACACATTTAATTCGCACATATATGTACCTAAACGGTACACCGTGAAAACGATCAGTTACAATAATAACTCTGAAAATGTTCGCTGGCATATTTTCCTACATTCGTGTTACATTAAATTACCTTCATAGAAACGTTTGTGGGGTTTATGAATGCATTCATTCGATAATTCGTGGAATATTTATTTAAACCGTTTTTAACATTTGTGCAGGACAGCGGGATATCCAATTTAATCCGTACAAAATAATACTAAAAACAAAAACGTTATAAATGTGTTTTTAAAAACAAAAACAGTTAGGTACTTGGAAATCTATTATATCTTTTCAAAAAGTTATCGGGAATTGAAAAAAAAAGTTACTTTAAGCTCAGTTTTGGATTAGAAAAAAAAAATTTATTTGACTTAGTATTTAAATTATTTTCATCATCGGTGAACTGTTATTTTCTAAAAATATAAGAATTTTTTTGATGAGCAAATATATAGATACCTATTTTGTTGAATAAACTTTTGTCGTTTTCATAGAAGTACGTGTGAGCAATTGAATAGTTAATAATTATTACAATAACTAATTAAGTCTGTTATAGTGACTTAACCTATTAGACGATTCTGAATATGACAATAACCATTATATTCATTGTAGTAATTTCCTGAATAGCGCAATCTTTATATCGAAACTTCATCGAGTTGTTATGTTAGGTTAAATTAAGTTTCAGTTTAATTACTTTTTCTTAGCATTGTTTTCGGTCAACAATAACATAATTAAGTTAGCTAAAAGTGTTTAGTGGGTGTTTTAGAATCGTCACTTCACATTTGAAGTATGATTTAATAGATAGTTGCTTTTATTTTTCATTTATGAACTTTAAAATGTGTCACTTCAAAAGTTTTTTTTTGCAATTTTGACTATAATGTACTGTAGGTCTTCAAAGCTCGTGACCATTTAAATCGTTCACCCCAAATTATAAAAATTATAACGATTGTGGTCATACAAGAAGTTCTTAAATGTTATATTTTTTTAGATATTTACATATTTTAAAATCAACCTATAATAAAATTAATGCCGGATTTAAATTATGAAGAAAAATAGAAGTGAAACGTATTAATAATAATATAAAATATACATAATATAAAATGCACTTGCTAAAATAGTAAAATTATTATTATATCACAAGAATAATCAATGATAATTATTAAATTAACTGACAGGTACAAAGTTAATCGGAAGAAATAGTAGTGGTTAGTTTAACTATCGGTTAAACCTGATGGTTAGCTTAACTGGAGTTCCAAAAACAGTTTAACTGGGACAAAGTATTAACCGGCAGTTAAATTCTACTAACTGCCAGTTAAAGTCAATTGAAAAACCAGCCCTTAGACGTTTAGCGTCTCAGTGCCAATATTTTTTTCACCTTTAATAATATTTCAAAGTGCATTATATAAATAGTTATTGACTACCAAGCCAGATAACTAATAAAATACATTATTCTACAAAACAACAATATTGGTTTATTCCAGTGGTTTATAATAATAAATAAAGATATTATAAACTATTAAAATATTAAAATATATACTTCTATAACCGATAGGTAGTATATTTAATACTGTGACATTTTAAGTACTTTTAAAAAACTTAAACAAGTACCCTTTCTGCCCCATTTAATCCGTCTTTGTCTATCATTATAATAAAAAAATTATAAATTATTTCATCAATAGCTAGTACTATATACTAATGCTTTCACGCAAAAATACCGCGATATATATACTTAGCTGTACATTCTACTAGGGTATGAATTAAATAAACTTGTAATTTGTATGATTGAACGCTAAACGAATTTCTTTATTAAATATAATATATTATTAATAACTTTTTAATTGAATTAACTTGTATCTTTAAGATATTTATCTATGTGTGTTTAATGCATTCAGACAGAAAATTACACAGCAGTATCACTTTAAACTTTAAATTCGATAAAATATTGATGTTAATTAAAGGGTAATAATTATTACGAGTTTCACAGAAAGTTTAGCTTTTAGGCTTCCCTTAAACATTCAAACATGTAATATTATTTTACTTTTTTGTTATCACGGCGCCATGAATATATGATAAATTCTAAATTTATGGATGATTTTATGCTGATATAGTGAAAATGTACGTTGCTAAGCCACAAAAACTTTCGCTCAACTTTCGGGAAAATCACGGAATTAGCCAATTTCCACCTAGATCACTTATAGTTTTTTATTTGAACGCTTTTCAAACGCTCTTTTTAAATATTACATTGAGTTCTACAACATTGCATTATTATTTATTAATAATGCTGTGTATAATATTTTGCTCTTTCGATGGAAAACTATATAAATATTTAATATAATAATATAATAAAAATACAGCTTGATTCACCAGGTATTTTTTCTCTTTCTAATAGTACATTTATTTAAAGTCCTAATTTCAGAATTTTCAATTTTACTTTAAGACCAAACTTTTATAATTCTTGATATTATGAGTAGTACTTAAAAAATGTTTTGTGTAGATACAAACTAAAATGTTGAAACTGCTTTTTTACTCTAAATTACTAAACAGATAATTGTTCTATAAATACTGATAAAATACTATTCTTAATTAGTTCAACAATTCAAGACGTTAAAATATGGATATTTACTAGGTATATATAACAATTATGAAAATTTAAATTTGAGTAAATTCATTAGTAAAGGAAAAATAGGATAATGTTATGCTTGATGAATCACTCTGAATACAAAATACAATACAAAATTATATAGGTGTATTGCCAATTAAAATAACAAAAAATAAAAATATTGAAACATTCAGAATAATATTTAAAGCGTGAAACCTTTTAATATATCTGAAAATTATTTTTTTTTTTTTTTTTTTAAATAAAAATAATAATTTAAATTATTTCTAGTTGTAATAAATGCATTTAAATCACTTATGAAATTATGCATGTTATGACTTATTTGATTATTAATTACAATTTAAAACTGTGAACAAATTTAAATAATATAAATAGATAAAGGGACGGAAAAGGTTTATTGTTTGCATGTTTTATTATTCAACGAATGTAAAAATATGTATTACCTTCAAACTTATATACTTGTTTATAAACTAATATTTTTATGATGGCGTACTTTTTGTTACAGAATATATAAATTATATCTATACATTTCTTGAGGCTTAAGTTTATATTTATTTATAAGTAATATGTATGCACGTATAATATTATTAATTTATTTTAACCATGATTCTAGTTGTAAAATAGATTACATTTATGAACGAGATTTAAAATCCTTTTTAAAGCTGATTTATAAAATTTACATCCTAATTTCTAACTGCAACTAGAAATTTTTTATAATACTATTTTTTTTTTATTTCTTAAGTTTGATGTTATATAATATTTAGTTGTAGATGAGTTTCCCTAGGAATTTTTAAAAAAAAAATGTGTTTAACAGCTTTCAGTTTTAAAATATAATACATGTTTAGAATTGATTAATGATCTGTATGTAAAAATATGTCAAGTTTTTTTTTAAAATTAGTTCGACTTTAATTGATTACCAATATTAATTGTCCATTGTAGACAGCTAAAATTATTTATAAAATTAAATTTACAGTAAACTTATTAAGTTTTGTAGAAACACAGATGATACATCTGTTCAAAATAATAAATTTTAACAATAATTCATATAGTTTTGGTGAGCCAAATACCCACTGTTATTTTTTATTAATTCGTCAAATGTTTGTTAAAACAATATTCACTAAAAACTTTCAACCACGAATATTAAATTAATAAGAGAGATGTTATTTTAGTTTATAAGTTTAATTTCTAACTAACAACACTGATTTCAAACTTAATTAATGTTTTTATAGTTTATGTCTGTCAATTTATCTTACTGTTTACAAATTCATACAAAGTAAATTTAAATGTTTAAATACAATTTAATGCACCTATTTCATGGTAAAACGAAATAACAATATAAATAAGTATCATTATTTGAAATTAATTCTTGATTGTGTTATACACTTATACTAATTATAATTTCAATTTGTTCAAAATGTAAGTTATTTCATAGTATATCTAAGTAATTATAAGTCTTAGTAAACTTTTGTAAAATATAAATTAATTAAAAATAACATCACTACGTGTATACAGATAATTTATATAATTTAAAAAAAAAATGTAAGTTTTAATACTAGAAATGTAACTACCCGCGTAAAATAATAGTACGTGCTTTTCATACATGGTTTTAAAAACTAGATGATTTTTGAGACCATATGAAAAGAACTCGCCATGGACGTTGTGTCGACGTTCAACATATTAAATTGAATTCTTCGTTTTGGGCTATTTATTAATTAGAAATATTTTAGTGTTCGTTACATAATAGAATTATAATAATCCACTGTCCCACCACTCGCCGGTTGCAATATCGACGACCAATATCTCTATTCGTTATCGCACAACCGGACAAAATTGCACTAGATCAATTCACTAATGAATCATGATAATTTATTATTATCAACAATAATTATACGACTCATAGCCCGTGCTGCATTTTTCATTGGACAATGATATTAACTTACACGGATACACGCTTAGATACTATCGACGACCCACACATGACTCGTCCCTTGATCGATAAATAATAATACATTACGTAGTGCTTATTATTATTATGATTATTATTTCGCGTAGACATCTGTCCGGTATGACATATTATTAGGTGTTGCATTTTATTATTTCAAAAAGTATTAATAAAAGTTATACGAGCAAAAAACAGTCACGACCTTCATTTTTGTCCCAACATACGTATTATATTCTACACATATTTTATTCGTATTACCTACTCTATGTTACGTTTTCCATTCTCCGTCCGGAGTTTTACGCCCGTTCGGCTTTTCTGGCGCCAGATTATAATAATCATAATTAGATTTTGTTTTCAATTTTTTCTACTCACTCGTTACTTTACCGTACATTCACTTGTTTTATATTATTACATACTAACATTATTGTTTTCTTTATTATAAAAATTAGTATTTGTTGAAAATCCTGCCCTTGAATTTTGACTCGAGGTCGACGATCTTGCTAAATATCGGTAAACAAGTACACCATTCTCGATCAGAAAGTAATGCCACCTATGACGGATATCGAATAGTTAATCGAATTGGTTAATGCAAGTCATAACACTAAATGGAAAATCATACCACCACTCATTGGCCTAAAATATTACATCCTATCGGAACATGAAGCTATTTGTTAGTAATCTTATGGTGTATTTTCAAGTAATACTTGAAAAATAATATATAAAAGAATATTATAGTACACAGACATACAGTAAAATCTTTTCTAACAGACACCTTCAAATATAGGACGTTATACGAGTCAGTAAATTTCTATTTTATCGGAGGTTTTTTTTTTTTAATTTTAAGTTAAAAAGAATTATAATATTATATGTTTCATCGAATTATGTCGGATCAAGGTTAATCATTCAACGTTTTCTATATAATCGTAATAATAATAACACAACTTAAGATGAACCATTTAGCACGTCACACTATAATTTCCTCAGACTGTTGTTGTATTTGTATACATTCTGAAATATTTATAATTATATGGTCAATCTTTGATATAATTTCCATTACCGTTGCCGTCATAACGCAAGGTTTTTTTTATGTTTAAATAATTTTATTTCTAAACCAGAAGCAGAACACGTTTTCAAAAAAACGTTTCGAAATTAAATGGCGATTGCGTGTGAGTCATGGACCACTGTACGCCTTAGCTTATAAACTTAACATTCAAAAACACAAACCATCTATTCGCGGCATCTCATACCGACAATACATAAAATCTTCTTTAGGAAAGTATAATAATATTGTGCATCGTGAAAATAAAAAAAGTAAAACACAACGAAAACCGTCACGGAAGACGTCACAGCCGTTTAAACCACGTGTACGCGTAAACGTAACGTATTATATTTTATCGATGCCGCGGCAGGTCAGACAATCCGTCGTCAACCGTCTTTTTCTGCTTCTTCGTCGTCCTCGTCCTCGTCCTCACCATCGTCGTCGTCGTCCTCCTCCTCGTCCTCGCCATCGTCGTCGTCGTCGTCGTCTGCCATCGTGACGCTCTCGGAAGACTTCGGCGGCGGCGGTGCAGGCGACGGTCTTTTTAACAAGCCCACGTCAGCGTCGACGCCGTCTATGGCCAACGCCGCTTCCGGAATCGCTTCCGCGAGCTGCTGCAATGTGCAGCGAAACGACATGCCGGCCACCGTGGAGGCGTTCCAGTGTCCGTCCGCGTAGACGTCCGCGCCGCCGCAAGGGGGGATGGCCGCGACTGTTCGCCGAGACGGGTCATTGCGGCAGACGAACGCGATGCCGGCGCCGGTGGACCGGTGGACGACGGCTTTCCACAGCCACGCGGCCACCGGCATCCGACCATCGTCCATCAAGAACAGCGGCTGTCCGCTGTCCGTCAGCGCCTGTCCGTGAGTGCCCGCGTACGCTTCCAGTATCTCGCCGGTCTGAAATGCCCAAACGGTTTCGTACGTTTAATAATGTATTTCGCACTTATCATCACTAACATTATTGCACAATATTAGGTTTTGATAGAGGCCGATTGGAAACGAAACGAACCGCCCGACAGCATATATTTTGGGGACATCGTCGTGTGCGTTTTCCTCAAAAAATGAGATACCATTTTCCTCTGCCGTTCGTGTTCCACGGAAATAAAAGAAAAGTATTTTCCGTTTTCTTCCACACGTTTTTTGAATTCGGATCATATGTCTATTTTCGTCAGTACAAATCATGTACGTTAGGTTTTCAATTCATTAATTGTCTGAACATTGAAATTATTTATTTTAATCGTATTGTGACGTACAAAATAGCAGATATTTTATTATATTTTTCGATTTGAATTAATATAATATAATATATAAATATTATACTCATATAATATCAATAATATATAGGTAGATATTTAAAACACAGACGAAAATATTAGTATAATATTTTTTATCATAATTATTTTCAATTAATTTTATATATAACATACAAATAATATATAAACCAATAATCTAGGCCCACAAATGATGGGTACATATTTAAATAAGTAAAAGTGTTACAATTTATTAGTTTAATAGTATAGGAAAATGGTCACTGTCATTCTCATCTTTGGAGAAAACAGCTACGGCGTTATCTTCCCAAAATATGCAGTCGGGAAAGCTTTAACGTTTATCTGCACCGAGTTCAAAATTCAGATTGCGTTTCAATAATAACAAAACGTATTATTGTTATGGTAGAAGTTTTGTTGAACGTGATAAAGCGGGACAGTTGACTAGGAAGCAGTGAACAAATCCATAGTATAGTTGGCTTCGCGATGGACCAATGCTTGAGCTCAAAATATAATGTTTGTTTAAGAAGTAGTTTGTGGGTCGACCGCATCCTATACTGCAGTTGAGTATGCAAATGAATACATGCAAACATTCAATTATACTACATACTCTAATTTATTACACAAGCACACATATGTAATAATTATCTCGATAACCAACAAGTGGGTATTGTAATGGACAATATAACGTAAAAGGTGATCTGAGAACATGTGTATATGTGCACACAAATTCACATTAGTTAAACATTACAATCGTTACGAAATATCAGCGAAAAAATAAAACAAGATAAAATATGTAATACTCGTAAATAGTATTCACCGAGACCAGCAATATGCAGGTAAATCCATAAATCTTATGATATTCTGAAATTGTATCGTAATAGATTAAATTATTCTATATGTACATTATCGTACTTCAATATTTAAAATGGACTTTTACCGAAGAATATATTTTACTAGCACACATCGCCACTGTAATGTATTTTATTTACGTACTACTGTTGTTTTTGTATAATTTGTGTATTATTTTTAAACGAACAAACATAATACCATATATTTCTTACTCAATTTCTCATTCGCCCTCGATGACTTGTTTTGAAGTATTATATTCGTATCCCCTTCGTTTCAAATCCCTGAGCACGTATCCATAATATTACGAGCCCGGAAGGCATATATAAACATTGTTTTTTATTATTATTATTTTTTTTTTTGGGGTAAAAAGTGAGGTCGGAAATAATTTGACTGATTATCGAGCCTACGCTTGCAAGTAAGAACACAGTATATATTCGACGTGTGATGTATACGCGCGTAAGCCGTATATACTGTGGCAGACTGAATCTCATATAATATATTCTATTGTGATACAACATCGAAACTTTACAGAAGACCATTAAACAAAAAAAAGTTTACGTCGCTACAGGACACTCTTTTAATGGAATAAAACGAATCTGAGTAATTGAAAATGTTATCTATATATACTTAAAAATTCGAAATCAGAATTTGGACAAATTGATTTAAACGCCAAGTACGTTTGGTGTATATAATGCATTTCACATAATATTATATAGACGGGCGTAAATATCGCTGATCTAACATCTAACCCAATAATATACGAAATCTAGCGAACATCGCTTTTTGTGATTTATTTACAAGCGCACAAAATGCTCGTGTTATAGTAAATATATTATATCAAACACTCTTATATTATAGTATAAATAATATTGGTTTGCTCGATAATATAAAAATATAAAAAGCAACGCAACACGATGTCTGCCTATATTACAACATTGTAAAATAATAACAATCCAAGCGTGAATACCCATTGTGTTTACAACTATGTAATTAATAATAATATTTTACTGCATCGTAGCTGAAGCTAATAATAATTGTTAGCATAATATACTAATGTACGTAATACGTTTAATTTATATTAAACTATTATGCATGAGATATAATAACATAATATTTGTATAAACATAAAAGAATATTATAGAATTATAAACACACGTATTTTATTTTCCTTTCAGTTGTGTTAAATACTTTGTTTTTTTTTTTTCGAAGCTAAATATTTATTACCTATGATAATTATTGTAACGATTTAATACAATGTTTAAACATTTCGACTAAGCCGTTGCAGTACACTTTTTCCGATTTTAACGACTTCGTCATAATACCATACATTCGGTTCGATAACGTTTACAACAAAATTCGTTTTGAACACTTCCATAAACTTTTAAAAAATATTTGTTATATAAGACACGTGAATTCTATAGCATAATATTAGCATGATATACTTACATCAATTGCATATGATCTAATAGCAGATTCAATAAGTGCCCATGCATGCTGATTAATGGATTTCCATTGAGGCGTTATGTTAGCATAAAAAAACGTTCCCAGTTGCTTATAGTCTTCAGTAAAATCGGAATGACTGGCTAAATGTCCTTCGGTTAAAAAGGATGAATCGGTAATGACATCTTCACTATTGTATATATATTTAAATAGAGCTGCTTGATGATTCTATGTACACATATAAAATACATTTTTTTTTTAGAAAATAATAATACACGGCTATATCTATATCTATCTATATATATAGGTATACATATATTATGTTGACGCTTTATAAAATATTGGTTTTCATTTAATTATTCTGATTCATATTTTCATTATATAAATACAAAAGTTATAAATTATAATATTCTTGTAGGTAGCCACATAATTAATTTATTTACTTTAACAAAATACAATTACAATAAGTAACTTTGTTTTTGAAGCAGATATTAATAATTATAGTAACAACATTAAGTTAATACTTAATAATATTACTTAAATTATATTCACTGCGTGATAAATGCAGAAGTATTTTAAAAACAACTTAAAATTCATTGAATTTATGTATTCTTAAAATACATAATAACCTAAAATTAATTCCATCTCTTTCGATGATTAAAAATTAAATTAATTTTTAAATCAACACATTTTTTGTTATGTATAAATATTTTAGTACCTATAAAAACTAAAACATTTAGTTGAAATTACTTTTGAATAAAAACACGCTATATTTTCCGGGTACAAATTTATATTTTGAGTCACAAGTGGTGGTATAATCACATTGTCAAAGTTTTTAAGTGAAACGCCATCGATTTCAAATTTTACGTATATTGTTTTTAATAAAAACTCGTCATAACAAATTTCCAAATCCACAATGCCACCGTTTCTCTTAACCTTTAATAACGAAAAAATATTCAAGCACTTTTTATTTGTATTCACTAGTGCTGAGAGGATACCATGAATTGTTGGTGTTTGATGATTCACTGTAAAAGGATCACCTGAAATGTGTACACACAGTTATATATATTTTATAAATTGAGTTTAATATACAGTTAACAGGTCTAACACAAAATTCACACATTTACACAAACACACATTATATATGACATAGTTTAACTATAATAAATAAATATATTTAAATTTTATTAACTATGAAATATCTAATGAACTATTTTATAATTTTGTCATTTTATCAAAACAATAAGTATTGTATTAAAAACATTATAGATAGTCTTACCATTTTTTTTTTTTTGTTTTTCATATTTATATAAAAAGTAAACTGTCCAAAACAGATCTTTAAATAAAATTAAAATCTGCTGTTGACGGATTTTTTTAGGGTTTAGGTTTAATTGTTTTTTCACACATTGTGCACTCTTCAAGTAAAACAAACCGTTTCTAACACTAAATCAAAAGCTAATTCATACAAAAAAATTTAGTTGAGTCTATAATAAAAAATTAAATAAAAGTAACAATGAATTTAAAAAAGTTTTCACTTTTTGTTATTTAAAATACAAATTCTAGGTATTCCGTCATAGGTAATTCAAAGTACAACTACACTTAACTATCAAAAATATTAATATCATAGTTTATAGGACAATGGTAAAAAAAAAGCTAAAGCCGAAAATAAAGAAATGATTATAAAATATTCTAAGGAATATAAAATATAAAAGTGCAATAAAATTATCTCCTGATTAATGTTATATGATTAAAAACTAATATACTTATATTTTGATAAGTATATTTTTCTAAAAGTTAACTGGGACCTATAAAAAAACATGCCTCTCGAAAAAAATTGAAGAAATATTGACGAGCATAGTTTTAACTTATTTTTAAAAACCACGATTTCTAAAAAATATAATATTAAAACACACCACTGCATATCTTCCCTCAAAGCGAATCAATAAAATAACATAAAAAAATAATACTATAGAGCATAGGCAATTATTTTTGTTTTTATGTATTGAATAACTTAAAAATAAACTTTTAATGGTCTTATGATTTTTTTTTTTTAAGTATGCAATTATTTTAATTATTAAGAACTATAAAGCATACTATGTAAATATTTTCTATAATACAATAAAAATAGTGTTTTATACCTGCTTTGCATAGTTCTGGAATTAATTTGATGTGATTAGATATTACAAATGTGAAAATATTAAAAATAAATAATATTAAAAACTTCATAATTATATAGTTAAAAACATTATTCCCATATTTTTATATCATCTTACTGAAACATAAAATAATGAAATATTTAATTTCTAAAAACTATATTATTATTACACATTATACCTGATAACTGTACTCAGGTTTAATTTAAAAGCATATTATATAATATGAGTTATGACTAATGTCGATATTACCTTCTATTGTATATAGTTTACTACCAGTTAAATAAAAATGTATGTTTTTTTTTTTTACAATTGCACTTGTTAAACATCTGTAGCTTAAATAAATATGTTTTTTTTTCATGGAGTTTAAACATTTTAACATTCGATTTGTTTTTCATTCGATATTAGTGTATCGATTTTTCGTCCGATAAAAAAAAACTTATTTAATTATTGTGTCGAAAGTGGTATTGCCATGTATTGTCATTAATTTAATTCTATGGCTTCGTTTATTACAAACGAATAACTACATTTTTACTCGATGATTAGACTAATCTTTCTATTAAAAACTATATAAAAACCAATAAGTTAAGTGTTCAATGAACAGTGACGACCATCTTTTATGAATATTTCTTAAATAAGCGCAATTGTACTTATGTTAAAGAATTTAAAAAGGTATATGTTATTTCATGAAATTCATCTTTGTAAAAACAAAATTACAAATTATTATATATAATTATATATTACAGTAATTTGTATTATTATTTATTGAAAATAAAATAATACAGTGTTCGATGAAAAAATACACAATTATATATATTATTCTAAATGTCGTAATACAATGGTGGATAAAATATGATCTGAACAGAAAATATACAGACTACCCATAAGTACAGATAAATTAAGTTTTAATGGTTTGAAGAGACGCAAAGCCTCGGGTAGTACATACAACGTTAACTTTTTAAAATATACATGGAATGTAACGAAGGTATAAGTGAACTTTAAAAAGTAATAATAATAATTATAAAGATCATAATATATTATATTTATGTTGAGTGGACATCATTTTTAAAAATATTGTACGAAAAAAAAATGTTCATAAAATGTAAAAAAAAACCCTAGTTAAGTTGTTAATAACTGTACTTTTAATGTTAAGTATATGAATTTAATATTAATTATTCGCAATCATGATCCGTGTACTTATATAATATAATATTTAGATTGAATTATTGATTTTTACGTGAATACTTTAATTACCTTTAATTATCTTTTTTAGATATAATATTTAGAAAAAATCAACATTTAATTATGAATCCGGCAAACTACATAATTAGAAAAAAATTGCCTAAAATTGTACTCATCTATATGATTATTTATATTATACATAATAATATGACCAAAATACGTATAGCTTAGTGCAAGTATACTATTATCACTATTAAAGTATAAACTATAAAGTCAATTGATTCATACGTAATAATATCAAACTTTTTATTTAAGTATTTTATAATTTATACATGTCGATGTTAAGTCAATGACGATATGTGAATAGTTATAATACAGTAGCATATTTTTCATAGCGTAATAAATTAAACAAACCAACTCAAATGTTAGAATTATTTGGATTTTCTTTGTGTATTTTCATATACTATCTACAATTGCGTAACGTTAAAAATATAAATAAAATTTAATTTTTCTATAAATTAAATATATCTATCACTGAATGAATTGTCATACATTCTGTTGACGATATGACGTAATATGTCATGAATACATAACTATGATGTTCTAACGAGCAACGACAACCTTTCTCACGTTATATCATATCCGAACTTCATATAAATCATAAATATTGAAAAAAAAAACATAGACAGATTGACACAATGACCAAGGCTTAATTAAAATACGATATCGTATAACGTGTATGGTATATCATTTTTACATATTATTTAATAAGGACAAGTCATTTTGCACAATAATTGTGTTATCGTCAATTATAATAATATGGTCCCGTATTCCATGTTACTTGGATTCTCATACTTCTGCGAATAAATAAATAATATAATAATTTTAACATATAAATACAAATAAAACCAAAAAGTATTTTTTTAAAGCATATAATTTTATTAAGCATTTCTATGTAAAAACAAAACTCAATAGGTAAATACCTCAACAAATTATCAGAATTAAGTACACATTATAAGAGTATACAAATTAAAAAAATAACATGTCTGAATATTTTAATAAATCTTATTCGAAGAAATACTAATCGCATTTACCTCAAACACAAGAAAAACTGCCACATATATATATTCTGTATACACTGAAATATTTTAAATATTTAGATTAATTTATAAATTAAAACTAACTCATCCAATATCTACACTATTCAACGGGTATGCAATATGCATGTTATTGACTTATATGTTAATAACAATAATAATATATTCGATATTTTAGACAAAATTATTTTGACCTACCGTGCTATTAATTAGAATGAATGATAAAACAGTTTTAAAAGTATAGGCTGACAGACGATCTTCGCTCAGAATTATCATTAAATTCAAATTGTACATAGTAGCCATTACAGTGATATACTTAATGTGATCACAGCGCGCAATTTTAAAAATAAATCTTATTTATAATAATAGGAATACAAATCTTGTTATTGAATTATTTGCATATCAATTTGTCAATGTGCTTATATTTGTTTTTAACTGAAACCAAAATATTGTTATTGTTTTGATTCAATTTATTTTTTTCATAATATGTTATATGTTTTTATTATTATATTTATTATTAAAATTCCATATTGATAAGTGTAGAATATATAATTTATACATTATTTTTAATTCAAAATTGAAAATAAATAAGTTACAATTAAATTTAATAAATACTTCATGTAACCAAATTGATTTAAATGGATATGAAATGCAAATAAAAATCTTCAATTTTATTTAAATATTCCATACTTTAGTGAAAATAATAATATTACAAAATATGACTATTGAAGTTTTAACAAAACTTTAATTAATATCATCTGATATAACAGGTATAATATTACTCCTGTATAAATAATATATTATTTAGTTTAGCTCATGAATTATTAAAAATCGTTCAAATGTTCCATTATACTTACAATACTTACATATTGTTTTACTTTGATATGTTATACCTAATACGTACATATGGCCTTTTTGAAAATATCTACAATTTTCCCCAATGGATATTTCAGTAATATTTTGCAATACTAAGACACATTGCACTCTACTGCCGTCACAACATCATACATAGCAAAGGACCTCCCAAGTGATATGTCAGGGAAAAATCAATACTTTGAATTTGCTTTATAGTATAATTTTCTAATTCACATGACTACCTGACACACGCCGTATAATATAATATATTTCAGGCGTCTCAGAAGCACAGTTACAAACGATGATATTTTTTTATTTGATATTTTATTTACATAACATAATGTTATGACGAATGAAGACTATACTGACCTATTAAATGTAAAAGTAATAAACGACTAAGTTTGATGTTTTCGTTTATGATCTAAATACCATTACAATTTTAAAGAAAATATTACATACTTCAAAATGTTAGCATTCTTAAACTAATAATTTTGTTAGTAAATTTAAAAAATAAAAAAGTACGTTATATACTGTTTAAAATCTCAAAAAAAAAAAAAATGTCAATTACATATTTAATTTGTTCAAAAATGTATTGGCATGCTTAAAATATGATATAAAAAAAAAAAAATTATCTGAAAGTTTATAATTTTTTTATTATTTTAAAATATACTAGTTTCAATGACAAAATATTTTTATAAAGTAATCACAAAATTAATTTACAATACTATATGATAATATATTATAATACTTATATTTTTACATACAAAATAAATACCATATAAAATAATTTTATAATATAAGTCAATATAAATAAATCATTTGTTATCTCTATTTCTTATTAATATAGTTATTACCAAAAACCGTAAAAGTTTTAAAATTAATATCACTAAATTTGAAAAATATACTTTCAATATTCTAACGGTTTTATAAAGCTAAAACAAAAGTATAATTCAATTCGTCCAAATAGCTTTTCAATTTGTTAAAATCATAAAATTTTAAATAAGTACATAACCAAGGATAACAATTTTCTAAGAATATTGTATGATGATTAATTGAATTTATATGCGTTTATGCATACTATTTCGTTTTGACTATAGTCCTTCGATGATAATGTTTTCAATTAAATTCTTTGCGTGGCATTTTTCAAGTTATATGCGAATATACCAACACTAAGGCTCAAATCTTATTAACAATTTATCACCAACTAATCTACATTCATTTCTTTTGAGACGTAGCTGAGATGTAAAATGGATTTGAATTTAAAATAAAATAACGAATGGATAAAAATAAAAACCAATGTATAGTTTTGAATTCTTTTTTATGTTGGAAAAGATTTATTACCCTAATAAAATTATATCACTTAAATGTAACGACAGACGATATATATTTTTTGGTCCAATATTGACATATGTACACATTTAATTGAATATTTTTATAACACTTTTTTTATAAGATTTAATCAATGCCAATATGCCTTACACAAACCTATATATTATTTTTTGTCAAATCTATTTATATTTTTAAAAATTAAATGTATCAATATTAAATTATAGTTTATGAAATTATATATACCTACATCTCAATCTAAAATTAATAATATAATGCAATAATCATAAATAAAGCCAGTTCTTTCAGATCATTATTTTTTATTTTGTTTTTAAATTAATTTATGAGTTATAACTTACAAATTATTTAATAATTATCACATTGATTATTGTTAGAAAACTTAAAAAATCTACATTCAGTCAAAATTGTCTATCAACTCACATATCATGCACAAAATAATTTTATCCTGTTATTCAGGCGCAAAGTTTAAAATTTTTTTAATTTAAATTGTATAAAATAACTATTTATCACAAATCAAAATAAATAAATATTACTAAAATAATAATTTAAACGTAAAAAAATTATTCAATTTTAAGAATGATATTAAAACAATTATTATTCACTGGATCACGATCATCGGATCATGTATAAGTTACTTAACCTAACTTTTCAACAATAGACAGATTTGTATAATTATTCACTTTAATATATGATATTAATTGAATTACACCAACTATTAGTTTGTTGAATATTTTACTAGTTTATTTTTAATTGACATTTACTAATTATAAACATAGTTTCACCATTATATTTAATTTCTATGAACACAATTTAATTTTTTCTAATTTATATTAAGTGTATATAATAATATTTAATACGATATTTATATTAAATAATAAAAAAAATTACCAAAAAAACCAATGTATTGAACAGTAATCCTCAGTTTTAAGCCATTAAATAAATATAATAAATAAAATCTATAATGAAAAGTCAGATAAAAACTAAAACAGTTACAAAAACATCATATTAAACTCAGTATTCCAATACAATTTTTTTGATTAATCATCTATAAAATTGTATTTTTAAAATATATTGAATATGGGCTTTTTTTTTATTTACATTTTACAAGTTAATCAATAAATTTTATTTATTTAACTTATTGTCAATATGAGACCTACTATTTTAATCTAATTTTCCTAACAAAATTAAAAGTTTATTCATTAAATTCTATATTTTGTATTCATGGAGTCTCTGAATTTTTTAACAAAACTATTATGCTGTAATAAATTAAAATTCAAAACTTTATGAATACTTAATGTTAATATTAGTATTTTAATTTTTTAAATTAAATAACTTTATGCGAATTCAGTCATTTAGTCTGAATCCAGTCTATTTTTAATTGTTCAGTGAATAATATTGTTATATGAATAAATATAAATTTTATAGTAAACAATAAATATGTAGGTAAGTACGAAGAACAACATTCTAACATAATATTATTTTGACAAATAACTATAATATAATGATAAAAAAAACGAAGACTTAAATATGTTATAACTACCAAGGATCGAGGTTTTAAAAAAGACTATATAAAAAAAAAAAGTTCAATCCAAATCGTCCGGACCACCCACTTGTAAATATAATTACGCGGTTGTATATAATCCAAAAAACGTCGGAAACTTATCATTTACCAACAAAATATATTGTATGGTCTGGTTACATAATAATGATATTATGCAATTATTATAACATTATTATTAAATTTAATATTTCCTTTTCCTTTTTTTTTTCTAGTGGCTTATGTTAGTAACCGTCACAATTCTTTACAACTTGGTATTTGTAATCGGCCGTGGTGTATTCTGGGAACTGAACAACGCAATGCCGACCATTTGGTGGATACTAGACTACGCCTCTGATGGGATCTACGTGGTCGACACACTTGTACATGCACACGAAGGTAATCTAATGAATAATAACTAATATTAAATATATATATATGAATATTATTAGAAACTAAGGGAAAGAGCTTACCTCCTTATTAGTTATGAAATTATATAATAATATCTTATTAATACAATAACGAAAAAATTGATCCGTTGTATCACCACATTTTTTGATATTTATTTCATTTTTATTTTTGTCTTATTTTAAATTAGAACTCATAATAATTGTATACATGTTTTTTTCATTATATAAAATTATTATTCTTTTATATTTATTAACTATCATAGTTTATAACTCTAATGATTAAATCAATCAACAATGTATTGTTTAAATTGTTATAATATCTACTTTTAAATATGCGCAAACATGTTTTAAATTCAATTCTTCATCTACTTTATTTGTATTGTACTGCCCTCCCCCCTCAAACCCAACTGTGTGTATGTAGTATATTCTTAATAACTTGAGTATTATTTTTTTAGACACTTAAATCTATAAATCATAAAAATGTCACTGAATTAGATTTTTTAGTTGATCATTTTTAGTTTAGTTTTCTGTCATCATTTTTTATACACTTTTCGTGACGTTTTATTGTCACATTATTGCACGTTACTATTTTTAAGTGCTATAAAATATATACCTGGTTTAAAGTATTCATTAGTAGAGGTTTAAGATTTAATCATTACAATTATTAAGTCTAGAAAACTGCAAAATCAAAGTAAAAATAAGCTGGAAAGCATTTTTTTCAATTGCGGCGGAAACCACGATAGTATTACCTTCACTAAAACAGAAAAATATCATAATATACCAACCTTTGTCCCTCCATAATCTCACATTAACAATTAAAAATAATAAAGGTCTTACGTACAACGTTAACAATAACACAACCTTCTAGGTATCGGTTTGCGACTAACGAACAGAAATAGGTATACTAGAATATGTTTGAGTACAACTAAGGTTAAGGGGTATTAAAAATAATAATAAATATTTTAGTAAATAGATCTCTTTAGACGGCCGTTCACAGAATCTTCAAGACATAACATAAATTAGTATTTGAAAAATAATTCTATTTTGAAGTAACAAGACTACGTGCGTCACAAATTGGAATAACCACCAACGCAAAATATTATACAATTTGTATTAAACACTGCGTATAAACAAACGGCAACAACATTTACCTACGTAGGTGTATTACATTATAATGTCGATTAAATAATTCGTCTTCGTTTTTCATACAATCAAGCTTCAATGTAAATAGATTTTTTTCTAATTTTAATGCGTTACAAAATTCACTATTGGGTATTCTGCATAAAAAACATATGTAACACTCATTAAAAACGTATTATTTTCATCGAATTATTATTATAATAATGATTATTATTTATTACCATTGCATACCGGCTACCATACACGGACATAACTATCAAGAGAATGTGTTGAACGACTGACGACAACTTGCAACAATCATCCCGAAATTACAATATTACAATTCGCAAATACCGTCAATTACACAAAAAAAAAAAAACTGTCACCACGATATTGTTATATGTTTGTCGTACCTACAGAGAATGCAAGCTTTCCGACAATTCAAACAATGTCAGGCTCGTTTGTCTACGATCTCCTATTCAATGTTTAGTTTGCATTTTGAAAGACAACGAGACGTTTTAGTAATAAGCACTGACTGTCGTCTGAAAACTATCATAATCTAATCTAACCATCTCGACGGGGCTGGTTGAGCTACCTCGGGTATGAGCCTACGAATCGACCGTCGAAACATATTCTCTGGTAACAGTTTCGCCATAGTCTATTCGTCATACATCTTCAGGAACTACTCGCGTTTAGCGCTCGTACAATGCGCGCGATTGCAGTGATGAATCATGCTATACCCAAATAATAGGTGTATTATACGCATAATAATAGACAACAAATTTTAGTATGAAAATCAAATTTAAAAATATTAATATAAATATATATTTCATTTTACCTGTAGACTTTTTTTTTTAGAAATCGATTACTACTTACAAAATGAAAATAAAATTACAATTAAAAAAGCCATCAAGTAGGAAATCACTTTGATACGTATACCTAAAATAGACGTTGAGTGTACTCCATCATTAAGTAGATCGTTGTAATAGATGGCAGGTTAAATTTGAATTTAATGATCAATCATTTTATAAGATGAAAAACGATTCTGAGCAGAAACTGTCTACATTTTTAGTGACTCTAATTACTTAACAACTATTTCAATAATAATATTCAAATATTTTTAATAAATGTTTGAATTAATATTTTTCGTGATAGTTTATAAAAAAAAATACAGAGGAATTTCTACTTTTATCCACTAAGTATAAACTAGATACATTTTTTTGTCAAATAACTTCCTTGAATTTGATGATTGAAGAATTTTTCTACTGAAAAAAAATTATCTCCAAACAAAAAAAAAAAAAACCATAAAAAAAAATGATTTTAATCGATTCGCTTTGAATCTAAAAATATGTAAAAATACGTATTGTCGAATAAAATATATTACTAATATCTACAACTTATTTATTTATTTATTTATTTTGAAAAACAAATGTATTTCTATCATATGTATAGTTTATGTATATACGGTGCTCTATACGTCATACGTGATTATATGTATGTAGTACATATTGCATTATACTATTCCTGCAAATTCACCATTCATTGTTTGCATGCTGCTGTAATAATGATATGTGAAATCTCGCATGAGCGTCCTTAAATATTTCGACGGTACACGTCGTCCGCGTTTATCTAGTGCTGGTAATTGACTTGACATTCTGTGTGTAAAATCTCTTCCGAATGACTGCCTTTATTTCTGCTCCGCTTCCACGACGTGTGCTCTACATTTGTCCGTACATCAGTCTCGCCGAATTACTATTGAAATATATCAGCTTTGCTAACGCGGTCCGTTCCCGTCTGGCCATCGCCGCTATTGTATACTGCATAGGCTGTGCTATGTTATAGTATATTTACCTACGGGTCACGCCAAATTTTATTTTCCCGTAGCGTAACGATAAAAGATTACGAGCAATAAATTCGGGAGACATTTATTCAGAGACGATAAATTGCCCCGAACAGGAGCCGTTTAACGAGCGCTCTCTAAAGCCACTGGAGCACTGTTTGAACAGGTTTCGGAGTGTAATGAACCCGCCGGTCGGGTGCGAGAGGGGGCACGGGTTAGTGAGGGTCGAAAAAAAAATAGCAATAATAATGATAATAACGGCATGATGTGTGCGGTATGATACGAGTAGGGAGGTTTGCAATTCCTGTGTTTGTTCGCGATAAACAAGAAAACGTATAAAGACTCGTTTGTCGCACAAACATACATCACCATCGTGTTTGAAAAGGTAATCGACTGAAACATTGGTCTTAAAGACTTTTTTCTTTTTTTTTACAGTCGCATTGCAAATATTACTTCGTCGGTAGGTATACACACAATACCTCCCCGCGCAGTATATTTTACTGTTTGTGTCCCTCTATGGGCCACGATACGTTTTACGAAATGCTATTCCGTAGCTGCAATATTGGTATCGCTTTTTAAAATACCACGTTTACAAGTCTAAGCACACGTGCCTATAATACGAGACACATTTTTTAATAACCATGGAAGTTGCTCTACTGTGTACTTTTTCGAGAGTAATTAACTAATAAGTTAATACCGTGTTCCACTGAACGACATAAATAAGTTCGTATAGTATTACGAGCTTTAAACTATTTTATAAATTAAAAAAAAAATTCTATTAAATATTTATGAATTGTATAGTGATGTATAGAAAGTAATAATTTATTCAACGACAAAAATATATTTGAGCACCTACGATTAATATAATTTTTTTTTTTTTATTATGACAAAAAAATCATTAGATTTTATAAAAATTAAGTTTCAATTGCCTATGTATTTTTAATAATTTTACTACTGTAAGAAGCCAAATTAAAAAACTTACATGACATTTTTAAGCTTTTTGACCGATCATAAACAATAATGTTATCAAAATGTATTTATTAGGTAATAGAAAAATTTCAAATGTATTTAAATAGCATAAAATTGATTAAACTATTTCTAAAAAATGGTAATATATGATAAAATTCTCAATTATCCATACTTATACATTTTTAAAATAAAAAAAAAAAAACAAAATATATTTTATCAAAAACCTAGTTATACTCTTAAAAGTAAATTTTTCTGTTTTTCCGTATTTTTTGCCTCAATCATTTTAAAAAAAAAATGTTGAACAACTAGATTCAGTTATCTACTAGAATGCACCCTTCAAGCGAACAATCGCAGATTCGCAGCATTTTTAACGTTTCAAAAAGTGCAGACACAAAAAATCACATACCATTGTAAAATTGACATTCGTTAAAATCTAAAATGAAAAATTCAATTTACAATTTTATCGCTTATGTTATTTAAAAAATATGTATATATAATTAGCATTGTAACATTCATTTTTCGTTTCAGATATTGAAATATATCAATGCTGTTATATATTTTACCACAAAGTTTCAAAGAAAAAATATTTATAAACGTTAAGTAAACAAAAAAAATAAGTTGTAATAAATTCTACAAAAAATATTGGCTCATCTTACATTGTACAAAAGTTTGTGTACACTCTCAGTATAAATAGATGTACAGTTATTCAAGCGTTTTAAACACAATCTAATAATAAATAATAAAATCGAAAAATCACTTTAGTGGATAAAGTTTTTAAATAACACTTAAATACCTATATATTTCCCATAAATTAATTAAAACCAAAATTCAAACTTAATGAAAAAGTATATAACTGTTTATTTTTATTTTTTAAAGTTCTTATACTTATATAAAACATTCGTGAACAGCGATCCATGTCAAATAAGTTTAACTTGTTAGTAAAACCAACTTTCACTGAATGTATAATTGCACATTAGGATTATTATCCTCAAATGTTTTATCTTAATGACGTAGTGTTAAAATTAAATCGTCGAGCTTATAAAATAATAGCTGTAAATAACTGCATTTATTATTACTCCCATAGAGTATTGTGACATGAGTTCAAACCTTAATTAATTAAAAATAATTATTAAATTGTATCCATGTTTGTAAACGCTTGAACTTTACCAGCTGATTGTGTTGAAAATAAATCTAATTTGTAATGTATTATTTTTAAAGTGTCAAATGTTAATCAAGCTTGATGAAAATACAACTACTAATTTATCATAAACAACAAATGGTGTCGTGGTATTCATAATTCATACAAAGTTTTTATTGTTTCAAAAGTTGAATTCAATAATTATGTTCATTTTACATTCTAAAGACGTGAAACTATTTTACTTCCATACTCAAGCCTTTTGTTTTGAATAAATTAAAAATTATAACATCTCCTATTAAAATGCATTATTATTATTTTGTTACAGTCTAATTAATAAAGTTTATTTAATTCTTAACGTCCGTGAATATTCCATAATATTTTTAAACTATAAGATATTTTTCGATTACCAAAATTCTACTCTAGTATTAAAAAAAATTATAAAAGAGTTTCAAACATTTACCTCATTTATTTTACGTATCAATAAAGTACAATGGAGTATAATACATACGATTCGCCCCTTGAGAATTCAATAATTAATAAAACTCCGATAATACTATAACGATATATAAAGTAAATTTTTGTTTGTTTAGTAATTGATGGTAAATGTCTAGGGACTATAATTTTAATATATTTTAAGGCTTCTCCTCGAGTAAATTTTTCTCTATCAATTCAATCATATTTATGTTATTACAAATTATAACTGTAAATATTTACAAATTGTATGCAAAAAAAATTTTAATTTAAAATGCTTTTTTATTTTTAATAATTTAATAATATTAACATATAATTTTCCACGTATATATAAAAATATATATTAATTTAAGACGTAATTTTAACATCTTCATTGATCTATCAAGTTATTTTAATTAGTTACTTAATGTTCATTTTATATTATACTGTTTTCTTGTGTCCTCCTTCTTACTTGTACTTAAACGCATCCGCCTGCCAACGATATAATTATACTTCTCTACTCACTTCCTGTCTAAAGTTTAAAATTCATCCAAAACTATTTGAATAAATAACTTATAAAATCTTTACATAAACGGACTCTTTAACTTGAATATCTCCAATTTGTAACAAGACAAACTTAAAATATTATACTTTAATAGTTTTTGATCTACAAAACAGTCATAGTTTTCCCAAATCATACTTCAAAAATATTGATTAGAAAAAAATATTGACGGTAAGTCGGTAACATACAAACATGGTTCAAGACATTCAATATTATATTATATAATGAACACAATACCCCGTTTGTACAGCAACTGACCCAGTTTTTAGTTCATTGAATAGTATATTTTTCCTCGATCGTATCCATCCTAAAATTATATCGGTCGCTTCCTCGGTGCGCATCCGTAAACAAACAAAAGCATTTAACGATTTCCTGTTTACTGCGAAATATACATTATTGGCTTCGTTTAGTTTTTGGCGTATAGCACCTACTCGACTCAATCGTTCCAGAAGATGTCGTGTTTTCAAATATATAATTCTGACGCCCCCTCTCCGTCTATACATCCGCCCATCATCGAGCACATTGAGGCATTACCGTTATATTTCTGTATAACAAGTAAAGTTTGGCATAAAAGGTAGCATAAATCTCCTTCGCAAACATTCGTATAATACGTAGGTGCGTGTATTTTCCACATGGGCCACGTTATTATCAAGCGTACAAGTTAATGTTTAAAAGTCGATTTTGTGTAGGTAGTAGGTACTGAGGTCAACGCTGCAAGTCCTTAATCATTAGGTATTATAACGTGTAGGACGTAGGTATACTATGGTCAACGCTAAAAGTTCTTAATCATTATGCACTATAACGCGTAGGTACTTATTAACTATTATATAACATTACATCATTGATTGGCCATACACGCAATTTATATAATTCACAAATGAGTAAAAGCGTGAACAGATTAAGACTATGAAATCTAATATATTCTGTGATATTATCATATTATATGTACTATATCTATGGACATTTATTTTCCCATTTAAGTTATTTATAACTAATAAACACACTATAAATATCCATTGTGATATACTACGGTTAATTTAAATTAATTGTTAGTCATTGTAATAATAATTGTTCTTAAATATACAATTTATAAGCATTTACATAAATTAATAAATCATTTTTGCATATTATAAGTACAATATTATAAGAACTACAATAATTATTGAATACAATTAGTTCGGTATATAATAAAATAAACAAAAATTAAACAATAAAAAATCCAAATATTTATTTAATTTGGTATAATTTGTAAATAAATATATGAATAATATTGTAGATGACATAATAAAATTATAAATAATATACATAAATTTAGCTAATCAAAGAAATAATTACACATATAATGAAAATATTACCTTAAAAAAAAATAATACTTTAATAATCATTGCAATTGGATTTTAAATATATATGTATACGATGTTATGCGTTTGAAAAACACATTTTTTTTTAAATGTCCGTACGTGTTTGTATACATATTATTTTTAAATTACATATATTTTGTACAAAACCCTGAATCAACTACATTAAACATAAATATGATATGGAAATGTGTGTCATATTTCTAAAATTCTCTCTTTTATAACCCACATATTATCATGTGTACATTTTCTATTCATAATGCTAATTCGCACTGCGGGGTTTCTCCCTAACCAAACCATTTCGAAAAACACGTATTAAAAAAATACTCCATATATTAATTTTATGTGAATAATTTTTCAGCCCAACAACTTTCTTGCGCTGTTCTGCAGGCTCTGTTTATCTACCTAGCTGATTTTACACCGTTCTCGATGATTCCCTACGTGACTCGAATCGCACCGATGGCGATGGAATTATTTTGTAGTCAGTGTAAAATATGTCACATCCGATAACATGATTAATCTATCTGATTGTGCAGCATAATAATTAATTAATCAACGAGATATCGATGATTGTGGGGAGGAGTAGGGAAAAATTTAAATTCCATCACTCTGCACCCTCTTATTCCTATTCGCGCGCACAAATTGCCAAGAGATTTGATTTCAATGGATGTCACTGAATGTGTACCTATAATAATACGTCCATCGCGAGCACCGACGATCGTTGTCACGCGCACAACAAGAATTTCCTACGATTATTGCATATTTACCTATTGTCTACGCGGAAAAAGTCAAAAGAGAGTTTTCGAACTGTATATACACGATGGACTGAGACAAAAAGTTTTTAACTCTTAGCCGGTAGGTGTTTACTCACATTGCATTTGCACCGATATCCTGCGATTATCTTATAACTTTAAAGTGATTACTTTTCTTCTCGTATTCGGTTAGAGTTTTACGATTTCCTGATTAGGACTCTACGCGTGTAATCCGTTGCGTGGCTAAAAATCGCATTAGTGTATCAATAGTTCTTTACGAATGTGTCACACAACAGCACTATTGTCTATAATTATAATACACTGGTAACAGCTTTTAGCATTTTAATACATGCCATTTTCAGATGTTTATATTGTTCACTACTCATAACAAAGATAAATCAATCATATTTTAACAATAGCATTTGAACGCGATAAAATATTTAACTTATATTTAAATTATTTTGTTAGGTAAATAATAATATCGTACAATAAACATTACTAGTAGGCCCTGTGTTTGGATAAGATCTATATACATTAATTATCTTTTAACCTATCTAGATAGTTATATCAAAATATATTTATTTGTATTTTAAATAAAAAATAAATAGGCTTATATAATATAAGTAATATAATTTATCTAGATAATTTTCATACAAAATACAAAATTATGAATTCTATTTAATCAATTTATTATTTTACAAAAATGAACTAAGAGATATAAATATCTAACCCATAATACGAATAAAACCAATGTTACTAAAATATACTAATGAAAAATTAAAAAATTATACAATATTTTTTGTTATTATTTTCAACAACGGTATTGCGATATTGTACATGCACTCTAAAAGCCATAATTAAATATTATGTGTTAGTAATTTACACCAAATATTTTAAAAATAGACCACAGTTAAACTCCCGTAAATACCGTTAAATTTTAGATATTTTATAAAGAGTATATTATCATTGTATACACATTACATGTGTATCATGTAATGAACGTGAAATATGAATAGAGTCGATACTCAATAATAGTCATATTGTACAATCAGATCAGTAGACAGTATTTACAGTTCCGAGTTCAGTAGTCAATACATCACGTACTGTTTTCGCCGATGCCGATCCTACGAATACGGCGGTTGTCGGCAACGACTCGCGAATTATGTTGAGGACGGGAGCGGGAGGGGTTACCCACACAAGTGTACAAAAGTATAAGATTGTAATTTTTAAGATATTACGGTCGGTGACCGTTTGGTATAATATATATATAAATTATTATAATATGCGGGCGCCCAAAACATTAACAAAATATAATATATAAGTAATAATAATAAATAACATCAAAATATTTCACAACGACCAGCGTGAATAATAAATATATATAAAAAGAAGATTTGAAATAGGTGAACACAAAGGTCGCAATAACAAATAATAATAATATTGACAGTTGCCAATTAGTCAGCCACTGACCACGAGTGGGCAAAATATAATAATGTGTAAAATGACCTGAACGCGACAGCAATGATGGCCAGGTTGATGATCCCACAATGCGGAACGACAACCGCGGATGATGTGGAATCTTTTGAAGATATTGACGAAACTTGATGAGTCACTCGATCACAAGGTGACATCAATCACACCTCGTGTTCACACGAGGTTTTCTTTTGCAACACGCAAAGACGGTGAATGAGCACGACGTTGTGCTCAGTTCGACCGTTGGAAAAAGACAAGACAAGACTCGCGGAAGCCGGGCTGGCCATCGGCTCGCGAATTGTCACCGGATAGTGGAGAGGGGAGCTTTGTCGGACACTTTATCTCCTTGCCGGACATCTTATCTCCACCACATCTGTGCTAACCCGAGCATATAAAAATAGGTGGCCAGAAAAACCGTTCCGCGATCGAACATCCTCCCCGCCGTGAGAGTCATCTCACACAAGAACTGATTGGAGAACCGGAACGGATGTCCTTGATGACGTCTGAAGTGGAGCCGCTCGCAACAGAATTTATAATTTAACCCAGGTCGTGTCAGTGACTTACATTTTTTTTTTTTTTTTTTTAATTTTAATGCAACCATTAGCCTAATGAATAATTATAAATAGATATGTACTCAAAATAGAGGAAAGAGAAAAAAAAATTATAATTCAATGAACATATGGTTCGTCATAGTAAAATAAATAATAATAATAATAATTTAATGACATAATATAATACACAGTATCACATTAAGTAACATAAAACAAACATAGTATAATTTATTGTGTAACCCCAGACAGCCGTTTACCGTCACTATATATATAAAATTAATTATGTGTACATGACACAAAATAGCGAAGTGATAGAACAGTGAGAACGCCCCGGGTGAGGCGGGAACTCGACGGGGAACACAGTGCTGAGATTATGTTAGGTTTGGACCTTTGTAGGTAATTGTACCAGTTTTACTACCGGGCGCGTGACTATACCAGCGCGCGTTAGCACCCTTGCGACTCGAACGTGACCATCTGCCCCAGGTAATAACTCAATCACGCGGCCGATGCGCCACAACAGCGGGGGACTCTGATTGTCGATCACAACTACCATCTCATTCACCTTCAGGTTGGGGACACCCTCAATCCACTTGGGTCTACTTTGTAAAGTGGTCAAGTACTCTGACGACCAACGTCGCCAAAAGGCGCGATGACACTGGTCCATGAGTTTCCACCTATCAGAAAGGGCACGAGATGCCTCGGGGCCTGATCGCGGCGGCACGGCGAGTAACGGTTGGCCAATTAAGAAATGTCCCGGTGTCAGGCATTCCAGGTCGTGTGGATCGGTCGAGGCGGGCGTCAAAGGGCGTGAATTTAATATCGCTTCTATGCGGGTCAACACGGTAGTAAACTCCTCATACGTGAACACGTGTGTACCTATCACGCGGACCAATAGGCGTTTGGTAGACCGGACGGCCGCCTCCCACAAGCCCCCAAAGTGCGGTGCGCTAGGAGGGTTAGAATGCCAAACACACATAGCGCGACAATTAGCGATGGTACTTTGACCTACAGGGCTCTGAATTAATTCGCGTAATTTTTTATCGGCGCCTACAAAGTTTGTGCCGCAATCCGAGTATACATCAGCTGGTAACCCCCGGCGAGCGACAAAACGGTCGAAAGCAGCTAAAAAGGCGTCGGTAGATAGTTCCGTCACCACCTCTAAGTGCACTGCCTTGGTCGTAAAACAAATAAAGACAGCGATATAAATTTTAAATATGCGGGACTTGCGTAATCGCGACTCTTTTAGTTGTAACGGGCCCGCATAATCGACGCCTACTTGATCGAACGGTCGACGCGGTCGTATACGTGCGCGCGGTAAATCGGCCATAAACGGGTGGGTCGGTTTCGCATCAAGTCTCACACATACGGTACAATTTATCAAAACACGGTGTAAAACTGACCGAAGGGATATCACCCAATATTGACGTGCAATCATTGCCGTTAAAACACGCGGACCCGCGTGGCCCGTAAGTAAATGCCATCGGCGGCACAACAACAAGGCATAATGCGACCGTTTAGATAGCAGTATAGGGTGTTTGCAATCGTAATTTAATAACGAATGTCGTAACCGTCCGCCTACGCGGATCACGCCGTCAGAGTCTATGAACGGAGCTAACCGCGCAACCGGTTTCGAGGATATGCGACTACCCGCCGCCAACTCACGCAACAATTTAGAAAAATGTACGCGTTGCGATTCCGCAGCCAGCGCGCGCGCGGTATTATCTAATTCAATTTTTTGTAAAAATGCGGGACCGATCGGATCCGGACTCAGTGGTACCGACGGCCGTGACACCCCACTCCGCCTTAAAGTGACACGTTGTCGACAAGCTTGTACGAAGCGGCGCATGTACGTAACCACACGTAACATGCGGTCAAAATTAGAAAATCGTGTGAACCACTCCTCTACCCTGTCATCGACAAGCGCAGCACACGACACGACCCGTAACTCGGATACTTCACACACAGGCAACAGTAGACTACAATTATCCCACTCCGACGGCTCGCTGTATGCGGTCGGGGGGCCGCGCCAATATAAATCCAGCTGTGCGAGCGCCGCCGGCGTTACGCCACGAGAAGCGCTATCCGCGGGATTTTCTGCCGACACAATGTGTTGCCAGGGACAATTAGGCAATAATAGATGGATTTGATGTATCCGATTTGATACATATACTTTAAATGACTCGTGGGGGACCGTTAACCACGACAGCACGATGGTCGAATCTGACCAAGCCCGTAAACCGACGATGTCAAGTTGTGGTGCTAATATATTTTTAATACGGTTTAACCAACGTGCTAATAATAACGCGGCGTTCAGCTCAAGACGTGGGACGGTCAATGATTTCGTCGGAGCCAATTTGGTCTTAGTACCAATTAAAAAGACGGACCGATCGATCTCAGCGTTTAGCATGCGTATATATACAACGGCCGCATAACCGGTTTGCGACGCGTCGCAAAATCCTAATAGATAACACGGCGCGCCTTGGTGTGTATTGATATGTCGCGGTACACGGATATTTAATAGGGACGGTAATTCCGAAACAAACGCAGTCCAATCGGCATGAATATCGGCCGGTAGTGGATCGTCCCACGCGATGTTATTTCGCCACGTCCGCTGCATTATGGATTTTGCCAGAAACACTACGGGACCAAAAACACCTAACGGGTCGAAAATGCGTGCGACAAGAGATAAGATTCCGCGTTTTGTAAAAACGGGTGACGGTTCGAGACTTAGGGCACAACAGAAATAATCACTGTCAGGGTGCCAAGCTAGGCCTAAAACTTTAGTGCCGTAACCGTCGTCATCCCCGAACGTCATAGGTGCGCCCACGCAATCGGCGGCTGGTACAGCCTGCAACACGGCCCGCGTGTTTGACGCCCACTTTTTAAGTTCTAGCCCCGACTTACCCAAAACTGAAATTAAATCCGACTGAAGTTTTAGTACGTCGGGTATCGTATCGGCCCCGTCACAAATATCGTCGACGTAAGTTTGATATTCGAGCGCGTTACGTACCCGGTCAAACCCGTCGCAGTCGGTAGACGCAATTACTTTAAGAACGCGTAATGCGAGATACGGGGCACAGTTAACGCCGTACGTGACGGTGTGTAGCTCATACTCACGCAATTCATCGTGAGGCGATGCGCGCCACAACACATGTTGGAACTTTCGATACTTGGGTAGAATCAAGATTTGTCGGTACATCTTACAGATGTCCGTGGTAAAGGTGTACTTATGTACGCGAAAACGTGTCAAGACGTCCACAATGTCCTGCTGCAATTTAGGACCAGACCACAAACATTCATTTAACGACTTTCCGCGGAAGCCCCGGGCTGACGCGTCAAACACAACTCGAATTTTATTAAGATCAACTTCCGGGCGATAGACAGCATGATGAGGGATTATATATCGCCCCGGAGATATTGTCACCGACATATGTCCTAACGCGATATACTCGGACATAAACTTTACATACAATGATTTCAACAATGGATTCGCGGACAATTTGCGCTCAAGCGCTTCGAAACGCCGCACGGCTACCTCGCGAGACCCCACGTATGTGTCTGCCGGTCCACGAAATGGTAATGGCACCGCAAAGCGACCCGACGGCATGCGCGTCATTTCATCGCGAAATATTTGTTCACAACACCCTTCATTTGTGAACGTGACGGGCGCTATTTCGGGTTCCTCGACGTGCCAAAAGCGCTCCATTATCCCCTCAATAGACGCGGTCATACAGATAGGTAACGACTGATAAGAATAGCTAACCGGGTCAACGACCGGACCGATAAGTATCCAGCCAAACACCGAACTAAATGCTGTCGGTAATGTGTCGTCGATCGACACTTTCCGCCCGTCCATTATAGACCCGTATACGTCCCCTCCTAATAATAAGTCAATGGGCGAAGTTAAATAAAATGATGGATCCGCGAGTGCTAGATTAGAATACCGGTCTTTCACACACGCGGCTAACGATTTTTGCGGTAAGTCGCTTGTTATGGTAGGCAACACCCAAGCCTGAACAGGCAGCACCGGATCGGACGCAAACCTAGGTTGCACTATACATTCTACACGCCCTTGAACTTCGGCGACAGTTGTTCCAGACAAACCGCTTATCGGTGCCGTCCAACGCGCCGGTTTCAATCCTAATCGCTTAACACACGCGGCAGTGATTATGCTAACTTGCGACGCGCTATCAACCAGCGCCCGCATTGTTTGCACCGCGCCGGACCTATCCCGCATATGCACGAGCGCGGTACCCAAAATAATGGCATTAGATGTATGGGGGGACGGGGGCCTCACCACAGACGCACACACAGACGAATCGACCCGTACCGGCGGTTCCTCCTCACCCTCTCGCTCGTCGGACGGCAAATGTAGAAGTGTGTGATGTTTACGCGAACATTCTTGGCAATTAGGTTTTACCTTGCATTTCGGGACCCAGTGACCAACGCTCAAACAATTAAAACAAACGCGATTCTCTCGCGCCCACCGCGTTCGGTTTCCGGCCGCCCATGACTTAAATCTCATACACGCGGTTAACGAATGTGCACCGGCACAACAAGGACAATTTCCGTCTTCTTTCGCTGTCACAAATGAAACCGGACGAGACCCTTTTGATTTCCCGTAGTGATCCCCATTCTTACGGAACGTACTTGGTAGCTTTTCCACCTTAACATGCGCGGCCACGTTACGAATTGTTCCCGCGTTAGCGACGTTCTCCAATATAGACACGCGCGCGCGAACGAATTTTAATAAATCAACTATAGACGGATAATCTGTCGAGCTGCCTGACTCGAATAATTTGCGTGTAGCAACAGGTAAACATCTAAAAGCAATTGTAAATAAAATGAAGGACCCCAAATTCGGTACTTTTAGTGCTTCCAATAGCGAAATACTTTCGTTAACTGTACCTACAAAATTATTAAGATCCTGCAACGACTCCTGCGACATGGTCGGCGCGCTTAGCAATCGATCAAGTAACGACGTAGCGACTAGTCGTGGTCGATAAAATCGCTCGGATAGGAGGGACAATGCAAGAACATAATTGTCCCCGGATACTGGAACACCACGTATTGCGTCAGCTGCTTCACCCGTAAGACACCTGATTAAATAATACATCTTATCAATGTTGGAAAGCTCGGGTCGCGCGTCTACTTGTTCTTTAAATCTATCGCGGAAAGTGGGCCACAAACGGAAATCCCCGTCGAACTCGGGGAGCGGAATTGCCGGTAGTCGCGATAACGGGTTTTGGTCACTTTCCTGAGGAGAGTTGGACGATCCTAACTTAGCATGAAGGTACGACATGTCAATAGCCTCAACACCCTTAGGAACTAATTTCGCCGCCGCGACCTTGCAATCACTAATACATTTACGGATTTCAGCTGTCAAACCGATATCATACTCGGACAATCTATCTAACTCGGTTAAGCCGTCTAACACCGCATCATCTTCAAGCCTAAACTGCGTCCACAAAGAATCTAAATCGGCGGTTAAATGTGTAAATGTCGGACCTAGGTCGGGTTCATCTACAACTCGTAACGCTAACTCATGCACGGCTTTAATCTGTGCTATTACATTCGAACGCCTGAGTTTAACGCGCTCTAAACGCCGAGCGCCACGCACGCTGTCATTATCTGTCCCGCTAGCCATGATAAAAATAAAAGCAAATAAGCAATAACCACACTATTTTCGCTAAGGATAATAAATATAAAATAACTAACTTTTAACCAAAGCACTATGCGCCCACGTGAGCCACGCAAGACCACGGCAACCAACACCACCGAACCAACACAAAACGCTGCTGAACCTCCCTATAAGGTCAGAACCACGCTCTGCTACCAAGATGTTTTCGCCGATGCCGATCCTACGAATACGGCGGTTGTCGGCAACGACTCGCGAATTATGTTGAGGACGGGAGCGGGAGGGGTTACCCACACAAGTGTACAAAAGTATAAGATTGTAATTTTTAAGATATTACGGTCGGTGACCGTTTGGTATAATATATATATAAATTATTATAATATGCGGGCGCCCAAAACATTAACAAAATATAATATATAAGTAATAATAATAAATAACATCAAAATATTTCACAACGACCAGCGTGAATAATAAATATATATAAAAAGAAGATTTGAAATAGGTGAACACAAAGGTCGCAATAACAAATAATAATAATATTGACAGTTGCCAATTAGTCAGCCACTGACCACGAGTGGGCAAAATATAATAATGTGTAAAATGACCTGAACGCGACAGCAATGATGGCCAGGTTGATGATCCCACAATGCGGAACGACAACCGCGGATGATGTGGAATCTTTTGAAGATATTGACGAAACTTGATGAGTCACTCGATCACAAGGTGACATCAATCACACCTCGTGTTCACACGAGGTTTTCTTTTGCAACACGCAAAGACGGTGAATGAGCACGACGTTGTGCTCAGTTCGACCGTTGGAAAAAGACAAGACAAGACTCGCGGAAGCCGGGCTGGCCATCGGCTCGCGAATTGTCACCGGATAGTGGAGAGGGGAGCTTTGTCGGACACTTTATCTCCTTGCCGGACATCTTATCTCCACCACATCTGTGCTAACCCGAGCATATAAAAATAGGTGGCCAGAAAAACCGTTCCGCGATCGAACACGTACATATTCAGTGTTTATGTGTACTTAATATTAAGTATACCTATAGCTCATCCTTAGTAACTGGTCACTTGACTATAAGTGCGTACATAGTCAAGACAAGATTTATTTAAATCCATTCCTTCTTGAAATAATATAAATTAATATTTATTTTATCGTTATTAATTAATTTCTATTAAAATATTTGAATTATTATAATATGAATAATAATATGTAAAACTAATTAATAGTTTGAGCGTAAAAATCATATAAAATCAATTCACTGTTTAATTTTAAGCGTTGTATTGGATAAACGTTAAAATGTATAATGAGTTTAACTCTTCATAAATTTCCAAAAATAATTTAGAGATTTAAGGTGTAATTAAAATAAAAAGCGATCAGCGCAATCCGTTGTCGACATAAATATTATACCAAAAAAAAATGGTAATTATCCATGGGTAAATTCCACTTGTGTGTCATCTTTATTTTCATCTAAATAATATGTTTTTACAATTATCTTATACTATCTAGATTATTTTTTAATTATTTATTCCCAGCAATACTAGCATAGCTAATTCAAAAAAAAATATATTACGTATTACACATTGATAATACATTTATATTTCATATAAGTTATAACATCATACACTGCATATATATATAATCGTTAAATTTACATTTTATACATTTAAACGGACGTTTTCTCATAATTCCACGTAAAGAAGTACTTATTTTTGCAAATAACTTTTAATTTCTTATGAACAATTTGAAATGCCATTGCCCATTATAATGACCATATATTGAAAAATAACAATAAATAATTTCATCATTATTAAGTATTATAATAATCACACAAATTTTTATTTATTCACAGGGCATAACTATATTACTGAGTGTTATGTATTATAACATATTTTATATAAGTTATAACATACACATTTAAATATTTCAAAAATAATTATTTGCACGTAAATTAATGTTAGGATGTAAAATGTAAAATGTTAATTAAATAACTTAATTTTAAAATTTCGGAAACTAAATCATATATTATGAGACAATTTTCTATAATACACTATTTATTAACATTTTATATAAAAATAATTTATTCTATTACTGTTAGTACTTATTTCACTATTTCTTTAGTATAATGATGAAAAATCAATCATCACTATTGTTCGACCAAATTGTGTAAAAAAACATATTTGCTGTTCAGTGATTCACAACGACTCACTTATCCCATTAACAATATTCATTTAAATTAGATTTTTAGGTGTTCGTAATAAATGAAAAATTAAATTGTTTTTTTTTTCACTTAAGTTTCAAACACATAATGGAATCCGTAAAAACTTTTCAAAAAATTACCAGTGTTTGTAAAAACAAATAATTAAAAAGAAAAAAGAAAAACCTTAACCACCGTTGATGCATTGTTGTGGGAGGTCCATAGTCGTTTTGCTAATATAGGCTGCAATTAATCATTTACCACACCACTAGACCTCTGAACTAACAAGGTGGACGTCCTTTTTGACGGATGTCCTAGGTAAGCAATATTGTTGCGTGTTGAGTTGTAGTAAACATAATTAAAATTTATCATTTTATTATATTTCCATTGTGTTAAACTTCAATATTTCATTTTTGAAATAATAAAAAATTTTCAATTTAAGAACTTAAATAAAAATACAATCAACCATTAAATTTAAATGTTTTAGCAATATATACTTTAATTAGAAATAAAATAATTAAACTTTATAAAAACTACTTAAGCCCTAGAACTTAAGAAGAGTACAAATATATATAAGTCTGAGTTGGGCGAAATTAGTTTTCCTAGTCTTCTTAGTGGTTTATTGAGGAAATTTATTACCTAGTAGCTAGTACCTACATAGTAATATGTACGAAATAAAATGTTTAAAAATATAGCGTTCATAAACATTGAAAACGCAACGAGTGTTGAATTGGTAAATTTTAAAATAAATGGTCAGCAGTGGTTATTTTGTTGTTACAAAAATACTGCATAGTGAACCAGCGTCATATGCCCAATAGAGTATTTACCATTTAGTCAATTTACCCTTCTTCGTTATCTCCACCGAAATACAGTAAAGACTCTTTTAAAAACATTATCTCTTTATGTACACTTTAAGTTAATTCGTTGACACACAAATTAAATATATTTTATATCATCAGCATTAACATAGTATTATAATACAGAAAATAAATATACACGGTATTTTCCATAAATTATTATTAGAACTGTTTGCATACTACTAGTTCTAAAACACGCGTAGGTATTTTCTATTTATAATATTAAATTCATATTAATGTACGTTCGTATATATTAATAATTTAAAGCAATTTTACATTCGCAAAGTTTTAAACAAAAATACTATTTACACAATGTATTACCTTGGAAAATGAACTTCTACATAAATTCGACTAAATTCCTTTGGTAGACTTTTAACATCTCTGCAAACAGTATTATATTTTGATACGACATTTTTTATTGACTCAGACTTCACCTCCTACATAAAAATATTCATATTGACGATCGATTTAGAAAAATAAATTAAGTCATGTCTATAGATGCCTATCTCCGTGTGGATGGCTATACACAATGTAAATGTTTGTTGTTTATGTTATATAACTCTGTAAATAATGTAATAATCATAAACCCATCATAAAATAATTCATTACAAATATCTAGCTTTTCTTATTAATTGTCGATTCGAGTTTCGATATAAAACTAAATATTTATTTATGTATAACGAAGTATCGATTGTATTATTATTACCCAAAAACGTTCGGTTTACAAGTTTCTACATATTAGTTATTTTGAAATGTATATTATTATTATGATAATTAGTATGCATTATTGTAGTTTTCGTTATTTAATATCCGAGTCAAGCTCCATCGTTGAATATGACGAGTTTTACTATTGCTTCAGCTGTAGCTATAATAATTTTTCAGACGTAGATAATTTTGGTATATTGACGGCGTTCAACCAAAATATATTTTACAACGAAAAAACTCGTTTAGAATAATATTTTTGTGATTCATTAATTCTAAAACAATTTAATTAAATAATTAATTATATACAGTGAATATGATTTAGACAAGGTTTTTCTCATTTTTTGTTCTATAGTATCTCGATTACTATTAGTTCCGGTATCTCATACCCATCTCATGAATATTATTATAGTTTTTATACAACACAGCATTTCGATTACACAGCGTAATAAATAAGCAATCGAGGTACACCACCATCGAGAAATCATTTTTCCGGTATTAGATAAGTATATTTTTTTTATGTATTCGCCTGGCTATAGGGGTTAATAAAAACGCATATTCAGTAATATTAACTCTTTTAATATTTACTATATAACTAAAATAATACCATACCATTTGATAATATATAAACGTATCCATTTAAATTTGAAAACCGTATTTTACCACAGATCGTCTATTACTGTCTTAGCTAAAGCATTTTAAAATTGATATTAAATTCATATCAAATGTATTAATCTATAATACAATACATATAATATATAATATTTATATATTTGTCTGTAATATTTAACTGTAAAAACAGTTAAATAGTTTGGTTTTGACAGCTTATATGACTAGCGCAAAAAACTGTGTTTGAAAACAAGCATGTCTTTGTACCCTCTTTCAATTTATTTTCTATAATCCTTTCAAATCGCCACTTTTACAGTGCACAAATGATACAGTACTATTAGAAAATGTAATATGAAACAAACACGAACAGTCGTTTTCAATGTATTAGACATCTAACAAATCTTTAACTGGACGAAATGTTGTAAGCTAAATAAATACGTTATACAATATTCTAGTTGGTAGATATAACTTAATTATTGTCTGTTGACTACTCGGAAAAGGCTTAAAAATACACTTCTGGAATGGGCATTAAATCCCTGTCTCTCAGTTATTGCTTTTATGTTTAAATATTACACCCCCAAGCTTCCCAATGAACATGCTTTGTCTCCACATCTACTTTTTCGTTAAAATTATAACGTCATAATGAGTCAAAATAAAACAGCTGTTGAAAACATTAAAAAAATTAATATACCTAAAACATCATTCGATTTGAACTTAAATAAATCACACACGACACGTAAACAATGTGATAAAATGATGCAACAAACACACTTTTGGGCGTAAATAAAAATAAGTACGAATTTCCAAAATAATTGTCCAATATATACAGGTATCCATTATAGCCAGATTTCAGTGTTTTAAAAGTAAAATTAATCTACAAACATATCTGTTTAATGAAAAATGAAAATGTTGTGCGTGTATTATATTAATATTGTACATATTATTATAATTTTAAACATGATTATTATATTACAGATATACATTACAAATTTAATTTTAATATTTCGTAGAAAATAATAGTATTGGTGTTTTTTTTTTGAACTTCGATTTGGTAACTCGTGATGGATAATTCATTCGCTCACGTGTGAAATCCCTTTTTCATCACTTTTATTCAAATAAAATTCCTTTAGACAATTAAGCTGTTCGAGAGCTACTGAATAATTTTCAAACGACTTAATTTCAGAATTTTCTGATTGGTCATCGGCTTATTATGATATTAGATTTAGATTTTAACCAGGATTATTGTCCATTATGAAATCGTCGGGAAAAAATATACTAGTGTCCTTGTCCGAAATACAAAGGTCCGTTATAGACAGGCCAAAATGTATTGAAAAACATATCTTTTTGCCGGGCCTTGGTCATTTTTTGTGTTAAAAGAGGTGTTCGTTAAGTTAAGTTTTACTGTAATATAAATTAAAAATAAAAATCAATTGAACAATAATTATTACAATCGAAAAAAGGTAGACAAGTGGGTACCACTCTATTATACATTAGGTGTAGAATGGGTCGCTATTAAATTCAATAATATAACATTGTATATTTGTATATGACAAACGATTCTGAGCGGAAACAGTCTGTCAGCCTATATTACCAAGTTTATTTCGTAATTTTCTTTTTAGATATAATACCAACAGTTGATTGAAATCATTCTTAATAAATATATTGCATTTATTATATTATTAGAATTTTTATTATTATAATAACATATATATTTGGGGAATAGTAAGTTCCTACACGAGAGTAGCAGGTAAACAATTACATATGTTAGTTCCTACACGGGCATATGTAAGTTCCTAAGGGTAAAAACCAGGTACCTATGTTAGTTCCTACACGGTGTAAAAAGGTACGTATGTAAGTTCCTATACAGTAAAAACCAGGTACCTATGTTAGTTCCTACACGGCGGAAAAAGGTACATATTTAAGTGTACCTATATGTGTATATATGTGTAAATATGTATATACGAATAAATATATGATGATTATATATTATATAATACAAATATATAAGTTTTCATTTTATTTTTATTTTTTACTTTTTATAATATATTATATTCAATTATGAAAAATTAAAATACGATTTTTATTATATTTTTTACTCATCATATTATATTTATTTGTGACGATGCGTTATGCGATTTTTTTTTGATTTTTTACTCTTTATATTATATTATATTCAATTATGAAAAATTAAAATGCATTATGCAATTTGTATTATATTGTATAATCATCATATATGTATTTATTCTTATATAGATCGTATATACATATTTACACATTTTTTCCACAGTGTAGGAACTAACATACGTACCTGGATATTACCGTGTAGGAACTTACATGCGTATCTTTTTCCGCCATGTAGGAACTAACATAGGTACCTGGTTTTTACCGTGTAGGAACTTACATACGTACCTTTTTCCGCCGTGTAGGAACTAACGTGTGTATTTTTTTTACCTGCTACTCTCGTGTAGGAACTTACATTCGCCCATATATTTCACCACGTAATATAAACTGATATAACTCAAAATTAAATATTTCTGTAAATACTATTAAACAGATAAAATAGATTCCAAGTATAATTAGATTATATTTTAAAATAATTCAAAAATGTCATTGCGTAATGCGAATAGTAAAATACATAATAATAATATAATGTACTTAAAAGTTTTAAGTTCCCAAGAATAATGTTTTTTAACTATAATAAAATAATTAACAACATTATTTATCCTTTAAATAAATAATTTCGTCCAAATTTAAACTTAAAATGTCCATAAAAAATAATAACTATTCCTATTTTTTTTTTAGATTGTATGGTTCCCGTATGAACTACTTATGATAAATCTTGTATTAAATTTTCAAAACTTAAATATAAATAAAAAAGTTTAAATGGATTTTCAACTACAAAATAGTTTACAATTTTTTATGATTTTGACGAATTTCTTCAAAATTTTAGCCTCAAATACATATAAAAACCTAACCTTACAGATGTATAAAAACTTAAGTAGAATATTATATTAAGTTTTCAAGAATTTCAACAAAGCCAATAATTTAAAAAAAAAAATTTAATTTAGCGTTCCTATAATTAGCATAAAATGAGTTAAGACATTTTGAAAATTTTATCATATAATGAAAATGATAAAATAAACATTTTAAGAAAATTTTAAGTATCAACGATTATTCGTTTTTTAATTAAAACAAAAAACAAAAATCGTTAGAAAAAAAAATTAGTCATTATACGAGTTGTATTTGGAATATCTGTTTATCATAAAAACTATTCAAACTTCAATTGCTCATTAAATATTATTTTGGTTTTACCGTTGGTTTTTTTTTCACATAAACTAAAAAACTTTTAAATAGGTTTATATTCAATTTTGTAATCTTAGGTATAAACAAATATTTTTTTATGTATTTCTAACTACAATATAACTTTTAGTTTTTGAGATTTTCACGGATTTCGTCAAAATTTGGTTCCGGTTTTCTTTAATTTATTGTTTATTTCATAAAAATAAAAATATTAGAATTTTTAATTCAAAACCTTTTTTAAGTACAAACTAGATCCAATTTTATGTACAAAACCACCCTCAAAATTGAAAATAAAAGTTTATCATCTACAACTTATCGTTTACTCATACAAACAAAAAACGCATAATTCTAAAATGTTACATTCATCGCTCCTCTTAGAATCTATAATGATAAATAAACCTATTTTTATTGCTGGAAATATACATTCCACCACAAATATCAAATGATACAAACACTAAAAATAATCAAATGAAACAAATCTCCTAAGTTTCAGCTACTTTAACCCGAGAAATATTCGGTTTCATTACATAATTTATGAGCGAAATATATCTATTGTACAAATCATCTAAAAATACACATTCGTAAAAAGAGCTTATTATATTTAATAAAATAATAAGAAATCAAATTAATGTGCATACTCGTAATATAAATCACGACAAACCTTTCAAAAAACTTTTCGTGTTGACATTCGTAATATCAATTATAATAAAACTATAATAATATTAATAGTTTTTTTGGATAAAGTAACTATTACAATAAGTTGATAAACATTATATAGTTAGCCATATCTCTTAAACCGTTAATAATATCATCATACATCATTACATATTTAAAATTATAAATAGTTATCTTTCCAAACTTATGAAAATATAATTTAGAATATTTACAACTAATATAAAATTACTAGGTTCTCACTTTAAAAAACGGCAAACTGTTTCCTTGGGGTTAAAATTTAAATTAATCTATAACCAGGCAACTATCAAACTTATAGCTAACTCAGATAAAAAATTAAAAACAATCAAATATTTTTAAAGATTATTTAGATAAAATACTTTAAAGACCAATAATTAAACATTTAATCAGACAATACAAATCTAATTTTTAAAGGTTTATGATCTTTTAAGTACTGTTTGTGTTTAATTATTGATTCATAGGGGAGTTACAAAACTTTTAGAACACTTGTCAAAAATTGTTGATGTTGGAAACTGATAGAAAAATACGAATTAAAAACCACTAAGTTAGGTTGGAACTTAAAAAATTAATGATTCTTTAAATGAATCATTTCAGAATCTATATAAGTATTATAAGTATTATACTGCTGCGGTACAACATATTAAATGTAAGTAAATTTAAATGTAAATATATTTAAACTAATTTACTTATATTACAGTTCGTGCATTGTTGTACTTAAAATTATCGATTTATCAAACTATACTGTAGTGCGCGATTAATAGTATAATAAATATTGCTGATGATTTCTTAATAGCCACACCATAAATGTTTTGGAAACATTTCTGGCCCACAAATAATTTTTCACTTATGTCAACTTAAGCCCATCTTGTATTTGGAAAAATTCCAATGCTTTAAATTAACTTTTCTCCTTTATAAATTGCTATTTATTTGTTTATTTATTTATTTTATTTTTTTATCACCAAACCCCACCTCACATTTCTTAGTTTAGTGCCAAATCGTTACAAAAGTCCACGTGATATGTATAAAAAAAACAACTTCAATAATATACTAATATTTTTACTTCATATAAATCTAATAGGTACCTATTTTGTTGTTGTTAGGATAAATTTATTTTTCTAGTAATTTAAAGATATACTTCTATTTTCTTTCATTTTTTTTTACTATTATTTCTATAACATACTCTATTCAATAGGTGAAAATACGTTAAATTTTAAAATATAACTTAAATATATTTATGTACATCATTATTCAAATATTAAAAAGAAAAAATAACCATGTACCTACAAGCATAATAGGATTAAAAAGATTTTCAGTAAGATATTAGTAAAATATTCCATAAAACTTGTCGGAGTTATTACATTGTTTTATGTTTATAAGGTGTCCTAGATATGTTAATAATAACATACAACATCTTGTAGAAGTATTGGGAGATTTACAACAACATTGTAAAAGGTACTTGGATTTATTTAATGCTGTTATGATTTTATCTTACAAGTAGTATTTGCTTTTGCATAAAAAAACATTTTTTTAAATATTTGTAACCCAAGTAATAAGTACCTACTTTCTACCAATCTACATTAAAAAAAATATAAGCTGCCCATGATTTCCAATGTTTATCACATTTTTAGTACTATTTATTTTATAATATGAAAATTTCCATTCTCTGTTGTTATAAATTTTTTTTTTTAATATTCATATTATATAAATTAATTATAATTAATTGAATAGATGCCATTATTATTATCATGATAATAATTATAATCTTTCAAACTAAATAATAAACTTATCTCAATAATATTATATTCAATACATTTAGAATATTTAAAAACTTAATTTCAAAGTGTAAGACACCGAAAATTTCCAGAAATTAATTTTTGTGCCTGAATAGCGTGTTAACATAAAAAGAGCGTTGATAGTATTTTTATTGTTAAAAATCAAAAAATTCAGACAATTAGTTTGTATGTTATAATGCTACAAACATTTAAAGTTAAGATAAGCGAAATGGAATGGTGCAAGGGTATCCCGCAAAATATTGGTTCACTACTACGCTCATTAAAACTTTAAATACTTATAACTAATAACTTGTTTGACGTTTAATTTTTTTTAATTGAAATTTTCTATACATTATTCTGTTTTGGAATATGAAATAAAAATATATGTTGTAATTGTACAAAAGAGTAAAAAACTTAAAAATAGAGAAAGTAGGTAGCTATCCACTATATTCTGTACAATAGGAGTATACCTCGCCATTGAGCAGGTTACTGTAATGGATATTATGTTAAATTTGAATTCAACTATTGCATACAAAAAACGATCACTTCCGGTCTGTCATCCTATTATTGTACAAATATAATTCTATTAATTATTATAGTAATTAATTTTAATATTCATAGTGATACAGTATGAAGTTCATACTATGAACTATAGATGGGCACTAGCACAAAATGAATCTAAATGTTTTAAAATGTTATTGAGTATAAAGAAAACATAATATATGTAAAAGTTTCAAATTCAACAAAAAATATTTTTGAATTACAAAAAATAACTAAAATTGTTATTCTACGTTTTAACATCGAATAGCAACCGAATTTTAACTTTAAATATCCATAAAAAAAAAATCGAGTACATATTTTTTTAGATATTTTAGTTCTAGTGTAAACTACTTGTACAGAACTTTGTATAACATTTCAAACTTATAAAAAAAATAAAATCAAATATGTCAAATAACCATAAACAGCTACAAAAACCTAAAAATATTTCGATAAAGTTATCATGTACAAACAATGCTAATGGAAACATTTGGTAAAAATCGTAACAAAACCAATTTCATCAAAAACTTTTCTTGTGTACAAATTTTCACTTTTTATTAATTTTTTTTCCTGATTATTTTAAATAATGCTAGCAATTTTCAATTTCGGCTTCTCAAAAGTAACAAATTAATCCGATTTGTTATCAATAACCACAATCAAAATTATAAATCAAAACAATTTTTTAATACTTTTGTGTGAATACACAAAAAAAATAACATACATCATTGAAAAATTATAATATATTTATCACTTCACTCAAAATCTAAAATGATAACAATAAAAAATAGTAAAAAAAATGTTGTTTTTTAATGACTTGAAATTATGTAAAAGAAATATTTTCAAAAACGCTAGTGTTCTCTACAGATATAGGCAATAAGTGTTTTATATTAAATGGATCACCCCGTACTTTTGTTTCTTTCATTCATCATCATCATAAAATCGTGTAATTATTATTAGTAAATTTACATTTTTAATTAATCATATATTTCCGTGGTTTTATAACGAAAAAAAATACATATATATATACATATTATATAAATAACCATTAAAAATCTAACTTTGCGGTGAACAGATTTTTCATTTTATTGAGACATTGATAATAGCAGTTCCTCCTCTATAAGGTTTCTCCTTAATCAATGGAATATTATAATACAAGAGTCAGTTTTACGTGTCAATCATCAATACAATAGTACCATAAATTGATTTATTGTATCCTACGCAGTTGCAATGGAATAATAATATTGCAGTCGAATGCGTGTAGTGTGTACATATTATAATATTATTTTGCATTCGGCGAGCGTCTCGTCGACTTGGTTCGTCGAAATACTACAAACCGTGAGAATGACGTAATTCCGTACAAACACACACACATACGACTGATTGTAAATACACACATTTACGTAAATCGCTGTCGAACACTGTGGGTGCTGCGTCGGAATAAGAACACTATCATCATCATCATCATCATCATCATCATCATCATCATCATTATTATTATTATATCAATATACGCATTCACTATTCGACGCAATCCACGTGGTACAACACACCTGTCTCGTGGGTATGGCAAAATAAATTGATAACATGGTACTTTATTAGAGTGTAATATTATAGCTTGACCGTTGATATCTATTTTTTTCTAACCGTAAATTCGCGAATAATACATTTCCAATAAATTGATTGTGACGTGTAAATAATAGTAGTAGTAAAATAATAATAATAGCTATTATTATTGTTATAAAACATAATTTACGACCAATTCGAATCATGTGATTTGTTCGACAGAAATATTAATATTTATAAAAAAAATTAACTATAATGATCGCCATTAAAATTAAAAAAAAAAAAAAACGAAAAAGAGGGAAAAAAGGGAACGAGTGTGACTAAGCGCTTGCAGTTAGTTGATATGATATCGGTCAGCGTGAACAGTATTGTTAAAGATAATATTCATTAATATTAGTCATGATTTAAAATAGCTTAATATTTTTTTCAATTCATATACTATATAATATTTGGTGAAAATAAATTTAACATGCAGTAGGGTGTTTCCAATTTTTCATACTACCCCTCCCAAGCGCACATCAGACGTAGCCTAGCGTTTTTGGTGACCCATTGGCTGATTATTTCGTTAGATTTATTTTCTAAACAACTGTTTCTACATAATATTTTAATTTGTGGTTCTTACCTAAATATTTTTAATTAGCTGATTGCAAGTCTATTTATCGCCTATCATAATACGATCATTTTTATCTTATTCGTCTTACAGATTAATCGTGACAGAACAATGACTACAGTTTATAATGAAATTTTGTTGTTATATAATATTGTATTTAAAGTTCTACATATTTAATAATATCACGTAGCTAATTTAAAATTCTTATTAAAAACCATTGTGTCAAATGTTTTAAAGAAAAGAACGATACTTTTTAAATATGAAAAACAAGCCGAGACTGCGTATAGAAAATCAATTAAACACGACCTGAGATCAAAAAAAAAAAAAAAAAAAACTGAGACAAACAAAAAATTTTATAAGTATTTTACAATAATTAAAATTTAAAAGTATTATAACTTATAAGGAACAGCTTTGACTTTTAATTTGAATCTCTATTATAAGGTTTTAATTATTTAAGATTTAAACAAAAAATATATAGTGATATAAAAAGCTCTCTGCAAAAGAATCGTGTCTAAATTAATGATAATACAATCTGATATAATTTTGGTAACGAATTCAATCGTTTGTCCATAACATGTTTAGGCACGTCACGTACAACATCATACACAATTACACGTATTAGTATGTTATGTGTATGATTTATATTATTTTCAAGCAATTTAATTTCGATATGAGCGCTATAGTACACAAAAAACATCACGACGAGGTAGGCTTTAATAATCGCTTCACAAAAATATTTTTTTGATGTTTAATCCATACTTGTAAATTGTAATATAATTCAAGAAGTTATAATTTTAATTTTATTTCCAATATTCATAGTTTATTATCGTTTTAACTACCTAGGTATTAAGATTTTTGTATTAACACATTGTCATATCTCCAATGTCCATTTTATCTTCCTCAGCGTTAACCGTTTATCAAAAGTTCATAAATCACTGTTTTCCGACCGGCATAACGTGAACTTGATCCTATAGACATTAGACACCAATAATATCGCGCAACAGCCACTAACGTGTATCCGCGAACGTATTATTCGTATCTTCTGTATAATAATATAATATCGTGTATAGACTGCGATAGACTTCCAACCGTTTCCCAAGTAATTTAAAATTGAAAAATATCGCTATACCGATATTATACTGGTCAGGTAACCTAGCAATTCCGGTCCTAACCCGCGTCCGTTTGATAGCGTTTTTATTTTTTTACGCGCGTACAAAATCATAATTACGTCGCGGGCCGTCGTCGGATCGATCAATATTCAAGTGCGCTACAGACAATCATAATATATCGCCGACGACTCGTTTGTGTGCGTGCGCGTGAAAAATCGATTTCCCGAAGAATTCGGACAAGACGCTGTGATGGCATTGTGTTCGTACGTCATTCGTGTTCGCTATACGTGTGCGGCACGTGCATCAGCGCACACAGCTGCGGACACCGTACCCGCGCCCGCCACACGGTTGATCGGGTGGCATCGCTACATTTTTCCGGGCGATTCGGTTGCCAAGTGCGACAAATTTCTCGCTTTCGCGGGGCGGCGGTGCTCTTTCACTGCCCACGACGATAGTGGCGATGGGTCGGGGAGAGGAGCCGATTCCTTTCGCGCGCGGACACTGCACACACAGACACACAGACACTGAGACACACACACATATATATGCCTGACGCACAGGACGGACGGCAGTAAATCACACTGGGAAATAAAACGCTCGCACGCACTTTTATTTACAACATCCGGTCCCTGCACCGAGTTCCGGGGGACATCATTAATAACGTTCGGGGACCGATACGTATTGCGACTAGTATTTTATATACGTATACAATATATTATATATATATATATATATATATATGAGGCGACAGCGGCGCGTCGGGGTGGTTTGAGCACGATATACGTTAAGGTCTCGTAAATATTAATAGGTCTCTCTCTATATATATATGTATATATGTTTGTGTGTGTGGGTATTTAGGTGGGTGCGTGTGTGCGTGCGATCGTTTTTGCCTAAACATTCACACAATACACTACTGCGGAGTGCCGGACAAAAATAATAATAATAATAATATGTTTGCAAACCTTCGACCAATGTGCGGTGCCGTATTTTATACACCGGAATAAAAAATAAATAAATAACCCGCAGAAGCTCCACACACTCCTCCCCTCCCCACATACACACACACACATACACACACACACATACACACACACACATACACACACACCAGTAAGCCGTCACTTTACCGATCCCATACAAACCGGACGACGATAACCGTAAGAACGAAATCGAAAAGAAAAAATAATCCAAATCCGTCTTTATACGTCGTCGTGCTTTCGACGCGATGTGTCATTACTTATTATAATATATCTTACGCCGTCACCACCGCACGACGACAGGTAACACAATGAACACGTGTATATATATGTACATTATCCAGCACACAACATATACATGTTTATTATATTATCGTGTCGTTTTCGATCCATCTGAAAATTCAATTGCGGACGACGTGCTATTACTGCGTTCGTTTCATGTTATACACCTGCAGCAACGGTAGTCAATTTTTTGGTTTTAGATATCCCGTGTATAGTTTGTCGAAATAAACGGCATGATGGAGATGGCCGAGTAACGACTCCGATGGCCGTGCCCAATATTATGCATTTATACGATTAAAATATTACGATTTTTCAAAGAATAACCATCCCGGCACATGTATATTGTAAGCGCACGATCGTGATAATATCTGGTATTTTATAAACGAAAATTTCCACCGACATTTAAAAATACCTGCCAATAATAATATTTAAATGCTATAAACTTTAGCAACAACCCATTAATAAAACAATTATCTTCTAACTCACTTCCGAGTAATGTACATAGAAGATTCGAAAAAAATCGGATCAGACATGTACTGAAAGACGCAAACAAATTTAGTTACCGTAGTTTTCTAGTTGGTGATTACCAAAACGTCCAAAACCATCCCATTAATGCGAATATTTTCTTGTCATATTTACTTTGTTATCACAATTCACGGTTACTAATTGTACCTTAAATGGATTATAAATCTATAAAAAAAAAACAATATATTAGAAATCGATAAACCACTATAACAGTAATAGTGTAAACTTCAACTTCCTCGTGAAATTAATGTACTATGCTTAAAACCAAAAGTTTCGTATGTTCTAAGGGCATAGATTGGAATATTATTCAAAACGAAAAACTCGAGTATCTCTATAAAACCAACTTGAGTACCGTTACAACACAATTTCACCGTAATTTCTTTATTTTCCGTCGGGAATAATAATTTTCAAAATACGTTCATCGATCGACTTTTATTTTCTGTGTAAATATATAAATATCCAATAGGGTTAACAACGGCGTAGTTCAATTATTATCGGGAAATAAGAATTGGGTCGTTTAAGACATTCTTCATTACTCGTTTATACGGGTTAACTTCATTTTATATTTTTATAGTTCAGCAATCATCGTCCGTTTCAAATAATAATAGTCATAGCATTTACTAACACCAATTTTTATTAATATTATTTTTAGGTTTCCTGGACCAAGGTCTCATGGTCCGCAATTCTCATAAGCTACGGGAAAACTACTTCAGCACGTCCAAATGGAAATCAGACTTTCTGAGCCTGCTTCCCACTGACTTGGCGTACTTGTGGTGGCCGTCAGGCAGTTGTTCGGCAGACGTTCTGCCCTGTCCTGTAATCGTCCGTGCCAATCGACTGCTCCGAGTACCCAGGATGCTGGAGTTCTTCGACCGCACAGAAACCAAAACCGGGTACCCAAACGTGTTCCGCATTTGCAAGGTGGTGTTCGCCATACTCATACTAATACACTGGAACTCGTGCTTATACTTCGCTATAAGCTATGTGATCGGATTTGGGTCGGATAACTGGGTGTACAACTTGCAAGGTGCTAGGAATTCATCGCTATCTAGACAGTATATTTACTGTTTTTATTGGTCGACACTCACGCTCACAACTATAGGTAAGAGGAAAAATACCAATCGACAGTAGAATTTAATCAAACAATATTGCAATATGTATAATGATGCCTGTAAAATAAATGTTTCGAATGTAATGCAATGGTTTAAAAACGTCGTGCAGTACGCGTAGAAAAAATTTTGTATTTAAAGGAAGAAGAAAGAATAATAATAAAAAAAAACCTATTAAAGAGAATTATATATAAGTGCTTTGTATGCTTAGCCGAATGTCTCTGGGAATTGTAATTTTTTCTCTTTAGTAAAACGGTTTATACCGTAGATTAAGATGTCCACTTGAGGTGATTAAATGGGCATTAAGCCAAATAAAAGTTTTATTCTATAATAATTTTATGCAAAATTGGCCACTGTCCAAAAGTTTAAGCGGTTGGAATCTCAATATTTTTAATGATAATATAGGTATTCAAATATGTTTGAATAATAGCTCATCATAATGAATATTTTTTTAAAAACCAAATCAATAAGAAATCATATTAATGTGATATATTTAGTTACTCTAGTTTTTTACTGCGAAACTAAGATTTAACAAAGAAATGTGTATAAAAAAAAAATGCACAACAGTAGAGTGAGTGTCCTGCGTGTTATATTAAGATTTAATAGTAAATCATCGAAGAATATATATTTTGAGTGGAATTGCCATAAGTAGAGCGTGATTATAAGTAGTAATTATAATCATAATAGTTCATAAAAATAGTTTACGAGTATCTATAGAATTTTTATGTGTATAAAAAAATAAAGACTATAATTTAGTATAAAATCTCAAAACTAGAAAACAAATATGAATAATAGAGATATACTAAATTATTTAATATGATCGTTAGTTGATTAATTAATTTTAAATTAAACAAAAAAAACTTTTTCAATAAATTTATCATTTTTCACAGTTTTATAAACAAAAGTTATACACAACAACTATGAATTTATATTACGACGTTATGACTTTTTATAAGATTACTTAAATTATTTTAATGAGTTAAAATAAATAATTATCATAATGCTTATATCAATTTTCTTAAAATATTGAAAAATTAAAAAAAAAAACCGTATAATACCACTTATTTGTTTTATAAACTATCAAGAATAGCTAATCAAACTTTTGAAACTCTTCTTCTTCCGTGGATACATGTCAAAAAACATATATCAATCTAAAGTAATCAAATTAAACAAAATTAAAAACTGGAAGTAATAATAAATTAAACCATTTATTATACATTTTTTATCATATCATTGAATATTTTCCATCTTCTAAAATTTATCACCATTTTTCTATTGTATAATTATTCGTTTATTAGACATATATTTTTTTAAATTTTAAATAACTATTAACAAGTCATTGATTTCATCAACATATTTTTACATTTAATAGGATATGCAATAACAGTAGATCCCAAACATTATTTTTTTTAATAATATTACATCATTCTTCTTATATAATTAAAAGTGATAAAATGTATCAAATATACTAGCTTGATAGTTTTTCAAAAGCTAATAAATATAGAAACAATATTATATAGTGAAATAATTAAAATATTTTTAAAAATATATAATATAATTTATTATTATAATAAATATAACTAAATTTCAGTGTAGAAGAAATTTATTTGGAATTCATTTTTAATTGGTTTATCAAGTATATTTTAAGATTTTTTTAGTGTAAATATGGTTTCATAGTATCATAAGTTTATTTTTGTTTAACCAATAATAAAATATATTTTTGTATCTCTATGATGTATTTAAACTTGAACTTAACTTTTTTATAATATTAATATTAATATATTATTTGTTATATTTTTATTGAAAACTTTATATTAACAATAAATTATTCTTTGGGTATAAAAAAAAATACAAAATGTATGATAACAGCTGCAAAATAAAATATAATATTACGTTATTAGCTGAACAAGAAAATCAGCTTGTTTAAAATAGAAAAAAAAAATTTGTATTTTAAGTTATAACAGCTTGGTATTGTAATCGTAATGGGAGACCGTACATTGCAAGTTGAAAGTGTAGTATAGTGTTGGTAACCTACATTAAAGTTTAAAAGGTTTAAAAAGTATAATAGATATTTATATATATCATGTACGTTTGTACGAAGAGTAGGTACGATCATTTGAGTTATGAGCGTAAAAGGTTTTTTTTTAATATAAAAATCATAATAATTGTATAGGTGGGCGAGTACCACCTAACCTTTTAGTCAGAAATTAATTTTTAGTTTCTCCACTTTTGTGTTAAAACAAAAACACGCCTGAAAAACTGCGGGGAAAAAAAACCCCAGCAGCCATTTATAACACTAGCTGTACACAATATATAATGCAAAGTGATGGACATTTGACTGACGGAAGCGGCGCAAGATTAATAATTCGTCTCGGCTCGTGCTGATTCAACCAGCGATTTTATCTTGTCCCCGAACATCTGTCGCGCCCGCTAAAACAAATGAAGGGGGAAAAAAATAATAGTGAAACGCCGCCGAAGGACCCCGTAAAAAATCTAATAGACATTATGCCCACACAACCGCACCGCGTATAATATGTTTCGAAATGTGTACGCGGATGTGCGATTTAATATAATATAAGAAACGACGGAAAAAAATAAATAAAATAAAACGAGTGCGTTCGGTTAACACGACGGGTCGTTCACGGTGCTGCATGTGGCGCGGCGAGGGATGCGCGTGAAGCAAATTCACAGTCATTCATCATCCCGACCCGAAATGGCCCTAGGAAAATCGTGTCCACGTGACGGTGGTCTCGATTTTCTCGATTGCCGTATTCTCCACCTTTCTTCGTGCCGCGGCCACGATGCTAATGCGGAATGTATGTCGCACGGGAAATAATCAGCGGCCCAACCATTGTATAATATAATAGTAATAATAACAATAATAACAGTGTGAAACGCACACGCACACACATAACATTATTATTGTTTGCCGGTAACAAAGATTTTCTTACCGATCCGGTCGCCGTGCGAAAACCAGTCGACCGAGTGTTTGGGGGTAGTTCGAATAAATTACCAAAATCATCATTTATATAATACGGTATACGATCTTAACGCGTTCGTTGGTAATAGTTTGGTATCGGTTATACCAACTATATATTATTATCTCTGTATTTGAAAATGTACAATATAAGTCTATGGTGACCAGATATGAAAATTTTAATAAAAAAAAATTCATTTTAAAACTTAGCTCTCCTTCTCTGTCGTAATTACCCAATGCGTATACTATTCTACCCATTTTACCCATATTTCCATTGGTCATTTCCTTCTATAAAAATTCATTTGCACTTGCATTTTTCCATTCGAAATTTATATTATTCATTGAACAAATAATTTATTGTTACATTTTTTTCTACCTTATCTCTATTCTATAATGAAAAGAATAAAATTTACCACTCCAGTGGTTGAATTCAAAATGTCAAATTGTAGGATATATCATTTTCAGAAATTAGCAATAACTATAACTACAATATGTAATTATATTTAATATTATAATATAATAATATGTTTGAAACTCGTTTTAATAATATTGTTCAATGATCAATACACGTCTTGAACGTGTATACACTGTAGTTTTTTTACTATTCGCCACTTCCCCGGCACGCGGCAATCTATAATAATAATTCTAGTTAACGATTTCGAGATCATTAGCTAAACAAGAGCAACAATTGTTTATATAATTAATGCTGATGTGATTTATTATACAGTATAAATATGGATATAAGGATAACTAATAATGGTATTATGTTTGCAGTCTTACAATTAAATCCTAATAACTGGTATGATGGTATATTATCGTTAAATGCAAATAAATAACAAATAGCGAATTCTACCTATATTATGTAATTTCATACTTAAAAGAATAAATTATTATTTTATCGATAAAAACTATTTATGTTTTTGAAGTAGATACTATTTTATATTGTCGGGCTGTCGAGTTATAAATTCGGTGATATCAACCGTTATTTTTATACTTTTAAATCGAGTTATAAAAAGTAATTCTACCATATTATCGCTTGTTTTGATTAAATATTAAAATTATATTGTATCCTATGGTCATAAACTAAAAACCGTAAACGTTTGAAAAAGATGGACATTTTTACGTATAATTTAAATGTAATCAATCATACATAACATAATTATTTAAAGTACGGATGAACATATATTATGTTAATAATATTTATTACATTTCGATCGTTGTCAATCTCAAACCCGTTGGGGTAGTGACATAAAAATATGATACACCGACTACGCCCACATAGTTTTATGCCTAATATATATAATACTATTATATTATATCGGGAATGGCCGTGTAAAAGAACTTCGCCTCATGAATATTTAGCACGACAAAAATGGTCGATAATAATCACCCAACGAACTTTGAAAAAAAACAGAACATTTTTTTTCTCAACGACAAAAAATATTACAAAGCTATTGCTGTTTTCTAGACCTCACGCCAACCCTCCGTATACGGTATAAAAACGTTTATTTACATTACGAGTATTTATTCGAACTCCACATGAAAGCGGATGAAAGAATATTGCACTTACCTATTGTTCGTTCTCGAGCATGACATCCGACACAGACGGACGTGTTCCACATTATATGGCTTAACCGTGCCGTCCTGCAATGACACTTATTCAATTCGACAAAGATGGAAAATCTATCCCTTAACATTTTTTTAATATAGCTAAACCTTAAAAATATTATACATCAAATATCAATATAAAATGTTCCAATACTCCATTAGATACATAACATTAATATTTAATGATATTATATCGTATAAAATATGACGTATTATAACAGTATTCGAATACGATAATGTTAAAATTGTAGGTAACTCTTCGTGTTTCACCATTATATTACTATCAAAACACTATATTTGAATCATACACATAGTATTTTTTTTTTTTTTTATTAAGATTAGCTGTTTCAACCGCTGAGTCAAATGCATCTCTTAAAGTTTATATTAAAATCGATTAGGTTTTGTTCGAAGAACTATTGTTTTTAATAACGGTTTTAATCGAATAAACAAATATAAAATAGATGTTTAAATACCTTAATTGTTTATTCTTATTTTTAGATCAATTAGCAATTTTGTATCTTTCGAATAGCGTATTTTAATTTCTTTTAATCTCTACAGTAATCCAAACCGGTAGAAAATAATTTTGAAGTATTAAATTGGTATATTACTGATACACGTTATGGTTACAAGAAACATTATCGTACACCTTACAACAAGTCGTATATTTTCTCTAATAAATTTAGTTAAAACTTTTCCTGGTGATTTATGTTATTTGTACATTTCATAATAATATTATGCTGTAATAAGGATCAATGCTAAAGTAAAACTAACAATTTCATTGAAAAAGTTACGAGCTTAATTAAATTGTAACTTTTGTCTTCCTTTATTTCTTATACAAACAACAAACAGCAAAATCTACAGCAAGTTTCTAGTGGACCGTCTAAAGAGGTTTACTTTGTTATATAAAATCGATGTAAGGATTCGTTGTGTATTCCGCTGGTCGATTGTTATCGCTTATTTTTTTAGCCCACATAAATGTGGCCCAGTGCACCTACTCAAATAAGAGTATATCGATGGGAGGGGGACTAAAGTTAAACGACTATTGAACCACAAGAAAAATAACCGTACCTACAGCTCTATCACTACTCCCTTTCACGCTTTACTGGTATGAAGTGTGATTTTCGTCCAATCTAAAACACTGTACGACTATATGCACTTTAATCCAATGTTATCTTTTATCTCTCTTTCACTTTATCTTTCTCTTTACGCATATATACAATATGCATCTATTTGTTAAGACATAAATCGGTTGAAGTTTATGAACTTAAAACACCGTAATTTAGTAAATGACACTAGGTATAACAATCATTCGGTTCGCAGGTGAGACACCGCAGCCGGAAAACGAACTGGAACACGTATTCGTGGTGGCCGATTTCCTCGCCGGTGTACTCATTTTTGCCACGATCGTGGGAAATATCGGCAGTATGATCAGCAACATGAATGTGGCTAGGGTAGAGTTCCAGAACCGCATGGACGGCGTCAAACAGTACATGGCCTTCAGGCGGGTTTCCAAGGAACTAGAAGCAAGAGTTATCAGATGGTTTGCTTATACCTGGGCTAACAAACAGGTAATGTTACCAAAACCTGTTTAATGAAATAATTGTTAACATTACGGTTATTTGTTACAATTTATTAATAATATATTTTTAATATCTTGTGAACATCTAGTCTTTAAATAATATTTAACAAATTTTAAATATTACGAACAACAATAAATAACAAACATAAAAATCTAATTATAAAATTAAAATTATCCATATTAAACAATAAAAATATAAAAACTAATTATATATTATGTGCTTTATTATATCAAATAAGCAATAACTATAATTAATTGAAACGTATTGTCTGTGTATTTACATATATGTATGTATGAAAAGTATAACCATTATGATTACTCAAAACAAATTATATATTTTATTAAACACTGCACCTAAGTACTCATAGATTATAATACATAAATTTGTAATCTAAAGTAATCAAAATTGTATAACACAATTTTTTTTTTAACTTATAGTGTATCCCAATTCTCAAGATTTTAATATAACAAGAGTTTTAAGATGAAAAATAATGAAAATTCCTATAAAATATAATATGTTAAGATTTGAATAAGCTATTATTGTGAATATAATAATTAATATTTAAGTATAAACGATATACAAAATATAATTTAATTTTTATAAATTATAAATAAATTCTACTAATATTATTTAATGGATAATTCATGTTCATATAATATTTTCATAACACGCTTTTAACAACATTTTTTTTTTCAATTTCACTTTTTTTTTGGTGTAAAATTTATGATCATATAGGTATTTACTTTGACCTGACACTGTATTGAAATCATAAAATCATCTTTTTGTTTCGAATTTTTTTCAAAGAACAACATTCTTTTAATAAATAAGATTACAGAAATACTAAAAGCAAATATAATGAGTAATAATATCCATTAATGTGTAAGTAAAAAACACATTGTCGGTACCTATATATACACTATCCCAAGTATTTTCTTTTAAAAATAACACGAAATATTCTGTCTAGTGACCTTGAATTAAAATAGAGTTAGCAATACCAAAATACACTTTTTGACGGTTTTTGAATTTACGTATGGTTTTGCGTATTTTTAACCTAATTTTAACTCGTAATTCAATCAGTTTTTGTTTTGAACTTTTAAAGCCACTTTCAAAAATGCAAAATTACTTAATACAATATTTGATCCAGCCAAATATTGTATTTAAAATACATGTTTAGCAATATAAAATCTTTTAAAAAAAATAGAATTTCTTTATTACCAAACTCTTTCTGAAAAAAATATTTTTAGTTCAAGATAACTGAATAGAAAATATACCTAATTCATATTAGATACCTTTAAAACACATTATATAAAATATTATACTTGAAATATTTGTTCAGATAAAACATATTACAGACTGTATTATTATTATTATATAGGTAAATTAATATTTGCATTGTTATCCTACAATAATAAATTAATATAACTATGTGAATTTTCTACACACTTTATTTGAAACCATTCCCATTGATAATTAAAATATTATTATGATTTAAAATCAGGTTCAAACCTGACCGAAACCAAAATCTTTGTAATTCAAATTTAAATTATTCAGATGAGTTGAACTTCAAAAACAAAACAAGTTATTATATTTAATTTACTTTTTATTTAATTTTTTAATTAAAAGCATTTATGATTGTATTTTAACTTAAAATTAGTAAATAGAAATAATACACATTGGTAATAATTTAAACTAATATTTAAAGTTAGGTTTTATGATATAATATTATGATAATAATCTAACTGTAATAAAATAAATGAAAATTGTTCGACAAAGATTTTAAAACTATTAATTTAGTATAAACGTAATCATCTTCTTTAAACACAATTAAAAATCCTTTGCAAAATTATTAATACAGTTCATTCTATAATATTGTATACAATGCTAAGTATCAATAAGTGTTGCAATGAACATTTTATAAATCTTGTTTGCATGAGTCAAGTTGTTATCTAAGACTAATCTGAGAAAAGTTTGTGAAAGTTTGTAATTTTGTCTCATTATACTAAGGTTAAGTTTTCAATACAGTGTTTATGATCTTCTAATAAAAAAATTGTCGAATTTATTTTAAATAATTATATTTTCATAAGTATAATGACTTATACTTTATACACTATTGTGTAAAACACATTATTATTAGTGCTACTATTATTTAATTTACGGTTATAACTGTATTTGTATAATTTCTAGTACACAAAAAATATTATTAAGTCTGTAATAAATGTTATTAACATTATATCATTATGATAACATTTAACGATAATTAATGGGCTATTGCTAGATACATTTCAATACAACTATTTTATTAATTAAAAGGTTATCTATTTATAAATTGTAATTTAAATCAAAATTATGTCCTTGGCATAATAACAAACATTTTACTCTGAGTTACCTAATATTTTGTCAAAGACATAATAATATACTAAACGCGTCATAATAAAATTATGTAAATTATTATTAATCTTACCATACATTAAAATGTTTCGGTAAAATCGACCACACGACATATATGTACCTAAAAAGCCTATCTAGAACGCCGTTATACAATAATGTTTTTATTTTTTAAATACAAATTTATTATTTCAACAGCATATTATTAATATTTAATACCATACTCGTTAGGTTACAGCCACAAAAATTACATTTTTATTATACACCTTCGTTATTATCTTCATATTTTTGGAATACTTTAACATAATAAAATAAGAATAGTATAATATAATATTATAATACTAGTATTATATTACTATTTTTAGATTTATATAAAACACTATAATACGTAAAAGTATATCAGTAAAAATATCTCACGTTATTTGTGGAATGTAAAGAATTGCTACAAATGGGTGGCCAGAAATTTCTGTATAATATCATAGGTATTAAAGCATAATAGTTTAATAATTAATGCGCATTCAAATATTTCTTTTAATTAGTGAAAGTTCAATATTTAATAAATTATCTCGTTTTTAAATGTTAACATAAACAATGTGTTCATACACTAACTCCAATGTACCTAATTTAAATAAGTATAGATACTAAGTAGGTATATGAAAAACATTTATACACAAATGGTTTTTCAAATAAGTTTATTAACCTATTATTCTATAATCTATATACTATTAAATCATTTAAGTACAAAGAAATAAGAAAATGTATTGCTTAATGTATAGTTAGACACTTATAATCACACAAACGCATTACGTATGGCGTAGTTAATCATCCCATTCGCTTAGAATTAATATAAATCAAACTCCCATTTACATCGAGTAAATATGTATAATATAATAAATGTATATATATACATAATATTATGAACCTATAGATTGAATGCAAGTACATTAATTTAGCAACTCAATTAACACAAGTTTAGAGTTCAATATTTAATCTAATTTAGAACCGCCTGTCGATTATCTCACTTCACCAGATGCATTAAAATAAAACTTAATTTACCAATCATTAAATTCCAGTAAACGTGTTAATCTTACTAACATAATTATAATTTATTAAATAATTAGTTTGCTTATATTAAAAATAAATTAAATATTTATCAACCATCATTATTATAAAATATATATTTATAGTTGAATCGGATTTTGTCACTATCATATATATTACTTTAAGTATCATGTTTACTTTTTAATTTGATGCTGCGTATTGTTTCATTCCGAGCTGAACTTAATAAAGAAATTGAAACACACAAAATTCATTCAATAATAGGAATACTTTTTTGATGTAACTACAATATGATTATACAATACATGTGATACAAAATAATTAAGTTTTTTTTAACTTTTTTACTGAATTTCAATTATTAAAAACGAGGTATTATAATTCTTGAAGTATTAATTGGTTAATAGTTCATACATATTATTTTTCCATAAAATTATATCAATATTTTTACATATTTTAAATAAATATTGAACGGTTAAATTAGACTGATTAGGTGGTTCAATTTTTAATAAGCATTGTATATGTAAATATGATATAGGTATTTACAAAAAAATTATTATCGTTGATTTATGTGTATTTTTTTATGAACTATATATTATATTCTATAAATAAGCAATTTACAGCCACATTTTTTATAAAATTGTATAAACAACATTCTTGTTTAGTTACAAAAATATCTACGTCCCACGAAAAAATCATTGAAGTTCAATTAATTAATGTGTATACCTACGAAAAATATTCCTTTTTAGTTGTGTAGAAAAGATAATTATCGGATAATAAAGTTTTAATGACCTTGTTATTAAATAAACGACATAATAAATTATAATCACTTTATATGTCGAATAATTCTCGTTATTCTAAATTAAAAATATATGCTTAGTTAATACAAATTAATTTAATAAGTGTCAAGTATATATAAATATATCCTTACATCAATAACTTTTTCGACAAATTCGATCAATATTAATAAATATTATAGCCGATTTTAAGTACTTTTAAGATTAACAGCACATTTTATCGAGAATGATTATAACTTTGGTTTAATTAATATTTTACCGACAAGTCTTTAGAAAAGTTATTAATTATGATAATTTTTAATGGTGTCAAATCCTTTTTTGATACTGAATATTAAAGTAAAACTATTGACTTTATAATATTTTTTTAACAAATTTTTTAGTCTTTTTATATAAAATAAATGTATATTAATCTTTCTAACACATAAATTAAAATTATAAGCAAAAATATGAATTTAATTAAAGTAAAGTAGTAAAATATCCAATTTTTGAGAAAATATTATACAATAATTATTGTATTATAATATTATAATCAATGATACTGGGTTTTAAAAATTTTTACTGAAAATATTTTATAAAACCCTTCTATAAATTAATTAAAAAAATGAAATTTTTTTATAATGATTCATTGTTATATTTTATAAAGAAATAAGCTTCTAATTAATTTTATTGATTACTCTCAACAATAATTCGTAATATATCTAACGTTATCGTAAATTCAATTATATAAAAAAATAACCATATGTATACATACATAATATATAATTCCAAATCACATATAAATCTAAAGTTTGATAAATTGGAATAAACTTATAGTCGATAAATTATACAATGATATAGTTTTCAGTCATTTATATAAGTGTTATGAGATTAAACAAATGTTTTGTATGGTAGTTCGGTTTAAGCCGATACCGTCCATTAGTCAGCCAGTCCTGGTTTAATTCCTAGTTTGAGGACGTTTAAATTATTTTTGAGTTTACACTTAAGGACTTAAGAAATATTGAACATAAAACAATTGATTCAAAATTGTACTTACCTATATTTATTAAATTATCCAAAACACCGTTTCATCTTCACGATGGTCTAACAAATTTTATACATCAACAAGTAATTGTGTTTTAATAAGAATAATTAAAAAAATTCGAAATACGTTATACTTACATGGCTAAAAATATCCTAATTACCTAGTGTACAATTAAGGGTTCTCAACACATATTATACGAATAACATTACATACATTTTAACGGAAAGCAAAACAAAACCGGAGTGAGACAATAAGGACCAACGCTTGTTGGCCAAAAATTAATTAAATACGCATATCGCTGTCGACCGACAGACAATGAAGCGGATTCCTATCGCCCGACGACCATGTCCTGGTTGCGCTTTTTAAATTTATTAAGTAACTATTTTTTTCACGCGAAATGAAAGTTGTGCCAAAATGTATTCCAAGTAGACGATACAATATTCGTTGGTTTAAAAACGAATTCACTGGAGCAATCAGCAAACTCTATTTATTTTGTCTCGTATTTTTCGGAATTCGCCTTCTGCGTGTCGGACACGGATACACTATATAAACAAAGAGAAACGGTATCGACGTGTCGACACAGCAGCTGAGGTGGCTGCTAATGCGAACACGGCCGATTTTGGCCCGGACGGTTTTCTTCGAGGCTGGAGACACTAAATCGGGTTCGACTCACACGGTCCGTGACCACCGCGTTACCGAGTTGTATAAGTCGTAGATCATTCCGCGTAACAGTGACCATACAGAATGGTCACAATAATTGAATAATACGCACATTATACTCACACAAGATCCGTATTATGTGTACCGGTTGGCCCGGAACGAGCCTAGGACGTTGTATTATCGTACAAAGGGGCCGGTTAATCACCCCGGACCCCAGGTCTCCGTTATATTGCAACGACGCGTAGTCTCCATGATTCTCGACCCCGCAACCAACTCTATCTTGAAAACGGTGCGGTGGTAATTAATGTTACAGTTTTTTTGGACGCCGTCCAAAGTGAATTTTTCGCCGTCCGGGCGTGTACCCTTACTTGGCAGGGGAGATTCCGAAGACAAAAAAAATAGTAGGTAACCTACACTATAGCGTGGGACCGGAAACACCCGGGAAACCGGGGAAACTTCCACAATCGGATCGTTTATAAACAAAGTAAGGATTTTGTAGCTCTAAAGAACTGTAAAAAAAATGTTGTGACTACTTAAATTTAAAAGCACTAAAAATCTTAAAGAAACGCTATGTTAAAAGTTATTTTTATAAAAACTAGAAAAATAAATGAATACTAAGCCTGCTAATTTTTTTTATTCTTTGAATTTAACATAATATTCACATGGACTTTAAGTATGCAGTTAGTTAAAAATATTGTCCACTATAAAATGTTTACATAATATTATAAGTGTAAAAATATTAGAAAACAGTATTAAAAATAAATTTAAAAAACACTTTTGATAATGGCGGGATTAAGTGGTGTTAAAATAAATATCAAATTTTATATTATATTTCAAATACGTGTTTAACTGTAACGTATTTCATAAAAACAAAAAAAGTTATAAAAATCAAAATTAAAATAACGAAATAAAACAAAAAATATATATAAAATGTATGCTTTATTATACGTAGTGTAAAATTAATTTATTATTGGAATAGTTTTAGACCAAAAGAAAAAAGCAAATTTCTACAAAACCCAAATTCCATTTATAATGTATCTACTATATTATATATTTATATGACATATATGATCAAACATAATCAGTATACTCACCCCTATTTTTCCTTTAATAATTATTAATATATTGAAATTCTGATTTTTGGTATTTTTAAATTTTCTATTTTAGATCACATTTTCAAGTTCTTTGGTGATACTAATTTCTGATTTTCAAATAAAAATTCCCCATCATATTGAGTGAATAATTTTTTTAATAATTTTTATGTACCTACTCAAAATCAAAATTTGAATTATTAGTTGTTCAGTTATCAGAATGTTCAAACTAAGGATAATAGTCAAAATATTTTTAAAAAAATGTGTAATATTGGATGTTTTTATTATACTTGAACTATTTTTACAAATTATAAATGGTGTATAATATTAAATATTAATTACTAACATTTCTAAATTAATTTTGCCCCATACTTTCCAAACACGTTATCGCATCTAACCCAATGCGTTATTAATATCCACAGACACGTATATTTCACTACGGATCTCATATTTGCGGTATTGTTTTCTGCGCGGAGTACTTATTCACAAACTTCAACGTCCGCCATTGTAGTCCGATGTAACCCCACCGACTGTGGGTTAAAATAATTTTTCATGAATTCCTATGGTTTGAATATTTTCAACTTTCAATTATTATTCCTCATTCCTTCCACTCACTCGATCCACGGATTAATTATAACTATAAGATGAAAAACCAGCTACTATTGCGATCCGTTGTGGTGATTGTATAATTGTTGAGTCATTGCCGCGATTTTTATTTGCAGTATAGTCTCATTCAAAATACCATCACTATACATTAGCTCCAAACACGATTATTCATTAAAACATCGAATTGCGTTGAGCGTTCGACAATTTCATTCGTAACTAAACCGTCTGCGTAATAACAAGTATAACTGAGAAGTGAGAGGTGTCCGTTATTTTAAAGTCACATGATTTCAACGAAATAGCTATTTAAATAAGTCGTATTAAATCCGTTAAAAACGTTCTGTATTGTCAACGTTTTGTCGTACTACTGTGACGATATACAGCGACAACTTTTCGCGTCGACCGTCCCGCGTAATCATTAATTTAAGTCGTTATACGTATTTTTGCGTTTATAACATGCGCTTCTCACTACAAATAAGCCTCCACAATGATTCATCATTCGCGTAATAAATTATTATAGCGTTCTCGCCCCGGTTGATTATTGTAAAAATCACGTCAAACACAGCATACGAGTGGAGTGTGATGAATTATATATTAATACGTTCTTAAATAACATATTCTATAAAACCCGGAGTTGTTATAAACAAATCGTTTTGTTTCCGCCGTAACATCTATACATAGACATAAAGAGAAAAAGATAGAGTGCAGAGTGTGTATGTGTGTGTGTGTGTGTGAGAGAGAGAGAGAGAGAAGAGTGAGAGAGAAAGGGGGGTCGCTACGCATCACATATTGCAAGATTTCGCTATGATTCATTGTTCTAAACAATTTGGAATTTTGATCGTAAAGTTTGAAAATTGTCACCGTTAACTACAATAATAGCAGCTGCCACTGCTCGACGTCGGCAACGCGTGCCCGCACGTTGGTGTTGATTATTTAATTAATTTCGAATCATTCTGATGTACGTATTCGTTTGTTTTTGGGGTACACATTATTCACTGTGAATAAATCTCAGGGGTTGCTGCTGGTCGCCTATACAGTAAACAATCGTCGTAGGTCTCTGTAGAACGATCGCGTCGTCGATATAATAAAACGTTCAAGCGGCACGTATATTAAAATGTAATAATATAGGTACGTCGATCTTAAATAATATCTGAAGAACCCGCTTTTGTACACGAATTCATCAGGCGTGTTTTCGTTATAGCGGATGATAACATAATAATAGATACGTTATTGTAATGTGTCTTAATGTATTTTTTGCATCGAATGAATAATTTTGTTTTCTGATGTTTCATATCATTATATATACACTATACAGGTACTCACCATACTATTGTTAACATGCGCAAGATAATATATCAATAATACATTTATAATACAACCCGAACCATTATCATTGTAATATATTTACGCTCGCGTTATACAGAAACGTATATAATAATAACAATAATAATGAATACAGGCAAACATCTCCTTTTCAAAATTGAATAACACAATTGGCAGTTATATAACGTGTTAATAAATCACCTCATATTCAGTCTAAACTATTTATGCGTTAACTATATAGCTATACACATATATACTTACAGTAGATAGACGTATAAAATTGTATTCGATTCTTAATGTCTGCGTACTGAATCGCGCCGAACTAGTATTGAATTATCGGTAAAACAAAATAATAAACAAAAACGAGTATATTATGATTTTATTTCCAGTAGCACGGTTATTATATGTAATAATGTATTGCTAATAAATAATAGATAATGATGTATTATTGCGTTGATCTCAACACCAAAGAATAAAATATCTGTATGTCTAATAAATATTGATATTCCAGATTATAGAATAAAACATGGTATTTTAAAATTTACAATATTGACCGCAACTATTATACGATTGTATTTTATATACACTCCCTTATTCTTATATTATTGCTTGTGGTTTTCATTTTTCAATTTATGATTTAATATATAAAATATTATTATTACGTATTGCATGATGTCTCGAAAGTTTTGTATTGGTCCTCTTTCCCCCTCCAAAAAAATGAAATAATAAAAGAAGCGATCGAAAAACTTTTGAAAATAACACCACTGTTATATAGATTCGAGAAAAACTAAGAAGGTATAAAATAAAAAATGTATTAAAAATGTATTACCCCATGATGAATAATAATTTATGGCGTCGTTTTTGTGTAATAACAATAATTAAAACTTTGATTTAAAAATTCATTGTATAGTTCTAAGAACCAACTTAAAATTAAAAATATTCATCATCAAAAAATAAAAAGCTAACCATAAATTCAAAACGCCGAAATTGGAAATCGAGAACACGTAACACTTCTAAAACATCGGTACAGTAGAAAATATAGTGTTTTGTTACATAGTATACATTTCAAATAAATGATAAATCTTTGGCAATGATTCATTGCATTCAAATTCCATTCTACTTGAATAACGGTTAATACCTTGAGTATATTCAATGTTTTTCACCGGTTGTCAATAATTTTTTCATAATACTTTTCCTGCGTTTTATGAAGCTATTGAAAAAATGTGAAAAATCCCAATTAGATTTGATTTCTAATCAGTAAAAAAAGATTAGTTAGAATTTTCGCTGCGCCCTTTACCATAACAATGTCGAAAAAAAATCCCTTTACCTAAAGTATAAAATTTCAGATATTGTAGGCCTCGAATAAATAAATAGAGATGATGATACCAATATTTTTAAAAAGCGATAAAAATAAATTCAATTTTGGTTTGTGAAATATCCCTGCAAACGTAAATCAGTTTTTTCGTCTTATAGCTAAGGGCAAAGATATATAGCAGTTATAGAATTTTTATGTTTTAATCTGATTTTTAGGTAACCGAGATTCATATCATTCTCTTGCGAATTTAAATATAATTTCCTATTTGCATGTTTCGATTATTTTCCATCTTCCAGAAAATTACATAAATTGACATACAGACATAATTTATTTTTCTAGCATATTTTTACAACTGAGAAAATAATATTTTATGTATTATTATTTTCGATACAAGCTATATGCAATTAAAATTTAAGTACCATATAATACATCTAGTCACAAAAAATAAATTTATTTCACAATAATTATTCAACTAATTATAATACATATTTTTATTTATTTATTTATTTTTTTATTAACATTATTTCTTACACCATCTGTTTTGAGTTTGAACAATAAGCTTATTAATTAAGCCTTAATTCATAAAATAATAAAATAGAAATAAAAGAGTAAAAAGGCTTCCTAGTCGAGTTACTTCATCGTGAAGTATTATTTATGTTAAAATGAATAATAATAATATAAGTAATAATAATACGTTATGTTAGATGCTAATAGTGATCTACATAATGCATATTTTAGTAAAAAAATGTTTTTTTTTTTTTTAATTTGGATTAATATTAATTATCCAACTTAAATGTTTATATCATGTACAATTGAATCATTATAAATAGCTGTAAAGTTCTTTTGTGCTCATATTTTAAATTTGAAGTGAGGAATATTCTGAGTAATGCTATTGATATTGACCGATGTTTAAAGTTTAGACAGCGCGACAGAGTATAATGGACAGAAAGTAGAGGTAAAAAATAATATGTTATGTCATGGAACTGCAGCGACTAAACATAAATTACAAAAACTTTTACAGATAACGTCTGGTTCTTTCCAAACTGATTATTTTATGTATAATATACGACATATAAATTATATTTTTCTTTTTTTTTTTTATTAATAAGACAAAAAAATATTATACAAACATAATAGCTTTAAGTATTTATTAATGCGTAAAAACTTTTAAAAACTCATATTTTAATATTATACAAATATATAATATACATAACATATATATTGTATATTATATATCTTACGGTTAATAATTATAAAAACTCCTAATTAATTAATTTAATACAAAACATACTGTCCAAAAACGTGTTAACATAGGGTTGAATAATGTATTAAATGTTTTAATTTAGTTATAACAAACTAAACCTCAAATAAAATCGCTTAAGATTTCAAACATTTGCATATTATTGTAAAACTTGAATTCAAATAAATAAATAACTCTGATGTAAGACAGTTTGTACAAAATAAATAATTTAATAACGTATCAAAAGTATATATTTATAAACATAGGCGAATCTAGAAATTCATAGCAGGGTGTGCCTTTACCTCAAAAAGGCCCTCTCCCCTCTGTAGTTCAAAATACCTCTCAGTTATTATACGTTAAAGAGATTTTTACCATTTGAAATATCAATATTAATGATATTAAGATTAATTTTTATTACTTTAGATGCTATTTATTTGCATGCTGTAAAATACAGATATAATGTTTAAAAATTATTCAATTTAATAAATAAATATGTTACTCAATTATTTTTGGATAAACTTACCTACTACCAATAATTAAATTATTAATCAATTATGTTTAAAATTCTTGGAAGTTTAATACAATCTTTTAATTTTATTATAATTAATAACAAAGAATTTTAATAATATATATAATATAACTGGTAAGTCGTAGTCAGTGCCGTGTCTAAAGGGGGGCAAAGGGGGCAATTGCCCCCGGCGTCATAATTTTTATATATTAAGAACGGCGTCAAATATTTTTAGTACCAATATCCTATTATTTGGAAAATTTATTTTGCCCCCGGCGTCTTTAACTCTTAATCCGGCGTTGGTCGTAGTAATCAATAACTATTGTTTATAGGTACATTTGCTATCATGCTTATTATGATAATATTTATTGACAATATTTGTACCCATAAAAATGTATTAAAATTAAAAGATAAATTGTTTAATGTTATACACAATAGTCAATACCTTTGTAACTGAAATGAGTATTATGGGCTCTACATCACAGGTTTATACGAGTCGCAGGGTGTGCACTGGCACACTCGGCACACCCTGTAGATTCGCCTATGTTTATAAATAATAAATAGTAATAACCTATAATAATAGTTTTCTTTTTTTTAATATATCATGTTTGAGTCGTTTTTTTGACTCTAATCTGAATACAAATAATAACAAAACCCTTTATAATATTAGGCTCTTGATGAAGAACGTGTATTGGCAGCTTTACCAGATAAACTAAAAGCTGAAATAGCTATACACGTACATCTCGATACATTAAAGAAAGTCGAGATATTTCAGGATTGCGAACCTGGCCTATTAGAAGAACTCGTGCTCAAACTCAGACTCCAAGTGCGTACCACATATACATACAACCTAAATTTTATTATTTTGTAATTTATATCGTTTTTTTCCTATCAAAATTAGGTGTTCAGTCCTGGAGATTACATATGTCGTAAAGGAGATGTGGGCAAAGAAATGTATATAGTAAAGAGAGGCATTCTTAGTGTCGTTGCTGACGACCAAAAAACCGAAATCGCCACTTTAAGCGCTGGAAGCGTTTTTGGAGAGGTCAGTAATAAAATTAATGGGTTTTTTTTATGTATCTATGGGTTCTGTTTAATATAAGTATTTAATCCAGTTTGATTTCCCTTATATTAGAACTAAAATTTTGATCTTCAACAATTTATTACTCATAAAAACTTCTATAATTTCAAAATCTAAAGTTCATTTTTAATTAAATCTTAAATTAATTTAAGTCATTTAAAATTATTATTAGTTGTTACTGCCTCGTACGTAAACTATACATTCTAGATACTAATATATTTGGTCATTAGTATAACTGTATAAGTTTATATAAAATGACTAATTTTAGAATATCCATAAAACTATATTAATGTTAATACATGTCAATCAAGCAATTTTAATTGGGTAAAAAAAGCTATTTTTTAATATTCAAGATTGTCAAATCAGGGCAATCTAACTTTAGGTACCATATATTCATCATTTTGGGGGATATGACAATAACTTAAAATAATCAAGTAATTAAAATATTCGAAACATTTGTTGCACTTGCATAAATATTGTAAATATTGTAAAAATTTGTAACAAAATACATTTTTGTACAGGCGGCATTTTTTGAAAAGGAGGTTTCCTATTAGTAATATTTAATTATAAAATTTAATTGTTATGTTAAAAACGTTTTTTATCTACATATAATAAAATATGACCATTACTTGTTATTTTCTGTGGTTGTTACACCTTATACAAAATATTGCTAATTTTAAATTTTCAATCAGATTTTTTGAACAAAAATATGTTTGATTTCATTTTCTTTTATATTATTTTTATTTTGTATTGGCGACAAATAATAGTAATAATACTGATGAAATCTTAACAATTGCTTCGATATTATTGAAAAAACATAATATATTATAATAACAAACTTTTTGTATCTATTTCTATAATTAATTTACTGTTCAGTTAAATTTACTTATACAACCATAGTCAATATTAACTAGGTTTAAAATGCAACAATATTTTTTGCGAATTCGGTACCTAACTATGTGATTTATCAAGTACAACTTTATATTATGCAACATTTGTAGACACATATACATGTTATTTCTTGGAAAATATACACGAGGAAAGATTTATATATAGTATACCTACATAAATGTATACATGTGCTATGTATACGCATTCGAGTTTGGATATGTGTTTATGCATGTATGTGCGTGTATATGGCTGTAATTTGGAGAAACACAAATGGCACCAATTAAACATACTCCCTTTTTGAATATCAGTACGATTTCACTTCAAAGTACCTACATTTTAAATATGTAAAATAATAAATTAAGTTGGTAAAAAAGAGGGATCTTTTTTATGTTATTTTCGGTAATTTGGTATATTTAAAAATAAAATCGCCGTTTTTTACCGTTAGTATAGCCATTACATCGCCACGCCACCCCAGTGTTTATTACAATCATCGTGCAATGTGTTATATGATCACTAAAAAATACAATCATTCATAAAATCATTCAACTCATATAATATTATTATATAAACATATTTTTAATTTATTAAAGTTACACAATATTTTATAAAAACAACATTTTTAGTGTAAAAAATTAATTCAGTATTGTTCGTTTAATAAATCATTCAAATAGGTAGTAAAATATTACTGAAATTGACATATTTAGAGTTTACAGTAAAAAAATATATGTATAATAGGTATACAGAGAATCAAATACGAAACAACAAAATATTATATGCAACTATTATTTTCAGTACTTAGTCAAAGAGTAATTATATTCAGTATCTAACAATAACAGATAAAATTTTCAATATTATGGTTACTAACAACAGAGACTCTCGTGATTCGTTATGTCAAAATCAAATCAGCATCGTACAACATATTTAATAGGTGCCCACCGGTCATGAAATAGTATACTATAGATCTTTCCTTCTTCATTTTTCCATAAAATTATTATGATACCCAAGAGTTTTTATTTAACAATATACAACACAGTTTTATTGGCTTTAAAACACTAATTTATTGTTGTTTAACAAAAAATATTTTTGTTATAATTTGCATACAATTTTATAACTTTACTCAGAAGTAAAAAAAAATCCAATTTTAACAGCTTGCTATAATCGAGATTTTTACAACTCTAATCGTCTGAAGTTAAGATAAACTAAAGATACAATCATCAAATAAAGGCTAAACTTGACTTTCTTAAGTTGTATGCATTTTATTATAAAATATATAATTCAAATATTTTATTTTTTAAAACTATAAAATCTTTACAAAAAATAGCTTTATATCTATCATTTATTATATAGGTGCACACATTTAAGTAGTCCAAAAATTCCTATTAGACACATTCAAAATATATAATTTTAAAATCATCTAAATCTCTTACTATGCTTCAACAAATTAAAATGCATTTATATCAATTTTATTATATAACCTGTATTATAGGTTAGTATGTCTTATAGGCTATAAGTATAATTATAAAAAAAATATTTATGATGATTACTAAAGTGATATATTAAGTAAATATATTTATTTAGAAATATTATTTATATATTATAAACAAACATATATAATACACATAGCTATAGATATTAGGTTAATAGATGTAAATTTAATAATCAATAGATTTCAATTATATTATTTAAACACATAAATAATAAGCTATAATACTACAATAGCTCAATACGATTTTATTAAAATAATACAATCTAGTTTTAACTTTTAGATCTTTTTTTTTTTAAGTTAATTATATAATTTTATATAGGTTATTACCACGATACACTTTCCTATAGTATTAATTTTAATTTTATATTTTCAAATACAATTTATTTGTATTTATTAGCTTTATAAGTTTTATTTAAAATTTCAACAGACTTAAAAATGCATTAAAATTAGATTAATATTTAGTGTAGAATGTATAAACTAACAAACTTGTAGGTAGTATAACTATAATAGTACATCAATAGTTAAGTATTTAGCAACTCTAAGAGGAATAAATAATGGCTTCTGATATAAGAAGATTATCTAAGCTTCCAAGTATTATACAATAAGATTTAAACACCAATATGAATTTAATATTGAATTATACTTAGTAAAATCTTAAATATATTTAGTTATTAATGTATTTTCTTATTTTATTCAAACTTAATACGTATTTTTTTTACCTTTATTACAAATCAAATTTTTAAGGAATAACATTATTTATTATACAAAAAACTTTAATCATTCATAATTTGCATAGATTATAATTTATTGAATTTATCTATCAAACCATTAAATATAAAATCAAAATTTCATGAGATCAAGTCTATGTTTGATACTAAAACTTTCAGTTTACATATTATAATATCACATGAAAATTATATTTTTTTATTGCATGCCTAAAATCAATTTATTAAAGTATTTTTTCATTCTTCCTTATAGGTAAGCGTGCTAGAAATAGCTGGAAACAAAACAGGCAATCGTCGCACAGCCAACGTCCGGAGTTTAGGGTACTCTGATCTATTTTGCCTATCTAAAAGAGATCTCTGGGAAACACTAAGAGATTATCCCGAAGCTAGACACAGCTTAATGCAACGTGGTTGTCAGCTTCTACGAAAGGATAGGCTATTAGATGAGGACGCGTTCCTGCAAGCTCAAACGCAGAATGAAACCATTAACGAAGCAGTGTCTAGATTAGGTATGTATAAAAAACTTTTATTCAATTACAAGTAAACACAGTTTGATCAATATTATATTATATATATATATATATTACCAAATACGTTTTCATAACAAATTACAATGTTAGACATTTCCATTGAACAATTAAAAAATTTAAATTAGTCAATACAATTATTAAATGAAACCGTTTTTTTAACCCGCTTCCGTAAAGCTTTATTTCAAAGACTAAAATTTGTTTCGCACAAATAATTTTAGACAAACAATGTTGTTATAAAAAATTATTGCTTTAAAAACAGAAAATAATTGTTTATCATAATATAAGGACCTAACAATTAATTTAATAATGTACGAATCGTACAGTAATTTGTTTTCTTTTGATAATAAAGTGTTTAAGCAAAATTGGTTTCAACAATAATAACAATTTAATTAAGTGTCATAACAGACATACGACTGAAATATTAAATTTCATAAACACTTTATATTATTTTGTATTTTTGTAGTATTAGACATAATCAGGGCTAAGATTTGTATGCAATAAAAAATTGTAAAATATGCATTTTATTTACCAAAATATGCAAAAAAATATGCATTTAAAATTTTATAAGATAAAAACAAAAATATAATTACAAAAAAAGCTATTTATTTATTGAAATACATCAGTGATTAGCTGTTTATCTTAATATAGTATAATCGATAAATAAAATAAAATGTATAATTCACATTCAACAGTGGATATACGTGTTACATACTACGACCTCATACTTTTTTAAATTTTCGATTATAAATGATCGGCGATTGAATCGTAGTATTGATTTATATTGACTGAAGATTTTATCGCATACCTATTGTATCATAAAATTGTATTTATAAAAATAAAATTTATGTTTGACAAAAAACAAAGTTTTATACTTTAATCAGCGCAAGGCTATAATTAAATAAGAAATATTAATATTAAATTATAAATATTAATTACGAAATGTCGAAATATACTATTATAAAACATGAATTTTTGTATTCTTGTAATCGAAATATGCAATTATATTCATTTTATCCAAAATATGCAAAAACATGCAAAATAAAAACACCACAATTTATCTCATCTTGAAGTGATTCGTGGACGTAACTGACAAAATCAAAAATTAGAAGTTGCAAAAAAAACATGCTATTGCATATAAATCCTATCCCTGGACATAATATATTGATATCAAAAAAACAATGAATGTATTATATTATAAAAAATACGTTCCTCATAAGTTATCTCGAATATAATATAATTTATTTGATTTTATTTGGGAATGTTAAAAAAAAAATCATACAAAATTGTCCAAAAGTTTGAATTTCTTATTTTATTAAGATTTCCAACTAATTAAATTAATAATACCTAGTTATAATAATATGAGTATAAAACTTTTAACGTTGAAGAATAAATTAAAGTTAAAATAATAAAACTCATTGATTTAAATGTTGGAATATTATAAATTGTATTTAAAATAAATATGTTATAATAATATAGTATAGGTGTAATATATTATGTTATAAATACTACAAGTATGAAAATTTTAACTATAAACGTGTACGCTATATGTATTATTTATTAATTTAAGTAAATATTATATAATTTATTAGTTCTTGAGAACTGTAAAATTACTAAATTTTAGTTCTAGAAAAACTGGACTAGTTGAAAAATAAATAATGTAGTTGTAAGATTAAATTCCCATCAAATGTCATCACATATGGTTGCATCTGATAAATGATGACAACCTTTAACATGTACAATAATTCTACACAAAAATGATTTATGACAGATATTCAATACTGATAATTTAATATAAGTATAGTATCTCGTACATTAATTTGAAATTGTAGTAAATAGTGACCAACCAAACTGAAATATATAAAAACAATGTTAATTGAAAATGTGTAGTCTATTATTTTAATTTTTTTGAACTATATTTGGAATAATATCAATTACAAATGTTAAATAATTTCACTAAAACATTTTAAAGATACCCAACATTAAATACGTTAAAACTCCAATATATAATTTTAAAGTATACATAATGCTTAAGTGACAAATACCACAGACTCCTCCGGAAGATTTCCTCTTAATCAATACAAATTGTAAGTAGATATGTACAATAAATTATATGCAATATCAAGTTAGACCTAAGAATTATTATACTATGACGAATAGCATTTAAATATTGATAACCTAAAGTGTATAAATTGTAGTAATTTTAAATGTAAAATAACTCAATTTTATCTCCATCCAAAATCGTTTGATTATTAATTCATACAGTTAATGTTTTACATACTAATTAACACTTTTAACAGATAGATACATCAATGTGGACTAAAAAGGGTGTAGACCGAAGGACCGCTATTAAATGTTACAATATTATGTGTATACCTCGCCACCTTGGTATAATTAATTTTCCTTGATATTATGAATATATTACAATATTATACTTAATATTATTTTTGAATTATTATGAATCTTGTGTTATTATTTTTTTTTTTAATACTCATTGTAATTGTTGAGGATTTCAAATTCTCCGAGCCAATTTACATTTTTGGTGTTAATTTTTTTTATCTTTATTTTCTATTTTATCCAATCACCATAATTATTATTATTATATTTACGTTTGCCTTATTTTTACTATACCAATCCGCGCGTCGTAAACATGCAATTTTTTTGGAACAACTAAGTATATATTATAATTATATGTATATAATATATAGACTTTAACCATTTCGTGTCCCCAAGTCGAGGCGTGGAAGGATACATTAGATTAGCCAACAGCAGGGATGACTTCGGGCAGTCAACTATGCATCAGTCTAATCACAAGCAGTTGAAGCACAAGTCAAAATTATCGACAGTCGTTATCAAACCGAACAGGAAGCAGTTCGCGCAAGTTTGTACGTCACCAATAAGTGCGCGTGACGGACACTTGCTATAAGCGTCTGTTAAGAAGACGTTATATCCGAGTCCCCATGTAACTTGTCACCGTCTTACGCAAAACACTGCTAATTTTACGTTCAGAACACCCGTCTAATTCTATAATTTTTTTTATATCAGATTGAATAATTGGTCTATTATTATTTTAAAGGTAAAAATATTATCTAAGACCACACTTAGGTTTTTTATCAATATTTTTATTTAAAAACTAGTTATGAACTTTTTAAAATTGTAATTTTTTTATTAAATTTGAAATGCTAATAAAATGAATCAAAAAATCATTTATCAAAACTTACGTATGATCTTGCGTAATTTTTTTATTTTTAAATTTGATTTTAAATCAATTAATTTATTCTAATATTATACAAACTGTACAGAGTTAAATAGATTACATTGAATGTAAAATTTGACATGTTATGGATTTGTAAAATAGGGATAACACGTGCGGGTATAACGTCATCTTAACAGTATGGTGAAATTTCGTCCCACAAAGATATACACCCTACAACTGGAATCAATTGATCCGACACTTTTTGCGATTGTCCTGTTGCTTAATTCTCGCGGGACGCATCCTGTATATCGTAACGATAAATCTGGGTGAAGGTTACTAGTTTACTAGGGTTGTTTTTGTTGTTATTGTTGTGTGTAATATGATATACATTATACTATACAATATCTGTGCAGATAATATTATGATATATCAGATTCGCCAAAAATGCTTACCACTGTGTTTCCTTTAAACATGACGTTATTCAAATCCCTATTTTTGGAATTGAGTATACTTGAAGACCACATATTTTACTTTGATATGACTATTCAATGATCTGCATTTAAAATATAAATCTGCAAGCTAGAGTATCCTATGAAAATACAAACTTCTTATATTTTATGTTGTAATGTTAATGATTTTACCTAATACAACAGTATTTTTCTATCTATTATCAAATGATTTTTTTAAATGTCCATGTATATAAATTCAAATTCAAATGAGTAGTACCCTAAACTTACACTGTATGCTATATGATTATTCTCACTGCTTATAGGTGATATCCAATATTTAAAAAGAGGCAGTTTGAAATTATATTGACAAAATAGAGGTGAGCATGTTTGGCGAATCACCATTGCCACGCTATACAAGTTTTGCGAGCTGAATTTACTCGTTACTTCCTTCATAAGTATTAGACTAATACATAAAACGGAAAATTTAGGTGGTTGATACGACAGCAATGGTGGTGGTGGTAACGGCAACGGATATATTTTATTATTATATATACTACATAGAGATAGTTGACGCCCAGCTACTCAGACCACTCCATATTTCGTTTTTGTAATGGATCCAAAAACAAATGACGAACAAAAAAAAGAAAAGTATATGAAAGAATACTTAAACTTACTCATAATGACAACAGAAACAATAATAATAGTAGTAATAATAATGCACGCGCCAAGTTCTGACGCTTCCTGCTCGCGCGCTATGACATCGCTGCAGCATGCTGTATTTGCTGCTAAGTCCATACCTTATTTAGGCAGTAGGCCTATCTATAATAACATTATATTCTATTATATTATGTATAAATATATTATGATTTTACAAATCAATATAATATTATTACAATGTATAAAATATAACATAACAGTCGTATCATCATAATATAATTATTATTCACGTAGCACAATAATAATATCTATACATAATAGTATAATACGTATAATTGTATTTAACAGCATATATATAACAATATAATAATATACTAATAAACGCATTCGATTAATACTAACACGATCAATAGTGTTATAAGTCTTATTATATTATGTCTATTTAATATTATATTTTGTACTCATACTAATTCAACATAATATTATTGTAAACTAATCGTATTCGCGTCCATATAATATTATATGCTTATCATCTCCTTCGTGCGCGATAACATCTTTTGATTGTTGGGATATCCTTTTGTATATTTTCAGATACAACTATGAAAGATGTAACTACTCGGTTGTCAAATCTCGTGACCGAATATTACAATCAAAACGTCAAGCTCAATGAAAAAATTACCGAATTGGAGGAACAAATACGAGTTGTCAAATATCATTCAATGTAAATATTTTTCAAAATTAAATTAAATTATATTTATAGATTAATTTTTTTAAATCTATCACAATTAACTAAATGGTACGAGAAACAAACGTAATTACATGCAGCGTAAAACTTCGAACATACATTTTCAAAGTATCCGGTCCACAAAATGTAATAAGGATATTGATAATTGAAAAACTTTTTGTTTAAGTATATTGAAAAACGTAACTTTTAAATGTATTAAGTGTTTTTATTCCTTTCAAAACATTTTCCAAGAAATTTTATAATTATTATATGGATGCATTAAAAAGGCGTTTAACCTATACATCTAGCTCAGGACATTTTCCGTTAGCCTATATAGGTATCTATTTATGCATTGAGTATTTTACGTAGATTCTTATAATAGTTTTTGTTTTAAAAATATTTTAGATATTAAAATATGCTCCTTTAAAATAACGTTAAAGCCTATAAAATCTAAAAGGTTTAAAGTAAATATTTATTAGTTTATTATTTTTGACTCTATACGGAAGAAAACTACAAATCTCTTGGTTTCCCATATAATATATATATATGTGTATATATTGGTAAACGTAATTTAGTTTTATTTCGATATACCTACCTTTAAGCAATTTCCTGAGGTTTGTTTTGTTTCCTCTGGGTAAGCAATTTAATTTAATTGACGTGTAGGCAAAAGCACATTTTGATCGATAAAAATATCGATCGATGTGCAATTCTTAATCTTTTCAAGCAACGAACAACAATTGCCTTCAGGAAAATTCTCATAATGATAATTTATACAACTCTGTCGTATAGTCGTATTCGGAAATTTGTTCAGAAATGAATAGCATTCTGCGATACGCCATTATCTATTGTAATATTTGTCCTTTTTAGCGCCTCCTTTTGTCTAAATTATATTAGATAAACAATATATTATACGCTTAACGTTTCTGTCTCGCCCTACGAACATCAAATAAATAATGAGAAATGGTACAGTGGGCTGGTCTATGTCAAAGGAGGAAAAAACGTATAATATAACGGAATTGTGGGATTATTTACGTTTTTCCGTTCCGCATACTCTTCCACTGCAAAAAGTTTTATTTGCTTTTTTGTATTTGTGCATTTAAAGTACTAATTTTTTTAAAAAATCTACCAAATGTCATTATTGTAAGTGAATGTTATTAAGCGGTAGACAGATTTTTCCGCAGATCGGACGTTTGTTTACAGTTGCTCGGATGTTTTTAGTGGCAGAGGTGGAGTATAATTGCGGTATTATAGTTATAAATATGATTCCAAGTCAAATATTTGCATTCAATTTCATAAATAATTAATAGGTGTCCTGCAATATTCATAAATTGATATGCAAAAATTGGTTGGGTGAATTCACGTTTCAAGGCAATGATAAATCATTGCTGAGTTAGGTTTTGCAAAAACTTATTAAAATTTGGATTTCTTATATTATTTCTCTGGATTTTGATGTTTTATGTGTTTTTATCAAAAACTTCTGACAGATTCATTTTTTTTTTTTTTTTTTGTAAAATCTCTCGCTACCTAGTATAAAATATTATAAAATACATCATGTTAAATTTATCACACACAAACACGTTTCCAATTTCCAATTTTTGTTTTCAAATATTTTAGAACATATTGTAAATACATTTTATTTATCTTATATAATATAATATAATAATTTTCAATTAACTTTACTTCTAGGGAATTTAAATACCTTAAAAGTTAAAAATTACTATGTCTTTTCTATTGACACGGAAATGTACAATAGTATAGTGCAGGCATGTAGCTAGGATTTTATTTTGGATGATCTAAATAATTTTGATACAATTTTTATTTTTATTTTTTTTACATGATTGGTCTGTAAGAACATTTACTTTTAATTTTTAAAAATGTCCTGGGAGTTTAAACCTAATGGACCTCTTCCTGTATACGTTCTTGAGTATTAAATACTTTATTTAGTTTTTACTTGTTCCGTTGCACAAATTCTAAATTCTTTTTTTATTTATTAATTTTAAAACTAGTTTGATTATTGAAAATTTGAAAAAATATCAAAATTACTGTTAGTTTTATTAAAATTACCAAAATATGTTAATTCGTCAAATTTGCACGTGTTATGTTTTCAACACTTTTATAGTGGAATAGTAATTAGTGATTACTAAATAATAAATAGTAATAATAAATATTATAGTATAAGAAAAAACTTAATAACGATTTTCAATATTTTATTTTTATATTTTATGAATATCGAAATATGAAATATTTTACTCTCTCTCTCGTGAATTAAATATATACTAATAAGATATTATTGACAGTACCTAATAAATTACACTTATAATAGTTTTTATTAATACAAATGTAACATAATATGTTCAGAATATCTCAAACATCCAAAAATTATGTTCCATATTTGAATTCATTATTTACTGGTACTTTCGAACATTAAATAAAATGATATTTTACAAATGATACTCTAAATTACGACATATTATTAATATTAAAATTATTTTTGATTTTGTTGAATAAATCAAAATTTTATTATATATTAAAAATCGTCGAAAAACTTAGAAACAATTACTTTTTTTCAATTTGTATAAGTATTTATATTTCAATGTCTTTTTACTTTTTAGAACTGATTCAAAATACGAGGATCAACAGGGTTCGAATGTTGAAAATGACTCAACTTCGTCATCTAGCCAATCAACGGTATTCGGAACTTATGCCACAAGGAGATCATTTAACGTTCCTAAGAATTCTTGGGCTCGAAGGCGTCGTAAACTTAAGTCTACCTGATGTTTAACAGATGGGCTATCTCATTTACAGGATCCATATGCTTCGGCTTAATATAAACTACGGTGATTAGTGTATATATTCTTAATATTGGATAGTTAAAAAAAATCAACTACCAATATTTAAGTAAATTGTATGCACACGTTTTATATTACATGGATCAGTGTAGGCAAATAAATTTGGGATAGTCTACTGAAATAAATTTACATATAAATATATAATATTATTATATTATATATATAATACAGAAAATAAAAAAGTGTACACCTCAACAGACCAACTTTCTATTATAATTTACGTACAAATGACTTCTTTTTTAGAAGATTCAAAATATTTTAAAACTAATACTATGGTATTTTCCTAAGCTAAACAAGAGCTTAATGGTGATATCATAAAAATACTGTAAAATATTCCTACAGAAAGATTTTACCTATTATTTACATTGTTTGGTTTTTTTAATAATTTAACTTATTTCATGATATAATTCCACGTAAAAAAATAATCCAGTTAAAATATTCCCATAATGTATCAAACATAAATTTTTAAAATACCAAAATAACCATAAAGTATGTGCATCACGTTCTTGTGTTCATTTGGTTTGTAAAAAGTAATGTAATAAAATTAATATTTTAATTTTTATAACACCCAGTACGATTAAAAATTAAATTAAATTCAAATTTAATGATTAGGTATAATATTTTGTTACTTGAGAATCTTATATGATATTAGATTCTGATTTATATAGATTTATTTTTGTTGAACATTTAGTATTCCAAACTTTGGTACAAATATGAAACAAATGCTTAACACATTTATTTTAATATAATAGAAAATATCTACTACAGATTTTAATAAAATATAAACCCAATTTAATTTAGCTTGTAACTAGATATATATTCACAAACATTTTATTGTACATACCACAACATAAATATGATAAATGTTATTTAAATTGAGTGACGTACCTATTACAGTTGAGTCCCGTGATCCATGGACCCAAATTTATACCTAATTTATTCTGAAAAATATCCTAATTGAGTTTAAAATGTTTAAAAAAATGTATTTTCTTTACTAATTTACAGACGCAGGGTTGCCAAGTATAATATGTCAACAAAATTATAGTTAAAGTGTCTATTGCTAAAAAATTGGACTCAATTAGGCAAATTATTGGGCGAAATTCAGCCATAATATATAATTTAAAACCTGGGACTGAACTGTACAATTAACTCCCGAATTTAGTACCATTCCTTCATTCCTTAGGAATTATATGCATGCATCGACCATAGGTTTATTTCTTCATATAAATCTTTTACCTGGCAAACAATTTATTTACATCGGGTAGGAAACATGAAATGCGGAGATAGTGATAAAAATCGTACTTAGGAATATGCCGGAGAACTATTAATAAACAAAATGGTTCCATATAAATTATAAGTATTAATTACTTTCACATATTTTATTATGATATACCAATTAAACCAAATATTTATATAATAAGATCCCCTTTCTTTGTATTATTTTTAGATTCATTTGTGTCATCTGTGATAGTTCATTGTTTATTTACTTTTACTCATCAGTTATCAATAAAATTCATTAATTTATACTATAAAGCGTAAAATTCCTTTTAATAATTACTACGAACCTCAACACTGTTCTTATGAAATATTCTAATTAAAATATAATATTATACAAAATGTTATCCGTAATTATTCGAATATATATTAAATAAAACACTGTCACCCAACAAAACTCACTCAATTATTTTTAATTGTATAAATAGTAGATAGACCTAGTACCTATATTCTTAGATAGATCGAAGAGAGTACATTTTAAGATGTATTTTATTGCTTTAATAATTCCTAAAATATTAATGTATAATTTTTTTTGTTATTTCGATTTTGATTTTACATAGTAAAATTGTTATTCTTAACATCACAACGAGTATACGAACTATTTTTATAACCATGTGCATTTCGGATTAAGTTTGACATTCCGTGTATAGTTGGTGCGCGAAACTCAACAATTTTAAATCGTTTTCTTTCGATATATATTACATTATATTATTTATAAAATAAATAAAATGTGTTTAAGCATCGGTCTAAATATATCTCATTCGCAAAGATTATGATATGCATTCATGTGCGATATGGGTTAGGGTTACAACGATCATCCCCTCAAAAATTTCAGACGCTCTATATTTTTCTTTTAATTGAAACACATCAATTCGCGAGATTTGGCCAGTTTTTAGGAAAAAAATTTAGTTTAAAAATCTTATTAAAAACAAACCGAAAAAAAATAAAAATTAACCCTGCATATGAAGATACTGCAGAGTATAACTACGATTAAAATACCTATGCAAAGCTCAAATAACAAAATTACAAACTGTTTACAAAACTAGCTTGTAAGACATATGTTCATTGTTGATTTGTCAAATCTGTATATCTATATGTTATAAGTACCTATTATTTTTTTATGCTACACTGAACACGTGTAGTTTGTGTTACGATATTATCTTATTGTTATGTAGTCATTTGTAATTTGTATAAATATATAAGCGAATCCACTTAAATGTATACACAGTTATAAATGTTATAATGTTATAAATAATATTATATAGTTTTAAAAGAGTTCTTACTGTTATTAAAGTTATTGTCTTATTGATATTATTAACATGAACCTATAGATACGAAATTGCAAAGATTACGACAAAAATATACATAATATATATTTTTTTTTGTACATATATTGTTTGATGTTCGTTATATACTTATATATTATATATAGCATAATATTGTGCCATGTGTTTTACATCGAATGAAACTACAAAATTATGTTTACGTTTTTTACCATACAAAATTAGCTTTAGGAGAGATTCTGTTAATAAAATAAAAATCCATGCAGACAATATTGTATATTATACACCTACATGGATTTAATAGGTAACACGTTTTAAGTTGTATTATTATCATAACATAATATAATATATTATACATACTTTATTATGCATTTTACAATTTTGTACATTTGCACCGTAAATTTACATATATACAGTATTTAAATATAGGTAGCCAAGTAGGTATGTACATAATATTAAATATATATATACATATATATATTGTGTTTTTAACAATGTTTAAATTTCAGCGACAACTACACGGTAAAATTTAATTAATTTATATGATATATAATAATATAACGGTGTACAAATATATAAATTCACGACTATAGTTTATTTAGTATTATATAATATCCGTAATTTATGCGTATATTAGTTTGTACAATATAATATAACATAAACTATGAGGTTATATAATAAATAAATAATATACCACAGGTCACGAATAGTATATAATATGATATAGATATCATAATCCGAAATTCTGGAAAATAGAATAAACCATTTCATTGAGTCATTTATTTTGATCACTTCCTAAACACCCATAATATAATAAGGATATAAGGATGATATTATTATAATAGTAACAAAAACATTTTTCCATGATGATTGTGACTACATTTTATACTAATCATCTATAATGTATATTGTATATAGGTATAGCCGTGTAGGACATTATCTGTATAGTAAATAGTACTTATAATACACTTACAAAGTTACGAATAAGTAAATAGTTAGGACTATTAGGTACATTTCTTCATATTATGTAGAAAATAAAAATCACCTATTACGATTTATAGACAAGACCGTACTCAGAACAAATTTTCGAGGAGGAGCTATAAAATATGATAAATATATTATTATTTTTAATCAAAATATTAAATGACAACCTCGATAATACAATATATGCTTACACAGTTATAAACTATTTACTTAACTCGCAATTTAGAAATAATCATAAATTTATCTGGGGAAGAAAGTGCCATTTACTACTTACCGAATAAACTATATAGGTAATTACGTGTATGGATAGATATCTACAATTAATTAGCTGCCACGTGTAATTTCTCGACAATGACTAATTTTTAACACAATTAAAAGGATAATATATATAGCCAATAATATGCTGTCTCTATCAGCGTCTTGAATTTTTTTCCAATAAAGTATCGTGAAATTTAAAACTTTCAAGATGAAAAGTTAGGCGAACAACAAACTTTGCTAACTTAGTTGATTCTAATTAAATCAACTGACCAATAAAAGAAGACCCCCACGTTAAATACGTAGGTGCATTAAAATCTATTTAATACGTATATTAGACGAGACAATACAGATATATACCAATGATTTAACATTATGTGAAATAAAATATTAAAATAAATATAATAAATAATTTAATTCCACAATATATTAATATATGTATATCATAAATACTGTTCAATAAGCACGTATATTTTTATACATTACAGTCACGTAATTTAGGGAGGTTGTAGGAATGATCCCCCCCAAAAAAAGATCTTATTTTAGTAGCTAACAATTAATAAAAAAAAACATTTTTTAAGCCTCAACTATTGTGAAAAAGGTTAGTCGTCCTCTCCCCCAACCAAATAAATAAGCACCTATTTACGTTCCTGATACATTATACATATTTTAAATTAATTTCATTAAGTATAGAAAATAATAATTTATGTAATGGCCAAAAGTTTCAGTCCTTGTGATTAATATATTTTTTGTATGAATTATTTTTTCAAATAGTTTGACCAAAAAATATATATATCAACGTAATTCAAAAAAATTAAAAAAATTAAAATTATAGAAAAAGAGTCAAAAGTATTTAAAAAATTTGAATTTATCTATAAAATTTTAATATTTATAAAAGCTAAAATTTTTAAGTGCGCTACGGTCTTACAACTTTTAATAAAGTTCCACCATAAAGCAAAATTGACTGTCAAAAACTCTTAGCGTAAAAATCACAATTTCCCCATTTTCTTAAAAGTACCAACTAGATTACTTAATTTGCTCCTAGAAACTACCCTCGAAGTTAAATATCGAAACATTATTCCTACAATAAATTTCTCAGGTTTACAGGCGCAAAAAACCTCATTGTAAAATCTATTCATTCACCGCAACGCTTAGAATCTAATATTGCGATAATTTGTATATTCTTATACGGAAATACGTTTCCAAAAGCTATATCCCGTTATTCAAATGAATCGTGCAGATCTTTTTTCATAGCTGAACACATTCGTATATTATGAAAAAGCATCAAGAATGCATAGGTATTTGTTGGATCATGTGGAAACTCATATGGAAACCGCAAATTCCGTTCACAGACTAGATTTTTACGATTTCAAAAATAGACTCCAATTGTATTGTGTGCGATACTACTAATAGTAGTAATAACTACATGTGCAATAGCACATTTTGATTTTTAATTTTAAACAGTGGTACTAGGTACTGGATTTCATCTATCACGTGATTACCTATTATAGCTGTTTGATAGGAAGCAGCGACTTGTTCGTGAAGTATATTTTTAGTAGATCGTGACCAAAAATAGTTTGGCCACCCCTGGTAAGATAACAGTAAAAATACTTACCTATATTAAATTAAAATTATGTATACTTATGTGTTTAATAATTTAATTAAAATATTTGTTTTTAGGGGTGCCACAAATAGATTTTTTACTTAAGCCGTGACTGGTATTATACGTACTATAATACTCAAAACCCCTTGTCAATGGTATTCTTTTTTAATGCAGGAGTACTACTTACTCCAATCCAAGCCTGAACTTCAAAAATAATTTTAACTTTTATCATTATTCAAATAAGTATTTCATTAATATTTTGATTTTAGTGTAGATTTATATATTTTTTAATTTAGTTTTTACCTTTATTTTGAAGTTTGCCAAGAAGTGTTTTAGTGTTTGATTTTTTTTATGCTCCTCCCTTATAAATTTACCTCGGGTACTTGTGGTTGTGCATAGTTAAAAAATATAAAACAAATAGCGATTAGCGAGCTACTGACATTAATTTGAACTTTAGAGCATCAGCTGTCTTAAAATTAACAAAAATTAATGAAACTTATTAAAAACCATAATACTAGCTTAACAGTTAATTTTAGTTAATTTATATGCACTCTTATATTTTTGTCTCAATTATTTTTTGCTTTATTGTACTATTATATTATGTTATATTATTGACAAAACATGTTAAATGTAGGAACTCCTAGGTCCCCACATGCGTTTTCTCAGTGGAGCCCAGTATTTCATTATATGAAATTAAAATTAAATAAATAACTGCAGCACTATGTAGTTACGAAACACGAAAACGTATGTGCTCATTGTAGGAAAAAGTTAAAAACAAAGCTGTCACATATGGCGTTGTATATTCAGATATTGAGATATTCTTTGTTGGGATCCGTGGGCTTAACACAATAACTACCACATTAAGTTCTTGACCTTAGCATTAATGCAATATTGCTTATATTTCACAACATAAACTATGGTGACATGCCACTGTACTGGCCACTGGGCCAACAACTGGTTGTCGAAATCACAGGTCGTGTCGAAATATTTCTAAGAGCCATTTATTGTTTTAATTGAAAATATTCTAAGTCCAAATGACTAAATTCTGATGTAGACTGACGGAAAGGTGCTTGCGCTAACTCTGTCAGTGTCCCCCGACCTACTACCCTGCAAGTACCTATTCGCCGTCCTATTCCTAAGTGCGTCTTCGTTCTTACGCTATTACGCATTTCAGGATGCACGTGCGGTGATATTATATGACATCCGATAACGTTTGCTCATGCGCCTGTGGTCAGCCTCGCTCAAGATTCTCAGAACTCGAGATAATTTAAAATCATATTTTAATTATAGGCTTATAATGGATCGTTCATCTCCGAAGGTTACAATCGTAGGTGTATTTTTAACCCTCCTATTATTATTCTCCTTATTGTCTAATACGCGTTAACTCCCAGGTATGTAGATACTCCTTCATTACATGTAGATGTTTATTTCTACGTCGTAGTATTCTAATGGCGCGTTATGTTATTATAATATATGGGTAATTGTTATCCTAAAATTTAAGCCTACATCGTAGTATCCTTTATTATGTATAATACTATAATATTATTGGAATGGGACATCAGAGCACGCGTAGCACCACTAATCGGTAGAACAGTAGCTATAAATCAGCAGACTGCTCGCTACTAGGCACTAGCGGGACGTATTATAGTTACTTATTATGTATAGTATTTAGGAAGTGTTAGTTAAATAATAGGTACTTACTACTTATTAGTTATTACTCAAAATGTCAATGATTTAAAAATATTCAAATCAGTGGCGTGGCGAAGTGAAATATTTTATCGGGCAATTCATTTTTTGAATAACCTACCACCCCTTAATTCTTACGCAGTACCCACTACCCATGATCCATGTGCCATACTACATACAACAAAAAAAGACCTATCACTTTATTTTGAATGCTATGATTGAAGTATTAATTACTATGCAGTCCACCGTACACTTAGTAATTAATATTAAGTTCATGTAAAAGTAACTAAAAAATAAATTTAATACTTATCATAAACAACTTTGTAAACTTAATATATTAGTTTCTAACTATAATAGTTATACAAAAATAACAATATAAAAAGATGAAAATGTTTACATGAATAGTATTTATATAAAATTGCTTATTTTTATTATTAGATATAACAATTAATATTATTTAAACATTAAAGCTTTTTTTTAATACAGTTGATTTGTTTGCTAACGTATCGATACGTTAGCAAACTTCTTGAATTAACAAATTAATTCAGATGATGTAGTCAGGTAGTCTTGTATAATAATATTTCTTATTAAATCCAGTACCCACCAACCCAACACCCACCCCTTAAAAATGATCGGGCATCTGCCCTTCAAAATCACGGTCAACACGCCACTGATTCAAATAGGTACGTCATAACTCATAAGTTGTCACTTTGTCGGTGTGATGATAAAATTCCTTGAATTAAATTATATTCAAGAGGAATTTAAATAATAATATCCACCTTGAACTTGATTATTTTAAAATTCTATCCACTTCGTGCTACATTGCTATTTGGCATATTTGACTAATTATTTCTAAGCTAGCCCCTCTGCACAAACATAATATAATCAAAATATAATATAAATTATAGTCTATGATAAACTTACCCATATAAGTTAAAAATAAAACAAATAAAATTATTTGAAAAAAATAATTCACATTTATCAAAAAATGTTACGTACGTAAAATAAAAATGTAAATTAAATATGAATGTTTCTTTGCTCCTAAAGTTGCTAATCGTCAGTTTTACACATGAAAATACTGAATGTGTCACAGTGTTATCGTTTTTCCGTCATCTAATAATATAAATAACATTATCGTGTTTATCGTTATGGGCGAACACTAATTTAATTATGTATCCATCACTGATATTAATTTAGTTCTATTATATTACATTATTACCCACTTATCTTAATGGAAAAATTTTAAATATTTTATGCCCGCCAAAAATGTTGACCTTCGATGGAAAAAAGTTGGTTACCACACTTTCTATGCCGTGTTTGATGGTTGTAATTATACCACGGTTACAGCAACCATAAGAAAACGGTTCTTATCTCGATTTCGTCATTATCACCGCAATACACCAATTCGGCAATACCGCATCACTGTCCACACAAATCACATCACAATTCACAATAATATTCACAATTCATCATAGCGTTAACTGTTAAACTTAAGATTAGTGGTAGATACCATTACGGCATCCCGTGTCCGTTAATATAATTTATTACAATAAATTATATTATAAAGAAAATGGCATCATTGAGATCTCTCCAAGTACGTATGGTTTTCATTCTATAACCAGCATCACAATAATCAAACATTAATTTCTCTTTATATTTCTTATATTTCAGCGTACTATACGAAATACCCAGGCTGGAGCCATAGATCCAATGCAAGTAGATGCACCTCCTGAAGAAAATGACAACAACGAAGAAGAATCATATGAAGTGGATATCGATTCATTTGTAAGGGCCAACATGATTATTTTTACTAATGATCATTCTTTCTTATTTAGTTTTGTTATTATTATTATTATTATTATTATTACTATTATGGACTTTAGGATCTTGACACATATGCCAACAGTTACGTTGGGTTAGCTCGAATTTACAGGCTGATGTATATAGCTGACCATTGTCCTAGATTGCGACCTGATGCATTACGATTAGCTATTTCACATGTAATCACAACAATGAATGCTAATTTGTATCAAGTGCTACACCATAAACTTCAACAGTGTCAGGGGTATTATAATTATTATTTATTACTATAAATTAGTTTAAAAATTGAATAATTTCAATTTTTTTTTTTATATTAGAAATGTACTACCAGATGTTACTGGAGCTAATCCTGCAGACACAGGACTTCCAGTGTTCAATGCTATTTGGGTAGAAACTACAACTCAAAAATCAGCTATGAAACTTGAAAAATTAGATGGAGATCTTAAGAACTATAAAAGTAATTCAATTAAGGAAAGCATTCGTCGTGGTCATAATGAAATTGGTGATCATTATGTCAATTGTGGAGACCTCATTGAAGCAACTAAAAGTTATTCTAAGGCTCGAGATTATTGTACTAGTTCCTCCCATGTCATTTCAATGTGTCTTAACATAATAAAAGTATGTATCAAGTATGAGATTACATTATTCTGCTATTATATAAAAAAAATATATTTATAAACTTACATTTACCAAATTAAATAGTGTTAGGTGCTCATTCTATTATTTGGCCTTTTCTACTTAAAATTTCTACATTTAGGTTTGATAAACAAATTTTTTTTATTGTTTTTCGTTAGGCAATAGGTATGCGTCACTATATCTCAAATAAAATAATATTGTTGATATTGATGTTCTAATTGTCAATATTCTTTAGTATTTTAATATTTGCTTTTTAGTCTTAGAAAATTATAGTTACTTATTTCCATATAAAATGAATATACTTTTTTATAAAATAGAATTATAATTAATCCATATCTTATTAATTTGAATACATTTTAATTTAAATTTAAAAAAAAATTATTTTATTTATTCACAGGTTGGAATTTATCTCCAAAATTGGTCACATGTTATCAATTACATAATTAAAGCTGAATCTACACCGGACTATACAGAAGTATTATTAGCTTAAACTATTATTATTGGATAATATATTTATGCTGAAAATATTAATAATTTGTGTTTATTTATTTTTTAGAACTCTGAACTCCAGACAACATACAGTTCTACTCTTAAGTGCATGACTGGTTTAGCTGAATTAGCTGGTCGTAAATACAAATTAGCTGCTCAAAATTTCTTAAAAACAAATCTTGATTATTGGGATTCTTGTGACGTAATGACACCTAATGATATCGCAATTTACGGAGGACTTTGCGCATTAGCTACTTTTAACCGTTTAGAACTTCAAAATAATGTAATTTGTAACAAGTAAGTTTTACAGTATGTATATTTTATCATACATACATTGTATATATTCATTAAAATAAAATATACTATATAATGCTCAAAATAATTTAATATCTCATAAAACTAGTCTATTATGCATTCAAATACGTATAGGATTGTATTATAGTCAAATGACAGATTATATCACTAATCATGAATTACTAAAAATACTAATTAATATTTTAGTACTTACTGTATTAAAAGAATCAGATACTTAAAGACAAAAGTATACAACTACTAAGACGATCAACTATTTAAAAGAATGAACATTTTTTCTGTGTGGCTATACTTCTCTCAACTAACCTTTCTTACTCTCTTAGCTATACTTTTTTTAATCTCCATCTTTGACTCCTAATTTAGAATATATAATTGTATATTTTTCCATTTTTGTTATTTTGTATTGTATGTTTTTCTAATGTATTTATTACTGCAGTGCACTTATTCATACTAAAAACTTACTCAACTATTATAACTATATTAATAGTTAAATAATTAATGTGCTAATATTTTTATGAAACAAAGTAATAAAATACATTTTTTTAATGATATTTTTCATTATTTAATCACTTATAATATGCTGATATAGTTATCCAGTATTTATTGTATTATATAAAATGTGTATCATTGTTAATATTTATAATTTTGTTTACATTTTTTTATCGGTATAATATCATATTTTATCTCAAAGCTAAAAAAAAATGTATAAGTATTTTATTTACAGTATTATTATTTTCACTTAACAGTCGTTACTATTTATGTAACTAAGTTTTTTTTTTTTTTAGCTCATTCAAATTATTTCTTGAACTAGAACCCGAAGTACGTGATGCTATTTTCAAGTTTTATGAATCCAAGTATGAAGTCTGTTTAACAATTTTGAACAAAATAAAAGTATTAAACATTTATTTATATATTTCTATCATATTGTTTGTTATAAATAGTTATACAATTATACAATATATTTAATTTTAGCCAATTTTACTTCTTGATATGTACATTGGATCTCACATAAACCAACTCTACTCTAATATAAGAAGCAAAGCAATGATTCAATATTTCTGGTAAGCAAAATATTTGACAACATTTAAATCATAATTTTAATAATACTCAAATTTATTATTGTTCAGTCCATATGACTCTGCTGACTTGAGAAAAATGGCATTATGTTTCAATACGCCATTGCCTGATTTGGAGAATGAACTTATGCAATTAATTTTAGATGGACACATCAAGGCTCGTATTGACTCTATTAATAAAGTAAGTCTTATTGTATTTGACTTAAAAAAGTTTTAAATAAAAATTAAAAATTGATTTATACTTTAATATTTAAAAAAAACATGTGGAAGTTGTTTTGCTGTATTTTAGATTTTGAGTATACCTCATCATTCAATAGCTTTATTAAATTTGAATTCAACATACAAATAATAATAATAAGCCTAGATGGTGCTCATATCTATCTTTTCAGAATGCTGTAGTTAAGAATCTTATATATTAAGTTTTCAAGTTTTTCGACTGACCGTAACATTTTTAATTCATGAATTTCAAAGTAATTGGTCAAAAAGTATTGCAATATTTTTAAAATTATATAATTTATAAAAAAGTAGTAGTATACATTATGTAAATGATGTGATATATTTTGTGAAAATGTCAAATATCGGTTATTTGTTTTTAATTGCAACTATGTCTATCAAAAAATAAATTGACAATGCATGAATATTCCTATTATTCATAATTACTTAGATAAGTACAAGATTTTACTTGTTAAACTACCAAACCATAATTTAGTTCCAATTTGCATCACTAAACAACCTCAAATTTGAAAAAACATTTTTACTGCTTTAAAATGGCACTAACAATTTTTTTTTTAAAGCCATTATAAAACTAATACATTCATCATTCCACTCAAAATTTAAAACTAATTTGTAAGTTTTACTTATATGGATGTATAAATTAATCCTTAAATTAAACTAAATAAGGTATACAAAATCTTGAATTTTTTTCATGTTGGTTCATGTTTATTCATAAATAAATGCTATTATTTGACTTGTTGTAATTTGTTATTTTAGATCCTTTACGCTAAGCATCCAAATCAAAGAGTAGAAACATTTGAGAAAGCCATGTCTATGGCTCAACAATACAGTAGATATATGCATATTCTAATACTAAAAAGTCAAATGATCAAACACCAGTTGAATTCAAAACTCAGTAAAGTTGAACGTCTGAACACTATTGGGAAAACTATAAATGTAGATTTTGTAAAAATATCTGGATAAAAAATTGTTTACATCTTATAATTATAATTAATGAAATACTTGGATTGTATAATATTTTTTTCATTAAACATAACAAACTTCTTACACAAATATTGTTTTTATCAATAATTGTATTTTTGTAAATTAATTATTTCACAAAGCAATATTATTGATGTAATATGTATATACTTTTTTTTTTTTTAATTACAATTTGTATTTATAGTTTAAAATATTAATTTGTATTACATATTCAAGAAAAGCTAATTTGAAGATTGAATGTGGATAACTAATAGGAATTATGATACAAGATTAATAATCAGAAAATATTTCCATTGGTTAAAAATGTTGTAAATGTTCAGTCAAAATATTTTTTTTACATTTAATTTTATAATAAATGACCACTTCTTAGTTTAAAAAATATATAATTTTTCAAATACAATGATTATGATATGAGTTTAATCTAAAAATAATTGCTTGCTTAGTAAATTCCTTGCTCACTTATAAAAAAAACATCTGAAAATTCAGTTTTAAAAAAAAAAACTATAAATATTTAACTATGTTTAAACTAAACTATTAAAAGGTTTAGGTTAATGGCTTTAGATGGTATTTGCACAATTTGTGTATAGTGTTTACAGAATGCCAGAATAATAAATAATATAGGGAATATTCAATGCAATTGTAATATATTTTTAATGGATAGAATACATTATTTTAATATATTTAAAGAGACAATAAATCTAGGGCACTTTAATGATAATTTTTATATATAATATTTACATATTATATTATTGTTCAAACAAATAACAACATTAATATAAAAACGACTAGAAAAAATAAATATGCTAATAAGTACTTTTTATACAGGTGCTTATTACAAAAAAAATATTAAAAAGTCAACAAAATATATATTTCATTTTATACACACATAACACATAATTTCTAACTTAAAATTACCTTTATTGTGTTTTATTCGTGGTATAATAATGACATCAACCAATCTACATTAAATTGTAGAAGTCATTGATTTTTAAAAATATTCAAAATGAACCGTTTAGAAATTTATATTTTTATTATTTTTCAATATATAACAATTTCGGGAAATTCATATAACTGCAGTAATGATGCTTCAAATAGAAGTAAGTATAATAAGTGTATACTGTATAATATTCTCAATTTAAATATTTAGCAAATAAAAAAACAATAATAACAGTTTGTAGGTATCACATTAATGTAGAACAATAACAACTATATAATAAACATTTTGTTAGGTGTTTCATTATATATCTAAATATATAATTTTTACAACTATCAAATTTTGAATTATTTATACCTATTATAAATATTGATCTAAATAAAATTGTGAATTTAAAAGTATTAACACTTAATTATAAAAAAGCGGGTAAGTGGGTATCGCTCTGCTGTATATATTAGGGGATGGGGTGGACCTCGGACTATGGTAGGTTAAATTTGAATGCAATGATAAGTATCATTGTATACGAAATACTCAAAAACGATTCTGAACGAAGATGATTTGTCAGTTTAGGATATATTATGTATTTAAATATTGTCATATATTCTATTTTGAAACAAATAGTATAGTAACTATATGTTACTATAGTTACTTTATAGTATCTGTTTATTAATAAAAAAAGTATTTGGCCAACATACGCATTATGAGCGTATGAAATTTAATTTAAATTTTGACATATTTCGTATAAATTCGAACTTTAAACACTTATAAAAAAAAATTGTGACTAACGATTTCGGATTTTTTATTATCACTTTAAGAAAACTTATAAGAAACCTTGTATTAAATTTTCAAGATTTTCTGGCGAGCCAATAAATTTTTATCGTTATTTTAAAAAAAAAATGCTAAAAAAATTAAAAATTTCAATTGTCTATAAATAGCTCAAAAAAAGTCAAAATTTAACTGTATATAGATAACACTAATGTAAAAATCTGGTGAAAATTTCAAGTATTTACAGTGATTAGTTTTTGAATTACAACCGTCAACCATATAAAAAAATCAATTTGGTCGAAAACTGTTTTTGCGTAAAAATTCCCGTTTTTCTGTCATTTTTATTTTGTTTTTTTCAATTTTTTTGAAAACTGTTGGAAAATGTTTACTTTTCACCTCTATAATGCACCAAGGATATCCATTTTGCCATTGGAAACCACCCCCAAAGTTTGAAATTGAAGCATTATTTCGACTAGTTATGCTGTACACAGACACAAAAAAAAAAAAAAACACACATCATTGTAAAATCAATACATTCATCACTCTGTTCAGAATCTAAAAAACGTATATTTTTAATATTTACTGTTTGATAGGCCAATACGCCAGACTATTTAAAAATAGATTTAATATGAACGAAAATGTGGGTATTTTTTATATGTATTCAAAAAATAATAATTAAAATAAATGACAACATTTTTATAATTTTCATACTACATAATAAATTAGACTAATGAAAATACAAAATAAAACGTTATTATATTATGCAAATTAGCAAAAAAATAGCTCCAAAACTTGAAAAACAGCATTATAAAAACCTAAAATACTTCTTAGAAGTTAGAAGTGAATTTCATTAAAATATCATTATGTTTAAATTAAATATTTTAATGTATTTTTTTCAACTGATTACTGCAGCTGAACTGTGCTTTATTAACTTTCGTCTTACTTCTTAATGTATATATGTTCAATAATTTTAATATTAATATAGTTTAAAATATTATTAGAGTTAGAACATTAGAATATAGAAATATTTAGTTTATTCTTATATTTTTCAGCCGGGTTTAAGTCATTGTTTTGGCAGTCAGGTGGCGTAGATGAAAATGGAGAGTATTGTGAAGACCCCTCCCAGTTAATAAATCATATGATACTAAATGATAACATCAATGATTATATTTCATTAGTAAAAAGTAAGAAAATATTACTCTACTTAATGTAATACCGCTTAGTCTGACCCTTAGAGACAATTGACACTTAAACTATACATGGCATTATTTATATTTTGTATTTTTGTGTAAATACAGTAAAACCTCTGGATAGCGGACATTCTCAGTCATCAAAATTCCGTTCGCTATTCAAAGAGGGTAAATTTTTAAAATAAAAAAATGTGTAAAAGAAAAAAAATATACACTATAGGTAAAATTTAATTATATATAATACTTATTATTAATATTTTTAAATTATCGATTTTTGTGTCTGACGACAACATTTGGAGCAGTAAAAATGCTTCGATTTTTGACTTCAGCCCCTCTTTAAAAAGGAAATTGAATCTATATTTGGTACTTTGGGGGGGTCAAAAGTTAAACCTGCAGTTTTCGACAAAATCGAATTTTTTATTTTGCTATAACTCAAAAACTAATCTATGTAAATACTTGAAATTTTCACCAAATGTTTATATTAGCGTTCTCCATACACAGTTAAATTTTCAAAGAATTTTTTTTGAGCTATTTATAGACAATTTTAATGTTCAATTTTTCTAAGTATTTTTTCTTTAAATAACGATAAAAAATTTTTGGCCGGCCAGAAAATCTTGAAAATTTAATACAAGGTTTCTTATAAGATGTTCTTAAAGTGATAAAAAAAATCCGAAATCGTTAGTCATCATTTTTTTTTTTTTTATATAAGTGCTTATAAAGTTTGAATTTATATGAAATATGTCAAAATTGCTAAAATCGTAAAATTTTTTTCTTTTATAACTAAGTTTTGAAAATTTGGTACAAGGTTCTCCATACATTTTTCTTAAAATATCTGTAAAGAAAACTCTACCGGACTAAGACAAAAAATTTTTAGGAGTGTTTGAAATTTAAATTTTTACAAAACCGCGTTAAATATAACTGTTTAGCCTCAAACGACTTTTGATATTTGTTGTTATTCAAATAGTATAAGTTGTAAATACTTGAAAATTTTACCAGTTATTTAGATTGCCATTTTCTTTACGTGATTTTATTTTCAAAACATTTTGACTTTTTTTGAGCTATTTATAGACAATTGAAATTTTCAATTTTTTTTTATTTTTTTTTTATAAATGTTGATAAAAAAAATTTAGCTGGGACAAATTACTTGAAAATTTAATTGAAGGGTCCACATAACTTGTTCTAACTCTCATTCGAAAATTATAAAAATACATAGACACAATTTTTTTTTATTAGCATTTGAAGTTCAAATATTGACAAAAATTCGTCAAAATCATGAATATTTTTAACTATTTGGTAGTTAAAATTTTATAAATATTTTACTATCAAAAGCTAAGAATTTAAAATTTAAAACTATGCTGTCCATAAGTTAAGCTTAGAATAATTATAAAAAAGTTTGATGATTATTCAATTTAAAAATTTTTACGAGTCTTTAAAGTTTTAATTTTAATTTGATATCAAAAATACACATGTAAAATAACGTTTTACTAATAAATAATTTTCGATTTTTGTTATTTTTAAAAAATTACTTGACGTAAAATCTTGAAACTTTTACTTAAATTTTTGAATTTGTTTCAAAATAGAATATATGACAATATTTAAATATAATATATATTAACATATCCTATATTGACAAATCATCTCGGTTCAGAATCGTTTTTCGTATACAATGATATCTATCATTGCATTCAAATTTAACCTACCCGTCCTACCCTAGTCCGAAGTCCACCCCACCCTTAATGTACAGCAGAGCGATACTCCGACTTTTACAGCACCGAATATGGAACATAAGGCATAGGATCCCGGCTAGAAATAGAAGGTATGCAAATACCTAAAATAAAAGATCTATTCATCGCTCCACGGTAAATGGTAATGAGGGGACCTAAGGTGAGGAGTAAGGACTAAGGGTCGGAATGTTTGGTTATATTTAAAAGTTAAAAACAGTGTACGAATAAGCGGTTTGGTTGAACTGCAAACGCCACCTCACCGTATCGATTGAAATCAGCACGCTGAGAATTTCGCGTTCGTTGGTCGGGCGACACTGCGCTTGCAACGGTATGCTCGGTATAGTGGTAGTAGTGATGGAGCGCGGACGAAGCAACAGCAGCAGCAGGGTAGGTTATGGAGTACTTATGCTTATATTATGCTCCATGAGCTGCAGGGCATATGCTGTTTATTATCCACTCCGCGCCGCCCATTCCCGAATGACGACAATTATAGTCACGGGCAAACGGCAGCAGCTGCGCCGACACCGCTCCCCCTCGACCCCCTCACCACGACCAAACGTACAAACCGTCCAGATCGGCGCGCGCACGTCATTACGCTGACGCTTTTAATGATATTTGTTCATTTTCGGCACCCTCCGCCGAAGACCGTGGCCGGCAGTTCCATCGAAAACCGATCGGCGCCTTCCCCGCACGTCGGCTTTGTTTCCACGTCCATGGCGTCGCGCATGACCGGATCGGCGCGCGCATCGACGGTTACCACCACCTCACCACTACAACAGTTCAACGACAGTGGTACCGACTGCCGAGCGCGCTCGCCGCTGTGTCTGTGTGTGTACTGTGTATCCGCGTGTGTGTTATACTCGACTATATTATGAGTGTTGAGGTGTATTCGTCATTCAAGTGTGTGTGTGTGTGACCACCGTAAATTGTAATTATTACATTTACGTCTAAATATTACGTATCGCGCGTTTCGGCTGGCCGGAGCGACGACGACAACGTTCGTTAACAATAATTAATAGTAAAAATATCGTCTACACCTGACTACGACTAAGTACCACTTCAAGGCACAGACAGCACAAGATGCAGTCACAGACGCATCATCAGCTCCCCGGAGCCACGGTCATTCTGAAACTCGAAGAAAATGCGTCGGCCGGTAAGTGTCGAGGCTATAGCGATTATCGATGTTACTTTTTACATATTATGAATTATGATATCCGAGTACCACGATAAATGTCGTGCGAATAACAATTAAGATATCATACGAGTATCATTCTTAATCCTAAATTCAAGTGCGTTAGCGTGTAAGACAAGGACCGACGGAATGGTCGGTGACTGGGCACTGGGAGACGGGAGTCGACTACAAGAGGTGTTTAACTTGAGTCGCTTCAGAGACCTAAGCATGGCATGTATTGGTGTGCGGTGCGATGACTGACTGAAATAGACTTAATTGTGCCGTTGATCGTAACCATCGATAATAAATACTATGATAATTTATATTATTGGAAGTGTTTTATCGAGAGCCATAGAGGTACCTATTCTGGCCATGCGACATTCGATCCTAACATCCAATGTATTGTTTTGGTTGTACATTTACTTTTATCAAATCAGTTTTGACCATCGACAATCTATAATTTTTTATCGCTCTAATATACCATTGTAATTGAAGGTGTTATTGTATTTTCGTCAAATGTTTTCCTCGACGTTCGTCCGACTCTAACATTGGATCACATTCGCGTAGTCGCGTTGCATACTTAATACTTAACACAAGTTACAACTACTTGCTCTCGTTCTCGACTTTTTTGTGTACTACGCACGACGCACGTGATGACGTTTTTGTAGACGTCCATACCGATAATATCTATACTCTATAGGTGTACTACACTACTCAAACTTCAACTACCATTATTGATTTTAATATTACATTATTATTTATTATCAACGTATCCGCCAACTCGTTTTAACTAAAATGTTCCTGATGCCTGGCTTTTTTCCGATCAGCAAAAATCCGAGGGTGGTGCACATCAATTACGGTTAGTATGTAAAATGTTTACGAATGCAACAGATGTTATGGACCGAAATCGTAGATTAGTGTTTCTCATGATCTTTAGATGAACGTATTTATGATCTACTCTGGACTTACCTAATTGAGTGCGTAAGGCACAATAATATTATTGCTGCATTGACACAATTCCATTTTAAGTATTTAATACTGAGTACCTACCAACGTTTCAGAACCTTAACATTTGCAAATGTACAAGATATATATATATATATATAGGTAATGATTTAAACCAAATTTACATTTATCATTGTTAATATTTATTAATATTTAATTTTTCTCGTGTATTGAAGAACAAATTTATTTAATCTTGGTTATTGTGAAATGATAACCAATAACTTTTTCAAAAGTAATAATATTTAGGCTATATATAATAAATAGTAAGTAGTTTGTTACAAGGTTGTGATTAGGAATTTTTAATTTGGTTGTTAACAGTGTTATTTTGTTAGTGAAAGCTAATTGTGTATATTTATTGATTATGCAACTTGTTATTCAAATTATTTTGTTATTGCAGCAAGTTTGTTGAAAGTCATTAACATATTATTTAAAAACTTAGCTCATTTATGTTTTTTTGATGTCTATTGATTCATCAATACCAATAAATTTACTATTTAATTTAAAGATAGTGGTTAGAATTTTGAAGTTTAGTAAAAAAAGATTACCTAGTATCAACTTATACTTTGGTACTTCTATAAAAATAAGTAAATTATACTTACAATAAAAAGCTTTAGACCAAATTGTCTTTACCTATTCTAATCTCTCTGGTACCCGTATAATAGAGATTTGTTTAGTTTAAATATACTTGGTATTATGTATAGACAATAGAATCCATAGATAGGTACTAGATAATTTAATAAAAATGTGACATGATACTATGATAAAATTTAATTTGTTATAAATTTATAATTGTTGTTCATGAAATCATCTTATCATTTAAAATAAAATAAAGTAAACTGTAATAAAATCATATTAAGACCCTCCATGTAAATGTTTCAAGTACAATTAATAAGAAAAAAAAATGTAGATTTGTGATTTCTTTTTTACCCTTTGCTTCTAATTAGGTATATTGTGTTAGCCACCCTTGTCCAACATTATCATTCAGCTCTATCCTCGCACCTTTTCATTACTTACACCATACAGGGTGATTCTTTTATCATAAAAAACTCATTATTTCAAAAAGTATTTATGTTTTTGAAAACATTTTTTTACATAGTTTCAAGTTGTTAAAAAGACTACGTTTTGATTAAGAAATTATATTTTTAAATTTTTTACTTTTTTTGAATGACAACATAGAGTTTTAATTTCATATTCCATAGCAGGATAATTTTCTGAATATTTCGATACATAAAAATTGAATTTAGGGTGAGTAGTTTATGAGTTATACGTATTTAAAGTTTAGACGAGCGGAGTGGTACAGGGTTACCCCGCAAAATGTTTGTCTACCACTGCGCTCGTTTAAACTTTAAATACATATAACTCATAAAACTACTCGGCACTCGCGATAAATTCGATTTTTATGTATCAAAATACTCAGAAAATTATTCAGCTTTGGAATATGAAATTAAAACTATGTTGTCATTCAAAAAAGTAAAATATTTTAAAATATAATTTTTTAATCAAAACAAAATATTTTTAACAACTTGAAACTATCTAAAAAATGTTTTCAAAAATATGAATACTTTTTGAAATAATGAGTGTTTTATGATTAAGAGGACGCCACACCCGCATGTGTTGTCTCCGTCTTACAAGTGCGTAATATTGAAAACACTGTTTTACGCGGGAAAGAACCGAGAAAGCTACAGTTATAACTAAGAAACGAAATTTTCACCATATAGAAAGGAAAATTTTGTCGGTGCAATATCGTTCTTATTTTTTTGATATCACTTATACAAAAAAAGTTCTTATTGTTTCATAATACATTATTTTTGTATATTTTTAAACACGAATAACTTTATTTGTAGTTCTGATGTCGAAAAAATAAAAACGATATTTCACAGACAAAATTCTTCTTTTTATATGGTGGAAATTTCGTTTCTTAGTTATAACTGTAGCTTTCTCGGTTCTTTCCCGCGTGAAACAGTTTTTGCAATGTTACGCACTTGTAAGACGGAGACGACACATGCGGGTGTGGCGTCCTCTTAAAGAATTACCCTGTATATTTTCATGTTATTCATTATTCTGTCTATGCCTCAATCTTCGTTCTTCCTCTCCTTTTGAAGTTCTATATACATTTTCATAACTACTTTCACAGTCTTTGGATCATTTCTTCTCATAACATGACAAAATACAGAACAAAATATCTCAACTTATTCGTCTCATTGTCCCACTCTTAGACTATCCCTAATGTATTAACTTATTATTCTATTCACATTAATCATACCCCACAATACACATCATTCACCTTCACATTTTTATCTCAGTTCTGTTTTATTGTCTAATGCCAAATGTTGTAATCCATATAACATGACAGGATTCATAACTGCTTTATTGAATCTATCTTTCAATTTTAACAATATCCTCTTGCTACACAAGAAATCTGATGATTTTTTTTAATTTATATTTTTGATCTCATATTTAAAACCACCAATCCTAAGTACTTTAACCTATTCAACTCGTACATCATCCTCAATTTTTCACATACAATGTTTATTAACAACTAGGTTCTTGATTGTAATTTATGCAGTAATTATATTTTACTTATTAATTGAACTAATTGATAGTCAGTCAAAATACATTTATAATGTATGTTTTAAGTAGAAAATTACTAAAGTAATTTTTAAATCTAATTATCTTACTTTTTTACAGGTTTATTAGAATTAGCACATAGAGAATACCAATCTGGAGATTATGAAAGCTCCGAAAGACACTGTATGCAGCTCTGGCGACAAGAACCTAATAATACTGGTGTACTATTACTTTTATCATCAATTCATTTCCAATGCAGACGTTTAGATAAGTTAGTTCACTGTTAATTTAAATATAAACTTTGTTTTTTAATTTTTTTTTTTTATTTTCCTTTAGATCTGCCCAGTTTTCATCAATGGCTATTAAACATAATCCATTACTAGCTGAAGCTTACAGTAATTTAGGAAATGTTTTCAAAGAACGTGGACAACTTCAAGATGCGCTTGATAATTATCGTCATGCTGTACGTTTGAAGCCAGATTTCATTGATGGTTACATAAATCTAGCTGCTGCTCTAGTAGCTGCAGGTGATATGGAACAAGCAGTTCAAGCATATGTTACAGCATTACAGTATAACCCGGTAAGTTTTAATTTTAATTTGAACTTTTATTTCTTGTTTAAAATGAATAATTAATAAATTTAATTTATTTAGGAATTGTATTGTGTTCGGAGCGATCTTGGAAATTTGTTGAAAGCATTAGGCAGATTGGACGAGGCTAAGGTAATGCCAAATACTAATTGTATTGCTTAATTAATTTTTCAGGTGTTCTGTTGTAGATTGGTCACTGATAAAAAATAGCATACATTTTTCTGAATAATAGTTTTTTTTTATTTTAACATCTCAAGACCGCAATTGGATTTCATCTATTGCGCGAATAATGACTGAATTTTTTGAAACAAAAGAATGAATGAATTTTGTTAGCTGTGGCTTTATTATTCTTCATTGATTGGTTCAAAATGTTTAGTATTATCAAAATAATTTTATTCCGTGAACAATAATGTATTTTTTTTGGTTGTTTGCGGAATTTCAGTTTTAATCATTATGTATGTTTTTTTTTTATTATTATTATTAATATAGCTAAGTAAAATCTCATGAATAATTTTTTCATAATTGTCATTTATTATAATTTTAAATATTGATGGTTTTTAAAAACCTACATAATGATTCAACTGACGGGCGCGGCGCTAGCATATTTTTATTTTCGCGCGGAAAGAAATTAAATGTTTGGTTTAAAAAAATTAAGATTTTTTTGAAATTTCATATAAATTAAATTCATAATTTTCCTTTTTTACCAACTATTATTTAAACCATTAATTTTTTTAACATGAGCATTTGATTTTTTTCATTGTATTCTGTGAATATAGATAAAGCACTAGTTTGCAATGTTTAATCTATATTTGTTTCATTTATAATTAATACGCAATTATTTAATTTTTCATCATGACCGATATATGATGTAATCACTTAAAGTTAAATAAAGAATTTCAAATTTCTTACATTAGAAATAAATAACAGATTAAGTATTGAAACCTATGTGTTTTTGGTGATGAATATCCAATAGCTGTCTTTTAATTTTTATGGAGTAAATTTTACTCAGCATTTAACCTAACTAAGTTTGTTTCTATTTACATTAAATCTATTGTAAAGCAATGAGAATTATTATTTTTTTATACACTTATTATCTAATATATTAATTAATTTAATATTTACTAATAATTTTAATTGCATATTTACTGAAAATCATTTCCGAATCTATAGTAATCTTAGTAATCTTAATAATCATGTGGAATTCAGTATGTTCACTAATAAATTTTGTTTATTTTTCATTATTCGTTAAAAATTTTAAACGATAAGGTTATCTCACAATTTCAGTAAATTGGCCTTAATATATTACTGTATTTTAATTGATTGTTGCATCTATATTATATGTTAGGTACAATTTTTTAATGGCAATTAAATATATAACACATAATGAATACATTAGTTAAGAAAATAAATAATTAAATTATTATCAAAATGGGGTTTGATAACAGATAAAAATTATAGATGTGTTATTAATATTTACTCAAAAATATGATCATATATTCGATAATTCTTATAATATTAAAAGTTATATTTTAAAATTTAAAATTTTCATTGGTTATAAATTTATAATACAAATATTCAAAAAAAATTTTGTTTGCTAAATATTCCATCCCTATATGCATAGTATTACTAAGATTATTGTAGTTATTTTTATATAAGAACAATTTTGAACTTACAATATCCATATTTTATTATTATCTTAAGTCTTTACAATAGATAGACATATCAATAACTTTGATTCATCTAGTTGATGAGATTTCGTTAAAAGTTTTCAATGCGCCGATCTACAACAAAAAGTTACCAATGTACCTTTCGTTGTTTTTCATCTTTCATCCACTTTTCTGCAATTTCTTTTAATTTTTATCCAAACTGTCTTCTTGGTTTCAAAAAGTGATGGACAACCCTGCCTTCCTTATTATTGATGGTAAGTAATTAAAACAAATCTTTGCCACTTTCTCGATCTGGGAATTTTATCATCTAATAGTTATATTCTCTTAAAATCAATTCTATTTAGTCTTAATTTCTTTTTTGTGTGAAAAAAAGTTTATTACATTTAATGCATAGATTCCATTCATTTTCAAAAAACATTTGAGTGCGGATTTTTGATCGAGAAAGTATTCTTTCAAGGCTGTATTTAGGACTCATTTCATATATTAAAAATTTAGAACCTTTATATTATTTGCTTAAACACTTTAAACTTATTATTTATAACACTGCTTTTGTTGTTCAATTATTTTAAATTGTATATTTAAAATTTACTCTACAATAAAAAGTAAGTAGACAATTTTTTTCATCTGAATGAATACAGTCTTGAAGTTAAATTTAAAATTTAAATTAAATTTCATATCAACAATTTCAATGAAATTATATTTTTTCTAAATTCGAAATTCTAATAATTATTTTTCGTGAAGGAACTCAGTTTTTCTTAAACATATATATTAAGAACAAGCAGTGCATACTAATATTATTCGGATTTTTTTTTTAATTTCAGGTACCATCCGTCAATTTATCTAGGTCCATGATACGAAAATGTTGTGTATTTAGTTGATGAGGATGTACGGCGAGTGTGTTCCTATTTCCTGAATAGCTACCACCTCATACATTAATAGGTACAAAGTAATTCACACCTCTTAAAATCAAATTTTGTAAACGGGAAATTACACCAAAAGTACTAAATTTATTGGTAACCACTCGCCTCACACTCTCGTAACAATGTTCATGTCAACGGTGTCAATGCCGGTTTTTACAAAAGGGCCAAAAATTTATTTTATTTTTGTTCTAATATCATAATTCTTTATTACTTCTTTGAGAAAATTATGATATTTAAAAATGTTGTGATGAGTACACTATATTAAGTATACTTAATATTAAATTGTCAATAGTCATGATTTTCTCCAATTGAAGTGGGCAAATGTATTAGATGATAGGATTTTTTTTTTCTTAACAAGTGCATTTTTTGTTTTTGTTTATAGGAATGTGTCAAGGAATGCGAAGTTAATGACGAAGCATGCGCGCTAGTGTACATTTTCTCTCCTAACACTTCTATTGTGTTAAAATATAAAATATAAAGTATGGCTTGAGCGCGTTTAGGTCCCTTTATAAGCATAGTACGATTTCAAAAATATCAGAATATTTTTTGGTCGTATTATGTTGCAGCGTAGTTGCGCGTTTTGTCTGCTGGCTGTTAAAATTATTATAAATGCCTCTTTTCTTAGATAAAGAAAACTGTAATTGTTTAAACAAGTTTCCCATGTAAAATTATTTTAGCAGCCTTCACAGACAATTTTTAGTCTTTGTTTAGACTGGCATATTACATGTCTTCTTCTGCGCTTTCCCAACTTTTTAAAAACTTTTTGGAGAGGAATTTGTACATAACACTTTTTTCAATCTGTTTTCCGTTTACACTTAAACTATAAGACACAGCTATTGCTTATTATTAATTGTTTTTTTTTTTTATTCCTTTCCTTGAATTTCCTCTGGGATCCTTCTATATTTTGTATTTACAGTCATGTTATTTGAAAGCAATTGAAACAAGACCAGACTTTGCTGTTGCTTGGAGCAATCTTGGATGTGTATTCAACTCTCTGAATGAAATATGGTTAGCTATTCATCATTTTGAGAAAGCTGTTGCTTTGGATCCTAACTTTTTGGATGCATACATAAATCTTGGGAATGTACTAAAAGAATCAAGAATATTTGATAGGTAAGAAGTTTATTACTTTAATTTTATAATATATGTTGTATAATATATTTACTGTAAAAAATGCCTTAAAATCATTTTTTGATATTAAAATTTTAAGAAAATATTTAAGTTCTTGAAATTCTTGGTTGATGTATTAGTCATGAATTTAAAGATATGAGAAGTTTATTTTACATAATTATGTTTTATAACCAATGCTGGTGATCTAGTTGGGGGGAGGGACACTTGCTCCGGAAGTGTTGGTCGAGGGGACGCTAAATTACTAAATAACAGTGATAAAATAGAAGGGGATGAATTATGAAAGGGCACTAATTTTATATTTTGTCTCGGATAAAAAATATGGTTAATCCCACTGTGTTGATAACTATTCACTTAATTATTTTAAATAAAATAATACTGTGGTTCCCAACTTTTTCTTCCTACGCCCCCTTGTAAATTTTCAAAAATCGCATTCCCCTTTACCTCTCAAATTAGTTTAGGTGCATTTTTATTTTGATAGCCATACAAATAAATCATACCAAATAGCAATATATTGGTCAACTATTTACTTTTATTATTTTCATAATTTTAAAAATGTATTATTGAATATAAAAACAAAAATATTGATTTCCCCCCCTAGTTGGGAATCACTGAAATACCCAATATATACAATATATAAATACAATTTTTATTAAGTATATTGTAACAGTGGCGTAACAAAAAATTTTGGACCCCCCGCAAAAATAAAAAAATGGGCCCCTAATATATTGTTATATCAAATATAACCCTATAACCAAAGGCCCCAAATTACTGTGGGCCCTCAGTTATGTCACTATATTGTAAGAGAAGTTGTTTTGTTAAATAAAGGTATGAATAATGTACGATAGATGTATCTATTTTAAATTTTAACTGGAATTAATTGTACACAATACCATAATATTATAGATTAACAAACTAAATGGAAAATGTTTATATTTACTCAAAAGCAAGAAGTTCAGTTCATTTTATAAAACTGATTTAATTTATATTTTGTATTTGTACTCAAATGTTCAATGTACAATTCGCAGAAAATTAATAGTATAACATTTATCTATTTCTCGAGAATTATTCATTTTGTTATAAATTTATTTTCAGTGATTATCAAGTTGCGAAAAACTTATTTCTAATTATTTTTACGTAAATATATTATTTTAAATGTATGTATTTTGAGAACCCCTATTGAACATTTGGCCGTTACCATAGTAACTACAGGCTCTATCCATATATCTACAGTTTTTGATTTAATACTGACGACTAGCGGAAATTGTACATTATATAATTAATGTGCTATGCATAAAGTATTATGTGCCTATTTATACGTATTATATCTAGCGTTTTAAAAATTTATTTTAACTTAATTTTATGATTTACAAAATATACTTATATAACTTACAATCTGTATATAATACTATTCATATAAAAGAATACAAATATATATATTAATGAAACTATAAGTATACATCTACCCTCCTCCATAAATTAATCATTTATAAAAGCCACCTAATATAATTGTTTTATACATTAGGTACATATTTTGTGTTTCTTGTACTTTAAAAATTAACTGATTGTATTTGATTATTTACGTTTATACTTTCATAATTAATAAACTTAACAATCAGAAAAGTAGAAAAGTAATTAGAACGCCCAGATTTTGTTGTTTTTCTTTTGTTGCTATTAAATAAAAAGTTGAGTCAGTAGTTGTTGAATTTATCAACTCGTAGTAAAAGCTTAATTATGTACAGAATATTAGATTTTTACTCTTTTTAATTATTGTTTTTGTTGTTGAAAAATAGTGTAATTTAAACTTTTGCAGATTTTACCAGTCTTTTTTGATAAGTGATATAAAAGTAAATAATTATGAATTTATGATACCTAGATTCTAGATTATATGAAGAAATGAAAATCGATACATGTCCTATAATAACACAGTGTTCAATTATTACGTTTATTATGAATTTATAAATGTCTAAAATAAACTATAGTGTTCGTATTAATCAATATAGGTACGGGTATTTTATTCGAATTAGGATAAAATATATTTTCTACCTATGGAATTATTTTATTTTGTAACCTGTGTGAAACGAGAGTAGGTGTTGATCGATTTATTCTTTATAATATATTTTTATTTCATATTTCTAAGTACATTTTTTTGATAATAAATCCACATTTCCATCATTTTTGGTGCAATAATTTTTGAAGTAATTATTATCAATTTATTCTAAATCTAAATTCGAATTCTAGTTTTAGAATTATTCAACTTTGTTTGGAAGATAGTATTTGAGCTGTATTCATTTTATAATAAATTAATAGTTGATTTATTATTTTATTTTTAATTTTAAATATAGTAGTTACTAATTTTTATTTTTTTAAACCATTTTTTAAGGCCATTTTAGGATGTATAATTTAATAACTCAAAATCTACTCGTTCAAATTTTGATATAGATAGTACCATCATTTTCAAAAATATTATTTATTTAACAGTAACATGAGATTGGTTTTTATTAAAAAAAAATACATTTGCAGAGGATATTTTTAGAATGGTATAAAAAAATAAATTTTTTTAAAATAATATTTAAATACTCTAAAAACCAGAATTTGAATAAATATATTTTACAAGGAAAAATTAGGGTGAAATGTTTGGTGAATTATTTTGTACATCGGGATTATTTACTGTATAAGACAAGTATGATGATTATTTAATACCGCGTAATTTCGGGATAATGAAGTTTCTATTATTTATCTTTATAACAACTGAAAGCGTACTTTATAGTAAGTCTTCCTATTATACTATATAATATGTATTATTCTATACCATAATATTATGTTTAAGTGTTGGACGTTGGTAAAACAAGAATAGATTATTATATTTAATATTATATCTTTACAATCGATGGTCTTATTGTTTATAATTTCTAGTTTAATTTCATTTTTATGCTTTAGGTATACGATAAGGATTACTTGAGTAAATATATCTGTTATAATTTAAAGGAAGTTTTAATTTTTTATTAATTGTGCTTAGGTTTAGTATTATATTACATTTCTGATAAAATAAAATAAAATAGGTGTAATTAATGAAAAAAAGAGTCTTAATTTAAATAGTATATTGAATTTATTAGATATGGTTATAATTTAAATACTATCAATATTGACTTCAACTTTTTCTCATCATATACACTATACACTAATACATCACTATATATCATAAAAAGAACTAATAAATATAAAAGGCTAAGTATAATTAAAATAAAATTAGCGAGGTACCTACATTAAATAGTATCTAGAATAGAATACGTAAAATGTAGTTGTTCACTGCCCATTTATATATTTTTATGTAAGTACTCTTAAATCTAAACTAAATAATTACCTGTATGTTGATTCTATATTTATCTTTGTACTTGTATTAATATTTCAAAACTGAGTTTTGATGACAAGACTTTGTAAAATGAAGTTTTACTGACAATTAAATAATAGTGATATACTCTTGAAATAACCAATATTTTTACTTTTGTCGTAAAATTAATTCGTTTCGACGATTGTGTGTTTATGTATACTATATAGTATAATATACGTCATATATACATTGTTTTGTACACATCATAAAATACAATACGATCATTGTTTTGCTGAGGACCGTGGTTGGTAATTATCTATATTATTTTGAATGGCGCATGTCTGTAGTGGTTAGTGTTAAATTGCGTCCGAATGGATTAATGTTTTACCATTTTACGTTGTTTTATCTTGGGCGTGTATTCGTCTTAATACTTTCTAGTAATTTAAATAAATTTCATTATAACAAAATAGCTCATTTTATATTTTTATTCATCGCTTGTGAAATATGCCTAACAATAACGTGCGTCGTTAAGGTAGACTATAATGTCGATATTATACTGCATTGATAAACGGGCACTTATTGGTACCTATATTATGGAAATAATAAAAAGTATTAATTTGTATATTATTTCTGTTTTAAACTCATAATCAAACTATAAAAGCCTACATAAATATATAATAATAATTAAGAAAAAAAAAATAAACATTTAATGATATAGTGTTTAATTTTTATTTTTTCTATCATATGATCGTACAGTGTCCTATTACCATACTAAATAATAATATCGTTTTTCCACGGTATAATCGAAATTTTGTGTGTAAACTTGTGTTGCATGCAATATGTATAGGTTGGTTACCTTACCTTACATTTGCAACAGCGATTGCGAGCTTCATAGTGAATAACGAAGCAATTTTTTTTTTTTTACAAACTATATGGCTGATGTGTGCCACGATCACAATATGAATTAAATTGTATATATACTTACGTCGGTGGTTTATATTTTATATTCTATATTGGTGTGTAATAAAGTGCGGATTTTGCTTATTCTTTAGTATTTCTGCGTATAGTGTATAATATACGTAATATAATGCGTCGAGACAGCGATCGACGACACGAAGGCTGTGACAAACGATAAAGTATACGTTTTATTATTATTATTATTACTATTATGTATTGAATGGAAATGGTCGGTGAGCGAGTGCTGCTGCAGAGAAAAAAAAATCCCCGCCAAAGATCGAACCGTACCCGTCCGTCCACCGCCTCGAACACTTTGACGAAACCCTTCGACACGACATGCATGAGCTTTGCGTCCTCCATATATACGTATATAATATTATATACTAGTGTGCCGTGTATTCGCCGACATCGCCATGGCGACGACGGCTGAGCGCGGCGCGCCACCGTCGCGGCCGCCTGTTGCTCGCCGTCGCGCGCGCGCGCTCGCGCTCATGCCTCGTCGTACGGGGGGAGCGTCCAGAAAGAGATACAACGATATTATACAAAGTTGGCGCCGTCTGTCCGTGTCGTCTCTGTACGGTCGCGAGTCGCGTTCGCCGCGTGCCTTTCTTACGGTCGCGGCGGCCGCGACCGCGCGCGCTTACATCATTATAATAACTGTTTTTTCGCGCGCGCGAGACACCGAAGGCCGTCGTTTTTGGCGAGTACCGTAATAATTCGTAGTATATTATATTTATATATTATACAGTAGTCCGAGGGACCGCGTGTCCGCACCTCCTCCCCTCCATCCCTTCGGGGTACCGTGGTCGCGGTACATGTCCGTTTGTAGTACTCTGCCGGCGCGGCAAATCTCGTACCGCGGTGGTGCGCAATGGACTATCAGTGCATCGTCGTATACACCATCATAACGATACTGCCGCCCGACGAGCAGCGGAGGTATGACGAGTTGCGGTTGTCCGCTGCGCTCCGGGACGCTCCGGCCGACGGATGTCTGGGCGTCATTAAACGGTGGATGAAAAGGTACACAGGACATCATCGTTATTCGTTATCATCATGATGATAATAATAATAATAATAATAATAATAATGTATGTAACGTACACATTAATCACAGCTGTTATGACACGTTTTTGTGAGGGGGCGGTGAAGTCGCCCGGTGTTCGGGGCTATGACTATATAGGAAAAAAAAAAACGTTTTTTTTTCGCGACGAGAACGTTATAGGCAAATATTTGTACAACACCCTTTTGTCCGCCATGCGCATTTCAATTTATTCGGTGTTATACATTTATACTATCAATCGACAATAAAATATAAAATACAATTTGATTTTATAAGGTGGGGTGTTCTATCTTGTATTCCGGGACGAAAAGTTTGGGTTATGTAATAATATTATAGTTATGTATAATTTTGACTCTCATTTCCGTTTTAGAAATCTGACCTGTTTATATTTTGTCCTTCCATCGCTACATTATTATAATCTTACTTGTAGTAAAGTGTGGAATAGTGCCTTCGAATGTTAATGATATTGGCGGCTGCCAATGTAGGTGGGCTAGGTTTTGTACTATACCTATAATGTATCGTAGTAAGTGTAAATGACTTGATTTGAATTAATACAAAAACTCTATCTCCTAAAACAAAGAATTTGTCTTCCCATCTCCCTTCCCCGATAACTTAACCCTCCTCGTAATTAAAAGGCTATCTACGTCTTGTTGATGGGTTTCAAACGGCGGGATTAAAGAGGGGGTCGGGCGGAGGAGACTGTCGTTATTTGACTAGATGTGCAGAACGAGATAATAGTATTAAAACCCCAAGCATCTATAATATTGTACGCATTGCGTTTTTCGACCAGAAGTCTAAACGATTATTATGATGCCACATTTTATTTTTCCGTCTCAGGCGTGACGAATTGAATCAAAAACCAAATAACAGCGACAAAATATAATTATATTACGATTTTAATTTCCTCGTCTCGACCCGTCATCACTTTTCAAACCGTTGAATGAATAAAATTGATTTATTTTTGAAGGGTTTCGCCTAGTCACTACTGTAGAAGCGAAGGACCTATCTATACACTTGAACACACACATACATTCACACGTATTTATAGTTTATTATACCTTTGGCGTCGTTGGTCTTTTGTCCCGAGGGAAAAGCCCCCGCTGCAGGACTAGTGCCGCTACTATGTATAGTAGTTGTTGTGTCGGTGACATTAACGAGCCCCGCCGCCGCCCTGTGGTCATCTTTGTCGAACTTTCGTGCATGCTTGCATGTGCGTCCTGTTTTCCGTACAATATTGCACGTCGTATCATATAGCCTATAGCAATTTCTATTTTATATTATGTTTTATTTTTTCGCAGTAAAATGTGTATATACGTAATATGTATGTATGAAAGCAATCATTTTCGATATTAACTTTCTGTTTGCAAAATTCATTTATTAATATCTCTAGAGGAATTTCACGAACCTTGATATATACCCCCGCGTGTAGCGCTGTTGGGTACAGCTTGGTGTGATGGTGGTGGGATTTCGTGTGTAACTTCCGATTAATAGATTAAAACTTTAAATAGAAAGTAGCGGCGGCGTGTTCTTGTTTTCTGTTTTATTCATGACTTGTGCAGGATCAAAAGTTTTCAAAATCATAAATTTATAATTATATATACATACGTAAAATAAGCATAATATTAATTTAGTTGAGTCGCTCACCGTAGTAACGTTTTGAATTTCGTTAACTGCCTGGACACGCGCCAGGGTTTTATCTAAATATAAACTTTTTGGAAAATGTTATTCCTCTCTTTTAACGATGTGCCTACGGGTATATAAGAATACTGAATAGCAATGTGCACTAGAGTCCGGCCAAGGTTATGTCGTCATTTTGCGTGTATGCTGTAGAAGTATTTTTATTCGTGAAGAACTGTTCTACAAAATGTATATAGTATTATCCTTTATATCGTTTAAAAGGATTACATCAAATGCGTATTAAGCTATTATAACGCTTGTCCTATTTCAAACAACTACAATAATAATTTAAACAGAATTAACGTCATATTATAAATGAGCTCCTCTCTACAATTGTTTTTCAAATATTAATATTCGCATTATATATCTGGACAAAGAAAGTGACTGATGTTATTTATTTTTAACATCCTACAACATAAGTTCCGTTTTTTAACGATTTAAATAAATTTCCTTCTTATAGCTTTTATTTTAGATTATTTATTTATTCAAATTTTTAACAAACAAGGTTGTTAACTTCGTGATATTGTAATAACATTTTAGTTTTTTTAATCGAATATTTTTACTATTTTATATTCATGATTTATTTAATAGTTCCATTAACTATATTGGTTATAAATTATAATCCATCAATTATTTCGTGTTGTGTCCGTAAATATTATCTGTCATGTGCAAAATATGACTTGTTTAATGCATCGCATTTCTTTCTTCCTATTCACAGTTTATAAATGGAAATAAAATATATATAATACTATCTGCATAAACCCTGAGGGAATAAAATAATATATGACGTATCATACAATAATTTTTCAAACTCTGGCGGTCTGAAGGTTACGATTTTGATTATATTATTTCCACGTGTTACAACAAAATATTTTATTGATTTATTGATTATTAATAATCTTATTAAGTTTTCGAATTGACAGACCACTGAAATTTGTCGAATTTGCTATAATTCTTTCATCGGTATTTGAAATTTTAATTCTACTAACTTTACTCAAAGTACAAGTACAAAATATATTATAAAAATGTAAGCATTTTATGTTTAACACTCAATAGGCACTACCGTTTTACTACTTTTTTTGATAGTATTACAAACACGGTAGTGCTATTATTGCAGGGGTGGCCAAACCGCGGCTCGCGTCATAGACTTTTGCAGCTCGCATCTTATCGTAACATTTTTAAAAAAAATTTGAAAACATGAATTTATGTATTTGAAAAAGTATAATATTTTATTAAATTAAATTTGAGATTATTATACAATTATTGTTATCGTATTCTTCACATTTTATTAAATACGATACTTTATCTTATCTTATTTACAATATCACGTATATATAAAAATTATATAATAATATGACCTTTTTTTTTTACATTTTGGCTCTTCCATATTTATTAATATATTTGGTGGCTCGCGAGTCTCTTCTCGCTGGCCACCCCTGTATTATTGCGTATATTATTATTGGTAGACAGGTAGTAATATTCTTCCATACACCAGGAATTATTCTAATGGGCATGGTAGTAGCAAATGTCAAAAGTGCAGTGAGTTGATTACAGATTTAAGCACTTGAAATAAAATAATAATCATTATATAATCTTATATATATATTGATTAATCTAATTCTAATTGATTTTAATCGTATGTATGTAACTAACCTTTAAGGTATAACAACATCCTATAACAATATTAACAATTATAAATTTGTTAATTTTAAAAATCATCTAGTTCTAGTATATTGTATTATCACTATTTAATACTCATTCAGATTCAATATTCTATTTTATTAAGAAATAGAGATACCTCCTTAGAATAAAGTCTATAATACTATTATTTTAATTTGTATATATTCATAATATATTATGTGATACTATAACATCATTGTCTAGTATAATGTATAAACTATAAACCATATAACTTGTGCTAAGTAGTTTATAAGGTATATTCTATAAACAAAATACGATTACGAGGATGAGGTTTTTTTATTATTAATACAATATTGTCATCAAGACGTATTTTTATTTCTATTCTCATTGCCATTGTGTTATTATACATAAAGTTTTACATTTCATAACTAAAATTCGATTTTCTCGAGGTATTTTTTTTTTTGACAATAAAGTATAGTTTACTAGTAGGTAATTATATACCTAAACCTAACTAAACACCGCGGCTCATGAATACTAAATAATATTTTGTATCAAATAATGTTGTAGAAAACTGACAGTTTGTTTACTTAGGACTTTTTTTTATTATTTTCTTCTGCTTTCCATTCTTTATATAATATATTTGAAATGTAGTTAAACGTTTCAACATTTATAATATCCGATACATCATTTTATATTTTTATTTTTTTCAGATATAAATTTTATCCAAAACGTAAATGTACTTAAATACCTAAATAACAGTATACAATCGATAGATTTTCATGTATAAATTAACTTAAGTATTCACAAATCCATAACATTATCATTAAATTGTTTGTGTTCAATTATTGCGTGTTTATTGAGCTAAAACATTTCAATTATATAATACAGTTATAGGTACCTAACTATTTAATTTTCGAAACATGTGTTTACGGAAATCAATATAAAATATATAGTTTAAAGCATTTGTTATATCTGTTTGGTGTTCAATATAAGAAATTTTATTAATATTTGTTAACTCTGCAGTTACTTGACCGTTAATTTCTTAGTAATTATTGTTTTTAACGTTTTTCGTGTATATTATTAAAATTGAACTTTTAAAATATTAATATATTTTATGTGATTTTTCTCTAATAATTTGTAAGCAATATTATATAAATACATTTTGTGTTTATTTATTTAGTAGTTTAAAGTTGTATAACATTTATTGTTATTATTATTTTATAATTTATTTCTCCTTCGATTATTTAAAAACTGTACACTATGTGTTTACATTATGTTAAATGCTTTATTTATTTTGTGTACTACCACAGTCGTTAGATTCTATGTGAGTAAGCGAATAAAAAGTAAATAAAATAACAAATATTTTTATTTAGACATTTAGTTCTAGTATAGTTAATGTTAAACAAATAATTTTTGAAACATTAAATACTAAAAATATATCAAATACATTAAAAACATATAAAGCAAATAGTAAAAAATAAATTAAAAAAGACAATTCTGTATAATGTCAATCATAAGCTGAATATCGATCAATTACTTTAAAAAATAAAAATAACACAATAAAGTAAAATGTGGAAATACGATTTAAATGTTATCGGGATAAAATTACCAAGAATTAAATAATTATTAAATTACAAAATATAAAAAAGTAAATTTATTTGAATTTAGGTATTAAAAAAATTAAATTAAATTTTATAAATCATTGATCAATAAATTTAATTTTATGATTTTTAGTACTTGATTAATGGTGTATTAACAATTGTGTTTAATTTAAACCTAAAATATACTCAGATTGTATACTAAATGTGTATCGTTATTCATTAATATCATCAATCCTGCGAAATCCTATTATTTATAATTACTACAACAAAAAACGAATAGTGTTATAGTAATAATATTGAAATTTGATATTGATATGTATATTGTATAGTCTTGTCGAATATTATTTTTTCAAGTATGATTTATAATGTTTATTTATCTATTTTTGTGTCACCAGTCATACTAATTGTAGTCTTAAAATATTAATTTATAACTTAAAATCGTGCTATTTAAAAAACAAATCGGCAGATAATCTAAGTATAGTTATAATGTTAATTAATAATTACTAATGCGTAATAAATGTTTGTTATTTTCAATAAATCATACTAGAAAGTAGACTGTATTACCTGTATATATTAATTCTACAAGTTTTAGTAATTCAATTAATTTCATCTCAAAGTTCTAATACATTTTATTTAGGTGTGGTAAATGTAATATTATTCCGTAAAAGATATGTATAATATAAACTATGATACTGCTTATAATATTATACATATTATAAAGATACAGATTGTCTATAACTTTATTCCAAGCTCCGACCCATCTGCTTTAAACTTATGCAATTTATGAAGTCAGATGCAAACCCAAAGCAAATTATAATAAAAACGATTTTAGATAATATTTCAACATAAAATACTATAAATTATAATTAATCCAATGTTTGAGAACGGCATAATTTTAAAAAAAATTGCTAGGTATAATAGCATAAAAGGATTTTTGATTATAATTTTTACTACACCGTTTTTTTTTATTTATTTTTTATTTTTTTTACTTATTTAACGCTGCTGCCGTTGAAAGTAGTTTCGTTCGTGACACACGCGTGTTTCACTTCTCGACGTTTCTTCTTCCGATGAATTTATCGATTTTATATCATGTAATCGGATGAAATTATAAATTCGCGTTGTTGTCGTGTTGTCTTCAGCGGGGCAATATCGACCCTCTCGAAAGACTATAATATAACCTATATAGACCTATATTACAGCAGCGTGTGCACGACTGCTGGGAATTCTGTTTCTGACAATCGAGACTCACACGCATAAATGCACAGTATACAATATTATTATTACACACCGACAACAATATTCCACCCCTATTTGGCCCGTCAACTATATTATATACGAAATCGTTGTCGTTCGGCTACATTAAACGCAGTGGCTTTTGTATGCGGAGTGACTGACGGGGCACCATCGTCGTCTTTCTAGGCCGAGCAAATTAAACTTCGCGTGACGTCGCAAAACTGTACAGGATTAATACATTACGTTAATCAACATAATATTCGGTATATTTCGGTTTGCACGTGGTGTCTGTATACGGAGCGATCAATTTGAGCGACCGCTTTTGTATGTTATGGTATACATTATCTTCGGGAAATTTTTGTTTTGTAAAACAAAAAACTACATGTTTACCTTGGTTTGGATAACTAGTGCTTTTATCACCTATAAGAATTAAATACTGACAAATCTTGTTTTTAATGATATGATTTTTTTTTTTTAATTAATTATTTTTTCATAACCTAAATTTTAGTTTTCATATTCTGAAGCAAAAAATATTTTATTGTACTTTATACGTTACGTATAGATAAGTAGAGTAGTGTATAGACTTCAGATGAAACTATATTGCTTCGTTCATCTAACTTCTAAACATATACCTAAAATACGAAATAAACTATTTTAAACATATAATATTATATGTTGACGTTTTTAGAGTAGGTAGCATTTAATCCTTATATCTTTAAATAGTATTCACAGTTAGTTAAAATATTAATAAATCATTAAAAATTTAAAAATCGATAAAAACTATTTGTATGTGATTGCAATAATGCAATGGATCGTTCCGTATGATCTGTACACATATGTTGACTCTGTTGACAGGGTAAACTAGTGTACTAGTATGTTTACATTGTATAAAACCTCTCCGGAGGTAATACGTACAGTGCTTACAGATGAGCACATATATAACAAAACAATCAAGTGAATAGTAGGAACATGCGATGTATTAAAGATTATTGTGACTTACGACTTACTTATAGTCTATACTCTATAACATAGGCAACACTTGTTTTAAACCGTTTTGCTAACAATCGAAGTGCGTATGTTCGACGTTATTTATTTTTATTTTTATTCCTATTTTAAAAATCATAATTTTTTTTTTTTGTCATTGTCTTATCGCGAAATTGATATCTTTTGGTATGATTTTCAAAGAAAAATAGAACTCTAGTAGCAGATTTATCAGGATAAAAGTATTTTTGTGTATGTTTTCAGTTGAGAATTTGATTTAATTTATACTAACGTCAATATTATTATATACATATATACGGTTTCTTGTAAGCATATACAAATTCTTTATTGTGTATTACGTATGTAATATTCACTTTGTGGATTCATGGGTTTTTGTATCTAGTATTCTTACTTTTTGCAGTGTTTTATTATATTTTTTTCTATGTATATATATATATATATGTATGTATGTATGTATGTATTATATTACATGGGTAAAATTTTATTTTGAAAATAACTACCAAAATTATAAGTGAAAATTGTAGATAATTTATTGAATGTTAAACTAATCACTTGTGATTGATTAAATTATATTGAAATATCTTTGGAAGTAACTGCTTCATCTACTTAAAGGTTTTGAATATAATTATAGAACTTGGTTTCAGGTCTGTATCTGCTTATCTTCGGGCACTGGCATTGAGCCCAAACAACGCTGTTGTGCATGGAAATTTGGCTTGTGTTTATTATGAACAAGGGTGAGTAAACTAAAAATTTGTTTATTTCTTAAAAATAACATTCCTTTTATTATTCTTTAGACTTATTGATCTAGCTATTGATACATATCGCCGTGCTATAGAGCTGCAACCCAATTTCCCCGATGCCTATTGTAATTTGGCTAATGCTTTAAAAGAAAAAGGACAGGTATGTAACAAATTTTTTTTAAGTTTTTCAATGGCTTGATTATTATGTTATTTATTGTAGGTTGTTGATGCTGAAGAATGCTACAATACAGCTTTGAAGCTATGTCCAACACACGCAGATTCTCTGAACAATTTGGCCAATATAAAACGAGAACAAGGTTACATAGAAGAGGCGACTCGACTCTATTTGAAAGCTCTGGAAGTTTTTCCCGAGTTTGCCGCTGCTCATTCCAATTTGGCTTCTGTTCTTCAACAACAAGGAAAATTAACCGAAGCCTTAAACCACTATCAAGAAGCCATTCGTATTCAGCCTACGTTTGCAGATGCCTACTCAAATATGGGAAACACTCTCAAAGAAATGCAAGATATTCAGAATGCTCTACAATGTTATTCAAGAGCTATACAAATTAATCCTGCTTTTGCTGATGCTCACAGTAATTTGGCTTCTATTCACAAGGATTCTGGAAATATACCAGAAGCTATTGCCTCCTATAGAACTGCTTTGAGACTAAAACCAGACTTTCCCGATGCATATTGTAATCTTGCTCATTGCTTACAAATTGTATGTGATTGGACTGATTATGAAGCTCGTATGAAGAAATTGGTTAGCATCGTTGCTGAACAATTAGAAAAAAACCGTTTGCCTTCTGTTCATCCTCATCATTCTATGTTGTACCCATTATCTCACAATTTTCGTAAAGCAATTGCTGGAAGACATGCTGCCTTGTGTTTAGAAAAAATTCAAGTCTTGCACAAACCTCCATATAATTATACCAAAGAATTGGCTCCTGGAAATCGCTTACGTATTGGATATGTGTCATCAGATTTTGGAAATCACCCTACTTCACATTTAATGCAATCTATACCAGGTCTTCATAACAAAGATAAAGTTGAAATATTCTGTTATGCTTTATCAACAGATGATACTACTACCTTCAGATCAAAAATCGCTAGAGAAGCAGAGCATTTTATTGATTTATCAAATGTAAGAATTAAAATCCTCTATTGAAGTACATTTATATTTTGTAAACTTATAATAATGTTCCATGTTTATATATATTACCATATTTGTCTATTATAGATACCTTGTAATGGAAAAGCTGCTGATAAGATAAATAGTGATGGTATTCACATTTTAGTGAATATGAATGGATACACAAAAGGTGCAAGAAATGAAATATTTGCACTGCGTCCTGCTCCAATTCAAGTAAATTGATTTATATTTATTAGGGTTATTAAATTATGTGACGATTATGTGATCACTATAATATTAAATTAATTTTTAGGTCATGTGGCTTGGATATCCAGGTACGAGTGGAGCTCCCTTTATGGACTACTTAATTACTGATATGGTTACATCACCTATTGAACTTGCATCTCAGTACAGTGAAAAATTGGCTTATATGCCACATACATATTTTGTCGGTGATCACAAACAAATGTTTCCTCACTTAAGTGAGCGAATTATTTTATGTGATAAGGTTACCTGTAGAAAAGACATGGCTGACAATGTAGCTGTTATAAATGCTGCAGATTTATCGCCAATTATTGAAAATACTAATGTAACAGAAATAAAACAAGTGATCATGTCTGAAATCACTGATTCAAAACTGACTAGACCTGTTGAGGTTAATTTTAAAATAGCTGAATTGCCAACTACTACACCTATTGAAGTAATTTAAATTTAAAAAACAAATTGAAATATTTTACTTAACTATAACATATGTTTTGTTTTTAGACTATGATTGCTTCTGGACAAGCTCAAACTTCAGTAAATGGAGTTGTATTACAAAATGGATTAGCAACTAACAATGGTAATAACAAAGCAGCCACAGGAGAAGAAGTACCACAAAATATTGTTATTACTACACGCCAGCAGTATAATTTGCCTGAAGACGCTGTAGTCTATTGCAATTTTAATCAATTATACAAAATAGATCCAAACACTCTTGTTATGTGGGTTAATGTAAGGAGGATATTTACTTATTTTTACTTTGTACACTTAGTACTTAGTTCTGTATTTTAAAATTGTTTAAAATTTTAAAATTTAAAATTTGTTTAGATCTTAAAAGCTGTACCCAATTCTGTATTATGGTTGCTGCGTTTCCCGGCAGTTGGTGAAACCCATATTCAGAGCACAGCTGCCAGTCTGGGCATTGAACCGGGCCGTATATTGTTCAGTAATGTTGCTGCAAAAGAAGAACATGTACGTAGGGGACAGTTGGCTGATGTATGCTTAGATACACCCCTTTGTAATGGTCATACTACCAGTATGGACGTACTATGGACAGGCACACCCGTTGTTACCTTGCCAGGTAATATACATGATCATTTATAGTTTTTTTTTATATATATATTTTAATAATTTTAAATCTACAGGAGAGACATTAGCATCCAGAGTAGCTGCGTCACAATTGGCAACACTTGGATGTCCTGAGCTTATTGCACGGACTAGAGAAGAATATCAAGACATCGCGATCAGACTAGGAACTGATAAGGAATAGTGAGTGTTTATTCTTAAATGTTATTTCGATAAATATTTTTTATTCTTTTATAATGTTAATATAATTATTTTTCTTATAATAATTACTTTTTTCAGTTTGAAAACTATAAGAGCAGAAGTCTGGCGAGCACGGTCTGAAAGTCCATTGTTTAATTGTTCAATATACACAAATGGCCTAGAAAGGCTGTACAGAGCAATGTGGGATAAGCATCAAAAAGGAGAAAAGCCTGATCATATACTCTCTTTAGAAAATTATTAAACATTTTGTAAGTTTAAACATATGAATTCAAATAAGTTCATAGGTATTACCTTATTGGAGTTATTATTTATAAATTGAATTGGTTGATGATTATTAATAAACTCATTAACGATGCGAGAAGTGGATTGACAGCTGATGATTAAAATGTTATTTTTATGAAATCTATTTGATTAATAAGTGTTAAAAAGAAAAATGTAATATTTGATAATATTTAACCAATAGTTTTTTTCGAGTGAATATTTTTTTATAATATTGAAGTATTTTTCAAATTAAAAAAAAATATCAATGATTAAAGTACAATGTTGATGCGAGAAGTGGATTGATTCCATGTGATTTAAATTGTAACCATATGAGATAAATAATGTATCAGTCAAATAGGTAATAATTAGGTATCGGTTTTTAGTTATTTAAAACTAATTTTTTTTAAATGGTTGGATGTCTGTTCAATATGTTAATGATTATTAAACAAAAAATACATTTCGATGCGAGAAGTGGCATGATTAACTTTAATGTTGATTAAAATAATTGTATAATGATATGTATTAAATAATAATATTCTAATATCCATAAACAAACGACAATTTATGATTAAAAACTTACAGCGATGCAAGTAGTGGAATGATAATTCAAATGAATTAAAATTAAAATTATGAAATTTTGTTTGAGTAGAGAAAAATAAAAAAAGTCCCTCTTAATTTCAAAAAATTAAATAAAGAATCTAAATTAATATTTCTATTTTAGTTATTAATAGTTTAACATTTTACTGTTAAACTTATATATTAAATGATAAATGTTAAGGTATGTATTAATATTACATTTTTAGTAATTAAATATATTGTTTTAAGTTATACATTATTTACTATAATATATTCTATACATTAATGATTATTAAACAATTAATACATTTCGATGCGAGAAGTGGCATGATTAACTGTTGATTAAAATAATTATATTATGAAATGTATCGAAGGATAATATTCTAATATACATAAACAAACAACAGTTTATGATTAAAAACTTACAGCGATGCAAGTAGTGGAATGATAATTCAAATGAATTAAAATAACATTTATGAAATTGGTTTATTGTTGAAAAAACATTATATAATTTATAAAAAATAAATATCTTAAATTATTATTATTAATTCTTTCTTATTATTAAATAATTACCTAGTTGGACATATTATGTACTAATATTTTCATTAATACTTAATTATTGGTTATACAACTTAAATATGAAGGAAGGAACCAATTATTAGGAAAGGATATACTATAATGCAGCGTTTTGCAATGGCGACCCATAAATTTAATCTTTATTGGGTACGTGACCCCTAGCTAGTATACCGTAAATAAATAAAATTTTTATTATTATTAAGATTATTCTACAATATTAGTTAGACTTCATATTATTATTATACAATATAGAGTATAAATTATAGAATTATAACATAAGCATTTATCAATTTACGGCTAAAATAACTGTAACCATAACCACGAGTCACGACCCAATAATGGGTCACGACCCATGGTTTGGGAAACACTGCTATAATGTATTATGATTCAATTCATTAATGATTATTAAACAAAAAATACATTTCGATGCGAGAAGTGGAATGATATAATGTTGATTAAAATAATTTTATAATGAAATGTATTGAATAATAATTTTTGATGTTCACAAACAAACAGCAGTTTATGATTAAAAACTTACAGCGATGCAAGTAGTGGAATGATAATTCAAATGAATTAAAATTAAAATTATGAAATCTGTTAGTACGAAGGGAAAATGTTATCTCAAACTTTTAGAAATAAATGAAATAACTTAGTCATTATTTTTTTGTTTTATCCAATAGTTTAATAATAAACATTTTATTTTATTAATACATATAAGTGATTTTTTTAAGCCTATTTACACAAATATTTTGACAATTAAACAATGGATGTACTGGTTTATTGTGTTCAATGTGTTAATGATTATTAAAAATAAATCATTTCGATGCGAGAAGTGGAATGATACATTTTTGATTAAAATAATTTTACAATGAAATATATTGAATTATTATATAATATGTATTTTTAAGTCTGGATATTTTAATTAGATATTTGTTAAAGTTTCATGTTTTGCTTGATAAAATTCATTTTTGGAAATAGGTTTTGTGAAAAAAAACTTAATAATTATAATTTAATTGCTATGTTGTGTATTTTATCATTTGTTCTTATTGAAATAAAAACAATATTCATAAATTAAAATGTATGATGAATATTTAGATATACTATCTGCATGTATTGTTTTATGATTTAAAATTTATTTTACATTTGATGATTTAGTCTATATTTTTCAATTTATTAATGATTTTATTAATATACATACTTCGATGCGAGAAGTGGAATGATTTATTTGTTTTTTGATTATAATCAATATAATGAAATAAATTGAATTATGTAGTATTAAGATGTAATATGTAAATAATAATTTATTTTTAATAAAAAATACAATCAGATGGCTAAATGATAATTTAAATAAATTAAATATGAAATTATTTTTGGGTATAAATTAAACAACTGTATCAGTTTTATAATGATAACCATTCATTATGATATGATTCATATTATAACTACTATGAAATTAATAAAATCTGTACTGTTTTTGTTTCAGAAAGGAATATGTAAATTTTCATTAAAAATGCTCGAAATATCAACACCCATTAGAAGATTTGTTCCATAGATCATAAATATTATATTAATCTCTTTAACTTTTAAAAGTTGTAGTTTTCTTAATCATTTATATACAATCTGCGTATGTATAAAAATTGAAGAAAAATCGAAATGTTTTTCTTTTTTTTGTATTTTTTTTTCTGTGTATATAGTAGTACTTAAGTCGTGTTTTAACGAATATAAAATTAATCCTGATCCTGATTTGTTTTTTTTTTTTTTGTCATAATTGTTTTTAGCCAAGTGGTATACATTATAATATAATATTATGTATGTGTATAATATTATATTATTCATAATTATAATAATGACTCTTACATAGCGATGTTTGATTGTAATTTTAAGTTTGTATAATATTACTATGATGATCATTGATATCCATATTATTAAACTAAATAGTAAAAATACTTGATAAAGTGTTGAATTTTCATAAAATCATGTGGGGTGTACCTCACTTGTATTAAAAAAAAGTTATTGACACATATAAAAATTAAAATCCAACTGTTTTATTCTTTTTTTTTATCAAATGGACATGTAGACCATTATTATGTATACCCAACAGATGTAAAAAGTGAAAACAGATATTTACATATTATATTTTGTAGGATAATACAATACAGTATTTGTACAGCGCGTGAACAAGTGAATTGTGTAACAATGTCTTATGGACATGTTATAAAATATAAATTTATCTATGGGTAACTATACCTGTGTTTTATTAATGCTTATACACAATCACTGTGTAGCATCATGTATCAATCACAGGAAACGTCTCAACGGCATGACCGTAATATAATAGTATCAAGTATATATATGTCATAAGTATTGACGTAAATATAATATTTTGGTTATAAACTCAAATCGATAAATGTTTTAAAAAATGTCAATAAGAGGTGGACACGTGGATACTGCTCTGCGGTACAATAAGTGTAGAGTAGTTAGTATATATATAGTGGTTAGTAGGTCACTGTAATGGGTGTGTTAATTTTAATTCATTTATACATCATTGTGTAAAAAAACTGTTTAGAACGGAGATGGTCTGTTAGCCCAAATATTTTATATTATCTATAATTATATTTATAATGTTATTAGCAGGGCTTGCATTTGAAAAAAAAATTCTGTTTTATGTTATTTACAATTAAAACGTTACACAGTTTTTGCGTTTATCGTTATTTAGAATTAAAACGTTATCCAAGTTTTGCGTTTATCGTTATTCAGAATTAAAACGTTATCCAAGTTTTGCGTTTATCGTTATTTTGAATTAAAACGTTATGTCACCTAAAATGTTCTAATATTCTAATCACGTGGAAAAATACATTTATAGTTCTATGAAACCAAAATTATAACTTACTTCATAGTTCATACTTATAAATAAATGTATTTTAAATTATTTCGTTTTGCATTATTTTTCGTTTAATATGATATTCTATATATTTTTACGTTTACCGTTATGTTTTGTATAACGATATATTCAATATTTTGTTAATTGTTATGTTTTGTATTATGGTATTTTATCTTTTTTGTTTATCGTTTTTCGTTATAATTACGTTTCAAATTTCAATCGTTTTATGTCGAGTATAACGTTATAATTATAACGTTATTATAACGTTTGCAAGCCCTGGTTATTAGTAATTTATTTTACTTTTAGTGTTGTGGTAGTTGGATTTGATTTTTATCGAAAACATTGCCATATATTAGATTATACATATTTAACTATTTTAGAAGTTTCTATTGTTTATATAATTGTCTATTGTTTCAAATGTATGAGTCAATATTTTCTTATCGTAGAATGGTGTGAACTGTGAATAGGTACGTCCGTGGTTTATAATTTATTGGTGTTAGCTTAAAGCTTAAAATTAACCTAAACGTTGTGAAAATGTAATTTGTGTAGTCATAAAATATGAAGTTTCTGATCCACACAAATAATATTTTTGAATCATAATATAATTAAAAATTGTATTCCCTGTTTAAAATTTGGTAAATTTAGTACAAATTTGAATTTCAAACTATTAAGAGGACGTTCTACCCGCAATCCGCATGACGTGTTGTCTTTATCTTATTAATGTAGATGATAGCCAAATTTCGTTCAACAGACCACCTTTTGTGATGTTAGCTTTAAAATTAGAGTAAATTGACCTATTATTAAATTTAAAGGTAAGAATATTGTCTAAAAAATGTCATATACTTTTAAGTTTTATTGATATTGTTTTAAATAAGTGAGTTATGAATATTTTAAAGTTGTAATATTTAATATTTTACATAGCTATAACTCACTCTAAAGTGATAATATCAATAAAAGCATATGACATTTAGATAATATCCTTACCTTTAAATTTAATAATAGGTAAATTTACTCTAATTTTAAAGCTAAAATCACAAAATGTTGTCTAGGTACTGAACGAAAATTTGCTATGATCGACTTAAGTAAGACAGATAGTGAGACAACACATGCGGGTATAACGTCCTCTTAAAAGAAAAATCTAATTAGTTTAAATTTTACATAAAAATATTACTTATATATTTTTATATTCCTTATTTCAAAATTAACTACTTATGATAAACCTTGTATACCTTAGCTATACAATTTAAATATTAAATAAATTTTTACTATAAAATTAATTGCAAATTTTCGTGATTTTGACAAATTTTGTAAATATTTAAACTTCATACGCTTTTTAAAAAATAACGTACCTATATATCTTCAATACTTTTAAATAGCTCCACTGACATCTTATAAAGACATTTTTATTAAATTTTCAAATTCTTAGACCGAGCAAAAGAAATTTTGTTGACAATTATATAAAGAAAAACAAATTTTTCACATTTTTAAGTAAAAATAATCCAAATATTTTAAAAATATCACTAGAAAATGTGAATAATGTAAACATATGTTGATAATTTGAAATACATCTACGGTTATTCGTTTTTGAATTGCAACAATATACGAAAATCGATTTTACGTAAAAAATCCCGTTTTCCTTTAATTTAAATTTTGAGTAGAAGAATGAATTTATTGAACTAGCAATACAATGATGGGGTTTTCTGTGCTCGTATAATATACACTATATGTTAAGCAATTGAAAAATTATTCGATTCTCAACTGTGAAGGTGGTCTAAGGTTTTGTATAGCTAATTGGATTTAATTTGTACTTTAAAGTTTAAAGTGATTGTATAATATATTATAATATTATGTTTTTCGACATTATTGTTATAACTGATAGTTTTTTGTAGTTAAAAAAGTCGTAACGTACGTCTTGTACTCATACATATATAATATTATAAAGAACTTGACGAACTTGTTTATTACTATACTATATACTCATTTTTTTAATTACGTCACACGTAGTTGGTCCTGACAACCATACACTTATCACTGACGACGGTTTTATCTTCAATACCTTATATTTCAACTATGTCCGAAGTCTAATTCAAGGCATCGTCTGTTTGTATGGGCCCAATCAAGCCAAACGGTTCAACAAACCTTATTGACATGTCAAATAATGATGTCTCTGGTCGACCGAAAAGGCATTACAGTTCGATGTCCGATATAACATTTATGGCATCTGAATCCCCTATATCAAGACACCGTACTGTTCAATGGAAGATCAAACCGGGTCAAAATGCCTGCCCGTATTGTACGTGACAAACTATGGTCCGCTAAATAGATGTTATACAATCCGATGTCTAATATGCTTTACATATAATATGCCATCTATATCCTGCAGGCTGCAGGATATTGATCTATAGATTCACCGTAAATAAATAATATATTATACTATAGGCATGTATTTTATATATATTCTGGCCATACATACTTAAACGGTAGGTATAGTATTCATTTTGAATAGTTTCATCAACTCCGTGTAGTCTTTATTTTGGGTCGTCAAGTCAACAACGAGTAAAACAGTGAATGGGTTGCTAAGATGTAAATCTTAATTGATAATATACACAATTTATAGTTAATTATTACAAAATTTTATTTCAACACAATTTAGTAACGGGAATTGAGGTCACAGAACTCAATAAAATTTCATTACATACCCGACTGTCACCGTAAACAAGCTACAGCAGCCGATCACAACATGGCGGTTACCGGAAATAGTATATTTATGTTGGAGCTGATCGTGCACCGCGTAACGTTGACGGACCAGATCCAGATGCACAATACGTGCCCGGTGTGCGTGTGTTTCCGGTTTCCAGGGCTGGTTGAATTGGTGGTATGCGAGGGTGGCTTTTGCGCTGATGGTAAGGTTGGCGGTGGCGAGATATTGATGACCAACGGCAAGTCATGCTTGTTCGCGATCAACAACTCGGACCTTTGCCGGGCGGCCCGTGACTTTTGCGCGAAAATCAGCGTGAACAGGCGCGTAGACGGCGAACAACAAATGCGATACGTCGCACAGACGCATCTCGAGTTTGACCGGACGTTCACTGATATTATACTGAACCCCAATCAGGTTGAGAGGTTCCGGAAACTGAAACAGGTAATATAAAAAATACATTTCTCAAAACTAGTGAAATGATCCTATTATACTGCATGTTTTTATTAATTGTGTATTATTGTACATAAATGAAAAACGTGGTGTGTTGTGTGACTAGATCTTGCCGTTGTACGAAAAGGGTCGTCCGAATCCTGTGGGCAGCATAGAACTCTTCGTCCGGTTGACTTCGCAAGGGGATTTAGTGGTGACTCATTTCAATCGTGCTCCGGACAGCAACAATTATCAGTACAAAGCTGTTCCCATAGAACCGTCGAAGGTAAATTATTGTTCCGAAAGAAAACCGTTGCCCCCGAAGAAAATGTGCAAACACAAAACTTGGTGTAGAAAGAACCGACCAAAGTCTAAGGAAGGTAACCATGACCCATCATTATAAATAAGTTAAAAACGAATACTTTTATTTTCAAAATATTTTATAATATGAAATGTGTTATTATTATTAATTTTTTTTTAATTTGAATGTATTCATTACCTACAAACTATTGAGACGTAATACCCTCGAAATATTCTTCGGCTTGATTAATCCATTTTTTCCAATTGAATAACACTGAGTATGGCCTAAATACTGATCAGCAATCACCATAAGCATTTCACAACATTTGATGAATCCCAGTAAAAAATTTACTCTAGACATTCTTATGACCGGAAAAATATATAATTTTAAATGGCATAACAATAGTATAATTTAGAGAGAGAGAAAAAAAAATATGTCACTGTGGTGCGAAGTCGTCGGTGTAGATACAAGATACAACAAATGACGCTTTTTCTGTGGATGCGAAAACATACAATATAATCTGAACAACACGTATACGTTTATCACTATTGTCGTATTAAAATTTTCCAAAACAATCATTTATACGCTTGCGTCCATAACTACTGCCATTAAGTCATATCTGTTATATTTTTATCGTCTGGTTAATGCGATTAACAGTAATTAACGCTGTGCTTGAAATGTATTATTTTTATTTTTTAACTTCAATTTTATTAGGTAGGTATATCTTGATTTTTCTGAAACGATTTGTAGATCTTAATATATACCGACTAATTGAAATAGTTACTCTAGCTAGGTAACAAATATTTGAATCATTCAATTATTTAATATACATTATTTTATCTATAGATATATAATCAAATTTAATTTCAATTTCACTATTAAGCCCATACTTACATTTTGTTTTATTCATTTTTCATTGAACTTTTAAAATTGATAACATAAAATTCTATTTTAATATGCCGCAACTTATTTGTTATTTTTCAAATGCGTATGGTAGGGGGCTGTACGTCGCGCAATCGGAGGTAACTGTTTTTTTAAAAAAAAAAAAAACAATCAAAACTGTAACTAAAATGTTGTACTTGGGGACAAATCACTGTCACCGTCCTCCTCCTCGTATATCAACTACTGTATCTAAATAGATAATATATTATATTTTCGCATGTAGATCTGCAATGCTCCAAAGAAATAAGACAGGCTAACTGTATTTTGACGATGATGGAAAAGCTAAAAACTTTGCACAAAGAGATGAAGACAACTAAGCCGTTGCGCAACAATGCGTTAGACAAAAAAAAAACTAATCGCGGAAAACCGTGCATGTTTGACCTTAATTGTCCTGTCGATCGTTGTCCGTTTAGAAAAAGTGAACCGGAAAACTCATTCGTCGACCACCTGATCAAGGGCACCTGTCCCGATTTCGAGCAGCCTTCGAATAACAAAATGTCGGAAGACCGTGAACTTGTGGACGATGCAGATTTGTTCGTCATAAACGTGGGTCGGGTGGATCCATGCCGGGTGATACCGCCAGCGAAGTACAAGGACGGCTGTTCACAGTATTTCGAAACGGACTTTTCGAAAAGATAAATACTTCTATTATGTCCTTTTATGTGGCTATTCGTTCCAGTTTCTAGAATTTTTGACCCAGGTCGAGAATCAACACGGCACCTTATCCGTCACGTCTGGTTGACGATGGGTAATGATTACCTTGCTTGAACTTTGATCATTTATTCCTATATGAAGTTTTGTGTTTGTCCATCTGGTATAGGTCCGCGGTACTTATCGCCAATAATAAGTTAGAAAAATCTAGCATTGCTTTAAACTGATGTAAAACTTCTAACCGATGAGCAAGAGTACTTATCTATAACTTATGGTAATATAACAACAATTGGAAACATAAATAAAATGAGAATATAAAACTATATTTTTTAATTTAGGTTTTTTTTTTTTGACTTTTTAGGTTTTTTCGTATTTCTTTTAAAATTTTTCACAACAGGTAGTGGCGGTTTAAGTATTGTCGAAAAATCCGTTTTAAAACACGGGGATTAGAAAAAAAACCCTTTTGCTTACGCCCACTACCTGTTGTAAAAAAAAAAATACGTAAAAACCTAAAAAGTAAAAAAAAAAAACCTAAATCATAAAATATAATTTAATATTCTCATTTTATTTCTATTTCCAATTGTTGTTATATTATCACAACTCACAAGTTATAGATAAGTATTCTTGCTCTTCGGTGTGAAGTTTTACATCAGTTTAAAGCAATGCTAGATTTTTCTAACTTATTGTTTGCGATCAGTACTAGATGGACAAACACAACAATTCATGTAGGAATAATGACCGAAGTTCAAACAAGGTTATCCATCATCGACCGGACGTAACGGTAAGGTTCCGTGTTTAACCCCGACCTGGGTTAAAGGTTCTGGAAACCGGTCAAGTGTCGTCTAATAAGACGTGGTAACAAAGAAAAATAATACTTATAAATTGTTTTACTCTACATACCTTACCTATATCGAATAAACTATCGTAAAAAGTTTCTTTGTTTATGTTTTTAAAATAAAGGTTGGATTTTTACCACTGATTTTGCTCATTTAAAGTTTAAACATTACCAAAGTTGTGTATACGCCACCGAACAATTTGATTAGACAACTACAAAACTATGTGGATTTTATCCGCTCATCCATGAGTTAGGTAATTAACTATGTGTGTGCGTAGTTACCAAGACAAGTTTCCAACACCTGTTACAAACAGCTTTGTGTCTGATTTTGTTAAACTTGATCGCTATTATTACTATTATAATTATAATATACCTAGAATGGTTACACGGGGTGTTGTATAGGCAAAATAGGTACATGAGAAAAGTTTAACCAGACAAAAAATGTATATATACCTACCTCTCCTAAAATATTGTAAATTACTCCTAAAAACTTACGATAAGTATTGCATTTATGTTAATTCCTCATTTAAATTGCATTTATGTTTATTAATTCACATTTTATAAAATGAATACACTTTTATTTAAACGTCAATAAATAATTATAATCAAATAGTGGCACAACAAAAAATACTACCTACTTTCGTTATATAACAACAGTTTCACATTATTACAATAATAAATATTATTGTAATTCCACTAAAATGATGGTAATTTATTATGGTTTTTTTTTAATATTAAATGTAAATAAAAAAATATAAATATAAATGCAATTAAAAACACTAACATTTTTGGAGGGTAACTAGAACCACGTCCAAGTGGTGTAATTTGAATAATGCTAATTAATGGTTATAACTTTTTTAAGATAGTGAAATTGTTCTAGAGGAATTAACTTAAGTGTAATACAAGTAGCAAAACGTTTTTATGGGAATTTACTATTCAATTTTTTAGGAGTTTAATGTGCTCGCATCATACCAAGCATATATTTAGTACAATAAGTTTAGAAACAATCTGCGACGACCAGTTTTCTTCACTCTGAGGTCAAGCAACATCCGTTTGTGTTTGTTCTCTCCACCGACTCAAGGATTTATGTCTACCATGCAGTCAAGCCACGCCCACGTGTATTAATCAGCCACCGAATATGTTTTTTAACTTTAACAGAGAATAGAAAATGTTAGTACAAACATTTTTTCGTTGAAGATGTCAAGTATCTGCGGATAATGAACAAGACCATTTATAAAAGATATTTTGAAAACCGTTTTCCCAATTATTTGAAGAGTACTGGGAATTTTTAATTTCCATATTCTAAATGAAATTTCTGAATCAATATATTCATTGATTTCAATATTTTGCGCGTACATTTCACTATCTTTCAAAACTACTTTTCAAGCCGCATTCACTCCTATTTTTGATTTCAAGTGCGCATAAGTGTATGCAAATATTTTCATGGTTTCTTTAGCATACCGAATTGGGAACTCTATTTATATTGAGTGGTTTTCCGTGTTTGTCTTCGTACACTTCCCATCACTATGTTTATATAATACTAGATTTACGAGTATATTTTAACGCGATTCTGCCTAAACTTTAAAATGTACAATGTGAATGCTTAATAGTATGTAAGTTTATGACTTCATTGTTGAAAATGATTACATTAATTAACTATTTACGTATATAAACTAAAAGTCATATAAATATTTTAATAAAAGCGAAAATAATTTGTATTTTATAATATAAGATTTTAGATGAGCAAAAGGACGTTGTTACGAATTTTAGTAATGGTGATCTGTTGCTTAGGTAGCAATCATTTCTTAACACCATATACGTAATTCAAAAATATTAGATTAGATTTAAAACGATTTTATTCAATACTAACATACTGTACCCTCTATAATTTCCACTCAACAGAGTTTTAAGTGTTTTAGGATAGTAATATTTACTGTGATTTATATACTTAGATTATTATCATAACAATCCACGGTAGAAAATCGCACGTGAAATTCTTATTTTCGTTAGCAATTTTATCAATCAAAATTTTCGAGCGTCCACTTCCTCAGAATTTAAATAATTGCGTAATGATTATATAACTAAATATTCAATCATAAATATTAAATGTATAACGTATGTTTTTTAATTAATCAAACATATTAATTATATTTTCTTTAGGATATACTAGAACATAACAATTTATTATAACATAATATACCTGAACCTGATATACCGATATGCCAATTAGTTTTCTTAGCGCCATCATATAATATATATAATATTGTTTTAAATATACAATCATATATGTGTACAACAACGACATGATAAAAGAAATTTAACTTATGTTTTATGTTTTTATAAAAATATAAAATAAAACTAAAATGGAAATACATATTGAAAAAAAAATAATTATATTCAATAGAGGAAATTATTTTGACTCAAATTCGGTGTTTGACCGCTTTATTTGGGTATGTGGTACTTTAAAGTTTTTGAAGAAAATATTGGAGAGAACGCTTTTTAAACGTGGTCGAAAATAGCGGTACTGTGCTCCCCTTCCCTTCCTTATTTAGCCTCCCATTATACACTGTGTCAGTTTGATATAACATTTACCACTTTGTCTCTCCGACTTTCCGTCTTTGTCTCTGTCTTTCGCACACACACACACACACACACACACACTCTCTCTCTCTGAGTTAGCCGTGCATATATTTTTATGTATAGAGACGTCGAATTTGGTGGACGGCGAGTGACGAGGATATACGGAGAGCGCCAAGGAAGTCCGGCAGCTTCGCGCGTGTCGTTTATTGATCCTGTCACGAGCGCCCGTCGAAGGTCACAGCGCATGAACCGCCCGCGCGCTCCCGATCGAGTGTGTGTACAACCATATGTACACATAGTAGCTATATATATATATATATATATATGTATATATATAATATTACGTTTTACACGCAGCCTGTAATATACACAGTAAGCATCGTACATATAATATACACGTGCGATATAGTGTTGTATATACTCATGTATATATATAATGTTATAATGCATATATATTGTATATATATATATAGGTACCAGTGTTGAGGATATACTATGTAATATCGGTATACGCACGCGATATTATATGTAGGAACCGTGCGCAGGATTTGCGTCGTACTACGCTATATAGTTCGTCGCCTGCAAGCTTCGCCTTCATCGCGACCCCATACTTTTCACTTTTATACAACACGCTGAAATGTATGCACGCATTATTAGTAATGGCATTTGAATAATATGATATGTTCGTCATTAAACGGACTCGTGTAGGTATCCATCATGGTGAGACATCCGAACACTGTTGATCGCTTGCAAATGTCCAATACTATATGATAATTAATAAAAATAATATAGATAATATACACAGTCTAGATGCCTAATAATATGTTTTACTAGTACTAATACTCCCGCATAGACTATAGGAAATAGAAAATTTATGTATTTAAAAAAAGTGGACAATACGCGGTTTTAAACAATTAATTTTAAGCACTCCACACTGACTTTAAATTCCCAACAATTAAAGACTACATTTGAAATTCCATGATCAACTTCTTTAGTCAAGTTAAAAATGCAAAAAACGCAAAATATTTTAAAGTCAGTGATAAGCCTATTCCTCGATGACTCAAGTGTGGACGTCCTCATGATGCTCTATCTCAACACCAGTAATTCTACTTATATAATTTATTCTATTCTTATAGTTATGTCTCTATCCAATTTTTTTTTATTGTTATATAAATATGTTATACTCGTGATGCAAATAATTTGTAAATAATATGTAAATAATTTTGCTTTATCAATTTTAAAACAGCTAAAATGTTAATTAATAATTATCAATAAGTTGGATGACTCTGTCAAGAACTCACAAACACTTTATAATAATAATAATAATAATAATAATAATAAAAATTAATTTACATTTCTTTGATTTACCGATCACTTTAAAAATTACTGGGAAATTTGACTACTCAAAATGCAATAATTTAGATTAAATTTGTTTAGAAAAATCTCTCTCAAAGTTACGATGCATTTTTTCTAATAGAAAAAACGTACCACTGTATATAACACTATTCGTTTATGGTTCAAAATCTAAACAAATCTATCTATCTATCTATCTATCTATCTATCGATGGTAGGTATAGGTACTATTTTTTCTCATCTTTCTATTAACGTGAAAATGTTATAGTCTTTACTTATTTGTATTATTGGTTGTTGTTTGAATTGGTAGATACATCAAAATAGATTTGTAAGATATTTTTTCACGAAAAATAAAAAATAAACATAGGTAGAAAAATGAAAATACTCTAACGATTTGATAGTGCTATATTTGAAGAGGGAGTGGGGATTTGTAGTTTATTTCCGCTTGTGACTACGTGGTTTTTTTGCTCACGTCATTATTATTATTGACCGTGAGGCGTGAATTGCGCAGTTATCCGTAGTTCGTTATACCTTTCCTTACCTTTATAATATCCTCTCGTCGTCGTCGTCGTCGACGTATTTTAAATGGGAAACCCGCGGTCGGAGGGAAGAAATGCGCACTGCCGCCAATTAGCCGGGAGTCCAATTATAAGTTTTCGGTGCTCGCAAAGATAGAATAATAAAATAATATAATATAATGACTTTCTCGTTGAGCGGTCATCCGACGCGGCATATAGTCGCTCCCCGCAGTACCGAACATAACTAAAGTATAATATTATTATATCACTGGAGTTGTAGTACACAATACAGGTACTTTTATACTTATCGCCTATATTCGTATGGTGACCACACGGAATCGTATAATGCGTAGGTGTACGGAACAAATTCATGCGTGAACGATGCCAAAAAGCAAAACGGAAAAAAAATTCACTGAAGTTATAAGTTTTAACGTTCGTTATTATATAGCCTTTTGAAGTTTGCGAATTTCCGTTTTTACGCGTGTGCTACACGCCCGTCGGATTTTGGTTTTTGACGTGTTTTTATTGTTATTATATTATGTAAATTTAACCGTCTCTGCGGCGGTATAGGTATAATTATTGCGATTGCAATGGGCTAGACGACAGGTAACCCGCTATAACGAGCGTGTTGTGACCTTGCCAGCTATAAGATATGACTCGGCAGTACAAGAGCATATTATACGGTTTTCGGACGCTTTTATAACGATGTACGGGGTGTTCGAATTCACGCGGAATCCGGAAGACGACACATCAATTAGGCGCATATACCAATGTCCTATATAATATAATAACGCGAAACGCGTGTTGTTAGCTCGGACACGTGTGTGAGCCGACGACCAATCGTGTGTTCGGGGGTGAACCGTATCGTATAGTAGGGGCGGAAAACCGACTCAACTCGTAATATTTATTATTAGCCGTAAGACGTTTTATTTATTTCATATATATTATATATTATATTATATAGGTACTTAGCGTGCGTTGTGTCTCCGGGGACAGAATTACCGTGATTATTCGCATCCCCGCGGAGCTATATATCGTGGTCATCAAATGTTGTATTATTATATTATATAATCGTAACGGGACTACGGGAGCCGTTATTATACATTATTATTATTATTATTATTATTGAATTTCGATATAAAAAGAGATGTGGTTGTGCTGCAGTATAATATAATCATGGTTATAACCACGACCGCGGAATAGGTGTAATAGGTGCAAGTCGCAAGGTGTATATGGGTACATATGCAGGCATGATTTAAACAATAGATCAGCCTTACCGAGCGTTTCCCAATCATAATGTCAAGATATTATACCTGAGTATGTATTTTCTATGCCGCGAACAAGTGGTTATTTTTCCTTTTACAAAAAAATAATATACGTCTTATACATATTGATTTTTGTGGTAAATTTTAAATTAATATGTTTAACTCTTTATAGTGTTCGAACATTGTCAGTTGTTATTACTTAATAGTTAATTGTTTATAATAATAATGATGATTTATCGATAGTGATATATTAAAACAGATTATTTATTGCGATTGCTATTGGTATATGTGTTAGATATCGATGATGGGGAAAAAATATACATATACTTTAAAATACGATATATAATATGAGTTTTACGCCCGGTATTTCAGACGTTGAATATAATATATATATATTATGTCGCATCCACTTGATGAAATTGTGTATTTCACGAAAAGTTTTAAGTTACTCAGTTTATGTGACTGAAACCATATTTTCCACATAACGAAATATTTGAAAATTATAGATATATTTTCATGAAATAGATACTAAAATTTTATACCGTGTGTTTTCTCATCGTGGCCATTTGACATCCACTAGGTGAAACAAAATATTTGGTCTTTATAGTAGATATTATTTTGAAAAATTTGGGATATATTAATATTGCAATCATTTAATTATTATTATTACTTATCTCAAAAAAAAAAAAAAATTATAGTAGGTAGGCAATGGTATGGTAAGGTATGTAATAGCTTATATTTGTTATAATGTTTTTTGTTTTATTTCTATACCCAAACCTTTGATATAATTTACCTATATCTATTCTAGTGTATATCAGACTTTAGTAAAATTCGATGGTAACAACTTGTATAGTATTGTCAAGTAAAATAAATGTAGTAACGTATTATAGACTAGTGGGGTACACAAGTCCAGAAGTAAAATTAAATATAATAGTCGTTGTCATAATTCAAGTAATTATTAAAAAAATAAATATTTAAATAAAAATAAAAATAAAACTAAGCGCCTAACTAACCTCCGTGTATCGTATAAAAATAATTCTTAATACTTTAATGCTTAATTAAAATTTTTCAAAATAAAATTTATCATATTAAAGACTAAATATCATTAAGTGTATGAAAAAAATACAAGATATCAAATTTTAGTGTTTATTTCGTGAAATATAATATCTATAGTTTTCAAATATTTTATCAAGTAGAAAAAATAGTTTCCACTTCATGAACTGCATAACTGTTCGTGAAATGCACAATTTCATCAAGTGGATGCGACATATATATGATATTTAACGTCTGAGATTATGAATGTAAAGTTTACCTATATATATTATAAATATTGTACTGAAATTTAGGTATATTATACCTCTAACCATTGATACCACATGTACCTACTAATGTTACCGCAACATATATTTAATATTTATATATGTTACTAGAAATATTTATAATATTTTAATCATGTATATGTCTATACATATAGTATACCAATGACTAAATTTCATACGACAATAGCAATAGAGTTTTTAAGGGCAATAATAAAAAAAAATTGAGTCCACTAATTTTTGTACTTATTTATTATCTATAATATTATATAATATTGTAAAACATACTCAGTATATCTATAGTCAAAGTTTTATATATTACTCGTATATTATCTGTAGGCATTTATTTAAACTACCACATTTATTATCAAGGAAAAGCACTTAAGTAACTACCAGCTAAAAATGTTTTTTATGTTAAATATTTTTTAAAAAATAAACATTTTTAAAGAAGTGTTACATAAGCATGGACTTTTACTAATTTATACCTAAAAAAGACCTACAGCATTATCATTCACTAGTTATTAATAAAAATAAAATTTTACATTTTTTTCCTTTACCCGAAACAATTTTAAAACACAATAATTGCGTTTCAATCAAAATAACAAACGTATTCTCAATAAGACGGGCTAATTTGTTTATATTTTATTGTATAATAGAACGAGGCGTGGCCTAAAGTACAGAAAATACTATTGTTTACATAAAATGTATCATTACGTATATCATTAATTATCACAACATAATATGAAATATAGACTATAAGAATAACGTAAAATATTTATCTATTATAAGTTACTTAAAAATTGTGTACTAGTAAAGAATTATAAATTGTGATTTTATTATTGCATTTTTTGTCAGAGAAAAAGGCTTGATATTTTGTATTTTACAACTTAAAGTTAATGAATAATTTGCATGCATAATATGTTCAAAGTGCATATTTTAATTCAAATTTTGTTGTTTTATTTTTTTTCACCGTACATTGCAGATTGGTGTTTCGTTGAGAAAATAAAAGATGTACGCATTTTCAGTTTAATATCTACAATCATATAATTATATTGATATTGAACATCATATTAATACGCTGACTATATGGTTATGAATTTTAAGTAAATTTACCAAATAAAGGAATAGACTATAGAGGTATATTTAATATCATATTATACAAATACAATGGATGTTATATTGATGTTGATATAACTATATTTTATATTGAATGAAAAGTATCAGGTTTGCCCTACACCGTATTTGTCGTCGTTCTCCAAATATGGCGAACCTTTATATTTTATTGAAAGAATAAACTGTCGTTTATTAAAAAGTGCGCTTTTTTCAAACAATGATGTATATAAACTACTTTTAGATTCTGAACGGAGTGATGAATGTATTGATTTTACAATGATGTGTGTTTTTTTTTTTATTTTTTTTTTTTTTTTTTTTTTTTTTTTTTTTTTTTTTTTTTTTATTTTTGTGTCTGACGACAACATTTGGAGCAGTAAAAATGCTTCGATTTTGGACTTCAGCCCCTCTTTGAAAAGGAAATCGAATCTAGTTGGTACTTTGGGGGGTCAAAAGTTAAAATTTTTCAATATTTTTTAAATGAGTCGGGAAAAACATAAAAAAAATGACGGAAAAACGGGATTTTTTACGCAAAACCAGTTTTCGACAAAATCGAATTTTTTATTTTGCTATAACTCAAAAACTAATAGATGAAAATACTTGAAACTTTCACCAAATGTTTATATTAGCATTCTCCATACATAGGTAAATTTTCAAAGAATTTTGACTTTTTTTGAGCTATTTATAGACAATTGAAATTTTTAATTTTTTTTAGTATTTTTTTTTTAAATAACGATAAAAATTTTTTGGCCGGCCAGAAAATCTTGAAAATTTAATACAAGGTTTCTTATAAGTTGTTCTTAAAGTGATAAAAAAAAATCCGAAATCGTTAGTCACAATTTTTTTTTATAAGTGCTTAAAGTTCGAATTTATACGAAATATGTCAAAATTGCGAAAATTGGCAAGTAATTTTGTGGTTGAAAATTCGTAAAATTTTTTTCTTTTATAACTAAGTTTTGAAAATTTGATACAAGGTTCTCCATACATTTTTCTTCAATTATCTGTAAAAAAAACTCTACTGGATTCAGACAAAAAATTTTTATGAGTGTTTGAAATTTAAATTTTTACAAAACCGCGTTAAATAACGGTTTAGCCTCAAACGATTTTTGATATTTGTTGTTATTCAAACAGTATAAGTCGTAAATACTTGAAAATTTTACCAGTTATTTAGATTGCCATTTTCTTTACGTGATTTGATTTTCAAAACATTTTGACTTTTTTTGAGCTATTTATAGACAATTGAAATTTTCAAATTTTTTTTATTTTTTTTTTATAAATGTTGATAAAAAAAATTTAGGTGGGACAAATTACTTGAAAATTTAATTGAAGGGTCCACATAACTTGTTCTAACTCTGATTCAAAAATTATAAAAATACATAGGCACAATTTTTTTTTATTAGCATTTGAAGTTCAAATATTGACAAAAATTCGTCAAAATCATGAATATTTTCACTATTTGGTAGTTAAAAATTTATAAATATTTTTCTATCAAAAGCTAAGAATTGAAAATTTAATACTATGCTGTCCATAAGTAAAGCTTAGAATAATTATAAAAAAATTTGAGGATTGTTCAATTTAAAAAATTAAAGTTTAAAGTTTTAATTTTAATTTGAAATCAAAAATACACGTGTAAAATAACTTTTAACTAATAAATAATTTTCGATTTTTGTTATTTTTAAAAAATTACTTGACTACTTCCTTTTACTTTATCTTGAAAAATTTTTACTTAAATGTTTGAATTTGTTTCAAAATAGAATATATGACAATATTTAAATATAATATATCCTAAACTGACAAATCATCTTCGTTCAGAATCGTTTTTCGTATACAATGATACCTATCATTGCATTCAAATTTAACTTACCATAGTCTGAGGTCCACCTCACCCCCTAATATACAGCAGAGCGATACCCACTTACCCGCTTTTTTATTATACATATTAATATTGTTACGCAGAAACGAACAAATAATATATAGTAAACACTAATATCATACAAATAGTAAATACCGGAGTTTATATTTAGCATTTTTGCGAAGAAAATCACGGCGAGAGTGAGTTGTAGGAAAAGTCATTAAATATATATATAAACAGTCGTCTCCGCCGTGATTATGTCCATCGTGATTTTGAATATTATTGATAATTGTGTGTTTGTGCGTGTGTGTATACTGTATATATATATATATATATATCGAGGTATTATATATTATTCATCGAAGTCGTCGTAATCGTGTTTTATATTATATACATTGCATTAGATATTCCGTCCGCGTGAAATACGAGTAACAGTATAGCCGCAGTATCTGTACACACACACACACACACAAACCAAACAACGTCTGACTACAGTCTCACCGAGTCTTCACGTATTTATATACTAATATACCTTTAGTCGTACTAACTTTTATCCGTATCGCACCCGCGCGTCCGACAAATCGAAAACGAAATATCAAATAAGTACCTACGCGTCATTATAGCTTCCTGCTTCCCACTCGCATTTCCGATTGAACAGCTCCATACACAAACACACACACACACACACATATATATAAATAACTCGCTACACATTTCGATCATCGTGTACGTTGCGATATTGGATTTTGGAGTTTTCACCCGTAGCATGTACATATTTTAATATTACATCATAAAGTCAAACGGTTTGGCTGTTGTAACTATATAGTTACAAGCGGGCAGACGGAGAAATAAAACCTACCGACCAATAACATTCACCTTTTAGTGCATATATTATTATTTATTACGTTACACGACTGCATGTGATGTCTGTGTATGGTATATGTTATGTTCATACTTTTTTCAAAGCTGCACTCTGTTAGTGCTTTCGCATAATTATTAAACACTATAATAATGCACCATCAAATTATGTAGATTGGAATTGAATTTGGGCGATAGGCGGGTCCGTGGGGACTAAACACACAGAGTTATGCTTCTGTAGAAAAATAATACTGTTACATGTGTTATTATAATTAAATTAATTTAAATATAAATAAAGTATTCTCGTAGTCTCAAAGTGATATACACACCTACCTATACCGGACATCACACGTCACAAAACATTGTAATTTGTCAGGTCTTCGGAGAGAAAATATAATTTTTCGAAAAACAAACGTTGGCGCCCTGCATGCAGATATACATAATGTTAATACACACACACACACACACACACACACACACACACACACACACACACACACACACGTCACTGTATGACCACATAACACGAAGGTTATAAATCATAATATTATGCAACGGTGTTTTAATATTCAGTTTTTTTTTATTTGAACTCTAAGGTATCGCTGCTATACACGACAAGTAGATGACGTTTTAAAAATAACATTTCGTTCGATTGAAAGCAATTCGCACATAAATAAACTTTTGTAATTAACTCTGTCCATACTGTCCATAATAATATAAGTAATTAACGTCAAATTATACTAAAATATTTATTGGGTAGCCTCTAAAAGTCGTTAATTAACAGAAATAAAAGTAAATATGGACGATTTTCGTTGTAGGAAATAGGAATCAAGAGGAAGAATAATTACTAGTTATTATGTATGGTAAACACCTAGTACAACATCATATCCTTTGTATTCGAGTATTCGAGTTAAATATTTATTACAATTAACTAATGAATAAATAAATAAATCATTAGTGCCACGCTTTTTCGTCGTAGTTTGGAGTGTCGCTGATGATGGATAGTATTGTTTACATGCAATTTTGCTCATCCAATTAATACTGTTAAAGCAACTGAGTATAGCGTCTAGCCGAGGCCTTGTCTTTCGCGGTGAAAATGACCGCAGCGCACCCGTACACGACTCCGAGGATAATGAACGTATTGCTGTACACTAAAAACTGAAACATACAAATCGTTTATGGGATTATTATTTATAACGTGAAAAAACAATACTTGATATAGGTAAGTCAATATGTCAGTGTGGGCGTTAATGGTTACTAACTGTTTGAAGTAAAAAGTCGGTATGCGTCGTTGACTTGACTCGATTAAAATAAATAATTTTAAATGTCTTAAATAATAAATCTTAAATAAACTGTTTTATTCAACCGCGCTTGTTATAATGCACTTATGTTTATCCTATTTAAATTTGAATGTTATATTATTATGGACTTATATGAAGCCCGTGAGTAAGAAGGTATAGTTGAGGGTTAAAATCACCTATCTCCCATTGTCTTTTTTGCATATAGGTCATTAACAGCTATATCGAATTAAAAGGAAATTTACTTTACAAGCATTTTTGAAGTATAATGCCAATGTGTGATTAAAAAATTATAATTTGATAAATACTTTTCATACACTTGAAAATTAGTAAAAATATAATACTTTTCTTTTAATAATACCATTAATACCCTCCATGAAGAAATTCTTCACCTGGTCCTGACCTACATTATATAATTATCATATTTAATATTTATAAATAATATACTTTAAGATTTAATTGCCATAAGTTATTTTTGTAAACAAAAAAATACAAACTCTTGTACACGGTACTGTAAAAACCCTATCAGAATATAGGTATGGCAATGGCAATTGTTATGAAATGTATTATATAGATCAAAGTGATATTAAAATAAGACAACTATTTGAACTGTTATGATATTGTTTATTCACTACATGTATAAAATATATCGACAAAAAAAAAAAATACAAAAAATCCATCTATTTTCACAATATACGAGCTTTATATACCTAAAGTTATTTTATCCTATGTGTATAATATATAATATACATATGTGTATGCAAAAATGACAATATCAAATAACATCTCACCCGAACTGGCAGGGTCGTCCCGATACGCACAAGGAGTGACGACAAACACGTGGACAGAACGATGCCCAAGAAAGCGTTGAATCCCAACACTGAGGTATAGAAATCGTGTTTTAGTTGTTTGGCGATTTGTGACCTAAAATTAAAAGCGGGTAAAATCGTATACGATAATAGTGATACAGTATACAATATACATTATGTCATTATACATAGTACATAATAAATAAAAAAGTGTTGAACTGTTATAAATAATAAATAATAAGAAATAATACAATATAAGTAAATTTGAAGATGTGTACACACATATCATTAAGATTAATTTGACGAGAGAGACTATCCGTCATTAGAACATTTCAGAATTTGATTTAATTAATTTAAATTAAGATATCACGGCACCCGCGTCTTTTGAGATGACGAGATGGGCTGTCAGGGAGTGTGTGCAAGGATAAGTAGGAAATGAGAGGATTTGGTTAGTGTTAAATTTAGAGTGATTTTTTTTTTATTGCATTTTTTTAGCCAGTTGACCGATTGTATCAATTTTTAAGTCATCGTGTAGTTAAATTTATTTGTTACATATACCAGAGGACCGAAGCTGTGAGACAAAGAAATAAATTGAAAGGCTTGAATATAATATGAGTTAGAGACGGTTTGGCGCAGTCCAACGAATATTTAACACTCCTAAATGTGGCCTTCCACAGAATAATACCCATAATGTTTTTTAATAATATAATATAATGTTATATTATATACTCACATGGCGATGACGAAGACGGATTGTACTATCGTGTCGAAGCAGATGTACATGAAGTACACGACAAGGATGTTTGTCGAATAGTACCCTAAGGACAGTAACAGTGCAAGCACCAGAGAACTGAAAGCCAAGAATGTGAATCCGTGATAATTCCAGTTCACGTTCACCTTGCCGATTTGATAAGTACTAATCGCAGCTATATACAGTATACACAACATAATATCATAATATTATATTAATTTTTTTCGTATGGCGTTTATTTATGACCGGAAAAAAGGCCTATATAGTTCGGTCGACTGTTTGACATAATATTTTTTAATATGGACAACCGTATAGATTTCTGTAATTCCTAATTTTTGAGGGGGAGGAGTGGTCTTGGAAGGTTAGATTTATAGGTATAAAATGCATACTAATTTTATACATTTGTATACTATAAATACATAGATAATATAACACGGGAACATGGGTAAAATTTAGTGATACACTGTACGCAGTAAATACACATATTATAATATGCATCACGTATAAAAAAGCAAATGGATAAAATACGCGGTGCAAAAAGACTATAATATTATGCGTTTACCATTTGATCGTCAAAGATCTATAAAAGGTGGGTCTATTTCCATGTTTTTTGTAGATCTCCAAGAACACGGTAGAAAACCGTAAAAACTTATTTTTTGATGTCTGTCAGAAGTTTCGATAAACTATTTATGTAAATTCGAATTACGTTTAAGTTGTTTGCATTGTACCTACTCGCAGAATACCGATAACCCAGCAGATCGATTATGTGTAGTTTTCTTTACGAGAAATTTATGGAAAACAATTGTTTTAATAAATATATGAATAATATTTTCTAGTTTTCTAAAACTATTATCATTTGATATGCAAATACACAATATTATAATGGTGAATTATTATATTATTATGTACCTACTGTTATTATTGGTGCACGATTTGTGTATAATAATAATTATTTATAATGTCATACACTCCGCAGTTATTACATCACTCTGTCTCTCAATTGAGCGGAAGACGAACCAGCGGATGTATACATATTTGTGCCGATCGGTGCACACAAACACACACATAACTATATGATTGATTTTGATACATTTTCCATAACATATCATATTGTGCATAATGTTACTATTAATTATTCTGGTCGTTGGACCGTGAATGCGACTCTATTGCCGGGAAGCATAAACGATCACTAAATATCTAGCGAAACCACTATTGTGAGCAATAATGGTCCCCTAAACATTAACAGTCCCTTAACAATTTATGCGATAAACAAATAAACGCAATAAACAATTGTGCGCATGGCTCTATTATTATGACCAACATAATACCTGTTCCTTATTTGTGTTTGTGTTTAACAGTATAGTATAGTTCGAAAATAGCTTATCAACTCCCACACACTACAGCTCTATATAGTAATATTCAAATTGCATTATATCATTAGTTCGGCATGAATAGTCGGACCAATTATTATTATTACTAATGTATTGATATATTTACAAGTATGTAAACTGTATAATATATTACACAATATATTTTGTACACAAGTGCAAATTAATTAAATTTTGTCTCCCATGACGGTGTTTTCTTAAGAATTTATTTATTTGTTTGTTGGCCAGTAACTGATATTGAGCCTTATTTTTTTTAACCTGTTGACGCTAACGTTACTAACCGTAACGTAAGTTACTTTCCCCCCCCTCCCCGATCAATTTGAATTTTTTAATTGTTTTTCGCCAATAATTTATTTTAAATTCTAGTGAATTTCTGACCATATAGATTTGTATAATAAACTCCTGTTATATACATGTCGTTCAATGAGAAAGTTCAACGACTTCGGGTTGGGCTGGATCCTGGTATGGTAACTTTACCCTGAGTTGAGCTCATTCATGTGAATTCAGCAATAAAGTTCGTACGGAAATATTTGAAAAATTCAGATTTTGGGTAACGTAAGGATTATTAGTAAATTTACCTCTTATATTATAGATTTTAGGTAATCTGTGGGTTCACTATAGTCTTTTTACACGATTTTTTTTTATCTATTGATTTTTCGTTGTATACTTATATTATGTATGTAACATTTCTGTATCAAATGATACAAGAATTTGTAATATTTTTGTAATATTCGCTCCGTTAACCGTACTTCCAGATTACGCATTGCATATTTTTTTAGTCGTTGTATTATGTATCTCGCTATATCATACCATTTTATATTATATATTTTAGCCAATTTCGATTAAACGAGAAAAAAATGAATATGTTAGGTATATTATAATCAATATACTCACCACACATAGTTGCCAGAGAATCGACCAAACCATTCAGTAACGCGTGCTTATCGTCCGATACGTCTACGATGTATGTATACAAAATATTTACGTATAAATTCGTCTGTGGAAAAAGCAAAAAAAATAAAATAAAATTACATAAAATGATCATTATTAATTAATAGTACATACATATTATAATATTAATATATATCTTACAGCGTGTTCAAAAGGCTTATAATTGCATGTTTGTTTTCAACCTTTTTCAACACTCAGTGCATATGTTGATGACTTATGAGTGTAACATATTTAAAATTATAATGAATATTAAAATATATTTGAAGTATTTATTTATACATTTTATAATTATATGAAGTTATAACTTATATAGGTAATTATAATATGGTCATTATAGTCGGACTGACTAACTAATTTAACATTTTTAACTGTTTAACATATTATATATAACTACTGTAATGTACTCCAGTATTCAATAAAATAAATAATATTTGATTTTTCTTTTTTAAATAAGTAGTAGGTATGTTAATAACAATATAGTATATGCTTATTGTCTATAAAATATATATTAACTATAAAAAATTCAATATTCTCTTCATTTAAAATTCATATTTTTTTAGATTGAAAAACAAACCTATAAACGTTATAGGCTATAATTTTAAAGATAATTATTGTAACGGCTTAGGTAAATATAAAATATAAAATATTATATATTATGTTGATTATAAAATAACTATGCAATTATTATAGTTTAGTTGTTTGGAAATTGTATAGCATAGTATGATTATTGATGTACTTTTCCGCATCGATTTAAATAAAATATCTTTTATTTTTCTTAATATTTTTTTATAAATGTAAAATGAATACATTACTATGTAATTAAAATAATACATTTTAATATTGACTCGCGATTCATTTACTAAACATGTAATATTTTAATTTTGTATCATATGTTGTGTATTTTTGTATACAATATTTTTACCAAGTTCATACAATAATATTAAATTTTAAAACTAAATATGAATATTCGATTTTTTTATGAACATGAAGTATTAAAAAATAAAAGAAGGTATTATGAAACGTTATAAATGTATATTTATTATATAAGAATATTATGTATACTTGCGTGAATCCTGCCATAGCTACGACGTACCAAATGGACCACATCAAAACCGTTTGGTCCGCGTACGAATGTCTAAAGTCACAGAAGCGGTTGAAGAAAACCGTAGACGGTACTACCTGAAGTATACAAATAAACAAATAGTTGTATATAATGAGTATTCAGTAGTATTAAGTAGTAAATGTAGTAAATACTTATTATATAATATCTATATTATAAATTAATTGTCAATTTTTAAAAAAATTAGCTTCGTTATACTTATTTACTTATTGTAAAATATTACAATGTAATAATGGTTAAAAAAAAGAGATTTGAAGAAAAATTATTTTATTTTTAGTTTTTACCTTGTAGAAGAGTTCAAACTTGCCAAACTATTATTATAACGTTATAATATAGATTATAGTAATAACAGTTATAATAGGCATAAATGTATAAGCAATGTGGACACGTGGTGTTATAAAGTTTTATTATTATGACGTATTAATTGAAGTACTATGTTTGTACGATATATACGATTTGAAGTACAGAGAATTCAAATAAAAACTTTTAATTTGCATATTTAGTGTTTAGGTTGGGTTATTAACCCTGGTGGCCTGATTGTTATATTTTATTTAAAGTGTTTGTTATTTCATAGTTCTGAATTATTAATTTTTTTTTCTATAATTTATAGTTGCATATGACTACACGCAAAAAAATATGTATACATAATGCCCGATCAGTAGGAACTGTATACATCAAAATATTTTAATTGGTAGATCCCTTTTTTTGATAGATCGCGTGCAACACTAATACAAATAATAAACGATCATTCAGGTATGTAAGTATTATTCTGTACTTTATAAATTCAAATAAAATAAAATAACGTTAAATCTGTCAATTTCTATAAGTCCTATAATATACATGTGCCACAATAATAACATAATAATAGATTTTAATGAATTTTATTATGATAATTTCATTGATAAAAATACAGTTGGACTTTTTATATGGACAATTATGAAATTTAACAGAATGTATCGATTTTAGGTTATAGATAAATATATATAAACTTTATTCATCAGTTTATTTTTAGATTTTTTTTTGTCTAATGTGGCCTGCTTCTAGTATCTTTATGGATATATGTTATACAGCATACGCCATATAGTACATATTCTTATGTTGACGGCGTGATTACATTAATTATTAGGACTATGAGTGCATATAAGTATGTGTAGTATTCAAAAATGTTTCAGAATTAAATTTAAGGGTTATAAAGTACATTATTACAATTTTACGCCCATATTTGTATGAAGTTATTTTTTTCGATAAAAGTTTTTACTTTTTCTCTCACGTTTCTAAATTTTAAAATTATAGAATAAGCTTTTTTAAATGTACCTATATCTATATGCTATAAAAATTAAATTACTTAAGTTTTATTTAAAATTATTCAATAAGAGCTATTTTATAAATTTCCAAAAATTTATATTTATGTTTTGAATAAATTCCTAACAATAAGTAGGTATTTAATAGCTAACAATTATAATATAATACATTTTCATAATATTATCATGTTCAATTAAAATAATTAATTATATGATAATGATTAATAAAATCTAATTTACATATTGAATGAAACCTTCAAATATCCGACTTTTTCGATCATTACAATTTTGTACGCTAATTGAAAGTGTCTACTATTTAGAAGTGTTTGTTAAAGTAGGTATCACTGCACGTATATACAAAAATAAAAAAAATGAATAAAACGTATTTGCTAGTGATATTTAAAATATTTTCTATAGAAACGTGAACTAGAGAAAGCGATTTTTGTGGGAAGACTGAGAAAACTACTAATCCTGATATTGGTTTTGCGCGAAAATAGAATGATCGTTTCGGACAAAAACTTTACCGCCCCGGCTAGACGACGCCTTATGAAAATGCCATCGAGTGCTCACGTTTGCCGTGTCGGATTTTCCGGTCGATGAGTAGTCGGGTATGTTTGGGTCTTGAATGGCCGCATTTGAAAAACCATCTCCACCGACGTCATCCACCTGAATGGACGTTTTGCTGTTTCCGACGGACGGCAAGAAGCACGCCCATACAGTTGCGAATGTTACGACTGAAAAAAAAATAAACCAATTACGTCTGTATCAGTATACGGTTATATGATAATATAACAGAAACACAGTTGATGAGTAATTCAGTGGCGTCACTAGGAAAGTTTTGTGTGTTTGTTTGGGAAAGGGGGAGGGATGATATGTTTATAAATCATATATTTGTCACAAGAATTTGTACCTTACAATATTTATAAAAATGTATGCAAAATATATATTTGCTATAATAACATGCTTAAATGTATTATGTTTATCATGATATATGTATATTGTATATATTATCAAAATTCGTTGGACAATCCTAAAAATATGAATCATAACGCGATGATATGTTTATAGGCTATATGTATAATGAAAAATAAGTGATCTAAAGTTTATATGACATGTATACCAATTAATTTTTGAACTAAAATGATAAATAATATAAACAAAAAACAAGTTAATACAGTAAAAAAAATATTGTGGGGGCGATGATGTGATATAATATCATCCACATTGCCCCCTGTAGTTACGCCACTGATGAGTATATTGTAATAATAATATAAGGGTATATTTGTGTATGTGTTGTATTTGTTATTATTAGTGATAATATGTATTTTAGGAATTAAGGTTGTAAATATAGATAAAATATACGATGTAGACATTATTTTTTCGGTCTAAATATTTTGCTTAGGCGTTTTCCTGGATATCACGAAGAAAACCGTATACGTATAGTATTCAGAAAATATGTGTTGGTAAGATTATTTTTCCCTTGGGCCAGATCTACAATCAGACGTCGCTTGTGCGTCAGATACAAAAATACAAATAAATAAACCACTAGGAAAATCGTACAGGCGAGGCTGTAGTAAGGCAGGACGGAGTAATTGCGATCATTCAAGTAGACCGCCAGCTGACCCAGGAGGCCGGCCACGCACGTGCCGCTCAGCATCCCGGATTTAGCGAACCCCGTGGCTATCTGATATTGTTCTTTGTCTTCGATCTTGGAGTATAGGTAGCCGTAATACGCCATCTCGATGCACGCGAACAGCGAAAAGCAGACCTCCGTTACCTGTTTGACACACGCGCACACGAGACCGTATAGGAAGGTATATAATACATTCCACTAGACTACTAGAGAAGCACATGTTATGCATAAAATCGGGAAACTTAATGTTTAATATAAAATTCTATAAAAAAATACGCATTGGTGATAACACTGCAGTGGACTAGGTGTTTTGATATTTTTTTATGTACCAAAATCGTCTTACTACCGCACGGCTCTTTTGTAAATCCTTTTCAACAAATATCACGTTATTGTTGAGTATATTGATTTCGTTAACGTATTGGTTATAATATTATAATAAATGCACGTTGAATCACCCGAAAATCCGTCCCTAAAGTCTCACTGTATTTAGTATTATACAGCACAACTCAACTTCCACAGAGCTATATAGTCTCGGGAAAATATTTTTTTCGAATACTCCGGTATTGAAATCAATTACCTATTTAAATATACCTAAATACTAAGCGTATTATAATAGATTATATGGTACAATGTTATAGCTTGGAGGGATGAAATGGGAGGTATTTGTGGCTTCGCATTATGTAATAAAGATTATAACTTTATTACATTTTTTCCGGCCCGCAGACAAAAAATAAATAACACATATTACGACAAAATTATATGTGTTATGAATTTATGATTGTAAATTATTATTTTTGTTTAATATTATTGGTTTTTATATAATGTAAATATGTACTTAGGATCTTGATAGCCCGCGAAAAATTTTTAGATTCCTTATGCGGCCCTTCAAAAATATTAATTGGTGACCCTTGCCCTACAGAAACAAATATAAAAAAAATTCCACAACCTAATGAGCTAAGTTGATGAAGTTGAATTTATGAAAAAAAAAAATGAAAAGAATAAGTTAATAACAACATAGCACCCCTCACCACTGCTATCGTGTTGAACCGGTTCTTGGTTTTAGTAGACAATTAGGTATTTTAAAATATTATATTATTGTACATCGCGATTTCTTAAGAATAAAAACAAAATGTTGTTTTATGTGAATCGATAGATGTTGTTGGTTGGAGTGAACTGTGTATATGTGAAGGTGGAAAAATTCCCACTGGGCTGTATCTCACATTTAGATTTTGGTACGTCGGTAAACGTATGATAATATTATCAATTATATTTATTATTTAATAATACAATTTAAAATTAAGATCTGTCAAATCCACCCGTGACTCTTCGTTTCAAACACTATACCATGTGCCTCTCGTTGTAATAAAATTCGAAATATTGGTACGTCAGGTGACATTTCATATACATATTATAATGAACTAAACTTTTATACCATTATTTGAAACGTGGTAGGCGAATTTATCAGATTGATGTATGCCACCATACCCAGGATACCGTTGAATATCATCACCGGCTTGTATCGCAAGTAATCGGACAACAGGAACACCAGAAACGAACCAATCACTCCGAAGTATATCCTGATCGGTGTAAATACGTCGGAAACCTGTGTACAACGATAACATAACCAATATTATGACATTATAAATCCTCGGGTTTACTGGGAACTTATTCGAACACTGCAGTAACAAAAATAAATAAAAACGCAATTCCAATCTCAACCATTTTGCTGTATTCGTCGAGCGCAAAACAGCCGAATGGGGTGTATAAAAGATTACGACCGTATTAGATCGATGCTATAAAAACAAACCACCCCGTTACATCTTACATCATGTATTACGTATACTATAATTGGTTTATACGTCCGGATTGCGTGGATTTTTGATTTTTGAGCGAAGAAATAATATATACATTATAACAACTCATCAATGTTATTGTTTGGTTTCTATGTAGCAGATCAAGTCATAAGAAGACGTCGTACAAACATATGTCGTCTATGTCTTATACACGTGTAACAGTGTAACATAAAAATCATGAATCATAACGGTATAAAAACCAAAACATAAAAATCGAAGGAAAAAAAACTATGAAGATAAAATCCAAATTTTTATCATACGTATTTATATCATCATGCAATTAATAAATTTTAGGTAAATAAATTAAATACAGGGTATATAAATCAAAGCGTTTGTAGGAAAGTATAGAAATATCGTTGATTACAGAATAGCAGATTGTTCTATAATAAATGGTAAAATATATTAAATGAAATTTTTTTGTTGAATTTTGCACAGTTTATATCAAATAAGGTTGATCAAATGAAAATTTGGTCATACGAATAAATATGCGTACATGTCAACGTATAGATTAAAAAAATATAGTTTATTATAAAAATAAAACTAGCGTTCTTGGATAAATATAGTTTTAATTATGATTGTTATTGGTTCAGATTCTTAATCAGGACTGATGTCTAATTAAATATACAAATTTTATTTTTATTTTTATTGTTTTTTTTTATTCTATTGATAAATCCGTGTACCGGATTTTTACTAACGTCTATAGTCTATAGTGGAAATTAAAGGAAATTAAAATTGTTGTGGAGATAATATATGAACTGTTCTCGAGCGAACAGTTTTTATCAATAGGTAAATAAATTTATTTTAAACGAGTTATTTGAATTATTTCAAAATTTAAATTATTCAAGTATTTATAATTAAATAAAAACATAAAAAAAAAATCGTTGTTGAAGTACATAGTACTATGTAAATTGGTTCTAATGTTATTAATTAAAAATGAGCTTTAGTAAGAATCTGGGGTGTACATTTGTAATACAATGTGTAAGACAAACACAACACAATGTGATATGACATGAGACTATTTCGAATACACTTGATTAATTTTTCAAAAATAACTTCGTATAGGTACTCAAAACCGATTTCGTATGTAAACGCGAGTACTGTACTACTGATACAGCGATTTTTGTTATCATAATATTCATAATATTATGATAGTATAATATATGTTTATTTATTTATTTTTTGTTTACATAAAATTGGATTCAAGCGTGTAGCCGAAAACGGGACAAAACGTTTTACGAATACCAAATTTTGTGAATTAAAATATAAATAAATACGTTTATAATATCCGAACGTTCGTCATCGTTTTTATTGTATGATATTATTCTGGTCCCGCTCTTACACAATATTTTGTAGTTTAAAAATAGAATAATACACTGACGCAATAATAATGGCTTTCGAAATCGCATTAACTATTCCGTTAGTTTCGTCACGAAAGTTTAATACTTTCACACAATTCAATTTGTTATTTTCGCGATCCTATAGCTGTTTCTTTTTTGTTGTTTCACTCCGCTTTCAACACAAAACATGATATCGATTTTTTAAAATTCAGAAAGAATGGATTCCTTTTTTTTTTCATTTTTCATTTTTCTTTTATTCCGTTCGATGATTTTGGCTTTGTTTATTTACATTATATAGAATTGATTTTACAAAAGTTATATTATATACGTGACTTTTGCTCGCTTTTTCCAAAACTGAAAATGGTTAATAATTCAGTTGTGACACGTATGTGCCGAGAACAAAAAAAAAGGTTTTTGGGTTTGTTTGAGTTATCGATTCGATGAACACCCACAGAATAATAAAGACAAAACAATGTATTAATAGAAACGGAAACGATTTTTAACAGCTACATTGAAAAGTACAATATTATTCAGTTAGATAAATTCCACAGATTTTCGCGTAGTTGATTTTTAGGTCGAAATTATTATAACATATAAATTTCAACGGTTTGATTAATTGACCTGCAAATATAAATAGAAGCTTCACCGGGGCGTCGGTACTAAATTAGTATAAAATTCACCAACATTATAAAAATTATCAAATCCAAATTTTTATGCACAATTATCATTATACACAAGTACAAAATTTGTACTAATGTATTACCCTAATGTAAAATGTATGAATAATAAAAAATAAATTAAAACTACATTTTCCAACTATGATTAAGTACAAAATTTAGTATTTTGCTTATACTTTTTATCAGAACAAAAAGTTAACTCTATAAAGATATTACCTAATAACTACTAACTATCATATGCAATAATGATGAAAAAAAATAAAACGTTCAATTAATAAAAATGATAGTCTTTGATATTGAATACTTTTTTAATTAATTTTAGAATTAAATGGAAAGAAAAATGTATGTCATTAATATAATCAAATTTAGTTTGAACGACTCGCATTAACTACATAAAATAATCATATATTATATAAGTATATTATACTTAAAAGAAACAAATATCTTTAATATTTTATTAAATAATTTTGAATCGTGATTATAGTACGTACGCAAACATTAGGTTGATGTTTTTGGAAAGAAGACCTATTTTCCGTTAGCCTTGTCTAGTTGTCTAAAACTAATTAAATGTCCAATTATTTAATATTTTCATGGTGCACGGAAATATAAACAATTGTATTTGGAAGGGCGAGAAATTGAAATTTCTGATATGACTGAATTCTTATGACCGACACCTATGATCATTATACTTCGATAGTACGTTACTACTTACTACTATATAATATTAACTGATAGTCACTAGTCATCGATCACACTCTTATACTAAAAGTGGTATATAAGCATAAGATTTTTTTCCCCAGTTACCTATATGTTATATGTTTTGAAATTAAATGTTAACGGTTAATTATTAGTTTACGCACGCATAATTGATTATTTGTAGCTATGGACTAATAATAAATAGTAGGTGTATGTTAAATGTGTAAATATATAAAAAGAGTGGCCGAATTTTTTTTTTTTTTTTTATAAATATTATTGAGAATATATTTTTTTCTCTTGAGGATCGATGATATGTTATTTATATTTTTATTATTTATTTATAATTCGTTTGTACTTAATAATTAATAACAATACTTGAATAAATACTAATTAAAATGAATATTTAATTATTTATAATATTGTATTTTAAAAATCAATACTTACAGCGTATTTTGCTGATGTGTCTATGCCCCATGTGTGTATGTATTTATGTAACATATATTGGGTCGAAATACAAAGATTAAGCACATTTTGAGTAGGTACTACTCGGAGGGGTGTATGTAGTGGATACAATATTATTATTACGCAGGAAATATACACACTAAAACATAATGTCAGATAACTTCAACATCGTCGTTATTGTTGCGTAGACTGAACGTGTAATAATATATTATGTTAGAACAACAGATTGAACAAAGTACAGAAAAAAAAATACCCTACTCGGAGTAAATTGACGTATTACAAGATATTTGCGCCGAGAAAAAAATCATACTTAATAATAGAAATATGGATATGAAATTTCATCTCGAGAGAAATATATAAAGTTACTAAAACTTGAACTTTCGAGTTTCAAACAACTTTCGAGTTACTTTATTATATTATAATATTGACTTCACGATGATACTCGAATAATAATAATAATAATAGCGAATTATTTTCAGTGTACGGCACACTACATCATTACATAGTTTGTATTATTGCTATACCTATAATTTTAAATTTTATATCTATTTAGTGTAATACTATAATATTATATAATAATATTTATTAACAATTTTTATTTGTAAATTTAAATGGTGCTGCATCAAGTGTCTCACTGTTACACAACGAAGTCGGGCAAAGACAATAATTAAGATCTGTGTATATATTATATAGTATATACTACATTGATAATATTAATACCCATTCCGTATTATGAGTGAAATGTTCAGTATCAATCTGAATGTATATATTATAGTCATGTCTCTATTTATTCAGTGGAAGTTTACTCATTGAAGTGTAAAGTTATTAATATACAATATACTAATGATAGAACTTAGGTATTGAAATTCAGTCTTAGTGCATTTATATTTTTTATATTTTATAATATCATTATCGTGTCGGTCCATAACACAATGGACATCGCGGCGTTGCTGAACCATAGAAAATAATCGTAGACAAACCCACCGAATTGCAGAGTTTAAGTCGACGGGCCAGGGTATATTTTGGTAGTTGAACATTAAATTGAATTATCAAACTCAATTTAACAGGGTTCAGTCTACCCGTCACTAGGCCAGACTATCTCAATAACGTATTTGTTAAATGCGACGATTGACTCTATTTTTATATACTTATTGCAGCTATTGAAATTGAGCAAAAATAGAATGAAAAATATGACTATGCGCTTTAAGTAAGCTTAAATAGGTCTTGAAATAGGTAAATTATATAGCTTCAATAATTATGAGTTAAATCAATTAAATTTACTTGAATTTTTCAACTTCTATTTAAATCGGTTTATTAAACTATTGAATGTACAATTTAGTACATTATATTATTAAGCATTTTTTAATTATTTATTAAACGACAAAAAATATTAAAAGTTAACATATACTTCAATCCTAAATTTTAAATTATTTTATAAAAATAGGTATAAGTACTCATCTTTTTTACTTAACAAATGCTCTATTATACTTGTGTACTTTAATACTTATGTGAACGTGTATGTATTAAAAACCGTTTGCCTGTTTATGTACCTCGTTTAGTGATACGTTTACGGAGGGTCCAGTCAAGTATGCCGTCAAAAACGAGTCCATCGGTCGTATTTCTACGGTGAATGTGAAAACTGTGACCATGACCGTTATTAATTTCCAATGATCCATGGCAGTGTCTATGCTTTTATCCGACTCGGAAGGCCAACGTTAAAACCACGCGCAAGTCCTTTTGAAAACGTTTAATTTATCTCGCACCAACGTCACGCCTGTTGCAGTACCTATACTCTCGTAATATCGAATATCTCACAATTATTGAAAATGCGTGGTACGAGTAAAAAAATAAATTGAGTTGTACATGGCACAAACCGATAGCGAAGAATTTAAAGAACCTATATTGTTGTAAACAATAAAAATTGAAAACAAATCGCACGTACGGGCATGGGCATTGGCCGTTAACTGGTCGTTGCGCGGCAATAAAAAGGATTCGATATTATGCTTATTGTGTAATTCAAACGAATGTGTATGACCTATTGACCATTGTAATCTGTTAGATGCTCGGTTTTTTTTTTTAATACTTTTTTTTGCCATCCTAGCAGAGTTGTGAATTAATACTAAGTACAGTATAAAAAAAAAAAACGAAAAATAAAAATCGTTTTCTGAACGATCAAAACGCTGTGAGACTTTAATTTTCTCATTATCATATAATATTAAATGGATAATATTAATAATTATTTAATTAGAATAATCGTTACGCAATGAGGGCGCGTTTGTGTTGTGATTCAGTGATCAAAATGAATCATATTATGTCGGCGACTTGTCAGAAAATCTGGTTTAAATTGTGCTGAGAAAATCATTTTCGGTGGGTTCTAATTCTTCTGTACTTTAAAGGACGTCGGCCAGTTATATTTATTTATTTTTAAAAAGCTATGTGTGTATATAATGCTGCATCATAATTCATATTGATTTTAATTGTGCATTGGTTAATGGTAAAATGTGTGACATATTGTATCTATATTTTTATTTTTTTATAGCAAAAGCCATATAGTTCAATTTAAAATATTAGTCGTGCTAAATGTATTTCAGAAGATTCTTTTATAGTAGTTATATAAAATTTAATGTATAACACTGTTTCCCAACTAACAAAATTGGGCTGTAAAATATTTTTGATGGATCGTTGTTGATAAAATAATGAAAAGAAAAATATTTTAATCATAAAAAAATAAAAATAAAAATAAATATATAAAAATTATTTGATCTATTAATTAAATAATAATTCTTAATTTACATATTAATTCATAACTCTGCTTAAAATAATAATGTGAAGTAAAATTAGTAAAAGAACACATAAGTGAGTATTCATTTTATTTTTTATAACTTTTGTATTATTTTATTACAATATTAAAAAATGTGTATAGTCTTATCTATAAATACGCTAAAAAAATAAAAACTGCTAAAGACCTAAACTATTGCTTGTTTACTTAAGTATAATATTTTTTTAGAAAATTATTATCTAATAGGTTATGTTTATATATATTGATTTGATAACAATATAAATATATAATTACGCATAATTAAAATAATATATTTAATTGTAGGCAGTACATGCGATTTTATTACAGTATAATAGTTAATTAATTTGCAACACAAATTATATTTTTGTTTTTTTTTCGTTTTAAGTCGCCAATATTATTAATAAATATATATCTTGATAATATCTTTATATATAATATAAATATCAGATAATATGATCGGCAACATCAATTTACTGTTACACAGACAAATAACCAATCGATCAATGAATTTGTAAGTATCTACTAAAATATTTTCATAAGCATATTAGTATATTACCATAATATAGTAACGTTTCCTCAACTTTTTTTTCAGCTGGTGTTCTAGTGATGTCTTCTTTATGGAATAAAATATTCAGTTACTGTTCTCTGTCATAAATATTATGAAAAATACGAAGAAAGATCGGAAAAGTTGTCTCGTCGTATAATTGGTGTCCTCAATATTGAATATTGAGTATAAATCACAGTAATGTATCTGATAAATTGATAAATCATTGCACGCGAAAAACATTTTTGAGTGGAACCAGCTTATATGTATAGCTGAAGCTATTTGATTATATTGCTATTAATAATAAGTTAGGTTTCCTTTAAATGATATGATAGATTGAACTCATTTTTACTTTTAACACATATTATAACATATTTACATATTATATTATAAATTATTAATTATTTTATTTTAATTTCACATAATATAATACATTATTTGTGTTTAACTAATAACCATACAAAATACAAACATAAATATTAGTGAAAATCAATGCATATTATATTGTATGTATAAGTACAAATAATATAATTAAATTGTTTATTATAATATTCATTATTTATAGGTATTAATTTCTAAAAAAAATTATGGAATAGAGTCTGTTGTCCCTCCGATTTTGTTTTATATAATATCTTAAATATAGCTATCACTTAATACCATGTGACGTATTATTTTATAAGATATAGATATTTTCATGAGGTATAAGTATAATCCTGAGTATTTTGATTAGAATGACGGTAATCCAGGTTATAAGACTTATATATTATGTCATCGACTTAGCAATGCTCTTTTTTGTTCGTTTGACTTTTTCTTATCGTAAAGTTTCTCACCAAATGTCATCATAATATGGTAATCTGGCAGCAGTCGTTGAGCCTTATTATTTAGTGTCAATGTTGAAGTTCTTGTTATAATTTTCCCAGACCCAGTAAAGTTACTAGACAATTTATCATTCTTAGTATATATGAATAAATTCATTATATGATGTGATCAATAACTTAATATATCTAATAATTTATTATACATTTATACTTATGTACTTTATTGTTACTTATTTATTTTATTATTCGTTTCGTATTTTTGTTTTTGTAACCTGATTTTTTTTTACAAGACGCTGAATTTCATGTCATGAAGTTAACGTCATATCAGCATTGCTAACGCACAAAGTGGTATATTTTATAGTTTAAAACATGGGTTTATGTCCCATGGTTGTCCCTAGGAAGAATGCGTATAAGCTATATTATAAGTTTTTATACCTAACCTGTAACATATTAGTAGTTGGTACATAGACTTGCAGGTTTTACACTAAATATGTATATTTATGTTGGACTACATAAAACATAGGTATAATAATTTAATGGATCACTAAAATTGAATGGACTAATTATTATGTTCCTCTAAATCACATTTAAAGGTTATTAACACGCTATCGATTCATTAAATATTTAGCGATTGTTTAACCCTACATAACTATTACATCTATTAACTATCGTTAATATTGTATGTGTATTGTTCTATTTATGCAAATTATTGTAAGTAAAAACAATATATTTTATAGATTAATCTTTCTAAAACTATGCAAGCTTTATTTTTGTTTGTATATTTGGACTTATATATTATATACCTATACATATAGCTATAGTTGCATATAATTACGGAAGATCTTTGTATGGTTGTTAAATTATAATATTATACGATATAATTTTCAAAAATTTATTTTAGGTTTTTCAGGAATGGAGACTAAACGCAACTCACGGGGATATTATAAATTTTTATAAAATATACTATATGGCATATTACTCAACATCAATAATAATTTTTTGTTTTCGAGAACCCTCGGTTGATTGTCCGCCCAACTGAAACTTGTGCCCGGGCCGGCTGCAAGGTTGAGTGCGCGCGTGTGTGTATATGTGTGTGTGTTGTGTGTGTGTGTGTTGTGTGTGTGTGTGTGTGTGTGTGTGTGTGTGTGTATAGTGAGTGCGTGCGCGCGCGCGTTGTGTGCCGTCGCGGTAGCGATGATGCGGTGTGGGGCGAGGCGGTGGTGCCGGGTGACAGATCGCCGCCGACGCGCACCGCGTAGCCCGACAGGTTGGCCAACCGCGTGTCGACGACAAATCGGTGGCCGACCGGCCGTCCGCGTACGTCTGTCGTGGTGGCCGCCGCCGTCGTCTTCGCCTGTCGGCGGGCGACCGATGGTGGTAACAGTGTTCGCCGCGCACACTCGACCGTCGTCGGACCGCCGCCGTCGTCCGACCGTAGTCCGTACGACTCGTGCACGACATTCGGTTGTAGTCGCTGTCGTGAGCACTGAGAACGCCACGCGTTTCGTCGATCGATTACAAACGAACTAGTCGGGGCACGCGAGGGCCTCTGTACGGCTTCCCGATGATCGTGGCCATGGAGAGGAAGCTGATATCGGAACTGATCGACGAATACAAGACATGCACTTGCCTGTGGAGGATCAAGGACCCTGATTACAAGAATAAAGAGATGAAGAACGAGGCGTACGAGTCGCTGCTGCAGTTGATCAAAAAGTAAAATATTAATAATAATAACATATTATTAATGAACACTGTCGTATAGCGCGGGGCGAGCGCAATGTTAACATGTTCGGTAGATATATTAAGAAAAAAGTGCGGGCACACGGCCGCGGCGGCCGATGGCTGAGCGTGACAGATCGTCAGCGACCTCAGTTGTAGACCGCGGCGGGCGGGAAACGAATAGGCAGTGTATTGGTGGGGGAGAGGTGGGAGCGCGCGCTACGGTGGCGGCGGACGACCTTTGAAATAATAATAATTCGTGAGCTGACACTGTGAGTTGCAACATAGGTAGTACTCATACGATTTGAATTTCTGTTACCACTGCTCATTTACGTTGTAAGGGCGAACGCTCTTGCTCACTATACACCTCCCAACTGTCAAACTATGCATCAGTGTTTACTTTACTATAAGTCTATATTCTATATAATATTATGTAGTTCACATACTATTAGTTACATCATTTACTACATGTATAACTCAATATTGCCAAAACTAAAAGGAGGGAAAGAATTAATGTTGCCTAACTTTAAACTGTCATTATTTATCAAAAATCTCAAATATCCGTAGACAATAGAAAGTATTTTTACTATTATCTGTGATTTTATTATTATTAAAACTTTTATATATGTATGATTTAAAACTAAAAATAATGTAAAATATACCTTATTATGATACATATTTTCTTTTTATCCGGTCAAAGGTTCATACTATCGAGAAAAAATTAATTTCTCTATGCTTAGTATTTCCAAGTTTATTAACCAGTCAATTATAAAAACTATTTTTGAATGAAAGTACATGTTTTAATTATTTTAGTAGACTAAAATTTCGCACTACTTACAAGAAGTGTATACATATATTTATGAAGGATAAAACCATATAATTAGAAATCATGAATTCTAAAACATTATTTTAAATTTAAATATCTCGACTATATGGCATATTTATTTAACTCGTGATTAAGAAATGTAAATGATTCAAGTTTCATTATTAGATCATCTTGATAAATTATAGAAAAAAGCTATAATATAGATACTAATAACTATATTAAGTAACATTTTTATTTTTTTTTTAGAATCCAATCCATCAGAAAATCTTTGTTATATTTGTTTATTGTATGACTTGCTAAACTTCTTCTGTTTTCTAGATCCATCAATGACTGTATGTTGTATATGTATCTTTTCTTCAATATATCGTTTTTTTGCCGTCCGTCACTATGATATCATTTTAATAGATGACGGCGTTATTCACATGCGCTAACGTTTTTCGTTTTCCTTACCACCGACTGTTTTTTTTTTTTTTAAGAATTATCGACGCACGTGACACGTTGTCAATAGTTGCCACAATAGAGGTCACGTCTTATGTACTTTTTTCGGACTTTTGATTTAGAGTTCCGAGTATTACATTTCTATATTTTATATTATATAATCTATAATACTATCTCGTATCTATGGAACTATGAGTGTTGTGAATGTAGTAGCTTTGGGATGCTTGAGTCATTCAAAATTTTAAAAGTACTTTCAACAACGTTTTATAACAAAATCAAAAATTAAAACTCTAAGAAGAATTTTACAACTTAAAGTATTTTGCTTAATTTATAAGTTTTTGTGATGCAATTTCAATATTTCATTGAATATGTTTATTTTAACATGTTGAATATATTTTGAACGTAAGATTTTTTTTCATGTTGTTTAATCATCAAGTACCATCAATTTAAAACGCTATTTTTTGCAGTTATTGAGCGCAATATTTTAATATACATTATTATACATTATCTCTTTTTTATTTTACTTTTATGAACATTTTCATTCATTATTGTTTGTTATTTTGTTATAATATATGGTTTGTACTATGTACCATGGAAATACTTAACGTTACATAGTAATCGTACGATGTTTTTGTTACAATGAAGTATTCAAGTATATAAACGTGGATTACATTTTAGTCATGGTGATATATAAAAACAAATTATAAAAGTACCGTATGTGCTATACCTAGAGACTAGTTATTTAGTTAAAAGATACATTTAAATTTAATTACTCACTCAGATTTTTAACCTTTGTAAAATTAATATAGAAACAATACTATATAATTAATAAAAACAATGATTATTCAAATCAAATTGTATAGGATTAGCTAAGGGATTATGAGGAAAAATGGGGACATTTAAATATTTGTCTTATATACCTATATGTTAACAGTGATTTAAAAGCTGGATTAGATATATAGAATCGTTAGTCTTATGATATCATGTCTTAGAAGTATAATTTATCTCATCAATAATAAATTAAAATCATCACATGCAAGCTTATCTTAAGTTGTTTGATATAATAAATTGTTAATTTATCTTTAAATTTGTTATTTGCTCATTGGTATTTTAGTTTTTTCTTGTGCTATATAGCAAATATTTTAAAATTTATTTTAGTTATATTAAACATATTCAAAACTGCTTTTGGTATTAATTGTTTTTTGAAACTATACATTTTAAAATGATCATAACTTAGGTACTTAAAAATAACAATATCAATAAAAGGCTACCTGGGGCTCTGGATAATAATTTTACCTTTAAATTTTACAATAGGTCAATTCACTCTATTAACAAAACTAATAGCACCATATTGAAACTTGTGAATACAATTTTGCTATATCGCACGTGTGCAAGACGAAGACAACATATGCGGGTTCTACGTCTTCTTAAACTGTTTGTCATAATTTCTCTATAAATAATTATATATTTTAGTTTACAAGTTATTTCAATAAAAATAAGTTTAAAGTGATTAATTTAACTGAATAAAAGTAGAAGATTTTAATATCTCTGTTAATTGAATATTTGTTGGACATCCCTTAAATTTTACTTTTTATTGTTCGATTTCACAAGAATTTACAAGAATAATGTTTTTATAATTTACTAATAACAATATTAATTTATATAGTACTTATTACAATCATATTATGTTTGTGTTAATAACACAAAAAATAAATTAACCTTAGGTTTATAAACCTTAGCACCCTATACCCTCCTCACAGTTCCTTACATCTGAATACGTTCGTTCATCATAAAATAAATCCCTAATGGTTAACTTATTTTTAATATATTAACGAATAGCTCAAAATCTCAAAATAAATTTTAAAAAAATTAAAAAATATATTTTGCTGTGAATCAGTTGACTTCTTTAATTGCCACAACAAACAAGTTAATTAACTAGTAAAAAATGTATTTTGACATATTATTGATTCAGCAGTGATTTTGAGTGTAAGAATTTGCTTGAAAATTAATTATGGCTAATTTGAAATAATAAATTATTTTCTTTAGCATTGCGTTCTGTGTTGTGTTAATATTTTATGTATAATGTATTTAGATATAACGAGAGCTGTACAATGGATGACCTAAAACGTAAAATAGCCAATCTGAGAACGTGTTACTTGAGGGAATTCAAAAAAGTTATGGACGCCAAGAGATATGGTGGAATATATGAGCCCAGTTTGTGGTATTACAAGTAAGATACCCTGTTATGCACTTATAATAATATACTAGGTACCTACAATAGTACATAGTACTACTCATATTATATTATATTATTATAGTATTATAATTACACACGTATATATATATATACACACACACACCCGTGTTAGGGTAAAATTACTTTTGAAAAGTAATAGAATCTCGTTACTATATGAATAATTAATATTGAATTAAAGTAATTAAGTTTGGTACCTTCACGGATTTACGTTAATGTATCGTAACACGCATTGAGTTCCATAGCATGCTTTCCACAATTAAAAGAAGAATGTTGCTGAGTATTATTAGGTCATATTATGACATTTTGTTTATACTAGTGTTAAATACACTGATAATAGATAATAAATTATAGGTAGTTGATTTGTCGACTTATAAATTATTATGTCCTCGAGTTATGATTATTATTAAGTTGCCCGATTAGATTAACGTTGTAGACACAATATCGCTCTGTGTTAATATTTGAATACAGAGAAGAATTTAAACGGATGCATAACAATAATAGAAAATAATAAAAAATACAATTTAAAAATTGTGTAGTTGGTGTTTCATCAAGTATTAAATGTCCACAATAGTACGAATACTATAGTAATATTATAATAATAGGTCATGTATAAATTGTAGGAATGTTATTATTATTTTTTATAAAAATAAAAATACTTATTGATCAATAAATATAATAATATAATTAATACTATTATCTATTCATTTATTATATTTGACATCAATAATTTAAGTACTTTTTAAATTAAAACTACTCTCAAAACGTAAATGGTTATTTAGCCTTCGGAAGAATTGAAACGCAAACTAATCAATAATTTTGTTACTACTTAACACTTTTAAGTATACACATGGTGAGAGATATCGAACACGTACGCGTTTTATACAGTGTGTGTAAATGTAATGTCAATATCGTGTTATAGATCCTTGGAGTTCCTAAACGACCAGCATCATAGCGAAGACAGGGTGCGTTTGGGCCGCAGTTATCCGGACAATAGCGACGAAGATAACGAGTCAAACGAGGTACTAGTTAGTGGTTATCTAATATATTGAGCCATAAATATATTTTTATATAATATATATCATAATATGAATGTATTTTTATGGAAGTAGATTTTTATTTCTGTTACTATAAATATTAGATAAGAATTATAAGGATGATTGTATCGTAACTCTCTCACAATTTTATTCCTCACCTTCAAATTCGAATTTCCTCAAACTAGGTACTTATTTATTGACATCTTACATAGTATAATAATGTGTAGGTATATTTTACGTGTTTTCTTTCTATAGCGCATAAATATATTATATTTCGGAATGATGCGATATTACCATATAGCCCGATAGCCGTATATTATTTGTTATATTTTGAGGTTCTTTACTATATAGGTAGTACACTCATAATGTGTTTAGTAATGGGTCCGATGTACTGTATTATGTAAAAAATAATATAGTAATTGCGATAGGTGTATATGTATATGATACAACATTTAGTATTTTATAAATGTATTTTAAATAAAAATAAGTTTTTAGTTAGGTATTAAAATAATTTTTTTTTGAAACGTACACATCTTTGAATCAAGTAGGATTGTGTATTGTGTAGAAAAACGTCTTTAAACTTAATATGCGTGGGATATTTAATATTATTTTTAAATTTCATGGTTCACTTTTGTAATAAAAATATGTGTTAAATGCTTGAAAATGTATTAAAACCATACATGTTATGCTTATATGCTTACCTTCCTTGATTAAAGACGAGGAGTTGTGGGTTGAACCCTAGATTTGTAGAGCATTGAAAGTAATTTTAAAGACGATTAATCATTTAAATCATAGACTTGATAGGTATTTTGAGTATTCGAATAATTATCATAATATATATATCATATTATTATGATAAACGTGATATATAAATCATCATATAAACTATAAAGGAGAAAAAATAAATAAGAAATATTAAAGTAATATTATCAAACAGTTTTGAACACTAATAATTGGTTCACAGAAATCTGTATGTTATTCACTTGTATCTCAATTTTCTATCGACAAAACACAAAAGTAATTAAGCCTTTTTCGATGTAATCTATCGTGATATCAAATATAAAATAATGCGTTGAATAATATTTTCTATTAGGATTCTATTGAATTGGTCCCAATAACTATATTATATTATGAGATATGCATCTCCTCTTAATAATATTATATAACCCATGCAAATATAATCATTTGGGAAATTTTACATGACTAGCAATACGTATAGATAATTAGGGACATCATAATTTTGAAATAGTTACATTTGCGATTTATCGAATTTTTACAAATAAATAGTGATATTAAAGTTGGGTTTAATAATTTACATTGCAATATATAATTATTATATTATATTACCTACTGACATATTATATTTATTAAAACTTTCTAGTACATAGTAATAAAATAAATAATAAATGTAGAGACTATAATATAATATATAAAATTAAAAATAGTAATGTTGGTATAATATTAGTTTCATCCATATATTATTATATTTTATTTCAGTATTTTTTATATTGCTTCTATGAAACTTCTTCATTGTTGATACATTCTTCCTAAATTAATATAATTCTATTGTACGTACACATACTTTGACACTTAGCTACCTACACCTCAATTAACATACATACAATTATGATATTGGAGATTATTGGTATTATAGGATATTCAATACATATTCAATACATCATAATAATGAAGCTGTCTAATGATTCATTTCTTATTTGATTTTTTCTTCTTATTATTATTAGTTATTACTGTTGTAAAATGTTACAATTGTTTACATTATTTATTTGTAATTTATACTATATTTATTGTAATTTAGTTCAATTTTAGTTTGTCCGTAATTTATCAAGTATTTTGAATTGAGTTCATGGATATTTTGAACAAAAATATATTTTTAGTAACTAGGTGTAATAGGAAAAATTAACTTTAAAACTAAAATACTGATAAAAATGTTTCTATAATTAGTTCCTATGACGTGTGCAAAAAATTAATACAATATTTTAGAGAAGAAAATTAAAAATTAATTTCTACAAAGTGTGTAAGTAATGATAACTATTATACGTTTACAAAAAAAATTATAAAAAAAATTAAAACACGCCGTATATTTAGTAAAAAAAAAAGACTGGATTAAATATTAAAAGTGCAAATTAAAAGTTTAAGAATTGAATTCATTAGTATAATAGGCACCTATAATTCAAACTTTGTGTCGGGGAAGTTTTGTATTATAGTGAGCTACAAATAATACATTTACCTACAAATCCACGGCCCTGTTTTTAATTAATATAGTATACATATATATATATATATATATATATATATGAAATTACAGACACAAAACATCTTGGTATACGAGGACGTCGATGACCGAGCCGGGTCCGAGGACAAGGATTCGTGTTCTACCGAACCAGAGTACCAACAACCCTGCACGGCGACCAGCAATAGCTTGCAGACCGTATTGAGCGGCAGTGGCGGCGGAGATGGCGTTAAAAGACCCAAAAGACGGCGACGGGTGTTGGACGTGCAGAACGGGCCGCCTGCCAGAGCGTCGCAGCCTCCACCGCCACTGGACCGGTACTCGAGTGGTACCACCGGAGCCGCCGACTTTTACGAACCGCAGATATTGGGCGGCGTGGGCGGTGACCCGGCCGAACCGCCGGTGGCCGACTACTACGACGGTTTCGGCCGGTACGCGGCCAACGAGCTCCGGCAGATGGACAGGCAGTCGGTGATCATCGCCAAGCGGCTGGTAAACGAAGTGCTGTTCCTGGGCCAGATGGGTATGTTGAACGTCAACACGAGGATCGAGACGCCGACGACCGGCCGCCGGAAGAACGCGTCGTCCGCGTGCAGCAAGTCGGAAACGCACAACCGTAGGCACCGTCGCCGACTGCATCGCGACGAGGACGAGGACGATGAGGACGGCATCGACGACATGGACGAGCACGGCCACGACAACGGTGGACGTGAGTCTTCGTCGTCGCCAATGCCGCCCGTCGAGTTCATGGAGACTTCGTGATACGCCGCGGAAAACGGACGGCCGTTCGACTAGCAATAATCTGCACACTGCACGCGTGTAGCCGATGTCCATTTCCGCAAAGTCCGCGACGACTGAACTCGATTTTAAGACGCCATCTTACTCGTGAGGTGTAAATACGGTTCGTATTGACGTACGGCGTGTATTCATTAATTACTAGGTATATACCTAAATACATAATAATATGTGTTAATAATTGTGTATATTAGTTGTAAAAAATATTTCATAAGACCATAATATTATTGATTATGCTGTTCGTGTGTCAAGGCGATGGGATGCATCTCGATGTATATTTTTATGTTATACGATTTAAATACAATATATATTTTTTTAATTTAAAAAATACTGTTTTCTAATATTTTTATCATTTGGACTACAGCTTATAATAATAGTTCGAAGAGTCAATTTAAAATACAGTAGACTAATACATGATAATAAATTAAACAATTTTTCTACATATTGTACCTACACTACTAAATCATGCACAACAGTAATCGACGTGTAAAATACATTGAAAACTATAATTTTGTCCGCTATTTGGAAGGTTCAGTTTGCTGTTTTTTCTCTAAAACCTGTCCGCTATTCGGATCCAAGGTGTCCGTTATGAAGCTTCCTCGGTATTATGCATATATATCGTTTTAATATTACGCAAGTACAATAAACGCACAAACATAAAATAACCCATTCATACTCCTGCAGTGTTGCGAGTCACAGTTGGGTGTCGCGTGTCGGGAGGTGATTATACATAATATAATTACATATGTATATTTATACCAATACCAAACTTTTGTCGTTACGAATAACGCAACTTTTTACACACTGTTATTTGTTTAACACGCGCGCGTGCGATCTGCACCCGGAATATATAATTACTGTACGTGAATTTATGTTTAATGGTCGTTTGAAAAATACATTTTTGAAGACTGCGTGCAATTTTTTGTATAATACGTACCTACCTATTAAATTATATTACATTATTATTTAGATAATATTATATGATAACCTAACAACTGGGTATCTATGTAATTAAGCAGCGTCATGAGTTATATAATATTAATAGGTACTATATTGTATCGAGTACGTTGTTCCTATATATATTACGCATATTTGTGGAACTCTTGAGTAGGTGGAATTTTTACGATTCATAAATTAAAAACGAAATTTGATCGGGTCACCGGGGTTTAAAATGTTTTAATTGCTAAATCAAATCTAATGTACGGCCATGCGAGTAGATAAAAACTTTAGGAGCCTAAATAATGGTAAATTTACCGAAACGAAGTTCTATGAGTGTTTATGCATACCACGCATGACGAGGATTATTTACACACGTTTTTAATGTACCTTTCTGCTGAATTTGTTTCCCAGCCATTTATTAACGTGTCAGCTATAGCCTATAAGTTTAGTTATGTACCTTTAACACAGTACCACTAAAATGGTAAAAATAACGTTTCACTGACACACTTTCGTGTATATAGAAACACACAAACGATTACATATTTACACCCATATAACTATTATTGTTAATCCGCGGATAAAAAAAAGGCTTAAATCTGAGAATGTATTAAAATGTTCAGGGGAATAAACTATCTAATACAGTTAGGGTTAATATATTTAATACATTATATATATATATAATATATAACTAATATAATATTAGGTATATCAGAGCTATTTATTTTATTTTTTTAATTTACTTTATTTTTATTAATTATACACCCATCATAAAACTAATAATATTATGCTTCTATTATATAAAAAGTAGTACATTTTAAATTAAAAATATTAAATTTAAAGACGCAAAGGGGCGTAGCCCCCAGGGGTCGGCTCGGGTCGACGGGGAGCCTTGGTTGACTCTTATCCTACCCCCCAGACGGTTCGTGAGCGAACCGAGTAGTAACTAATTATAAACTGTCTGTGTTTACATACTCAAAGTTTAATTGTTTAATTAATAATCCAAAAGTTCTATAGGTGTACCCGTTTTTATTTCAAAGGGGCTTTTAACTTCATGGGTGGTACTATATGCGATAGGTGATATTTTCATCGCTGTTAATTTATTAATTATTACATTATACTAAATTAATGCCACACTTTTTATTATAAATTTAACAATTAATAATATGGGTAATTCAGTAATTGAATTGACGAAGTTATAGAAAATAAAATTCATTTTATCAATGTTGAAGATTCATTTTGATTAACAATATTTTATACATAATGTGATATTTATACATTTTATAATATATATTATGATCATAGAGTACAACAATTATAATATTATTCCAAACCATTAGCATAATGAGTTACCAATGTTGCCATGAAAAATACATGCAGTTTTTTTTTCTGAATCATATTTCATATTTTGTAGGCATGTATGCATCGTGGATGACGTATGTATAATATATAGTATTTACTTATTTATATTTATGCAAAATATAGTTACACACATCACACACACATTTAATATATTTGTATAGTTTAATAAAACAGATATGTTTTTATGAGGATTTGTAATAATGCGTGTTTTGAAATTATGCAAAGCGCGTTTCTGTATGACAGATTGATTACTTTTGCAACAAACACGTACCCAAATATTGTTTGATGTTCATCAGAATACCGATGATACGATATACTCAGATTGTCTGAGCTGTGTACCAAATTATATAGGTATCACCATTGCCAGACACACTTGAGCGTTATAGTTCTCTTCCAAAAAATGCACATATTTGTTACCGTAGCTTAAAAACAGATCAATACGAATCATATATTATATGATGATACTAATTGATAGACATCTATATAATGTTTTAGTGAACATCCTTGTACAGACGTCGTAGTTATGTGATTATTATTGACCATGGTTTTTTTCAAATTTTCTTTTATCTTAGTTTTGTTTATAAAAACTAACTAAGCTACTTATAAATATTATAAGTAAATATAATTTTAATTCTTAAATAACAGCCGCAGATATGCGCATATACATGTGCACATATAATATGCAATTGCAGTCTGTTCCTACTTATATATTATATTATTATAGGTGTGACTTTAAGCATCTGCCTTAATAGTTAACACGCCACTCAGTGCATATCTTCTAGAAAAAGGTGATTTGTGTTATCTGGCCGGAGGTGATCATGACTTATTTCGCTACTGCACAACGTTATAACGTTATAATATATATTATAAATGTGAACTTGCGAAATAGGTAAACCGGAACGATTAATAATCAAACTTTGGATAAAGGTAAAATCGGAGTCACCTGCTGGCCATAATTGTACCATAAAGAAATATAATCGGTAGTCAGCAGCTAAATCGTGGTTGTCAGTGATGGAGGGAGGATAATTGATAATTATTATCTCTTATATCGTATTTAATTTATATTTTAGTTGACCTATTACCTTAATATTAGAGTTGTCATTGTGTGCTATTCAATAATTATTCCGCCTAAAAAATCAAAATTACACGGAGCGTCCAGCAATATATATTTCCAGCCCTTCCTAGAAATAATTAATACAATTTTGATATTTTTTATTACGAATACCTATATCAGCAAACATGGGCGTTGTCACTTATTAGTTATCAGAACAGGCGCGGATCCAGCCCGAGATTAGGGGGGGGGCGAATAACCACGTATATAAACGGAAGAATTGCTCTGATAACCGAGTAAATTATAAGGCGAAAAATAAGCCTATACAAATTTACAATTGTCTACTTCCCGTCGACCGCGGCACTCAACGTATTAAAATTAGTTTTAAATCTTTTTACTGGGCATTTTTCCTAAACAAAACATAGCTTAGGGGGGGAGCGGCCCCCTCCGCCCCCCTACTGAATCCACGCCTGTATCAGAAACTGTTTTAAACTGCATCAATATGTCTTCCTAAAGATACGCATTTGCGCGTCATTGGTTCTGCCCTTGGAATTCGTAGAAATTTACAATTACTTTTACGATAACGTACCTTTTCATTGAAAATTCTTGGTCACGTAACTTTTCAGTGAATCACTTGGTTTTTAAAACAATTTAGATTTCGTCAGCGAATTCCACAGTAAGATAAATTTTATAACGCCGCGGTAACGTTGTATGGTTAGATTAAATTATGCATGGCCAGACTCAGAGGTGTGTAGCGTGACAACATTTTGTCGAAAAAATTCTTGAACAATACCGTCCGTATCAAGACTGGAAAATCCAAAAATAAATTTTTAGGAAATATTTGAGTGACATATTATAAATATTAATGGTAGTACTGTGCACTATCGTAGCGTAGTATATATTATTCATAAACGGTAGTATACAATATTTTATTCTATATGATGTATAGATCGGATATACGATAAACTATAGTTGTGTTGCGTTACAATGTTATTGTGGTAGGGAGCGAATTCAGAGGGGAAAAGTGAATGATATTATAGTAGGTATATAATTATGATAGGAAATCATAGAATTTGTTTCGATTTGGGAAATCCGACCAGCCTCCCGCTTAGGCTAGGTTTTGCATAATATTTTGGTTGCTGTGTTATTTGAATACAAAATAAATCAAATTATTACACGTGAATTCGTGTTATTATGCATAATATAATTATTGTACTGAAATCGGGTTGATTACTTTTTACGTGATGGAACATCAATCATCCCTCGCCGCCACTCGGCCGTTATGATGTAGGTACATAATATGTCCTCATTGTATTTTGACTAGATATTTTAATTATCTCGTGTCTCTGGTACCAATATAGTATAGACAAATGGTGATAACTTCGGGAAGGGTCGAAAACAAACCGTCCAAATACATTAAAACTAATTTATATTAATTTAGATTGAAAATATTAAACAGGCAGTCCTTTTATTAACAAAATAGCGAGATAAATTTAAACAAGACCATATAGACAAAGACATTAGAAATTAGTACACACAATTAGTTGGTCGAACCTCGGGCTGTTTATTTAGGATGTTAAGTATGACACATCAAAAGTTTCTTTAACCTGATAGGATGTTACCAACAAGTTTTGCTCTTGGTTACTATGAATAATGAAATAGACCGTTGGTAAGCGATAAGTATTATCTTATGTATATAAATTAATGTAAGTTTGGATGAGGCTATAATCCAGGGTAGGTTTATCGGATTATAGTATTATTGGATAGAAGTTCTGACGGATAACAATATTTAGGACTAAAGGTAGAACAGCAGAGTGTATTTCATGAAGGAACATAATTTAGTATTATTGGCATACAGATGTTAGCTTTCACTCAATTCTAAGTTGAAATATTATTATACACTGTGATTCATCATGCATGATCATCTCTATTTTTTTTTTTTTTTTATAATAAATTCATTCAAATTATGATTTTTGAATTGTTAAATTTTTGAGATTTCTTGTATTATTTGAGAAGTGTTATGTGAAGATATAAAATTCTGTTATTAAAATGAGGATTCTCTTTTCTTGTAAAAATTATTATGTAGATATATATATTTTTTAATGTTGGTGTACCTAAATTAAAATTCGAACAAGTTTGATCCGTATAATACATATTATATTAAATATAATAGTCCTTAAAAATAGATTTAAAGAGTATAATATACATATGATTCTGATCTAATATTTATTATGCTCAGATTATTTTTATGAACTATAAATATTGATATCAATTACCACAGTTTTTTTGATTACATAACTTAACCCTCAAATATTCCAAGCATCATTGCACCATTATATTGGAAGCTACATGGTGTGGTAGTGGAATAATATTTACCTAATGCTACTCTTTTTGTTCTGGTGAATAAGGTCACCAAGATTAGGTTGTGTTTAGACTACAGAAAATTTAACAAGCAAGTAAATAAGACATACATTTTCATTACCAGATTTACAAAAGCGACTACAGTCACTGAGAGCTGAAAACTTTTGCACAGTCAGATTTGGCGACAAGTTATTTACGTGTCCCTCTGTCAAAACAAAGATTGTTACGACATTCTAAATACCTATGCTTATTAATTTTTTTCAATTTCTGTGCGATTAAACTAAACTATAAACCTAAATTCAATATTAATTGTTCAACGGTAATGTACACAGGACGGCAAATATTGTAATACTGTAATTTTATATTGTGGAGTGTAATATCGTTTGTGGAGTCAGTGTTGTATAACCAGTGTTGTCTTCTCTGCGAGGTAGCGAGTATTCATACGTGTACGAAATCAATTAAATTTAATATAATAATATATGCTTATATTGATTACACCGTTGTCGTTCTATAGAGATTTAAAACGTATTGACGTGAAAAACTGTGGTTGCGAAAGCAGCTGAAACTCTGTAACAATCATTATTAAAACGATTGATGTGTAAGACCTAAAGTCTGTTATGGGAGTAGGATGAGAAAATAATAGTCTTAAAATAATATTTTATCAAAGGAGATGGGTATTCATATCTTTTGCGCGGGCTCTTCCATTATACTACTCAACACGTACTATATACATATTATGTAAACGATTATGTTATATAACGATGTGGCGTAACATATATTTGTTTTGTTTGTTCATTAGCGATACAGTAAAAGTAATTAGATTTCATCGATTGGGATACTCTAGCTATATTATAATATCATATTTTTTTCTTTAGACTACGTTTTACAAAACACTCGATAATAGGTTTTTAATTCGAAATTGAAACAATAAATTGGCTGCATGCGGAAGAGAAATCGTAAGACTGTGAAAATTAAAAATGAAGAAAGCCATTTGATTCGACAAAATAATATGTATACAATTTTACAATATTTATTATATATATATATATATGTATATTATAATATTTTGAGTTCAGTAGTTTATTGATCTGCATAATACCGCATTGTTAATTTAATATTCGATTATGTATTACCCGATTTTTTCAGCTTGTCTTTTTGACTTGATAACTTATATTTGACAGCTAATAAAAATACGATTTATTTTTTTACAGCCCATCAAGTATTAAAATGACAAGCCATAAAACAGTAGGTATCAACTTTAATAGATGCCTACTTTAATTTATAAAATCTCTTTTACAAAATATAAATGGAATATCTGCGTACGTAAGTATAGAAGTGAAATAATAAATTCATCAACTCATAATCCGTGAAAACTATACTTGGTAACCATGTTCGTCTATCCGTTTACTTATTAGTAATAAGATATTACTTACCAGATGCGGTTATACATTTGACACTCGAAGTGTCTGGTAGTGAGTATATAATTTATAATATAGGTATTATTGTTAACGTTTACAGTTTTACACATTCCGTAAATCTTGCGTTAATGTAAATTTATTTGTTTTTTATGATACTGCCCGTAAATTAACGCAATACACCTATACTTAAATGACTATTTAAGCCACCGTCGTAAAATTGTGTAGGGCGTAGTCGTTATTTATTTTATTACTAAAATAATATCGACATATCGTAAATCGATTTAATTGATTATGGACGACTATATTATAAAAGTGATATGAAAATAAATAATTCCATCTCAATTTGTGGTTAATAATATTATAAATTGAAAAATCGTCGCTTTGGTACACCACAGACGTCTTAAACGTGTTTTCAAAACGATTAATGTTAATTATGTGTGCGTATCTATTTGTATTGGAGTCTCCAGATGCTATAATACTGTATATTTCTATTGTGTGTTTAGATGTAGCACACATGTCACAGCGAAACACTTGAAAAAATATATTTCAACTTGCGATTCAGCCAGGGCTTATCAAAGTGACATTGTTTCAGTGTCCTATTTAAAAAAATATATATGCGTTAACAGACGCGGATTGCAAGTGCAGGCGGAAACTAAGTGCAAACATCGACAAATCAACTATTGGATAAGAACAACAATATCACCGGGAATGTAAGTTGATATTGTCAATACCACTGATGGCCAACAACTGCAAACGTACAGAACGGTCAGATACCTGTAAAAAAATATTATCATTATGTACGTGTATGTGTAATATTTGTACATAATAATATTATATACATAGGTGATCGTCTGTCACCGCCACGCCGCCGTGGTCGTCGCCATCGGCCAACGAAACGTTTTCCGCTTTTTGTATCGCGTCCAAAAACGCGTGCAATGTTTTCACGGAGAGACGATGGGTTTTCGACGATTTTTGGCAACGACCTCTCGGCCCGCGGTCGTTGGAAATATCACGACGACACGCACTATATAAAACAATAATAATAATAACGTAATTTCGTACACGGGGCGACGATGAATCATCGCTACAGCAGCAGCTAAAATATACGCCGCAGTGTCGACGCCGCCGCCGTAGTTTGCCAGAAATTTGATTTCATATTATGCACATTAATAGTATGTATATATATATAATACATACGTGTAAAAATGAAACACACGGCAGCCGCCGAATCGACGACGTCTCCCGTCCGTGTTGCCTCGAAAACTTGACTATAAAGTATTATTATTATGTTCATCCACACCGCGAATGCAGCGTATTTGTGGTGCGATAACGAAATTCACGACGAAAAACTTAAACTAGAATTCCTCCACACCAACAACAATACGCATATTTTAATAGCATTCATTGTATATTATACTATGCCATGTACTACCGTAAATTTATTCGAATTCTGATTTTTGGAGTTACGTGTTTAAAAACGTTTTCGAACTTTGAGATTTTATTGCATATTTTCAGATAGATTGTCATGCATCAGGCAATAAGTGCAATATACCTACGACTTTTATTTTTGAAACGAGTGAACCTCATTTTTATGCTCAAGAGTTTTTTGGAAACTTTCGAAAATCAAACCCGCAGTTTCTGAGGTTTTTTTTTGTACTTTACACTGAGAGTAATATTATCTAGACAGTATAATTAGTATTTTGATTGTTTAATATGATACGACATACGCATATAAATAAATAATATATTATCATAAAAATAATTTGAAAAAAACACGAATGCATATTACCGACTTTTGATTATTATTACATATTATATTTCATGTTATATTTGATAAAATAAATTACATAACTAGGTTCAGTTTATTATTTCCAAAATGAGAGTGGTTCTTAACTTTAATTTATACAAATATATTTAATATTAAATGTATTAAATACAAAAGTAGAATAACGATAACTAGTTAGTTGTGGCTAGAAAATTTGTCTCCTTTTATTTTTCATTGGAAACTAGAAAATTGTCGCAAATATACCTTATTTTATATATTAAATATGTATGTGTCTGAATCAAAAAATACGAATTGGTGGTTGTGGTGAGTATACATACTATATATTACAGTTATACGTTGTGAAAAATGTAAGAGAATAAAATACGCATATTATATATGACTAGGGCAAAGAATTTATAGTTCTAAAAAGTCGCCAAATATGCAATTAATATATAATTAAAAACGAGAAAAAAATTGTTTAATTGCGAAAATAAAGATACTAGAACTTTTTTCATTTTGAATCTAAAAATGAATGATTTATTAAAATAAATAAATTGCAAATAGAACGTTTACTGTTTTCAACCGTTTAGAAATATAATACCGAACACTTAATGTGAAATGTGAATACATCGAAATATCCATAATGGCCGCTTATCGGTAGTATCGATCAGATTTTTTGCCTTGAATGATTCTTTATAATATACAAATGAAATGAAAATGTCAGTAGAAAAAATTATTAATTAATTAAAATTTATGTCAAAAAGTAAAAATAAAATAAATATGCTTTGCAATTAAAAAAGAAAAAACTTCAAATATGCAATTACATATAAAAAAAATTATAATATTAGCTTTGTTTTAGCATATTTATTTCTTTATTCTGTAAGTTTTTTAATAGTAGAAAACAAATATGTGAACGCTACACGATGACCTGTGCTCCATATATTTTGGTATTATTTAATTTCTAAGATTATTTCAATATAATCTCTTGTTATAGTGAAACAAACTGGTTTGAGGATTTTGAAGGTTTTCTTTCAGCAGGATTAACCACCCTGTGGGCTTAGGACCATTTCTGCATTTCACTCGAGAAACATTCAATGTAATTTCAACTATAATATTTAGCCATTGAGGTTTATTAACAAAACAGCATGCAGCTAATCCGATAATGTTATTTTCTTTCCGATTTATTTTGTGAGCTTGTCCTATGCATGAATGCTGCAAAATTGCCTACACGATTTGCCGTGTTAATACGGCCTCCCATTCAGGTAATTTAATTATGTATTCACTAAATATCCAATGTCCTTCGTTTAACCATGATACCCTTATAATAATATATTATTATTAAAAGATTAAAAAAGAAATATCTGATTTAACACAATCGTAATGTCTAAAGTCGTAAATATATTTTGGATATTAAATAATTTACGATTATTTTAGAAACTTTTTGAATATTATGAGTTAGTAACAAAAAAATGCATTATAAAATATACTCCTTTAGAAAGTATAAAACACATGATGACACTACCAAATGTTATCTAAAAAATATTAAAATATTATAAGTAATTACTTACAATTATAGACTATATAATTATAGCAGGGGTGGCCACTAACCCTAACTTTGGGAGCCACAAATTTATAAAGTTGATTCGAAGTGAGCCACATTGTAAAGCAATGTTTATAAAATGGAGATACATTTTTAATTTTAAATCAGGAACATTTATTTAAATTTAATTTTGGTCTAAGTTTGATTCAAGATCCGCATGAAATTGATTTAAGAGCCGCATGTGGCTCGCGAGCCTCGTTGTGGCCACCTCTGTACTATAGTGTACTAGTGTAGAGTTCTAATTTCCTTTAAATTCAAAATAAAAATTATACCATTATACATTCTATATATCATGAATAAGTTTTAAATAAAGAAAATAACGTATTATAGCAAAAGCTAAAAAAAAAAAAATCAAATGCATCAAGTTCCTTACCCTAAACGTCTGATTCGTGAAATATTAAACCAAGAATATTCGTTCACTGTTAAATAATATATTTGGCCGTTAACATTGAAATAATGAACCTAAACGCTCGGATTTCAGAGTTAATTTTAAATTTTAATCGACATAATGTTTGTGCTATCTTTGTTTATTTTTTAAGAATCACCCACACTTCTATAAAGTAAATAAACGGAATATAATAAATTATTAACTTGCGTTAATGTAATCGTCGGCAGCCTAAAATTGTTCGTGATCTAACGCACTGGCTGCTAAAACCATATTACCATTTGCCATTTGGGCAAGTATTTGAATACGCAGTGATGGCCATTATAGTGCGGAGATTGTTGAAAACATTGCGATTACACTCGATTTACACAAATTAAAAGTATTTGTTTGCAAGTTGTGTATATAAATACATCACAAATAAAACGAAAGGTAAAAAAATAAATCAAATAAATTTTACAATAGTAACACAAAGGTTCCAGCACATCAAGTCCAAATTATTTACGAAACAGCATACGTAATAGTTAAAAGCATAATATATTAATACAGTCGTATAGGTAAATATTGCAAACGGTTTATTAAAAAACTGAACAAACCAAGGAGGGTCTACTACTGCACAGTTATTATTGTGGAACTGATATTTCAGTGCGGTCCTAAACACACGATAAATAATATATGATATTTGAATATTTGAATACCTGTTGACGTCCATTTTTGTAGAGACTTGAAGTTTGTTTTATTTTTTTCACAACGTAGTCTGTAAACACGATCGAGAAACCTTAAAACAATGTTTAAAATATAGCATCAATATATATATATATATATATATATATGTGCATACATTACTTTTCAAGACGCAGTATTGTCAAAAAAAAAAATGATTTGTTTACGGTGTACAGTTTTTCGATTGTCCGTCGAAGATTTTTATGAAACATCAGATTCTGTGCACGTATAATTCTACTCAAGTAAATGATGAGCATTTTAAAATGTATTTTTTTTTTACTTTTCCAAGTAGGTATACATAATCAAACCTGAAACGAGTAATATTAATTTGATTCTATTTATTTATTTTAAATTTGAAAAGGCAGAGTGGCGTTTAGTTTATTAGTTTTACAACGATTCGTTTTTTCTTCGTTTTTAGTCAGTCATGTACGTGACAGCTTTTTCGGTCATACGCTCTAAAAGTTTTATTAGTAATCACTTAAAACACTTCACCTACAGAATACCGGGTACGCCACTCAATTCTCGGAATATGTCTTTTCAAACGTTTTATATTTATTTGTTAAACGAAAACGTGTTCCATATAAACTTTGAAAAAATAATCATAATCAATATTTAATAAACGACGTCACAATAATAAATTATAATTTTTGAAAATTTTGATTTTTTTTTTTTTTTTATGCCACTTGTTATTATATTGTAATTGTTTACAGTTACAGCTAACTAAATAAATAAAAATAAAAATTAACCATTTAATAAAAACGGCGAGTGGTTAAAAATATTATATTTATCAACAAATCATATTGAATAATATAACACACAATAGTTTTGGTCCACTTGAAAAAAAATACCGTCCATTATTGTTATTAATTTTATTTATAGGTATAGAAAGCCGAATAGACATTATTTAATTCATAAATGTTTACTATAACAATTTTTTTATTACAGTGAAACTTATAGTTATAACGAAGTCGAATAAGGAACAAAAAAAAATTCGTAATATGGAAGATTTTTTTAAATAGAATTATGTTTTTTTTTTAAATTTAATTATGTATATATGTATGTATGTATGTACTTCTATGTTGAATGTGTTTTGTAAAAACGACATCAAATATCATAATACAGTTTAATTTAATTTTTAGTAAATTAATCAGTGAGTTTTGTTTATTTTTTTGTACTTTTTTCGTAAAAAGTTTGTATATCATCACAATTTTTTTTAACACCTTATCGACTTAATTTAAAATTTAAAATTTATTGGCGATAGATAAACATTTATGTTTCGATATTTTTTTTTTATACGGACAAAGAGAAAACGATATAAAATTCGTATGCATACCCGCTTGCATCAATATTGGAACTGAAGTATTACCTACAACTGCAGTAAAATTAATCAGTTTTCCTACCTTTGGTATCTTATCTATATCGGATATATTCTTCGTGTACAATTTTAGGACAATGTTTAAAATTTGATAGTGACAACATTTACAAAAACCGGTTTTTATCGAATAATTATTTCGTTAAATAGAAACATCAGATAAATTATTTGGAGATAAATTTACCCGTTATTATCAATGAAGGACACAGTTCTTAAAAATATTTAGAAAATTTCGTAAAATAGAAGTTTGTTATATGGAAGTTTCACTGTATTTATAATTTGATTTTCTTGGTGAAAGTATATTTCGAATTCAATGTCCAGTTATACAACCTGAAGAATGTTTTCCAATTTCAAATAAAACGAAAATTATCAAAATCCGACTATTCTACGAGGCGTGATCGTTTTTTCTTTTAAGTAATTTTTAATCATTGAAATGTTTCGGTTTTATTTTCCCGTACGACTTATTGTGTACGTCCACCGCGCCACGTAACAAGAAATAATTGCACGCAGCTTTACGCCTTAATAAATAACCATCTCCGACACCGTTAAGATAAAACTATTTTTATTATTTCTTTTATTAGTGTTGTGTAATCTAAGACAGATTATTTTAATTTAAAAGGCATTTTATAACCCGCAAGTTTTTCTTTTTAAAAAGCACCCAGTACGATCGTGTTAAACAATTCGAGTAATTTATTATTCTTTAATTAATTATAATTTGAAATTCCTTGAAAAAATATATGCGTAAGACGTCATTGTTGTTTTTATTAAAGCCATTGCATTTACCGTGATTTTACAACACAAATGAAATACTCACGTGTTTCGTATAGGGAAAACTATTACATTTTGTAAGTAAATCATACTTAAAACTATAACCACCTTTGCGCTATTTTAATAGTAGACGATTCCTAAATATCGTATTAATACAATGATATGTATTTTAAATAATAAAATATTTGAATTTTTTTTAAAGATGCGCATAATCTAAAATATAGTCTTCAACTTGCAAAAGTGTAACTAGTTGTAGAAATACATATCAAACAAGCCGATCACGACCAGTGTGGCAGTGTATTTTGACAATTAATATATTCCGATTTTTAAATCTATTTCATCGGCTTTTATTGTGAAAATTATATTTCATTAATTTGCTCTTATCATGACGAATACAATAATGCCATGTAATTCGAATTGTTCAGTATGTAGTTTGAATGCTAATACGGATCCTTAAAAATGACGCCCACGAAGGTAGAAATTCACGGTACATCACACACCGATTTAGTCGCGGTGTCATAAATATTAATAAAATTAAGCACCCGAATATTATTTATTTTGATTTATGATTATTTGTAATGTTACACCATTAAAATAAAACTAAGGAACATTTAGTCAAATCTGCCCCATAATCGACCGCAGGCGCACTTCTATCGTTCGAATTTGTTTCGCTTGCGTGCCAATACGATATTAAAAATAGTTCGTCAACGTCATAGGTACTTCTTCTTTCGTGTCACCCGATGCTATATTGTAGTCGTCCGACAAGCAACGACTCATGCACCTAGTCACTCACCAAAATTACAAAACCCGAATCATTAGATTTTAATAAATATTTTTAAACGTAATACAATCATTGTATTCTACGGTCGATTGTCGAGTAAATACTCTTCGAGGTGAGTATCTACCGGCAAAACGGACCCACGACAGTGGTGTAGCTAAGTGGCCTATTTAAGACGCCGCGTGATCGTAATTATTGCAAAATGTTATTGCTATAGGACTTGGTCTAGAACCACTAACTTTTAGGCGTTTATACAACGATATAGCTTTTATTGGCAGGTTAATTTCTGGACTATTAAATTGCCACGATTTCTTAGGAAAAGTTAATATTAGATTGCCGGCTTTGTATTATAGAAACAACACTCCCTTTTCGGTTCCTCGGTATTCTATAAACTTAATTGAAAATATTCCGGAGTACCGACTTTTGAAACTTTGTATACATGGTATATCTAATTTCGATTTTGATTCTTTAGTTAAATCGAAATACATTGCTATGGATATTTTTTTAACTACCTATTGTATTTATTACTATAGATTTTCTTTTATGTATAATATTATTAAGATTGCATGAAATTTCCTGTTCTCATTGCCCCTTTGTGTGGTATTGAATTTAAATAAATAAATAAAATATAATTCATAGCTAAAATTGTTCATCCCGCGTAACCAGTATGATGTATGGCGTCGGCGACGGTAGCAATACATTTATCAAATACGATTTTATCCTCAGACCACGGTATCATCCGTTATGTTATATTATGGCGTTTACGGTTCGTCTTGGTACTATATTAACTTACCGACTGGAAGTTTTATCTACCCTTTCTGTGAACTATATTATAGCATAGTCGGGTTTCGGCATTATAATAATGTTACATTTTCTCTTTTAATTCTCATTTAATTTTCGCTCATCACGCGGTGGTTTTGAAAAGGTGTCTGCCGAACGCAACTACGAGTATAATAATATTATTATTATCAATCAGCAGCACTCTGCACTGCATTATCACGTATAATTTACTCGGAATACGAGTAAAAATTTCACATTAAAAAATCCTTTTATGAATAAATCTTACTGTGCCGCGTCTACGACGACGATTAAAACGAAAAAAATTATCGTTTTTCCGCGTTAAGTTAGGTTAGGTGTACACAATAACGTATAATATAATACGCGCGCAGCCGTTAATGACGCAAAAAAAAAAAAAAGAATTATAATAATAACAATAAAACCACCGTCATAATTTCACGCACCGTTCGAAATTAATATTAAATATTTATTGTATGTGGGTAGATTGCTGCGCTATGGAGGCAAATCTTAATCTCGACAGTATAGACTCGTTTCAATAAACGCGACTCGATTTCATTTGGCGTAAAATTTGTCTTTGCATTGTCGGCGAGTTATTTATATTATAATATATAATAGTACAGCGGTACGACGAAATTTTATTCTGCGATATCATTGTGCTATAATATTATACGTACATTACATAATCATTTTGAAACCTACTTTGGTTTTCTAAGAAATTAAAATGTCCGTTTTACATTAATTAAGTCAGAAGAAAGGACTCGGCGACTAAAACTTCTGTAAAGCGTTTCGCCCATTAAAAGCCGTAAAACCATGTCGTATAGTGTTGTAAACGCACATATTATATACACTGCGTATTATATATGTGCAATGAAAACGATGTCGATTAACTTTGAAACGCCAATTCCAGTGCGAGTAAGTACCTTGCTCACACTAACACACACACACTATATTTATAGTATATACATATATTTTATGCATATTATCTCACCGATGAAAGTTTTAATTAGAATTTGCCAAATCAACTACTATACATAATACACATATATATATACGCATTGCTGTGTTGTAATGTATGTATGCATTCTGTTGTAGATCGTTTCTGATATAGGCTTAAAATGAACTTGTACGTTTTAAAATTAATTACTACACTTGGCGCGTTTTAAATTCTGAGCGAAACGATGGATGTATTGATTTCACCATGATGATGTGGGTGTGTTTTTTATGTGTTTGGAGACACTTTTCAAAGAAGAAGAAATGCTTTGATTTTCAACTTAGCCATGTTTTCTGACAGAAACGCGAAGCTAATCGGTACTCGTTGGTAGGTAAAATGAAAAAAATATATTTGTCTATAAATCTATATAAATCTATATTGTAGTCATATATTATATTTTATAGTACGTTTGTATCGTGTTAATTTAATACGTACGTCATTTATTACGCGGTCAAACTTGTAATATGTTTACAAAATATGTACTAGGATCATATTATCAAATACGAATTCATTAAGATGTTTCGTCCACGTAAGTGTATTAATTAAATTAAAACTCACACTATGCGCGTTATACGTGTGCGCAAAATACGAATATATGATTTGGCTACATTACCGAGGTACTTAGTATTGATTTATAAATTAGGTCGAAATTTCGGAGTCCCGTCGTTGCAGCGCTACTGCATTTCTTTGTCGAGCTTTTGAATGATCTCAATTTTCCATTACATAATTATACTTATATACATATTCATACATAATATTACAACAACCAGACACATTCATTAAAACTCACGAAAGTAATGAGTCATTAGCCAGTAGCCTCTTGTATTTTAGCCGTGTGTAATACAATTTTTAAGAATGTAGAAACTACATAACAATATGTAAACGTTTTTAATGAATCGACGCGGTGGTGCTGACTTCAAGTTGATATTTTGTACTAAAGTATCTGTACGTCAATAAAAACCAAATATTGAAAAAAAAAAACAACAACAACTATATAAAAAGAAAATAATTAAGTCATTTGGTAACTATTTTAAATGAACGTTCTCGACGCACGGCGCATAGCACGTGATGCCTGTGTCGCATATTATTATATTATATAACTACTTATAAAGGCGCATATTATATAATATTATATGAGTACGATATTGTCGCACGTTGTCGTCCACGTGCGGTATTTCCTAATATAAAATACATACGATTCGTCACAGTCGCAGTCGGTCCCATATATATATTTATTATATAATTCCACCGACACTAATAATTTATTATACAGAATTATTCCGCCAACGACTTCCGTTCGACCTTATATATTTTATGATATAGGTATAGGTAACCTACCTATATATAACTGTCGTGGCTGGCTATATTTAAGATTTGTTGAGCAAACTTATATACCTATATATATATATATATTTTTAATAACGGTATATGGTATATATAAAATGACACAGATCTCAACGCGGTCTCCTATTATATGCCAGCCACGATTTCCGGTCTTGGTTGTCGTACTTGCACTGCACGACGTCGATAATGATAATAATAATAATAATAATAATAATAATAATAATAATAATAATAATATTTTTAATAGCAGAGAACGTACTAATATTTCATACGCGAATTTAATACGTATGTATAGGTTATCCCAGTACACTTCTCGACTACAAACGACTACACGTATAGACGACGGTATTTGAGGGAAAAAACCCTTACCAAGATACAAAAACCCAAATAAATCAATTTTCATACTTGTCTACTGAACGATAATTATTAATAACGGCAATAAAAATAAAATATGATGTATGAAAAAGGTTAAATTTATATAGGCAGGTATGTATAACGGCACTATTACTACATTACATAAGTAAGTAGTTATTACATACTGGCTATACTTACATTTTAAAACATAATTTATATTCATTAGTTACAATCCAAAAAATATTTTATTTTATTTTATCATTGCAACTACATTTTTTTCACAATTGTCCGCTTCGGCGCGGTCTCATGGAGGAGGACGACAGTAATTTTTGGCATCGCAGCTGTAATTGATCGCCGTATGCCCGTATGCCTGTCCCGATCCAAGTATCAGAAATGAATAATAATTTTCGCTATCCCAATCATAGTTATTAATGTCATTAATGTCATCATCGTGTTCGACTGAGATGAGAACCTCGACGATATTTAGGTGTGATTGTTATAACAAAGTCCTATCTTTATTCATGGACTGAGTAGGAAATATTTTCGAAAGGGGTAAATCTATATTAATATTATAAGATTATGAATAATTTATTTGTATGTATTAAATAATACAATTGTTTTATTTAATTTCGGGGATTGTTTGAACACCAATCCCTCCCCCCCCCATACCTACGCTCAGGCTTCTATTATTTGTCTTTAAATTGCTATTAATGGTGGAAAATTGTATAAATTGTAGTCTTTGAGTGGAAACTCAGCTTTATTCATCACAGAATGCTGAACATGTGACGACATATCTACACAGCTGATGTTTAATCTTGTCATAACGTAGTAATAAACACTAAAGGAAATTATATGCGTTTAATCGTCTGAGCACGTGTAGATAACTGATGGAAAATGTTATTCCGATTTATAAAACGTCAGCAAAAGGTATATTTCATTGCCTGTACCGCGACCTGGTTGTACAGTCAATGTGATGTCCATAAATGTTCTTGTATATATGGCCACTAAATATTATTATATTTATGAACATACTAAATAACTAAATAGTATAGATACCTGAGTCCGTTGTTGAAATCATGAGTTTTTACGATAAGTAATAACAGTGGCAAGCCCAACACAACATATTTAGGTAGGTATATTTTGATCTGTAGTCTGTTCTTCATGCATACAACTCAACCTAACATATTATGAGAAATTAAATTTTGGATGTTATACTTTTCATAATATGATATATTTTGTATACTTTGTTGTTTAAACATTATTAAAAATGACTTGAAGTTATAAGAGACCTAAGTAGTTACATATTAAAAAAAAAAAGAATCGTAAACATAAGATTCAGTGTTTATTATGTATAGACTTTTTAAAGAAAACAATTTAAAATATTTAACAAAACCATAAAATAATACTTAATTTAAAAGTAAAATACTTTTTACTCCACAACTACATTCGTCTAATTTTTATTATATAATATGAACAATGTATTATCTATAAATCTTGACCTTATCTAGTATGATTTAATAAATACATTTTTATATTTGATAAAAATTGGGTAGCGCAAATCCTGTAGTAACGGAAATACGCCACTGCAGTTACTCGTGGGTAATAGTTCAACTGACGCCATGCGAAATTATCTCCACGAGAGCTTAACTGACGACAAACCTATTGGCATTATGCAATTTGGTTTAACTTCATGATGACTTCCAAGATTCCACTACCTAACATTATTTTAAACCTTTGGAAACAATAAAAATGTTTTGATATTCAACTTCGAAAAAAGTTCAAAAAATAATGACCGATTAAAGAAAATGTCTAACGTAAATGTTTATAACGAGCGGCTGAGCTGCAAGATAGAAACTTACTATAAAGTAATACAGATAAATTATAAGTATTTTCAGCGGCTTTCAATAATCTACATAATGCCGCTAAATTCGCGTTGTACCTGATTTTCAGAGATAACGAAGGTCGGCTGAGCATATTATTATTAATTATTATCCGAATTTATGTTTTTCATACAAAAAAAAAACGAATTACTAATTAAGTAATTATTATAACTATTATCATAGTAATCATATAATAAGCGGGTGGCCAATTTCACAGACATGTAACAATCAGTTCTAATCTACTACGCGAGTTTATCGTGTGTATATATTGTATCCTGTGTATGACATACAATGAGAGGTTGTTACTTATTTGTGAAGTTATTATTATCATTATTGTTATTTTTATTGCAGCACACACACTGCAGCAGTATTATTGTTGTAATAAAAATGTTTCGGTTGTTGCGTTTCAAATGTTCACAGCTACATAATATATGAAATAAGTACACGTACGAAATTCGAAAATAAATTATATGCGTTGTCGTGGAAAAAATGGACAAAACACTCTGTATCTTAAAATAATTTTGATCTATGCGCAGTAAACGTAATAAATATAATATAAAATATCCGAATACACAACAAAGCGTCTCAAAAGAAATAACACAGAATATGTATTATGCATGTATCGCATTGTACTTGAATGTAAACGGCCTGGCTTTTATTATTATTAGAAAAGAGAACAAATATATATATAATATGCAGTCTGTGTGTGTGTATACATATATGAAGCAAATCTGAATAAGTTATAAAGTCGAGTACGGTTTTTTCTTCGGTTTTATTCTAATTTCATTGCGCTTTTTGCTATGAATATATATATATGTATGTGTGTGTGTGTGTGTGTGTACGAGGAGTGTTGTGAGAAAATTAAATTTTTAAATTTTACTCGAAATATTCTGCGTGTTTGTCATAAATTTTATGTTAAAACGAACAATTATTAAGAAAACAAGAAAAAAAATGCATTTTGTAATAGTAAAATTTTAAAATGTTTAAAAAACAAGTATAGCTAGAACAATATTAATCACTTAAAACTTTTATGAAATATTTCTAATATATGCATTATAATAGTATACATTTGTATTCACATTACATTTACATATTATTAAAATAATGACTCTTAGTATGATGTGGATGTTATGATACGTATTATTCCCACGGTAAATATTATTCTTAAACGACTTTGTTTTTTATCCTGTGGGACAACTCAAAATAACAGGAAAACCGACCGATCTAACAAAAAACATTCTTGATGTCCGTTATATGAATAGAATTCAGTTGTGGCCGACTTTGAATAGGAAAAATCCTTGTTTGATTATTTTTTTCCTACACGCGACAGTCTATATGACTATATATATTATGGTATATGCATATAATTAATTGATTTATTTAGAACTATAGACAGATGTTATATTAGCTCATATAAATTAAATCATAATATGATACATTATTGTTGAAATATTGTCTACCGAAGAATTTACAGCACGTTTTACGTTTTTTATTCTATTATATTATTTTTATATTGTAACTTCTTTGTTAGACATTTCGTAGTGTTTTCTTATCTCTCTCTAGTCTCTATATAGTTTATACAATATAAAAAATCTATTACTTTTTTGTAAGACATAGGAGTAGATTACTAAAGGAAACACAGCTTAAGGATTTTATTTCGTGTTGGTATAAATTAACGAATTTTTTGATCACCACAACAGGCCACAAGGCAATAACATTTTTAATTTTTGGATCAATAAAAACATTTAAAAAAAAAAATAGGACTTATTATTCTTAACAAATAAAATAGTAGGATATCATTAAGTTTAACTAATTTATTTATTATTTGTATTTTAATTATATTTTATACAATGTGTCAGTACTCAGTATCAATTACTAGAATGCGTTTACAAGTTTTAAAGACGTAATTATTGTTTTGTAAAAAGTCTTGTGTGGAGCGTAAAATGATTAAATTTCAGTATACATACAAACAAGTGTAGGTATAATCTACTGCACTTTGATAACAAATTGACGATAGTGCTTAAACGTTAGAGAGATTTACTAATTTTTCTCAAAGCATATATTTTAACGTCAAATTCTAGGATAATATATATATTATATATATATTTATTTATTTATTTATTTATTCATTTATTTCAGCCAAGTTTAATTACAATTATATGATACTATTAGTAAATTATTACATTAAGAATACATTAACAATGGCTGATACGTATACCAACTGAGCTAAGCTCGTATCTGGTATACGGAGTTCATATAAATTAAAATTCTTATAATAGTAAAAATAAAAAAAATTTAAAAAGAAAGATACTTATACAATTAAAGATATGACTTAATTAATCAATATTATACAGTAGTAAAAAATTTAGTGGAATATATTTTAGTAAAACATTTAACATATTATACACATTCTGATAAGATATTATAATTATTATACATATTCACTCTTTAAAATTTCACTTATACACACATTCTCATCTAGTTCATTAACTATTTTATTTATAGCCTTTTTTATTTGATTTTTATTAACTGTATCATTGGTATTATTTGGTTGGTTTTTACATAAACTTGTTATTAGACTCTTCGCATCGTTACTTAAATTGTTGAATATAGTTTTACCTATGTGATAGGGGGAGTTTCTTGAATTTGTTAAAAATATATATGACGGTTTAATGTATTTACCTGTTCTTCTGTCTATTATTTCTATAGCATTTAGTGTGTTGTTTTGTATAGATTTTATTAAAATTTGTCTAATGTATAATTTATAGATAGGTAATATATTTGTATGTTTGAATAATTCACCTGACGGGTATTTTAATGGCAAGGAGTACGCTACTTTTATTATCATTTTCTGGGTTATATATTGTAATGTATTTATGCCTGTTCTATTAGAGCCTCCCCAACATGTTATACCGTATAGTAGTATTGAATTACATAGTGCCATGTATATTTGTCTTATGATTGATTTATTAAGAAATCGAATTTTGTAGAATAAAGCAGTTAAGCTCCTTATTTTATTTTTTATATTTTGGATATGTTCAGACCATTTTAAATTAAAATCTATTGTTATTCCTAAATATTTGAACGATAGAACCATTTTAAGTGGTTTACAAATGCAATTTATCGTGCCTGTTCCACAACTATGTATTATGAAGCTGTATCCAACAGGAAGCTGTGAACGCGTTGTAACTATTGGCATGCAGACCGATTTATTTATATTAATTGATAATAGGTTTTTTTTCATCCAGTCGTACATACACCGTAAATCTATTTCGACGGTTTGTTTTAATTTTTCCCAATTATCTTCGAAATTAACTAGTGCTATATCATCAGCAAACATGAATAATTTTCCTTTTAATAATGATGCAGGTACAGAATTAATATATAGTAAAAACAATATGGGGCCTAATGATGTACCTTGAGTAACTCCATAATCTTTGACATAGCAAAAATCACTATGATTAGATCCGATGGTGGTTAGTTGTTGTCTATTACTAAGATAACTGATGAACCATTTTAATGTATTTTCATTAAAGCCTAATTCTTTTAACTTGTTATAACTCGTTGTATATATAAATATATATTATATCTAACTCGAATTCGATTTATTGGGTGATTTTACACTTAATTACTATAATCGTTTTACTTCATAGGCATTCGATATGACAGTAACTATATCGGACATGACTATATCGAGAACACTTTTTTTATATGATGATTATATTTTTTTCCGATTTCATAAACACCAATAACATAGATTAAACTTTTATAATATTAATATTTTACATAATTACATTTAGGTATATAAGGCACCTTTATTAAAATTAACATACCAATACACAGGAAGATTCGACAAGCATGCTCATCCATTTTTTTTTCAATAATGCAGTAATTCAAAACATTTAAATATATTATTTGAAGACCGTATTTTCCAATTCTTAAAATTTTTTTATTCTACCTATACTAAAGGAATTTTCTATGGAATTTGAAGATTCAAACTTCTTTTTTGCATATAAGAACTTCCATTTTATAGTGAAAAGTATTTAAAGAAAACATTTTTTGAACAAATTGACGTAACAGAATACAATTCAATCAAATTGTTTTTGAGTTATTTAAATTAGTATATTTAATAATATGTCTATGATATAATGGGTTTGGAAGGTATGGTTTTTTCAGATAGCCGGCCAAGAATTGTAATAATAACTAATTACAAAATCTATCAATATTTATTAATTTATTATTTGTAAAAAATGGTATATGTATAATAAATACTAGTTTACTAGTTTATATTCTTGTAGAACCATATTCAAGGACTATTATCCTTAATATAAACAGTTTAATAACTGAGAAACTACTTTTTCAAATTTTTTTATTAGGTGTTTTAGTACATCGACATTAAAAAAAAAAAAAATAATCAACTAAATAATTTACTGTTAAAAAGTGTGGTGTTTATTAAAAAAAAACCAGATGTTTGTATCGTCATAGGACACTTCTTCATTGGTATAAAAAAATCTCAAGAATATGAAAATTAAGTATATTAAAAATGTCAAAAATCAAAATTTCATTAAATTTATTATTAAATGAAAAAATAAAGAACGACTGATGACCATGCTTAGAAAATCACCATGTATATAACTTTACTATTTGATTACGATATACGATTGAAAGGTGTATAATTAAAAGGCAAAATATTAATAGAAATATCAATGATCCTTATAGATATATTTTTTAAATATTAAATAAAGATTAACTGAAATAAAATATTTATACGACATTTCGATTTTATTTTGTTCGGCTAGAACACCCAATGGTATTGCATACAATCTATATAATATTATATTAATATTTGCATATACCCATTCAACAGTGTCTACGATAATTTTACAACTAATTTTCATCAGGAATAGATACTTATCTTAAATTATATTTAAATGGTTAAAGATAAATAAATTATTATATTATACTTATGAAAATAAAAATGGTTTTCTCATCTATTATTTTGAAAACAAATTATTATAAGGTCCATACGGTTTGCAATTATTTTACATATTTATGAAAGTACCTAATTACATAATTCTAGGGAAAATACTTTAGCCTAGAAAATCTCTGTTTATTCGATGGTTTTATCGGCTTTTACTAATATTATTCTAAATATCCAATCAATAAATATATTTCTATATATTCAAATACTATTGATATTATCGGGTAGCACGAACAAGTGTTACACAGGGTGTTTTATATATTTTATATCATACCTGCAAACCGATCGCAGATTTTCGGTTCGAAGTCACTATATATCAGCAGCCATTCAGTCTGACTCGTCGTCCTTTCTCATATAGGCAGTCTAATTCACCATATCGCTATACCACCCTTATTAATTGCAATAACAGAAGAACAACCTTTTGCTGATCTTGAAGAGTCGCCTCCCCGTTGTTGATGGGAATGACCTATGACGAATGGGTCGTGATTGTTCTACTGTTGATTTTGTTCTGGTCGTCGTTGATGCATCTAAACCATCACCGTCATTTCCGGTTGTCTCGTTCGGAACTATGTCGACATATAATATTTCTAACCACGTACACGAGGACTGTTTTTATTCCTGCGATTTTTCCAAATGTCTGTTGCCCGTGAATCAGAGATAAATTCTAGAACTTCAAAATATTCCATTTTTGTATATTTTTTATTTATTTTTTAACCACCATAATATTTTACGCGAACTATGCAATAGTTATATTGGTATAAAAACTGTGTTTTACCAATGTGAGCACATAATATTATATCATTAGTCATTGGCGTAACATTGAGAATTTTTTTGCGAAGGGGGAGGTGGAAATATAGTAAATATTTTCTCTCGTAATATTGTCCTACGATTTTTATCAATAAAAATTCTATTTTTATTTTTGCATCTTGATATGAATATTTACCTAAATTGTACACATTTTATATTCAAGTTTTTATTTAACAATGTAAATTATAAATATGTCTGATAGGTATACCTATTAAATTGTATTATATCTATTAATATAAATACTTGTGTAATGTAAGAATACTTTTATTTTAACGCGAAAGTAATTCTGTCTATTACGTTTTAACACAACTAAACTATAAAACTAGTTTTAATGAAATTTGGTAAAGAAATATCTTAATATCATCAATTAGGAAGAATATTATAGAATTTCTACTCCTAAGGACGTAGTAGGGCTAAAGTTTGTATGGGAAGTAGTAATATTTTTAGTCTAATGTACTTGAAATTTGGTATTAATCCTTTTCGACACAATCAACGAAACGCGCTTAGTTCTAGTTAAATCTCTATTTACCATAACAAAACTACTGATATGCAAGTAAAGTTGCGGAAGTAGCTAGTTGTTAATAAAATGAATTCAGTAATAAATTCTTTACTTACTAGCACTATTAGCATATGACTTCGTACCTTACATTGTTCGCCATGTCTTGATCGTTACATATTATAATAAATTCTCAGCGGATGATTTCTGTGTGCTCAATAAAACGCTCCGATTTTCTACTTGATTCATTACATACATATTATATATATAATTGTTTTAATATATAAAACGCTCGTCACGTTCTTCCGGATTTTTTTTTTTTTTTGAATAAAACAGAACTCGTGTCATATGATTTATTTTACATGAAACGATATTGCACATGATTAACGGTGTTGAATAAATAAACGGGTTCTCGCGTGAATCCTGCAGTGACATTGCATTATTGTTGTATAGTTTAACCGCGAACAGGGTACTTAATGAATAAAATATAATAAATTATCGCGACTCGGCTGGGCGTGTATTTATTATTATTAAATATGTTTAGTTGTAGATGCAACCACCGTTACACGGAAACACATTTGGTAATCTGCAGCGTATGATTCATGTCGGTGGCTAGACGTGCGTAAAAACAAAATATAAAATTACCATTATTAAATGCATTATTATTTTATATATTATGATATAAAATGGCAATATAAATCAAAACGAAAATACGGTGCGTAACTAAAAGTTACTGTTTTTGTAAAATATTATGTATTAAACATTATGTTCAACAACATCAACAACAACAGCAAATAATGTTAATAAAAATAAAAATAAATAACGTGTAAAATATCGGGAAAAATGTTATTATATAATAAATTATTATACTTCTAAATAGATAATTATAGATACCTGTATAATAAAAATACATTTTTTATTTTACCGTATTACAAAGGGTTTGATCCATAAGAACAAATATTTTTGGTCAACACTTAAACATTTTAATAATGCAGTGAATCGTTCGTTTCTTTTTTCTAGTTAGTTTCCTTAAACAACCGTATAACATTATCAAGTCTCGTATATTCTCACATGCCATCATCACTTAAATAATTCAATCTAGTTACATTTTCACCCCCTCGTGGCAGCTGTTCAACGAAAAGGTATTGATTTTACATACACAATTTCAATTTGTTTGTATATGTACCTATAACCTTTGTGGATAAGAAAATCTTTCCTAGACAGCATTTTGAAAAGCTCGTTTTCCATTTATCTATTAGTATTCTGCAGCTTCTTTGTATAGTTTTCATGGAGATATAGTTTAATAGAAAGCGAAGAAATCGATAATCGATCGCAAGTGTGGTGATGTCGGTTTTTTAAATGCATACAACATAAGAAAATATATATATATTTATACGATCATGTGTATATGATTTATTGCCTCATCAGTATACTATATGATATACGCATCACGTCCGGATTTTCAATAGATTCAACGCACTATATAGATATTACTGTATAATATATAGGTAATTCGGGTACTTGTTTGATTTGTAAAAGCCGCGATTCTGCAGGTGTATGAAATTTGAATATTTTTTGAGCTAAAATATAACGAAACGTCTATAATCATACGAAACGACCGAAAGCTTTTAAAATATTCACAAAAATTACGTATATACCATAATCACTTATGTGCATAACGAAACACACATTGTCTGCAACAATGCCGTGACGAAATCATTCCGCGAGTTTTTCAAGTCCGCCGTATAACATTTGTCGCACGTCATTATTATATGCAGACAGATAGATACAACCCAATATTCGGCTATTTCGCGAACTGTGGTAAACGTCTAACGCTCGTGATTGTAAAATGTGTATACGCTTTATCTTTTTTTTTTCCTTCGGTTATGATGGATTCGTGAAATGTTTGTAATTGTTCGTTTCTTCACCGCGTCGTATACACATTATCGAGCGGCAATGCGTCGTCTGTACTGTATATCGTGACTCGGTCATTTTTATTTCTCTGCAGTGTATCGGATGATATTTTGGTACAATATTAATAGTGGTCACTGTTGCAGTATTAACACGAGAGATACGTGAAAAAAAAAGAAGAAAAGAAACGACCGGCCGTTCGATTATTTCAGTCGATTTCGGCGGTCGCGGCTGTGCAGTTCGTGACGAAACGATAATATATACGTATACGTATATAATACACTATAATATGACGTATATTATAATTCATAATAATCTCCAGTGCCGGAGTGAAAATCACGATCGGTCGCGGCGAGTTTACCATAAAAAAAAACCAAACTTCCTCCAATACCATTGCCTCGTGGATTATTTTGGGGTAACCAATATAGGTGTAACGCGTCGACAGCGCGCGTATTATTGTGGTCACCGAGCAGTACTTCATACGACCGAATTAAAATAAAATAAACTAAATAATCGTTTAAAAAAAATCGTCATCGCTACACCACCAAAGACAAATTCTCCTCTAGTATATTATTACAGTATGTATACATACGTCATGTTTTATATAGTGCGCGAGTTGTGTACAACGGACATTATCATGTAAATCCACAGCCGTAAAAACTGTATAATATTATCACTGATAATATTATACGATGTACCTACCTACGCGGCAATCCGTCGTTTTCCAATGTATTATAATTTGATGTACATTGTGAGGTGCGCTTTATTATGTATATGTAATGTATAAATATGTATGTACTACGATAGCACTTATACGGTAAGCGAACGGAAAACCGTCGTTTTATGGTCAGAGTTGTTATGTACTGAAATCGATAGTGCGAGAACGGTTTTTATAATTAGGTTTTTATTTCTAGTACCTAAGAACAGCGAACAAAAAATATTGTTAAATCGTCTTTGTTCGCGTTAAGTGCGATGAAAACGATTGTTGTCAGTATTATTTGAAACATGAGTGAAACATTTCAATTATTTTACAAACAGTTACGTTATTTCAATGCACGGTCGGTTTGTTCCTACCAAATATAGTTATGTACTATAAATATATATAGGTATATGAGTATAATAGTATATATATACTCATATAAGGTCCTATATGCTATAATATAATTACGATTGTAGTGATGGGAATTTCTGTTTACTTTTTAAACGGTCGAAACTTACTATACGACGTGTTTAGGAGGCAGACTTTTAGACAATCTAATTTCGACGGATCTTGGAAAAATTATTACATAGATAAATTATTATAAATAATTTCTATAGACTATCATAAAACAAATTCTTTTGTTTGTATTTAAATTGCAAATAATTTCAACACTTTATTATTTTATCTGGGAATGATCTCTAATGTCCTTAGACCAACTTGGATAAATGTATTAGATGCTTTTTTGGTGTTAGTAAATGGAATTTTGAAATGTTTTTTCCTATGATTATGAGGATTGTTTTTAATTTTAAATGCTTTAGTTTTGTAAATAAAACATATCGTTTGCTATTTGTATAGTTTTTCAATATTGAATATAGACTCATTTCGTCAAAACAATAAAAAATTAATATGGTTTCTGTTAGTAATTTAAAACACCTAATTTAATTTGTTCTTACATACACGGATTAAAAAAAGGAGAAAAACAATTTATCTGAAAAATATTAGTAATCGCTCTAAGAAAAATATACACCGTATAAAAGGCACACGGTTTAACCAACATATTATATGCGTTCTTACAAAATATCATATTTCATATATTATAATATTGTAGGATATATTGGCGGCGTATATAATACGTTTCCATAGACAGAAAAACACGATTTCAGTTCGACCCACCGTCTTCGAAGATTTACTTGCATTCTACATTTCTACCTACCTATACAAGTTATATATTATACTTAATTTCTTAATCTGACTTTTTAAATATTTCACGGAAATTAGTAATTTCTCAGGTTTTAAAATATTTACGTATAACAATCAATCATAGTCGAGTATTATAGTGGTAAGCTGCATAATATTATATAATAAAACAAAAATGCATATTGTACGTAATATGCTATTTTATACCGTACATAATAATATAATAGGCGTACGTTATTGTAGTCAAGTCTGCCGTTTCGTTTGTATCCGCGATGAGCATCATAAACAAAAGCCATTAAATTACCATCGTGTACGCGGCGGTTGTGTGATTACACTTTTTCGTGTTTGCTGTATACAGTTACCCGCGATCGTTTTTATTGTAAAAACTCGTCGATGCGGTACACGGTGTTTACACAAATGTTTCCTGCGTGCGATATTCCGGATAAAATGTACAAACGCGAAAACAGAAATAACCCAAAGATCGAACGTAACGTCGCGCGCTCATACATATAGTATAACTGCTATTGCCGTATACATAATGTAATATGGTGTACACATTTATTGGACTGGAAAACGTACAAGACGGACTTTTAGACGGACTCGGAAACGCCCGAAGTTTTATTCTGAGATTTTGAGAGTCTGGTTCTTGTTTGGATTCCGTGCGCTGGAAAAATTATTTATATATAATGTATTCGCATTCGATATATTATTACACGTTAGCAAAAAGAGTTTGTGTGGAATTATAAAATAAAGTTATTGAACTGTAAATGCGTTTAAAAATGTTTATCGAATTGTGCAAAAGTATCGACAGAAATCTAAGTCGTATAGGTTGTGGTATCTCGAAATCGTGCGAGTGCGTTGGATCTAAACGCATTACGCAGCACTCTGTTCTGAAGGATTTAAAAGGATCGGATGTTTTTCTCGACGTATACGCTATCAAACCTATACATCGGAACACCCTTAAAAAATCGTCCTGTATCCGATTTAAACCGTGTACACCGACACGCCGTCATGTGTACCACTCGCGATCGCTTATTGCGTCTTTACGCCGTGACGATAATCACGTGATCGCTCGACATATTTTCTTCGCGGTAAATGCGCAAAAAAACGCGTAAACGCCGAAAACAAAAGACTCTCTCGCGGATTCGAACCCGATGCCCCGCAAAAGCCACTGCCCTACCGCTATGGTATACGTCGACCACCGACTCCGCGGCGCGTACGTCGCCTGTACAATAATATTTATTTTCATAATTAGTATATTTTTCAAAACTCTCGTGGCTCTAACGTCATATTATTATTATTATTATCACAATTTCGAATTTATTATGCCGCGCATTTGGTATAATAATTATTTCCATCGCTATTGCAGTTGTTGGTGGTGGTGGTGCTGGTGGTGGTGGTGGTGGTGGCTGGTCGGGGAAGAGCAGTTGGGAGGAGTGCGTTTCGCGAGCGCGGGCCACCGACGCCGCCGCCGCGTTTTTATCGTGCCGTTTATTGTCGTGTCGTCGCGCGGTCGTCGTACGCGCGCGCCGCGCCCGCTGCGGCGAAACGAACGACGAGCCGGCGAACGAGCGATCGAGCGAGCGTTCGAGCGCACCACCGACACAAAGCGGCTTTTGTTGCGTCGCCCGGGTTCGACGACCTCGCTGCGGCGGCCGCGACGTTCGGCCGTCGTCGGAATCGGCCCCGAACGGAGTCGTCGTCGGCGGCCGTTGCCGCGTGGTACACGCGCGCATTTCTCCGCGAGTTCGTTGACCCGGGCCGGCCGCCGCACGCGCAACCCGCGCACGCACGCGCGCACCACCGCGCTCGGTCGCCCGCACACAGGTAAAACGGCGGGTAAGCGCGCGCTATCGATTTCACGACATTTCGGGAGGTTTTTCTTTTTTCGGGTTTTCGCGTTTTTCACTTACGCCACCCGCCCCCGTATCGCCGCGTGTAATAATATTATAATATTATGTGTTCCACGCACCCGCCACGCGCTACGCGAATTCCCGGCGGCGAAAATCCAACGGTCGCCCGAGCACCACCACTGCTGCTGCTATACACATAATATATATGCATATTATTCGCGAAAAGTCGCGTACGACCAATACGGTTTCCGTTCACACGAGGTTAAGTTCCGATGACATACTCATATGATAATTGGACACATCATCACACATTACAATTATAACGATATAATATTATGCGATACCACTGTATTATATGGCGGGCGACACGATGAAACGTGAACGTCGTATTGCAGTGACGTACACGAAAATTGACTGGTTGTTCGTTCTTCGACGGCACAACTGTTACTAGAATAATAATGTATCGCGAGTATCGACGCTATCCTCGTTAAGAAAAAAAAAACGACTTATAATTAATGTAAACGACGGCATATCGGGTAATGGGTATAATATATTAATATAATGGGTAGGTACCTAATATTAAATCGCGTGTCGTCCGTATATGGGTTCGAAGATTATCGGATTTAAAAATGCAGTCTTATTTCGCGACCTATGCGATGATGGCTATATTATCGTCTTGACCGACGTCGTTATTACGGTTAAATTTTTAAGGATAAAAGTCGAAAGTTTTTCTAGGATATTTCCGACGTCCTTCGATGGCGCTGAAGCAGTTCAAAAATATTCGGCGAACAAGATAAAATAATGTAACGCACTACACACCACTAACAACTTTCAAACAGACCTGTGGGTTGTAAAGCCCCTCACACCCCCTCTAAATCAAATTGTATATCAGACATATCTTTTCTAAAGACAATAGTGAATAAATAGTTTGAAAACAATAAAATAACATTTTGATATTATAATATATCATATATTATTATATCGTAAAGTACGATATTGCAGTAAATCTAAAAATATATTTATATATTTATATAATAATGCATGCTATGGCAAAAATAATATACCTACGGAAAGTACGAAAGACGGACGCTACACGGCGTAGCAAACTGCAATAAATCGCACCATGTGCCTATATAGACCGTGGAAAAGTTTTAGATTATAATATAATATCTCTGTTAGTACTTTAACTCTTTCATTATACCTTCCCAAGCATTATATCTACGATCAAACACGATTTAAATGAAATTATATTATTTTAGTGTAAATTAAAATCATACGATATTTTGGAAATCGTGAGTATTGCTCTCTAAGTGTCGCATTATAACTTTTTTATTTTTGGAAAAATGTAATCAAAAAGCGTAAAAAATGTTATATGTGAGAGTAATATTATTATATCTGAGAATAAGAACGGCATAATATCGTAGTAATTGATTTTTAATATCGTAGTCCAACACGTGTCGACATCTGCTTCTCCGATATTGCGCCGTATGTGATGACCCCATAACACGCGTATTATATTAATAGTTATTGTTATCGTTTAAAACGGTTTTCATCTCCGTTCGTCTTAATTCGTGATGCAGAGTAAAAGATTCGACGCGTGTTTTAAACGATGCACATATCATATTGACTATATGCTCAAAGATCTTGATAAAAATGTACAAGTTTCAATCGAATAAATAAGCTAATGCTAATATATAATATCTACAGATTGGAATAATCAAATTCCGTACGGGCGCGGGAGGACGAATAGAGCTTAAGCAAATAATTTACCATAATTTATAGAATTTTGGGGATGTACACCTCCCATCGCCATTTTAATGCTTAACGCGTTTAATGGTATTGCATTTGTATTCCTTTATTAGCCCGAACAAGTTCTGTATTATAACTTGTATTGATACACGAATTAACCAATAATCGCTAAAAATAACGTTGGTCTGGTTACGTTTGACTAACCATTGACTAATCATTTTAAAAAGAGAGAGAGAGAGAGATTAATAATATTTTTATTTTAAAATAATACTTACACAGCTTTTTTCGTTTAATTCTATAAGTATAAATCTTGAGATTAATATTTATGACACCATTTTATTTTATTACACAATGTGAGAAGCAGATTTAAATACATTTATTTTAGTGTGTACTATGAACTATGGAGTCTATAATAGAATAATAATAATAATAATTGTAAAAGAAAAAATTAAAATCGCCTACTTTTAAAATGTCTTACTGTATTATAAATATTTTTTAAATATCACAAAATAATTGATTTATTCGGATAAATCAATTGTGTTTTTGTTCTGAACAGTTTTCACAAAATGCCTTAAGACCAGTATAGTCTTATCTTAACTATTTTAAAAATATTTTAAGAGTCCTTTGTGATAAAATGATAAAACCCGGTATTTTAGTTTATTTTTTAATTCTATAAAAATGATTACTTATTTATATTATTAAATTATTTGTGATCTTCCTATAACCGCACAATTAAATATTAATCCAAAATGTTTCATTTAAAACGCTTTCCAACACTAACTAGCTGCATGTTTGCAGCGTTCTGTCCAAAATCCGAGAAAAGCGCGTGAGGCGTTACAACGATCGGTTTTCAATGGACCGATTCGGTCGGCGATTTCTCGTGAGCGCAAGGAAAATTGATTTATATAATATATACATTAAAATCTTCAAAAAACGTGGAAGTAACCTAATATCAAGGTGGAACGATTTAAACGGCGGCGGTTAACCGAATTCTATAAATTCACCATTCAACGACTGCTGCAGCTCTTTCGATGCGAATACGATTTATCACTGCTTATTATAAAAGCACGCAGGATTTACCACGGTCCTTACTCGTATCGGCTGGGACGCCAATCGAAGCGAGACGATATTTTAATGTTCGCAGCGGGTCGCTGTTGCGATATCATCATTACATTGTCGTCCGGATTTCTGTTTAGTTTCAATCTGCGTATACAAACGATAGTATAATATATATACCTACGTATTATTATCGAATCATTGTGCGGTACGTTCTAACGAATTACCTGCGATCGACGTAAACGCGGTACGTTTTTGTGTTGAGTGTGGGGGGGGACTTTTAGCGTTACACCACTATCAATATTGTAGTGCACGATAATTATAATACCTCGATTCAACATATTACATTATTTATGTTCCAATATCGTTCGGCGGACGACAATTATATATTTTATGTTATTTATAATAAATTATCGTCAAGCGCGTGCGTTTTTGTATTTCGTTATAAAATATTATTATTAACGTTATGCGCCGTCGTCAGTATATTAGCATATGAAGAGCATCGAGTTTTCACGCCGAAATCTATACAAACATATTATTATATTATAATAATTTGATCGCGGACCCGTCGGCTACAGTTGTTATTAATAAATGTATATTGCATTGTATAGGTGCGAGTGTATACGGGATGTAAATCGCCGGAAGTATACGTATAGTATCTATGACACAACACATCATCATCATCATATATATGAACCTATAAACTTCGACAGCCAATTCATTATTATGTACTATTATTATCGTAAAAATAATATTCGATCGTATGTCATATGTTATTATAATGATATGTATTTAGTAGATATTCGCATTGATCATAAGTATATACGGTCGAGTAACCGCAATAATTTATTGCGTTCATTTGTTCATTCGCGTGTCTGCGCGATGGAAAATCCTAGACGACGTAAGTGTAAAATTATTCAACGGTGTATTAATTTTCGTCCGAACAAAGCAGCGCTTATGATCCGGAAAAACAACGCTGGCGAAACAATGGCGCATATTATTACCAACGCGTTCCCGTGTTCTTGCAGTGCATTTGCGACGGACTTTTCAAACGCACGTTATATATACTGCAGTACCTACTACGACCAGTGCGATATTATACTGTACATAATATTATATAATAATATACATTATTACTGAGTTACAGCTAGTGCAGTGGCGTGCCGACGAAGGGTTTTTTGAGACACTTACTTACCTCGAGTCTAAAACGGACGGGCGTGGTGTGATAAACGTTAAAAACATGCGTAATAAAATGTAACAATGTTGTTTTTCAACTGTAAAAAAATTAATATATATTCATAGGACATAAAAGTCCATATCTTGGGCAGTGGGTCTTTAATTCTGTGTCTTGCTCCGCGCGCTTGTAGGAACTATCGCTCAGCATTGTTACATTTTATAGACATAGACTATACCTATATATATTATATATATATACGCATGTACATCACACATATATAGGTAGTATACCTGCTATTATACTATCGAGTTTTTCTTCGTGTAATATTATGCATCGCTGCAGCTGCATGCGAAGACTATACGCGCGCGTTGTGGTAATAATCGTACGAATATTAACATTATCATCGTCATCGTCATCGTCGTCATCATTATCATCATCATTATATATTATATTTCGGCGGTCGTGCTGCAGCGTCCGGCGGACGCGCGTGAAGAGATTTCCACGGGCGGCGCGCACACACTTTCGAAAACGCATTCGTCGGTGGCGGCGGCTGCGGCGGGGCGGTGTAGGCCGCTGCCGCGTGCGTTGCCTTCAGGAAATATTTGGAGGTCGACGACCCCGGCGCGATAAAACGAGCTCCGCGTGCGTCGCCGTCGGAACGCGATGCAACTATAATAATACAGGCCGCCGCACAGTAGCTGTCTCGGTGGAAAGAGGCGAAATAACTCGGTTGTGCGGCGGGTGGGTAGTGGTTAAGTGGTGTTGGGGTGGTAGGGGGAGGGGAGGTTGATGGGAGGTTGTCGAATTTTTTATTTTTCGATTACTCTTTTCGGATCAGGTGGGACGGTTGACGCGGGGGGGGGGGGGGACGCGGTAAATCATAAAGGTATATAATTTGACGCATCTATACATATATATGTTTATAATAGTGCAGTGTACTCGCATAGAAACGCGAAGAACGTACTTACAACTGAATTGCACTCTCGTCGTATAATGCCGTGTTATTGGTATATACTTTACAATGTCATATATTATAATAACCTAACCTCTGTACCAATCGCGAGAATATAATATAGGTAATGCTATTATAATATCATTTATTGATCCCGGGAAAACATTGCATAAAATAAACTAGTCAACAATTCGAAACTATACTATACATTAAACGATATCTTTAAAAAAGAAAAAAAAGAAAAATAAATGATTCTAATTACCAGAAAAAAAAATTATTTCCACTTCAAATTAACAAAAAATATTAAAAGACGCTTATATTCTAAAAAATTGTAAAAACGTAAAGAATTTAAAGTCATTAGCCATTATGTGTATATTTTACAAAGTTACAACTTATTGTTTAATATTATGGACATTATAGGTCTATTATACGAATTAAATTTTATAAAAATTAAATATATTTAGCAATTTATGCGCTAAAATATTTCCCAGCACCTAATTATCATTATTATAACCAATATATTATATCGTTTTTAATATAATCGAACGTGTCTCGTCGTTGTACATTTCGCATCTTATTAAAATATTATAGGTAGGTAGAGACATGTATCGACCACTTCATCACTACAGCACTTGTATGTCTCGTTACGTATATTACCATAATATATATTTTAACGTGCAGGTTATTATATATATTATTTCGTTTACACGTCACGAAGTTATGAATAAACATATATATTATATATGTATAATAATATTTTTTACCCAAAGCGCTTGCAGTAGTGCAATGTGAATAATAGTAAACGCGTCCGGGGCGAAAAAAATACGCATAAAAACAGGTTTCTCACAACAGTTGGGACAAGTTTTTATGAGCAAAAAAATTTTAATTTTATCGTCCAATTGTGAAAACGTCACGAATCTGATCGGCCCTGATGTGACGTGTGAATGACGAGTATATTTATAGGCAAAGTAAAAAATAACAGCTAGTACCTGTTTAATACTCATATACTTTTTATTTAATAGATCCCAAAAATCAACTCGAGATGAACATGGTAAGGAATAAAAACAAATCGATACAGTGTATTTCACCAAACACGCTCATTTATAATTTTTCCTTTAATAATACATATTATACTTATTCAAATTTTCATTTTTGAGATTTGCAAGTATATTTTATTAATTCATTTTCAAATATTTAGATTTTTTTATACTACTTAAGAAGTGGCATGTAACACTTGGAACAAAAACTTCTATTTTTTCAAATAAGAGCCATATCAAGTATCAACCCTGTTTTACTATATATCTGCTTAAGAGGACGCCATACCCGCATGTGTTGTCTCTGTCTTACTAACGTACATCATAACAAATTTTCGTTCAGTAGAATACATTTTGTGACGTTAGCTTTAATATTAGAGTAAATTTACCTAATATCAAATTTAAAGGTAATAATATTATCTAGGGCATCTCATAGGCTTTTATTGATATTTTAATTTTTAAGTAAATTACGAGCATTTTAAAATTTTAATATTTTACATAACTATAACTCACTTAAAAATTTAGATATCAATAAACCCCTATGAAATTCCCTAGATATTAGTATTACCTTTAAGTTTGATAATAGGTATATTTACTCTAATATTAAAGCTAACGTCACAAAATGTATTCTACTGAACGAAAATTTGATATGATGTACGTTAGTAAGACAGAGACAACACATGCGGGTATGGTGTCCTCTTAATGATTAACAGGAAAATAGGGTGCTCTGTATTTAAAAATAAGAAGTTTTACATACGACACTGATTAAGTGCTATAAAAATATAAATATTTAAAAATTGCGTCCTTAAATAACATTTATTATTAAAGGAAAAAAATATAAATGAGCCAGTTTGATGAATCACCCAGTATTGAGTATATAATAATATATAATATATTATATGTGAACATAATATATGACAGAGACAAAGTATTTACTGGTTTATAAGTTTAATTTATTTTTTGTTTCAAATCATATAATTTTTTTTTTATAAAATATTTGTAAAAAATACAAATAAATAGGTATCTACGAAATTGTATTACATATAATAGTACTGATGTTTGCTGCCGAAAAGTATAGATATAAATAAATAATATCACTGCACGGCATGTATATAAAATACAGTTAATTATACCATGCCAATTATTGTGTATTATTACACAGGAATTCAATTGTTTCCCTATCAGCTATCGATACGAAATGGTTTATTTTGAAACTTTTCTAATCGTCACTGTGACGCGTGCATAAATAGGTTAATGTATGTAAAATATATTAAAATAACTATATGCACACAGATTGGTTTTTAATCAACTGTTATTAAAACCGGAGCTGTACCTTTCTATGACATTAAACCGTTATACGCACATATTATATTGACATCATAATTATTGAGGTATGCTAAATCTATTATTTATAGCTGTACAAAATTGTGTGCATTTAAAAATGCAAAAATTATATTTGAATATATAATAATATACATATATTATGTATGTTTAAATTTATATATATTCTGTATAAGCACTTGTACTAATAAAATAACTTGAAATAATATACCTGATGAGGAACACGAAAATTAAAATACGAACAATAAAGTTATATTCAACAGATAATTTTCGGTTGGAATATTCCTTTTACCGGCATTGCATCCTGCATTGCAAGATACTGTTTCATTATTGGTACATATTATAACTATTTTAAACTCATAATTTTCCGTGTACAGAGACTTATTTTGCAACATTGATTACTTTGATGTCTTCAATATTAAATTTTATTCAGGAATGTAATAATAACAGCATGTCTCTGTAACAATAATAATAAACGTTTGCAGGAACGGCTTTCGACGTAATTATCTACAAAATTACTTTTGGCTTTGAGAACCCTAAAGTCACGAAGAAGATTATACTCGAACGTAATAATTAGAAAACGGATAATTTTTTTCTTCAACTTTTACCGAGGAATACTTCAATGATTCATTAATTAAAAAAAAATCTTCAAAATGTTTTTATACGAGTATTATTATGACTTACAAGGTTATACACTGGCTATAACTTATAGGCTATAAGCTATATATGCCCATTATGGTATATGGATATATATACTCACATATACAACTATCGGGGTGTATACTTAGTACTTAAGATATTTTAGTTTCAATTCTTGTATAATAGTCGTGAAATATAAATTAGAAAACATGATATTATATATATATACTTACTAAAATATTCTCTCATGACTGAAATCATTCTAGTTGCGATGGCCCTACAGTGGTTTATTTTTCCAACAATGCCTTCATGGTCTGTCGAACAAGTTGAAAAATAACTGTACACGGTCGGTACATGGTTTTCACATATAGGTAGGTACACGGAGTAGATTTTTTACACGGGAACAAAGGAACGAAATTCACTTGTATAATAAAAACACATAGCAACATTGTAATTGAATAGAAAATTACTGAAATATAAATACGATTTCTCAATTATGTATGGTTTTAAAGGAGGAAAAAAATAAATAGACTGACGTATTTTGGTTATATCTAATCTATACCAATAAAATATGTACTTATATTTAGTTGAAAACATTTATCAGTTTTTAATATTATTCTTTTAACAGCTTTATGCTTTCGCAATTACATAAATTTCAAAACGTATATCATACATTATATTATATCAATAATGCGTTTTCAATCACTTCTGTTTTTTTTTTTTTTATAATATTATATTTGATATATACGCATGTATATTTTTTATAACTGTTAAACATTTTAATATAATATATTGTAAACAGAATGATGCACTTTGATAAAAACCAAATGATGATAAAAAAAAAACACTCGGATGTTTGCATACGCCTATATTTAATAATAAAAAATACATGACATGTAACAATTTTTCGCGTTTAACGTCAAAATAATAGATAATTTAACGTCCGCGCAATTTTACATATTGCAGTGGAAAATATTATAATATTATGTCGGATAAGATTAAACATAAAACATTTGTTCAGACTTTCGGTGACCAGAGACCGGATACACAGTGACTATATGACGCGCACACAAAACCTATTATTAAAATATTTTGTTATGATATATTATCAACGTGCATCACGTAGAACGTATTGTAGTAATATAAAAATGGACTGTGCGCGCAATATATATATTTACCTTTTCTTTATTAATTACGATTCGTTATTTGCATATATTCCGCACACAACCACACACTCCAAATTACTACCTTCCCATATGTATATATATCCACGTCCGTCGATATATATACATATAAGGATTTAATTATATGGTAAATTAACTTACCCTGATTTGATTCAAGATCCGTTGAATATTAGATGGACGAAGGAAGAAGAAATGGACTTGATGTTGAATTTAGTTTAGATTTATTTTTAATTAACAACACAACTTATGTATTTTTAATACTTAAAAAGTATATTTATTATTTAAAACGTAAAATATTACAATGAACGTATGACTGCCATCAAGGGCGAACGCGGGGAGAGTGAGTCTCTGTGAATCTGGCCGGTGGTCGAAGGGTATCGTCCGAGTACCGATTCTAACGGTTCTTGTAAAGAAAAGGAGTAAGGACATAACTATAACAGACCACAGATGTTTATTATAATATAAACATCTGTGTGACCGTATTATATAATGTTATAATATAATATATTATATTGAGGGACATGATGATGACACTCTTTTTGTATTAGCTAGCTGTGAAGAGTGGCTATCATTACATCCCCCACACCTATTTTATGTTATGTCCTCATAACATTATAAAGTAACTTAGAATAAAGATGAACAATAGAATCATATTGATATTACATAATTTTACAGTATAAAGTTTAAATTGTATGATTAGATATACATTTTTATATAATATTATATAACTATATTTGTACTTTTGATTGATTATTTATAAAATAGATTTAAAGGTAGGCTAATCTAGTCTAAAGATACATATGTGTGTAATATTAATTGGTTATTGTATATAAAGTATATATAAAAAAAATTCTTATTGTATTTATGTATCTAGTACCTACCTATGCGTTTTCATCCTTAAATAACAATAACTTAATATTACATTATTACTATTTAATTAGGTATTTAAATTTTAGATCAATGTTCTTAATAATAAGTGAATAGAATATAGATATAATATTTAAGACTAAATAATAGGTAGTAACATTGAAACTGAAACACATGCTTCAAAATAATTTTAAGTAATGAGTAATGGTGAATGGTGATCATATCACAATAATATTGATAATATCAATAATCTTTATAAATGTATTAGGTAAGTGATACATGGTAATACTATTGTTCTGTAGTGATACTAAATTGATATTAAAATGAGGCTTATCAATAGATACTGTAGATAGTAGTGTATATTTTTAATAATTTTAAGTTGTGATGTATACTAAATGTGTATTAATTAATATTTAAGTCAATTAAACATGATAATATGAAATATTCTATTTTAATTCTAAGCATTAAACTATTAGACTACTAAATATTAACTAGTGTACAAAAGTTGATTAGTGTTTTTTTTTTTTTTTTTTAAGGGTTTGTTACCAACATTGGTGGTTTACGGATGCATTTTTAGATAAACATTTTTCTTCTTGGTGTTGTTTTTATTTTGTCTGTATGTGTTTTTGTCTGGAGAAGAGGTAATGTTAATCCCTCATTTATAGTTTTGATTTTATCATATTTTTCCTTGTCTATATTGTACTTCAACTGGTTTACATTTTGTTAAGTAAATTATTTCCCCTGATTTTATTGCTATGTTTCCTGGACCTTGTCCCATAGCATATGCAAATTCATCTAGACTGTATGTGGCCAATAATAATTGTGTTCTTTCTATTTCACATTGTTTCTTTATTAATTCATTATATAAAGAGGTTATTGTGTTTTTTAGGAAGTTTTCTATGTATACAAATTTTGTGTTTACATATACCATGAGATCTGTGTTTTGAGGTGAAATCTTGTTGGTGGAGAAATGATGCATAAATGCATTGTCTTTTAAAATGAATAGTTGTGGGTGTTCTGTTTGTATGACTGGCACTTCGCATGCGAATGTTCTTCTTTTTTGTTTTAAAGCAAAGACTATGTTTTTAGTCTCAACTAAGAGTGTATGTGTTTGTAACACATCTTCTGGTGTTGGTTCTTCACTTAGTTGTATTTTGTAGTTGCCTTGTACAACAACATTTTTCCACGATCCTTTATCAGATGCATAAGATATTCCTTGGCAGTTTCCGTTTTTGTCAACGTTGCCAGCTACTGTATGAGTGGCAAATGTGGTATGATTGATCATTAGCCCTGTTATAATGCCACCTGCAGGAAAGTGAAATATTGCTGTTCTGTGTAGTTCTGTGCAACTTGAGTTACCCAAGAATAGTATTTCTGGGAAAAAAAAAAACCATCTTCAACTACCTGTGCATCATCAAATGTTGCACATTTGGTGACCAGATAGTCTACAGAAATTAAACAAGATTTAAATGGTATTGTACGGGTGTCAGTTTTTTATATTAATTTGATTCTTGGAATTTCCATGCTAGTTGCGGGTGATGGGGTCTTGCAGTGGTCCACTTCTAAGCTGTTGAAAGATGTTAGGTTTATCCTTTTTTCATTGCAGTCATATGCTATGAATCCATAAACTGGCACCAATGTTAGTATAACGTACATCATAGTTGATTGTGGAAGCATCATAAGTGTGTATTGTCCTAATATTTTACAATTTAGTCTAACTTATTTCTAATATTAATTTTCTATTGATGTGTACATTACAAAATCTTATGGTATTATATTGTATACAAATTAATATTTACATTTTAGTAGGTGTTTACATGTTTGTTATAATATTTTCTACTATTGTAATACAATTTTACTTTAATAGTTTGTAATCATTATTTGTGTTGATTTTTGCTGATATACATATTCTTATTCCCTATATGTTGTTTTTACTAATTAACTTCTCATTTAGAAATTTTTTTTTTTTTTTTTTTTGTGGTTTAATGTTTATTATTATTTTTATATTATGTTATTTGATGTAGTTTTAAATATATGTATATTTATTTTAATCTTGTTTTTCAACTCTTTTATTTTTATAATTTAAATTATTTCTTTTTTAAATTTGTGAATATTTTTCTATTCTTACCACTTTTCTCTTTCATTTTTATATGTTTTTTTTTTTTTATATTGTTTATCAAAATTTTTTTCCAACATATTTTGTTATTAATAAGATAGGCAATTTTTGTTTTAATTTGTATTTGTAGTTTAAATATGAGTACTTGATATACTTTAATTAGTCTTTTATACAAAAAAAAAAAAATTTTTGTTTACAATCATCTATATTGTTTTTATGTGTTTCATTAATTTGTATTTCTTGTTTCTAATTTATTTATTAATTCTTTATCTTTTATAAGTATATACATTTTATTTTTGTTTCAATTCTCAATTGTATTATTTTATTGATTTATATTTATTAATTATGTTTACAACATTATGTATGCAATCTTGCATAGTATATTATCTGTTTGTATTAATATTGTTTTTGTATTTTTTTTTTTTTTTTTTGTGATCTATTTATTTATTTTATAATAATGTTTTTTTTTTTTTACTTATTTTACATATACTTATTATATAATTTCTACTTAATTTATTTATTTATAATAATAACAGTTATTATTATTATAAATGTTTTATTTTGTTTTATATATATATTTTTTTTTTATCTTTGAATGTATGGTTTCATTCTTCTGACATGAATTATGTCATCAGTTACTTTATTGTTTAATGTTAATTGGACTTTATAATTTAAATCATTTATTTTTTCGATTATTTTAAATGGCCCTTTATATTTAGAGGCAAGTTTTGGAGATTTTCCTATTGTATTGAATGGAAATTTGATTAATATCGAATCTCCTGGTTTGAATGTAAGTAGACGATGCTTTTGATCGTGATATTTTTTTTGTGAGTCTTGTGCAGTTTTTATTAAAGTTGGAATTTTGTCTCTTAATCTGTTTAGTTCTGTTAGTGATTTTTTTATGTCATAAGGAATATTGGTTGGAATTATTTTGTTATCAATTGGAAAATACGGTTCAAAACCATGCATGAGATAGAAAGGACTATGTTTAGTACTAGTTTGTGGGGTGGCATTGTAACTCAATGTAACATATGGTAAATAATAAGACCATCTCGATTGATTATTTTCATCAATATAGTTTTTAATAGAATTGCATAATACATCATTTATTTTTTCGACAAATCCTTGTGTTTGTGGGGAATAACTGGTTGATAGTATTTGTTTTATTCCTAAATTTTCACAAACTTCGCTTACCATTTGGTTTTTAAAATGTGTGCCTCTATCAGATGAAAATTGGCGGAAACAACCCCATTGTGATATTATTTGAATAATAAAATTAATAGTTGATTGAGCCGTTGCTGATTCTACAGCTTTAGTGAATATAAATTTTGTGTTATTACACGCTGCTACTAAAACATATTTTTTGTTGTTACTGGATATCAATGGTCCTAAATAGTCAAATGTTAGTCTATCTAAGGGTCTGTTTGAAAGGGGTATTGGTTGTAGTTGACCAACAGGTTTTCCATTCATTTTTTTATTTATTTGGCAATTATGGCATGACTTAATATATTGATTTGTGTCTTTAGTCAAGTTGGGCCAATAATATTTGTTTTGTATTTTATTAAGGGTTCGTGTTATCCCTGTATGTCCACCAATAGGTGATTCATGATAAGATTTTAAAATTTTTTTTGTTAATGATTGTGGGACTACTAGCGGATAATTTACATTGTTTGGTGATTTGTAATGTTTATAATGTAATATATCGTTTAAGATTATGAACTGTCTAGATTTTCTTTGAATATTAATTGGTATTTGATCGACATGATTATTATTAATTGCTTGTATGATTTGTGAGCAAAATTGATCATTACTCTGTTGGTTTTTTATATCAGTTAAGTCAACAGTCAAATTATCATTATCATTTTTAATGTCAATTTTATTAATAGGATTCCTCGATAAAGCATCAGCTACTTTATTTTCTTTTCCTTTTTTGTATAAAATATTAAAATTGAAATCTAGTAATTTTAGAGTTAATCGAGCTATTCTAGCCGATGGTGTTTTTAAATTTTCATAATATTGTAAACTGATATTATCACAGAATACAATAAAGTGTCTTCCCCATAAATACTCCCGGAAATAAGTGATGCCGAAACATAGTCCTAATAGTTCTAAAGTTGTTGATGAATAAGTTTTTTCACTGTTTAATAGTTTTCTTGAAGCGTATCCAATTGGATGTAAAATGTTGTTGTCATCTGGTTGTTCAAGATATGCTCCTAATCCTGTCAGTGATGCATCGGTTGTTAAGAATACTTTTTTACTATCATCAAAATGTTTAAGTAATGGTTGTGATGTTAAGTGTTTTTTTAATGTATTATAAGATTTCTCATGAATTTCTAGCCAATTAATTTTATTGTCGCCTTTTGTTAGTTCTGTGAGGGGGTGGGCTATTTTTGCAAAGTCTTTGATATGTTTTCTATAATATGAACACATACCTAAAAATGATCTGACATCTTTTTGAGTTTTAGGTTGTTTAAATTCAGTTATGGCTTTAATATTGGTGTTTAATGGTTTAATGCCTTCTTGTGAAATTACATGGCCTAATAATTCTATTTTTTTATTAAAGAAGTGGCATTTTGATGTTTTTAGGGAAAAATTCATTGAATCAATGATTTTTAGAGCTTTATCTAAGTTTATTAATGCCTCATCGAAATTGCTTCCGTAAGATGCTAGATCGTCTATATAGATGATTATAGATTTGTATAGTAATGCAGAAAATGCTTCATTTAATACTCTTTGAAATATGGCACTGCTATTTTTAAATCCTTGAGGCAACCTAGTGAATGTCATTAAGCCATGAACTGATGTAAATGCCAATTTATATTGGTCTGTTTCTTTTATTGGTAACTGAAAAAAACCACTATTGAGGTCAAAAGAAGAAAAATACTTTGCACCCTCTAAAGCTCTTAGTAAGTCATTGGTCCTAGGTAAAGGGTATTGGTCTGTTTCAACTCTTTCATTTAATTCTTTGTATGAAACCACTAATCTGTATGAACCTTTTTCTTTTTTTTTTACTAAGAATGCAGGTGCTGCAAATTTTGATATTATCGGACGAATAATATTTGCTTTATTTAATTTATCTAATTGTATTTTGAGTTCATCTCTTTGTTGTGGAGATACTCTATGAGGAGCATGGAATTTTGGGTCTTTATAATTTTGTTTCATTTTTATTTCGCATGGCTTTATATTAGCTGGTTTTATGTTAGATGCGTCTGAAGTAAATAAATGTATATATTTTTTTAATAACGATAAAACTTGTCCGTATTGTAAAGGATTTAGTTCATGGGATATTTTAATCGGGGTGCCTTCATTATCGTATATAATTTCTTTGTCGGAATCATTTGTAATAATATGGTCTACATTAGTTACGTGTATATTTTCTTTGAGTTCGTTATTTACGATAGGTTTCTTTATATTTTGGTATTTATCTTTTATATCTGTGATTATTTGTTGTAAGGGTGTAAAGTCGTTTATTTCAATATAATTGTGTGGTAATTTGAGTGAAGGATTTATGGATTTAGTGCCTGGGATCCAGTGCGTGTTTTTATTTGTATTGTACAGAACAATCGGGGGTCTTTTATAATTTTTATTACGGTGGATAACGGCTGTTTTTGAAGTCTCATCGAAAATGTAAGTGTCATGATTATAATGGTTGGCAATGGAGGCCAATTCATTGTCGGACCACCAGTGTCCTGGGAGGTCAGATAATTGTAATAGTTCTAACAGTTGATATATGGAAGTTATTTTGTCTTGTTTATTATCATTCAATGCGTTACATAACGCATAGAGACCACAGTTTCCATCTCCAGGGACATTCTCACCGGGTTTATAATTGTTAAAAATTGAATTGATTTCGTTACTATCGTTGACATTTTGGTTTGAATTAAAATTGTAAATTGATTCTATATTATTAGTGTCATCGGTCTCATTATTAACGTTTTCGTTAATGTTAAATTTGCCAGAACACAATTTTGTTTTATTATTAAAATTATCGTTAATGTTGTTAATATTTTTAATTATTTTATTATAATGGTAATGATCGTGTATTAAATTAATAACCTTTTCGTGTTCTTTTGTTTTCCAACTATTTGTTATATGATTTTTGGTTTTGTGGCAGATTAGTAATTCTGTGTCACAATTTTGGAATTCATTGTAAATTAATTGTTTTATCATGGACCAATTTCGTTTGTCCAGTCCAGCTGCTATGGTGGGAATAGCGATTTTATAATCATGTAATTTATTCATGGTTTTTTTTAAATTTTGTAATGCGGTTTTTATATTTTCATATGTAGGCTTTAGAAAATAATTTTGTTTTGTAATAAGGTAATAAATTGTTCTATTCCCTATGTTTATTGGAATGGCCTCACCTACCATTGGTTTTAATTTATCTAATTGGGCCGAGGCGTCTCCGAATTTATTTTTTATTTGTGCCGCTAGGCCTTTGCTCATTTTTAAGTCTGCCGAAATGCAGTGAGCTATCGAATATTCAGGGCTTGTTTGAAAAATATTTTGTACCTCTTCTTTAATATTATTTATATTATTATTATTATAAATGTTATATGTTTTTATTACTATAGCATCATTATCTGTTTTGTTTCTATCATAGCCCTTATCTAATGTTAGTGTGTTGTTTAAGAAGTCTATTTTGGCATTATGTTGGTATAAGAATTTATTCCCAATTATTATATGACAAGATAAATTTTTTATGACATATGCTTTGATTTCAAATTCATGAGAGTTAATTTTTATTTTTATTACGATTGACCCGAACAGAGTTAAAGGTTTATTGTTTGCTCCTGTTAATATTATAGGTTCTTTTTTTAATTCACTATTTGGGGGCATCAATGTATGTCTAATGCAACATATATTTGCTCCTGTATCTATTGTTACTGGAATTGTAATATTATTTAATGTAGCTTTGATATATAGTGGTTCGGTTATATTATTTATTTTGTAGTTATGTTTTGGCAAATCTGAAGATGAAGGTGAACATCTATCAGTAAAGTTTAACCTAGAAATTAGTTTTTTGAATTTTGATTAATAGATCGACATGTTTTTGCTGAGTGTCCTACTTTGTCGCAAATTTGGCATGTTATTGTAGGTTTATTATTGAAATAACAGTTTTCTGTTTTATGGTTATTTTTGAGGCATATTTTACATTGTTGTAGTTGAATATTATTTTTATTTCGAAAGCATGTCTCTGTGGTGTGATTGTTAAGTGAACAAATTTCACATTTTTGTCTTTTATTATTAACATAATTTTGATTAGAATGATTATTTCGTCTTATTAAATTTGAAGATTTGAAAAAATTATTATTTTTGTTCATGTTTGATTTTTCATTTTCTAACAAAGTTTCAATTTTTTTATTTAATTTCTCATTATTTTCATTAGAAATTTTTAATTGTTCGTTGAATTTTTCAGTTATTTTATTTATTTGGTCATGTATAATTGCGTTTTGTATGTCCGTTTTAGATTGAGTTATTTCTCCCGTTACCATAAATTCAATTAAGTCATATTTTCTTATATTGTCTTTCAGTTGCTTGAGAGTGTTGTTATCCATAAGGCCTATATTTCTAATAATATTTGGTTTTAATCCCTTCATAATTGTGTGTATTAGTTCTGTTTCAAGCATCAAGGGATTTATTCTTTTACATAAGGATTCTACTTCGTTAACGTAGTTTATTGTTTGTTCGTCGTCTAGCTGTTTTCGTTTTTGAAGTAGTAATTTTAACATATCTAGCTGAGCTGTGGGTTTAAATTCACTTTTTAGTTTATTTTCTAAATCGGTCCATTTTGTATCGTTAATTAAATTTGATTCATTATTATCATAGAATATTAAAGCGGGACCTTCTAAGTATAAAGGTAAAAATTTTATTTTTTCTTCATCAGACCACCCGTTTATGCTAGCTGCCCTATTATAATTTTTAATAAATGTATCAATATTTTCAGAGATTAAACCGGAAAATGTGTTGGGTTTATAATATGGTCTTTTTGTGCTGTCCATTTTGTTTGTGTTAAAATTATTGATAAAATCGCTTGGTGTTGTGTCCCCGTTAAGGTATTGTGTTAGTCTATTTTTTAATTCAGGAACTGTACCCGTGCTGATTAGGTTACGTTTGGTGAGTTCAGTTATTAATTGAGGTTTTAGTAGTTTATTGATTTCTTTTGAAGAGAGTATAAGTGTATTTAAATTGTCATTAGATTTTTCCGAGTCGGGGATTTCGTCGTTCATTAGTTATTTTATAAATTTATTAATATTATTTATTATTATAATTTATTTTATTTTTGTTTTAATTATTTTTTTTTATTTAAAAACTTTTTATTTCGTGTTACGAGCCACGAGTTTGGGCGCCACTTGTAGTAATATAAAAATGGACTGTGCGCGCAATATATATATTTACCTTTTCTTTATTAATTACGATTCGTTATTTGCATATATTCCGCACACAACCACACACTCCAAATTACTACCTTCCCATATGTATATATATCCACGTCCGTCGATATATATACATATAAGGATTTAATTATATGGTAAATTAACTTACCCTGATTTGATTCAAGATCCGTTGAATATTAGATGGACGAAGGAAGAAGAAATGGACTTGATGTTGAATTTAGTTTAGATTTATTTTTAATTAACAACACAACTTATGTATTTTTAATACTTAAAAAGTATATTTATTATTTAAAACGTAAAATATTACAATGAACGTATGACTGCCATCAAGGGCGAACGCGGGGAGAGTGAGTCTCTGTGAATCTGGCCGGTGGTCGAAGGGTATCGTCCGAGTACCGATTCTAACGGTTCTTGTAAAGAAAAGGAGTAAGGACATAACTATAACAGACCACAGATGTTTATTATAATATAAACATCTGTGTGACCGTATTATATAATGTTATAATATAATATATTATATTGAGGGACATGATGATGACACTCTTTTTGTATTAGCTAGCTGTGAAGAGTGGCTATCATTACAGTATATTACAATATTCATACTTTTATCAGAGTTTCGGTCGTCTTAATTTGCATAAGTATGGAAATTCGTGACGGACGTACATCTGTCATTCGTTGTCACAATCGTTTTTTTTTTTTATTTGTCCCCTTTTCGCTTATCTTGAAATAAAAATATTAAGCTCCATTTTGAATAATTTAAACAATATACGATGCACACATGCCTAAAGCTTTTTGCGCACGATCTACCGTAAGAAATAATATATCGAACCCGTATATTCAGTTTTGATTTTTGTCGTCCACATTATTTAAATTTATTTTATGACAACAATAGCAGCAGGAGCAGCAACTGTCGCACCGTGTACACGTTTGTGTGAGTGGTGCAAACCGCGTACAACATAAACTATTCATTTTATACCAATTAATTATAATTGATACTGACAGGTTTAAAAAAAAATGTACGACCATAGGTACCTACATTTTCATCTGTTAGTTTACTAATTTACTGGAACAAATACATATATACATATTTATAGTCACATCATAGTATTGCAAATAATATATTTTTATTAAACATATTATTATTGTCTTATCGGGCGTGGCACATCATTCCAACTAGACTATACTGAGTGTACATATTATATACTTTTATCATTGTGAATTCATCGTAGGTGTGTAATATTATATGTTTTCGGTCATTTCGGATAAACGGATGATTGATTGTCAACGACCAAAAATGATATTTCAAACACGAATTGATTTATAAACATTAGACGAACGACATAATATAATTTACAGACTGACTACCGAGTACAGACAAAGGTACAGTACTACAGTGTCTCACAATGTGTGTATCCTCGTACACGTGTCAGTCCACTCATAATATTATATACTCATATATTCCTCTATCCGGTTCCTGTGTATAATAACCATCGCTGCAGTTCTCCAGTACCGTAATCATTTTTTTGAATCTTATTTCAAAAATGTTAATGGAAGAAAAATTACCAATGGAGACGAACACGGTATTGAGATACTAACCATGCAGCAGTATAATACATCGTTTTCTATTTGAGAATATTTTACTCATCGATTCAGGAGGTTCAATTTAAACGAAATACTATAATGATAGTCGATGTTTAATATACCTATACATATTATCATCAGTCGTTAATTAATAAACTTAAATATTGACGATTGGCATAGTTTTAATTAAAATATTCACTAAAGAAGCATAAAATAATGATTTTTACGAACGTTTAATATAATAATTTCATCGTAAAACACTTTTGTAGTTGAATTTTTAAGACGAGTTATCTTCGTTTTAAAGTGTAACTACTGTAACTTATAATGAAATATTCTTCTACATACTAGTTTAAGACATTGTTTACGGTATATCATGTATATATTTATAGAATATAGATAATACCTGACAATATTTACAAATCAATGTCCATACTCGGACTTGAATATTAAATGGAAAAAGTATGTTAATAAAGATAAACAATACGTCATGTAGTCTGTATATTATTATTGCCGGGTATAAGTCCATATTTATACATAATATACAGTTAAATCGATATATTATATCAATATATCTAATTGGCATAGATTATAACTCTTCTTCTCGGTTATGTACTCGTATTTGTTTTCTCCGTAGGCAAATAATAGTTTATACTTTATATTATACTCAAATACAAACTATTTGGAATATATTTACAATAATGGCTTGGGTAATATATAACTATTCAAGTCTATTATACATTATAAGTAAATAATAATATGTTATAATAGTTTTTAGATTTAAATAAACGCGTTTCCGGTCACACTATTTTTAATTATGAATGATGCAGGTCTAATATTTATTTTGTTACTTCAACAACGTAGTACTTTGTTACCACACATAGTCTTTTATTCAAACTTCTAAAATAATAATATTTTTTTAATAGCATACAAGTAATCGTTTGGTGGTTCTGGCCGTATCTATGTGTACAATTAGTATTCTACCTATACTTGTATATTATATTTATACTATACTATCTAGTGGAATTTGAACTATATAACTTTTAGGTAGAGTATTCGCAGTAATCGGAATCGGTGGTATGAAAATGTAGGTATTTAAAATATAGCATATAGCTAGTATTTATGATATTTTTGCCAACGTAGATGATTTAAAACAAATATGCCAGATACTGTGTTATGAAATCTAACCTTAGTATAACATCTATAAATTATAAACAGCATACATTTAAAAATTTTAACGTTTAAAAGTTATTTGATAATAGTAAATTTGTAATCAAAAAGTAGAATAGATAAAAAATAACTTATTCTTAAAACGTGCAGGTATACCAATATTATACATATTCAAAATAATAACTCAAATGATATTAGTAATATAATGATAACTATGTACATAACATATAACTGTATAAGGCCAAATTTCATAGTATAACAAATATTTAAAATGTTTGCACACATTTATTTAATTTGTTATTTGTAATTTGTATAAAACACACGTTGGAACACTTGTAAAATAGCTAAAAAGCGTACCAAATAATCAGTTTCAAACAGAAACTGGTTGATTAAAAAATTGATATTTTCACATGTCAGTCATTGCTTTCTTTTGTTCAGTGTTATTTTTAAACAATATTATTCATATCATTATATAAAACATAATTTTTGTACGATATGAATAAATATTATGAAATTAAACCACGAAAACGAATATAATATACTCAATATTTAATTCTTAATTTGCATACGTTTAATTTTTTAATAATTGTATAGTAATAAATAATTGTGTCGTTCCTTTTTTATAGATATAGATGAATTTTAAATAAAGGAGTGTTCTTGTCAGAATTATAAGGCAGTTTTTTAAAATTCTTCAACTGCATGCTGGTGATGTAAAAACACTAAAAACTAGGTTAAACCTACGTATAAAAACGTATTTTTTTGTTTTAAATGTTTATGTATTCTACTACTATATACATTCTACAGGTCGCGTTGAACTCGGATTCATAATTCGATTAGAAATAGCGATAAAAAAAAATCTCTAATAAATCGATAGTTTCAAATGTACAAAAGACTTATGACAGCGTTGGCAAATGAAATATCTTAAAATATTATAGTTGAACGCGGCAACCTGTAGAATGTCGTCATCAATTATTTCTGCGGGAAGTACACACAATAAAAACCATTCATACAATTATGCCGGTTGTGCAGCAGCGGGGGACCTGCGTTATTCTTTTGCCGCAGTGAAGTGCAGTGAAAAGTCGCGTCTGAGCGATAGTTCGGTTTTCGTTTATACATATTGGCGTGTACACGGTGCACTGCAGTTTAGAAAATTGTACCGCCAAAAATCTCGTATCTAATTACATTCGATCGCTGAAACGGTATTACATATATACATTGCCCGCGTATACCAGGCGTTATAAAATATTATTGTACACGCGATGTATATTTTCACGTTATAATCGTCGGTAGCAGTCGCGTTTCGTCGGTGACAAACGAGCGCGGAAAACCGAAACGCTACGCATTTGCAATTTTTTTTTTTTTTTTTAGGGGCTCCAGCTGGCTTCGGCATATAATATTATTTTACCTCCAGTTTACCTGTTGGTGCGGCGGGTGTACGAGTGACTGACGTCACGCCGCTCAGAGTCGAGCACTCGACCGGGTCCTCCTCGTCCCGCGCCGCCGACCGACGTCGTGCCCCCCCCCGGCCGGCGCGCCGCGAAGGTGTGCGGCCCGCGAATTATTATTACTGTATACGGTCCGCACACACAACTCTTTTGTGTTACGCGCGACAGCGCACACGCAACGCGTGCGTATAATATAGTAATAGTAATAATAGTAATAATAATAATATTGTATACACATTTTCGATGCCATTCTCCGTCCATCGTGATGATTTCGTACACTATGCCGCGTTCTCTGTTCGCGCACACACAGGCTCGCTCTTTCTATGTACACCCGAACGCTGCGCACGGTTTCCTATTTTATTTTTTTCTATTCTTTCTTCTCCTCCCCGTTGTTTCTTTCGTACACAATAACATGCATTGTACATGAAGTTGTAGGCATATAAGTATAGTTCGACATCGGCGCGTTATGCCCTTCCATTCTTCCGCGGCCGCCGTCGGTGTGTGTTTTCTGGTCATCGGTCTCGCGGCGGCGGTCTCACGCGCGCCACAACTGCGCCGCATCACGAACCCGCGTATAGAATATAGTGTATTGTGTGTGTGTGTATATAATATATTATATATATATATATACGACTATGATTCAGTGGCGAAAGAAAGAGTCTATAATATATATATATATATACATTATATATATTATATAGAGATAGACGAGAGAGTGAGAGAGAGAGAGAGACAAAGTGGGAGAGGGATATATATGGATAGACGAGCGAGAGAGATAGATAACATCATATATACACATAATATTTATCTATATAATCCCGTGCGGAGAGGAAGGAAAGAAAGAAGGAAAATACCATACAATATAATGATATGATATATATATATATATATAAACTCGTAGCGGCGGCGCGGGAGAATAGTGAAAGGACGTTGTCCGGTCATAGACCTCTCTCGGCTCTCTCTCTGTATATATACACCACAGCCGCCGCACGCACTCGGTATATATAATCGGTTCGGGATGTGTTGTATTATATATAGTATATATACGCACGCACATTACAAAATACACAACACACATACATACACACACACACACACTTATATATATAATATATAATATGTTGTATATGTGTGGGAGTTTATGTTTGTGTGTGTATGTGTATTGTATATAATGTAATACGCACGCAGAGAACGAACCTTGGCGGTCGCCGGTTGTGGTGGTTGCCGGTGACGAGAGGGGGATAGTGAGGGGGTTACGCGCAGGCCGTTGCGCCGTACGAAATTAATGTGCACGTCGATATAATATTGCATTGGGTTCAATATAATACAATAATAATATTATGTAGTCGTGGATTTAAATATTTTTTTTGTATATAGGTGATGGTTATTATTATTGTTATCATTGTTTCGTCCACGTACGTACTCAGCTGCGCGCGGATAAATGTAAATCGCGCGTATTGTGATGACGCCCGCCACCCCGGTATCTCTATAAAACACGCGGTTTAAATCCATGCTGTAACAAGTTTTAGTACCGATATAATGAATTTATAATATATCAGAGCTTAGTCACTCAAAATTGTCGAACGGACAGATTTTACATAATATAACTAAAAGTCTCATTGACCAGATTGTCCTTTAATAATTAGTACCCTTTTTACCCAAAAACAATTCTACTCTTTTAACACACACGTCATTGAGTTCACTCGATAGTAATTGTATACTCTTTTCGATCACAAGTTCAACATTTTTCAAAGTATGTCTCAAAATGATTGATGTTTGATGTTAACTTATAAACTATTATTGATTGCGGGTATTTGTATTTTTACTGCTTATGCAAATTAATTTAATAACTTAATAACACTCTAAATTATAACTAATATGGACACGAGATTATATAGTGCAGCATTGTACACTATAGAGCAGGGGTCGGGAACCTGCGGCTCCGGAGCCGCATGCGGCTCTTTAACATGCAACTTGCGGCTCTTTGGATATCATTATTATATATATCTTTATTCTAATAAACTAATAATTTATACACCACAATTAAAAAAATGGTTGTTCAAACCTGTGCGGCTCCCTGGATATCATAGTTTTGTAATTTTTTGAAAAAATGGCTCTTTCTTACGAAAAGGTTCCCGACCCCTGCTATAGAGTATAGACTGTGACAATTCTTATCAATTTATATGTGATTTATATTATATCATATTGTCGATAAAGTATCGTCGTCCGTGTGGAGCCAGTACCAATAAATTGACAATTTAATTATACCTACTGATAATCTATCATCTAATAAATTCAAAGAGTTATAGCCGTTTGGAAGGAGTTTTACGCCTACTGCCCCTTCCCACATATATCCCTGTAGGCTATAATACATAATTTTACAAAGCGTATACGTATATAATACGTATATTATACGAAATGTTTATTGTAAATAAATATACACACATATTTGAACATTTCAATTTCTCGCATGATGTACACCACCTCAATATGATATGCGATTTTCACTAGATTCATATTTTAGTGTAAAATTAATAATTATTGTAGGCACATTAATACCGGCAATGCTATAGTTTATTGCCCTCCCTCGGCTCCCTCCCCTACGGCCTTACGACTTGATATAGTTATTTCCATTTGATGCGACAAATTGATATCGAGTATGTATTGTTTGCACATATGACATATTACGTAACCGGACAATGGCTTTTGGTTCCTGGTTGAGAATTTGAGATTTCATGATAAAATCTAAAACAACGTGAGTAATATAAATTATAATATAAATAAATAAACAAGTAAATAAATACTATCTTTTATTATTACGTCGCCATTAATGCAATTTTTCTGTAATTCCGTTTTAGATTATGGATATGATGACTAAATACGATTAGATACGTGAATTAAATAGTAAAATGTTTGAAATAAAAATTCTGAATTGCATAAAATGTTTCGTATTAGTATTTGGTTTTTAATCATTAAATCGTGCTCCTTATTGCGGTAATATAATGTAAAATAACATCATTCGATACTACTCGAAAGCTAAAGATATATACGTTTTCCTTAATATCAGTACGATGAATGCGGTGAAAAAACCTGAAATTTGAATACTGTGATGACAAGGAACGAAGGAAAGCTTATTTATAAGCTATAGCAGATAGCTATTTCGAATTTAAATGTGACACTGTTATACAATATTAAATCTAAATAATAAACAGAAACCATTCGATGTCTACACATACACTGTCGTATTGCTGCAGGAAGCGGAAGGATAATAGCGTCATATTATATTTATATGCGCAGAGTGCAGCGTTGTGTTATTAATGTTGCACAACGAATTTTTCACTGCATATTATATATACATTATACATATATAGTTATATAGTTATTAATTATTGATATATTTCGTATCGTATGTATACCATTTGTATCAGCTCTACACAGTATAATCGCTCAATTGTCACGCAATAGTTTACAATTCCAATCATTGAAAAACTCATATTATTATAATAGTTGACGGGTTATCTTTTCGATTTATCTCAACACATTCGGTCGTATATGTGTGTCGATTAACTTATCGACCACTTATTATTTATTTATTTATTATTTTTGTCAGATAAGACGGATGTATGTGTGTCATTTATCACATTATGAAATAGTTTTATGGTTAAAAATTTACTTTTTTATTTCGTTCACCGATGAAACTCTTTAAAAGCGCCGTTTTTCTATAAAAATTAAAATATATGATATGATTGATATGTTTTGTATACCTCCCCGCATAGATTAACCTGAATAATCATATATTAAAATATTATATTAAATTGTGTTCTAAACTGTTTTCGTCTGATTATAAATTGTACTTAATCGTACATATAATAGCTTAAAGACATCAAATAATTTCTATCTTATGCGATTTACGTGTCTATTATTATTTAATATATTATTGACGGATATAATAATATAATATATTATTATTTTTAACTATACGCAATAAGTATATGACGTGTATATGTGGCGAAGACTTTCGTGGATTTAATACGACTTAAAACGAGCCTTATAAAATATGAATTCAATTATTAAACAAGACGATTCATTAAAATATCTTGATGATAGTACTTTTTGGAGCATCAACTAATTTCAACTAATTATTGATTAATGTATATTGTAATTCGTATCATATTCAAGACGCGATCTGAAAAACACTATATAGTATGTTCGTTCTAATTAAACAAATTCAGTTAAACGAATTTTGACTATTTCCTTTCATATACCTAAAATTTGTTTCGCGTGAATAATATATAATATATTGTATAAAGCTAATTTAAAGTGAATTAAATTTCAGGGACGCTGCGAGGGCCATCCCAATACTATCTGTAAAATCAGTATATGATCAAATATTAGGGTTGATTATGAATACTTTGAAGTTTGAATACTAAATAGTATTAATTAATTTTTGAATCTGATCTGCATACTATATTTTGCTTATTAAAAAGTATATACGCACTATCAATATATTTCTAAAACAAAGGAAAATTTTATCTACAATAAAAAATCACGATAAAAACAATGTTAGGTCAACCTTAAAATAATTTATTCGACGTAAAATTGTTTCCGCAAGATTACATTGAAATAGTTTTATATAATGTATAATATTGATATTTTTACTATATTATTTTTAATCGCTAATCTGAAAAAATTATTTTGATCATAAACAGTCTTCCAGATTATTTAAAACTTGATTCTCTTTCAACGCATCTCAATATAGTTTGTATGTTATTTTTATACAATTTATTTAATTATAATATATAATATCTTATTATATTTGTATGTACTTATCTCCAAGTACCTCAGTACTACTCCGATCATTATGTATTTATATATCTAAAATTGCATATAAAAACTCAGCTGCACAAAATATTACTATAGTCAATCTACTCCACTGAATAATCGACTCTTTATTGAAGTTAATTTTTCTAACTTTGATTTCTTATTTAATAGTCTACCTGACCTAAAGCATCATAACTCTAATTATTGTAGTAAACCGACGTAGCCGTTTTACTATTACCATTGTATTAGTAGTGAAATGTTAGATATATATATATATATAATGGTCATTTTATTTTGCTAATACAAATTTACATATATACTCATATATATTGCATGCATATATGTTACATAAAAAAAATATATATATATTGATATACGTATATATATTTTATGTATAGAGTTATACATATAGGAACATAGAATAAGTTAATTGGTTTTGGTCAATTCTACGAAATCAATGATAAACGACTATAGTATAAAATAATAGTTGTCGTACTAAATCATGATTTGGAAATATTGTTATTCCAATATAGTTTTCGGCTTCCTTTATCCACCACTTCTACTCTTCACCGTGCAATCGTCCAGCGGAGACTCAGTATATATACGGGTCCCTATATACGCTGAACGATTAGAACTAGTCATCCCAGAATCCCAGATCACCGGACTTAGCTCAGTCGTTGGGCCGCGCCCTAACATCGCCGCTTGTATTCCGAGTCCAGATCCACAGTATTAACTTAACTAATTTCTCGGGCAACGGTCATTATACTCTGTCCACAAATTTAACAAGTATTTTTAACAGTACCTAATTACATTTATATTTTTGTATTAATATAAAAAACTATATTTTACTAACTCAAAATGTTGTTGTTCAAATCATTACTCATGCCGAGCTCCATCTACTTACGTACGACCAGCAAGCGTTCCAGAGGAATACTTATATACGTTATGTATAACGCGTGCAGTGTGAGCACCCGAGATCACTGCCGCTCACTACATTATTCATTATAATTATTATTATTAATTTATTACTTTATATTATTCATAAAATGTTATCATATTTTTGTTAACCAACTCATATTATATCTGTACACGAGCCTTCCTGGCGTTAATTCAAATAAATAAATAAATGATATATTTGTATATGTATATATATATATATATACTTTACCTATACGACGATGCTGCGCGGTTGTGTTGCGTTGTTTATTTAATTTATCAAAAAACATAATGACTAATTTCTACGAATGCGTGTTCGATTTATATCTAATATGTTTAACAAAGAAAAAACTCAATACATTAATATTACGTCTTAATGTTTATGCCGTTTATAATATGGTTCTTATAATATTCTATACTTTGTCGATATTGCCGGGGTGTCGTTTGAGTAATTTATCTTCAACGTATTTTGGGTTGTTTGGGTTTCATCGATGTATTTTATTATTTGACTAAAGTACGAAACTACACAAAAATATATTTCACGCGTTTACGACATACTATCATATTATTGTTATTTTATCTTATTATTAAAACAATTTGTATGTAAATCGATTGTACAGTATCATCCCAAACAGTTATATATACCTATATCCCATTGTGGTATTGTAGCTTACCGTAGTTACGTGCATCTATATAATAGCACGTGAAATAAAACAAATAGGTTAATGATTCTTTTGTACATTTTACGTTTAAAAAATTACGTTCTATGCATTCCAAAGCACTTCATTATAATAATTTATCGTAAGTGTGTAATTTTTCTTTCGAAAACATCATGAAATATTTACAAACACTTAAGCTTATTAGGAACAACATAACATAATATACAATAATGTGTATAAGAGGTATCCCTATAATACTATTAGTATACTTTGGTCTTTGACCGTAATAGTTACATATTTATATTATATTATAAATAATTTCAAGGCAGACCAAAACCGTTCCGTTTTATCTATGACTCAATTATCTCTGACGTCTGCGGTCATAATCAAAATAACATTAATATTTTAGTAATACGCATATAATATTTCAATATAATATTACTGTGTTTATTATAAAACCTTTATAGTTTATTTATTATTTTTGATTCGTCGTCGTCTCGTCGATTCGTTGTAGTTGTAACTATATAAATAATACCTCTACTATATTATAGCGGTTTAGTAGTATACAATATATTATATATCATAATATATAATATGTGCCACTTGTCATTGGTTCGATATCGCCGCACAAGAGTATACTCATAGTCGTACTTCATTTTCTTGGCGAATCATAATAGTTGCATGTGTATAATTATATTATTGTGTACCTTCAAGCAACAGGTAAAATAAGCATAATTAATTTACCTAATATTTGTATCGTTCATAAAGTCATTAGCCATGTGTATGCTAATAATCTGATTGCGGTAATATCAAAACACATGTATAAATACACGAGCCGCGTGTGTGTGTACTAAAATATGTTTGTTTACCTCTTACCTATACGACTTTATACGAGAAAACTAATTGGTGTCGTTTTATTATTTTTTCGAGGATTTCTACAGTTCCAAGTATTGTATAATTATTAGTTATTACAAGACTTTACAGTGTTTGCCTTTATCGATCCAATCGACTTAAAAAATAATCAAAACTATCGTTCGTATACGATCTTTGAATGACATTTAAAAAATGTCATATTACATAATATTGTTTATAATGCTTATACCTTAATACGTTTTGTAACTAAGTGTCCGATACTTGATGTTGAAAATACCTATAATATTCAGCAGTAAAATTATGAGTCATTTGAAAACTGATGAGATCAGTCGTCATTGGACGAGAAAGTAATAAATCGAAAAAAATTGTGAAATATAGTACGATCACATCCTGCAAACATTAAATATAACTCGCTACCTATTATATCGAAAACGTTATAATGATTATGACTTACGTACAGGTGCAGTAATATAATAATGAGTTTAATAAAAAAAAAAGTACTGGTGACGTTAAAAAACCGTTAGGAAACCAGCGGTCGTAAAACTGTAGGTAGGTATATACAGCATAAAAAAAACGAAAAAACGAGTTCCTAATATTATACATTCTGACGTTTCGATGATCATCAGCTATACCTCGTAGATACGTCGTGACTTGGATCATTACGATAATATGTGTATCGCCGATACGTTTTTGAGTGGACATAACACGTAAGTACCATAACGATATAATATAATATACACTATATACTGCAGGTTGACGATTGTATAGTGTATCGTCTTGTTTTTTCAGGTACGTGTTTATTATGCATTATCTCTCTCTTAATGAAACTTTAAAAACCATCTAACATTATGACAGAAATGTACAATTTTGACATTTAAACTGTTCCCGTATATTAAATTTCTGTATTAATAATATTAATTAAATTAAGAATTATTATATTTTAATTAAATTTGTTACTTTAAACACGATTATCATTACTGTAAATATACTTGAAATTGGAAAATTTTTCCGTAAAATAAACGAATAAAAAAAAAATTGACCACCTAAAATTTAAAAAAAAACGCTGCAAACACTTCGCTTTTGAGCCATTTATCTCTTAAAAACTACTTACAAAGTTACAAATGATTGTGCCAAAAATAAGAGTGTGCTTTTCCAAATTTCACCATTTCGCACACATTTTCTCCTCCCAACCATCTTGAAACACTTAGTACTTATAGCATTTAACCAGGCGGTGGTCCATGCAGCTATAAATGTGCAGCTGCAGCAGTCGTTATTATAATATTGTCAACGCGCACCACCGACTCGCACGTATTGTATAGTACACGAACTTTTTATTATATTATTACTATAGCTTAATACTCTCTCGTATAGTACAAGAATACACGATATTAACTATCTGTTATCGTGCCACACACAGCGAAAACGGCCGCGCGGCTAATAGCCATCATCATACATAAAAAGGCGTGTCATTGGAAACATTTTTTGTTTCATTATATTTCATATTATTTCAAAATATAAAGACCCAAATGCCGACGGATACCTATCGACCGCGGGGAACGAACTCGCCTTTTTCTGTTATGTCTTATTAATTTATATATTATTTTTTCTTTCATACGTGGGCAACGGACATATTATACGCGAGTCGTAAATGGGCCAGAGAGACCTAACGAGCAGTACGCATCACATACAATATTATGTGTATGAAATGTTTGTATATTACAACTGCCGGATACCCCCAAGGCCCCACATATATATAAGTATATAAATAGGTATATACTAATGTACTATATAATATATTAATATGTATAGGACACTACTGGATACGACCGACTGCCGAGATGACAATAAACCGTATAATATGTACAAAATCCACCAGTCACCATGTTATTACATATTATTGTTACATAATAGCCGATGTTCTGTTGATATTAATATAGGTTGGTTCTGACTGCTCGCACGATTCTGTTGACATAATTAGTTGTGCAGGTCGATTTTTTGTCGAACAACACTCAATTTTTCAAAATCTATTAATATGGTTTTGAAAATATTTTTTTCACCTTATTTGTAGTCAAAATACAACAACATTTTTTATTTTTTATTACTTTTTATCGTTATAATTTTTTAAGTTAAAACTTTTGAATAAAAACCTACATTTTTTTATTTAATATTCTAAAGCAGAATATTTTTCTTTGTTTCATTACATAAAAGTCGAAACAGAATATGAAATTAAAAATGTATGTTGTCATTTAAAAAGTAAGAATCTTTTAAAAAAAAGTATAATGAAAAAAAATATTAAAAATTAATTTTTTATTCTAAAAATGTTAATAGATTGAAGATCAAGAATATTTTTCGATAAAAGAATCGACTAGTATAAACTTAGACACGTATTATACATGCCCCGGTGATTGGGTGTTTAAAGTGTTTAAACCCACTCGCCGAAATCTTTTCAAAAAGACGAACATTCGTATATAGTTATAGCATTATTCAAAATTTTATCTAACCAGGTTAGATCTTCGTGTAATTTTTAATACAGTTTATTTATGGCAAAAATTTTTATGATGATGTCCTATAAAGATAAATTACCATTACTTTTCATTTTTTACACATAAATTCCCAAAAATGTGTTTTCGTGTAAGTGTCTCTAATCTCTATAGGTATATACGCATAAAACGCTCATCATACCCGTATATGAACCTTTGAATCAGGCGTTTTCATATTTGTTCGCTATACCGTTGTATGGGCTTAATGTATATAGGTTCTACAACTACTACATACTATCCGTGTTTATCTCCTTTAACGGCGTGCCTATATTATGCTGTATCGTATCTACCATCTACCAATAACGAAATGAAAACCGTCTCAGTTATATTTTATCTACTCTCTTCTCTGAAACGCCTCAAAACGTATAATATGCGTGTATAATCGCATAATGAGTAATGACGTACGATATGACGTATTAATAGTAAACTATAATAACATCTTCGCAGTAATCATGAAATAATATGCGCGTTTAATCGTCTCGTCGCATTCACAAAATTAAATAGAAGATTCAGCCACTGAAATATTTAATTTTCTTGTATTCGACGGTAAATTTATTACAGCGCGCCAGCGCACCATAATAATAATATAATAATAGGTACCTATATACTGCAGTATAGTGCAATTATTATTTTAACATTCTGTTGGGGCGTTATAATCGCACAATACATTATTTATAAACGCTGCAATCTTCAAAATACATTTCAAAACCTATTATATTATGCTTTTCTTCGGCGTTTTTTTTTTATTGATTGATTGATATTTTTTTTTCTTTTTGGCCTATACAAGTAATAATTATTATATTATACTATACAATATTGCGTATTTATATTATTGTACTACTTGTGCTGTCATCCTATATTTATGTTATAATGTATATCATCTTCTTCTCGGTAGTTAGGTATCATTTTTCTTGCAAAATAATTATTTGTTTATTTTTGAACTAGTAGGTGGGTATTCAATAGTTTCTGCCGACGCTTTTATTTCACATTCTTATAAATAATTATATTGTATGTTTACGATGATGCGCCTTTTTCATATAAAAGCTGCTATACCATCTTTTAAATTGAAATAAATATTTTGGACTTGGAAAAATATGTGAATAAAAAAACACTAAAAAATATTTTCTGGGTTTAATATTTTTACAACTTTATTATTTCTACATCTTTTCTATCCACGATTGTCAACATCACTTAGAATAGTTATGATAGTAACTTTATAGTATACGTGTATTATAAATTTGTATATTATATTATAATTTATATAATTATCGAATATTATCGTAATTTAATGTACAGCACTACAGCTTATTTATGCCTAATTATACATAGTATGTTTTGATACAATATCTGTGTATGTAAGTAAGATCAGATTGTTTTTCAAAAAATAAACATTTTTTTATTATTATTTTACACGTCTACGTATATATTCAGTGGCGGATTAACCTTCACGGTGACCTGAGGCACGCTCAGTGTTTACAAACAGCCCCCCTTTTTCTAATTCTATCCAAAGATCGTAGTTAAAATGGGCTAACATCGAAGAGTGATGAGTATAGTCGCCTCGGGAACAAAAAATAGTAATAGTTCAATTTTTTTTCTGTTCATTTTTTAAGAGTAAAAATAAAATAACATAACAAATTTGCCGCCCTCCACAAGTTTCCGCCCTAAGCTCGAGCCTCACGAACCTAGTGGTTAATGCGCCACTGTATATATAATGCAACACAATAAATATAATGGTGTATTGATACTATATTATATTAATACATACAATATGGAGTTCTGCCAAAAAATCTAATTTAAACTAAGTCCTAAAATTCCAGTTAAAAACCCTTTGTCTAATTGCAGACACATGTCATAAAATATATATCCACTCTGATCGCCATATGCAAACGGTAGAAGACATGGCCATCTGTCCACAGTATATACCAATTTTTTATTTTTTTTTAAATTTTATTTTTGTAACCAATAACAACGGTATTTAAAATAATTTGATTTGCGTGAGTCAAAACGTAATCGATGTGTATGGCCTACACCTTATAGGCATTGTAATACGAAGGAACAAAGAAAATTACCCGAGTTTTAAAGAGATACGCTCCTATATGGCTATATGTATAATAATGCAAAATTTGGTGTCAGTTGATACTTCATTCAATATTTTTAAAGTCTATACATGAGTCTATCATCATCCGCATAGAAACGTAATTACGTAAATCAATTTATATATGTGCATGATGTACTTATAGTATGTCTATAGAATGTAATGCGTGTAGAATATAATGCATAGGTGATAGGTACGTACCTGGAAATTTTAAATAAAAAAATAAAAATAATATGTATTATTATTATGCATATCATGTATATTATATATATATGCTTCAGAACACGATGTAACTTACATCATATATTATAACAATACACCAATAGATAATTATTACGACATTTTAGTATTTCGTTTCGATTGATAATATTATGGCGTGTTGTGCGAGAAGATAATCATCTCTAGTTATTAATGATATGAAAGTATAGTGTGATAATAATTAACTTATATTATTATTATTATCATTATTTTGTTTTTATTAACATAATATAGCGGGAGTGGCCACAACAAGGCTCGCGAGCTGCATGCGGCTCTTGAACCAAACTTAGACTAAAATTAAATGTAAATAAATGTTCCTTCATTTGATTTAAAATGAAAAATGTATCTCCATTTTATAAACATTGCTTTACAATGTGCCTCACCTCGAATCAACTTTATAAATTTGTGGCTCCCAAAGTTAAGGTTAGTGGCCACCCCTGTAATATAGATTACCCGCAATATCTCCAATAGTCTATAAGTTGGGACTGCTGCATTTCGTGTCGGTATATCAAGACATTAGTTGTAGTACACATTAAGTGTTACACGCAGTTTGCAGTACTCGTTAAAGTTAAGTATTCTAATAAGTTGATCGTTGTTTCACAAACGTTTAATAATATTCCGTATACACATTTTTATCCTATTTCTATCGTGACGGGACCTGATGGCTGATTTTGAGAACTAGTTCGTGTGTGCTATTTGCGTTCGAAAATTATTATTACCTGCAGTTTTGCGTCGGGACAAAATAATTACCAACACACTTTGCAACCGAATGATCATATCAAAACATCAAAGAGACGCAACATAACGATTTGTCTTACATACTGAATTCACTATAGAGGAGAAATTGTTTACTATTCATATCGTATATCTTTACGTTCGATGAAATCGACCAAGACAGATGAAAATTATAGTGATTGACCAATCCGAGCGAACGTATTGTAATCGATATTAGATCATTAAGCTTATCCTATATACACACGTTGAAGTTCATATGAATTATGTAATTCACCAAAATTTACGATAATGAACTCTAAAAATTACCCTAGGAATTGGTTTCGAGGAAAATAACCTCAGTTTTAAATTTTTAACTATAAATAGTAAAGAAATTATACATAATGAATTAGAACAGAAGCGTGTATTATTAAATTTTCCAACTCCAGACCTATAACACAAAAAAACAAAGCCATTAAGATCTTAACTAATATCTAAGGTATGATTTCCTTATTTGTAAGCAGGATTCAAATTATTAATTTAATTTTTGAAGATGAACTCAAACCGTATTGTTTTTTTTTTTTAATTTAACGCGCACGGTCAAAATCGTATACATTATTTTTTAAATAGAACATGACCTAAATTATTAAAAATTCTAAGATCTGTAAACAGAACTACAAAACTATGTACATCAATAAAAAGATTACAAAAAATAATAAAGAATATTATACTTGCCCAAACAATAAATGTATATATTTTTTTCATTATTTGGAAAATTCATTAGATTAAATTCATTATTAAAGTGAGAGAAACAGAAGTTACTGGTGAATATTTCAAAAACCGTCATTAAATGTCTAGCTTTGAAATAGTATGTAAACTACTCACCTATTATAATCATACTATTATTTATTACTTTATTTAGTATTTATTTATAAGTTGTTGAGTTATTAACTGTCGAAGGTCTCAAGTTCTCAAACTAAAAAATTTGTTCATTTTAAAGTATACCTATTGGTGATTTTATAATATATTATACTAAATAACCATGTGTAAATTGTTACGTATATATGTAAGTTGAAGTATGTCTAATGTAGGTATATACCTAATATATTTATATTATATAATACAGTGTATGTACGTTAGGTAGGTAATAACTATTTTTCTATCGTTTTCCTAACAAATATTATTGCTTTTTCACAAACACATTTCACACAATAGGTACACATTATATTATTTATAGTAGAAGCCGTTTAGCTACCCATATAAGTAAAATAATAAACGACAATAAAACTACAAAATATTTAAATATATTGTTGTATTACACTGCCTATATTATATTTCTAGCGCGTTTTTTCGGAAGAACGATTTTGATATCTATATATACATTATTGTATATATATTTCATGGTACATTCGATCAAGCGTAACAAACCAACTCTTTGTATTTAATTCGATTATAGAAATCGAAAAAAAAATAGAAATATCTCTCTCGCGTTTTATATTATATAAAATATAACTCCTGCGTTATGTTTTAATGTGTCACGTGTTATCTAAATACTGGTGTAATAATACATTTACATATGGCAAGTATTTTTGAAAATCTTTTAATTTTATCAATTGATAAAAATATATGCTATCTTTCATATCGTTTATCGTTTTCAATTTATTTTATTAAATTATAATTACAGCTAAACGCATGGCTAATCAACCAAACACTCGGCATTAAAATAATTCATTATAATATGATGCGGACGAGGATAGAATTTTATAAAAATTTCAACGGCCAACACATACACACGCCAATGGATCTCTAAAGCAATGTATATTATCGCTGGAGAATATTAGAGTATACAAAGTATATTATTATTTTATAATAAATGTGTTGATAAAAATATAATAAGGTTTCTGACTTTTTGACATATTGATATGGAAAAAAATTAGTTATTTAATCGATGCCCTCAAATAATGAACAAAAAGTATTTAATAATGTGTTTCCCTTATCATTGAGCAACGATATAAATATAATAACATTTTATTCATAATTTTAATTTATTGTAATATTATCATAATATAGGTTGGTAGTAAATAAGTTCCTGTATTATATTCTTTACATTATTACTTAAATCACTTTAGATTATTGAATTACTTTAACTTTAATTTACCTACACGTTAAAACCATTAATGGCTTTGTGGAAAATCGCATTTAAAATATTAAAATATCATACCTAAATATTATAACTATAATTGAAAATTATTCATGCGAAATGTAATTACCTAATGACAATAATGACTTTACATTTAATATAATGACAATAGTATAAGTGAAATGGTTTCACTAACGAGTAAATACCGTAATACACTTATACACCAATTACGAGCTAAACATGCGGCAAAAACACTAAATAAGTATTATACATTTGTTCAACAGAAAATATCATCAAATATCGTTTGATAATATAAGAAAACGGAAATCGCCATACTGAAATTATTGTAATGCACTATTTGTATTATTAATATACGTGACGTAGTACTGCAGACGTATCTGTGACCAACATCACTCTGGTCCAGCTGTAGGGACTATAAAATAACGATAATATTGCCTGTGCGTTTTTATTACAAGTTTTCAGTGACTATTTCTGGCTTTGGCGTTTATAGAATATAACAGAAATAACTGGAAGATATTTAATTTTATAACTTATTAACTAACTTTGTAATATATTATTTTATTCTTCTCAATTTATAATTTTTATTTCTTATTTAAATACACGATATCATTAATTATATATGTTTAAAAAGACAAACACTTAAGATTTTTGATACAAACAAATTAATTTATTAATTTATTATAGTTATAGAGTAATGGAGTAATTACAATAATATAGTATATTGTATATAGTATACTATAGTAATTTGTTAGATATTTTTGTTAAAAAAACGCCCTTTTTAATATGTAAGTGTATGTAAAAGATACAATATATTGGTATGACATGAATGCGCGAATTTATAAACAATATTATAGTTTGAACTGAAACTTATGCCTTCTCCGACTTTCCAATAATCGATATATTTAATATGTCATACTTCATAATATTTAATAAAAACCCGACCTTCCATATTATACACATTAGAAGTAGGAGATATTATTTATGATCCGTCGATAATGTGATAAATCCACGTAAGTTAATTTTATCAAATTTTACAGATAAAGAAAAAAAATGTATTGAAATATTTGAAAAACGAGCTTTAGTGTTTTGTATATTATTTTATATATTATTATAAATAAATACCATTAAACAATTTTTTTTTTGTAAAATCTAGCTACTTCGCTAGTGAGTGATACAAAAATCTACAAATTACATGATAAAATTAAAAACAACAAATTGTTGTACAAAAAAAATATGCACATCCCATCAATAGTAACAATCATACTCTCTCATCCACTTAATGTAATCATATTTTTCAAGAAATATATATCTAATTTATGGGCCAGGATCATATTGTGCAAGTGAAACTTGGGTTCATAAAATGGACATTATATATTTGATATTTTATAAATGAAAAAATGGAAAATATTACTTTATACTTTATGTAATATTTTTAATTAATTAGGTATACATTAGATATAAATGGATAATTTTTCATAACATTTTAGCTAATAACATGAATATACATGTTATTATTTTATTATAAATGTTTTACCTATATGTATATATATTATTTTGAATTATTAGAGTACAAAGTACTAATGAAAAAATATGAATTAAGTTTAAACGAAATTACATTTTTTTAATTATTCTATATATTTATTATTATTATCTATAATATGATATTATTATTTTTATTATTTTATATTAGTACCTAGTGTTATGACAGTTTTACTTAACAGAAACTTTAAAACATAGATATACAATGTTTTATTTCACACTTTTCTATTGCTGTTCTCGTAATTTTGTATTTATGACCTATTGTTATACGTAATTTGACAATTATATAGTAATGTCCAGTTCTTATGTAAAAATCCTTTATATTTTTTCTACTTTTTACGTTTATTAACGTTATTGTAAATATTTTATTTTTCATAAAATTCGAAAAATAAATCAAATTACATTTTATATTAAATAATTGTTCAGCCGTCTTATAATACTTAATGATCGTTCATATCGAGTCAAACAATGTATACTAGTATTTAAAATAATTTATAATACAATCTTATGTAGTACTACTGCAGCACAACTATAATACATGTGACAAAAAAAGAAATATGTTCAGCGACATACAGCCCATTAAAATAATATTCATGTTTAAAAAATTAAAACTTGTAATTTATGATAAAACTATCATGTTATTATTCAGATTTTACGAAAAGTTATCCATATATGATCCATGTAAAAAGATTACTCAAAATATTATTCGTTTAATGAAAAATACGATTACACTAAGTGAATGCAATTTAATATATATCGTACCTATATATTATTATTATGGCTCTCAAGATAAAAAATATGTAGGTATGTATAAATATATATTATATGATTATATAGATTGCGAATGACGGCATTGATCAACGGTAATGTAGCAAGACTAGTGTTGCCCAATGGTCCGAATGATCTATACTTAGTTTTACTTATAATATATTAATATTAGATATGGCTATAAGTAGTAAGTATACCGTGATGTTTGTGCGGAAACATGGTCGCGTTGCATGTGAATCACGGTAAACGAGGCTGTATATGGCGCACGTGCCTTAATTTTTCTCGTATAACACATTATTTATAATATTAATGACATAACGTCGTCATAGTATGTATTTTTATCGCTGTAAGACTATTTCCAGGTCAACGGCGAAAGGCAGCAAATGTTCAACGACGAAATTCGTGCAGAATACACTTGCATGTAAATTTTATACAGACCTGCACGACCTGCACGTGTCCATGGTGGAGACTGTCAAAACAAGGAAACTACAATTAATTTTATAAAATCTGAGGCGAGAAAAACACAAAGAGTATCGATTTTCTTCAGTTTTCGTCTTGAAATTTGTATTATATTACAAATTTTTCGGCTAGTCCTGTACAAATTTTACTATTTATTACCGACAGAATTTTGTCATCATTGCGTGTCACGCGCCTGTTCATTTTCACTTTGCAGTGCGATGTACTGCAGTTGTAGACCACTGCAGAATAGATGTTGCGTTCACGCGATGCTGCGCGATCTGGAAGTCATCCACGTGCGTGCTATAGTGTTATGACAATGGATAATAAGTAATAACTCTATAAAACCACACATAGGTATATTATAATAATTAATATCGTTATTCCGTCACTCGTAGACACGTGTCTCTCCCAACTCCGTCTTCTTGATATGCCAAATATTATATAAATACAATATGGAAGTCTAATTGGATTTCACCTACATGTATCGATGTCTCTACACGTATTGTTATACATATTACATAGGTACTATACATATATACACGCATGGTTACTCATACTCAGTTTGCTAATATTCGTAGTCAGATTGGAGAAATCTCTTAGACTATAGCCAATTAATTATTATTATATTATATTACAATAATATTGTATAAATATTTGAACAAAATTCGCATTATCGCGTCAATTTCCGCCGAGCGTTCGAAATCAACATTTCAAAAATTATTGAACAGAACCTAACTGCAGCAGTGGCTGCACAAATAAAAACCCTGCAACATGATGTGTTACAACACTTAATAATTTTATATATCATTGTACAATAGCATGTCTATTATGCAAAAGCAATATGCACATATATTTATATTATACATATTATGCGTATACGTCTCTTTAGGTTATAAACGGGTTAAACGATGCATTAGTATTATCCATAGCATATATTTAATTTTATGCTATGCGATAATGGCGGAAAGACTAACGTAAACACTTTTAGATGATTACCACGCGTAGGTATATTATAATGATAAATATATTACTATTGCATGTATCAGTGATAAATTTATGGTTTTTTCTAAGCTTGCTGCAGTTTGGCCGTTTGTTCTACTGTTGTGTCTGCTGTGTAGCTTTAACATAATATCGTAGTTATTTATAAACGCATCAGCCGGCACTTTTGATCGTTCTGCAGCGTACACCGGTCAGCTTGACAACGGTCCAAAGTTTACTTTTAGGCTCGGCTGCATTTCGGCCGCCACAGCCTCTGACGGATTCGCTTATAATAATAAAAATTACAGTATAATTATACAACTCAGTATACTACGTTTCACAGCAAATGGGTCGAATCGACACGACACGCCTTCACAAAAATGTATATTATGTAGGTCGACCCTGTGACCCAGTTAATAATACGTGAAAAACCACTAGGTCGTCCGATTAGCACTGCGGTTATTATACAGTACAATGTACACACTCGGCAGACGACACCGACGCTGAATACGCCTATATATTATTATGTGTACAACGGACGCAATGCAGCAACTAACGGAAGTCCTGTGGGTACATCGCAGCTCCCAATAAGGTTTCATCATTTCACGAGAGGGCCCCCTCGGCATTAAATTATATTAATATATATATACAATTTGACCTGCGCCTAGGCCCCCGAATCCCTGGTTGCGGCACTGAGCGTACGGCTATAGAATTAGGTCAAAGATAATGTGACTTTTATTTAGCTATACAAAGAGGCGTACACGTGAAAGTTTATAGTTTATAGTATAACTAAACACTAAAACTGTAATAATGTGCTGGGCTGCAGTACGTAGTTCATTTTGTTATCTATTATTATCATAAAATATTATAGTTTTGTTTTAAACTTTTGCACCAATGCTGTTGTGGTTCTGATAAGAAACACATTGCTGATGCTTGTTAAACATGAAAATCTGAAACTGATTTATCAATTTAATCGTATGATTTACACAGTTTGTGTTTTTTGAGCGATTTTGAACTAAATAACACTAACAAAATATAATATAATTATAAAAAGGCATAGTATTTAACATTATAATTTATTCTTGATGTTTCAATGGTTGTGATTGTAAAGCTATAGCACAATAAAAAGAAAATATTTTGTTGGTTCGAATCCGTGTAAAAGAAAAAATATATACCGACATAATAAACCATATTATCAATAATAGTGCTAACATCCCATCTTTTATTCACACAGTTTTGGATGAACAATTTTCTTGTAATATTCAAAGTCACTATAAGTCAAATAAAGTATAACCCAATGAACGCCAAATCAACAAAATTATATAGGTCAGTTTAATCAGGTATCCAGGGTATCCCGACTTGCGGGACATATCCAAAGAGGAAATCTGTAAGAGATCATTATTACAAAACGTTTATTAAACAAACCTTTTTCTCGTACATTTTGTTGATTATAAAAGTACCACATCGCATTGTCAATTATTTACTGGTAAATTTAAATAAAGAAAAATTGTTTAAATAAATATTATAGTTTCTCCGAAGAATGAGGAAGTAAGTTTTTGCATTTATAGGGAACTTGGATCTGTTCGTCATTTCGTCGTAATAAATTATTTTTAATAATATTATACAAACATAATATACAAGAATATTACTGTACATTATCGCCATAGATCTCGAATAAAATGCAGACAAAATCAGAATAAACATCAATCAATATTGACAATGTCAGTTAAAGATGAAACTGTGAACAGCTAAATACACTTATAATCCAATTATCATCGTTATAATATATAATAATCTAGTTGTACTTTGTTAGCTCGTGTAATCAAAGAAGCCCGCGCGTGTACACCGTTAAATTTATTGCGGTTTTTCTAGTGATTGGTTTATTTTTTTATAAAGACCTACGAAAACTGCGCTGATTGTAAAACTAGACAAGTGAAACGAAAAATATGATGAACTTTCTTTAGTATACCGAGTCGACGTACCTTTACAAGTGTTATATTATTATGCTTATGCATATACGAGACGCGTTTTTGTTGCATTGAGGTATAAGTACATTATTATATAGTTATTTAATTATTAACATAATGCGACGTGTTTATTTCTATACGCTTTATTTCGGGTTTTCGTATATATAATAGATTTTCTTCACTAACGCCAATCTGATGTGTAATGTGTATGTATATTATATAGTGTGACGCGTTTCACCTTTTATATGCCCTTTGATGTGTTGCTGCTCATGCCATTTATTGTTTATGCGTCGTATGTGCGTCGTGCGTGTGCATACGATTAAAACGAGTTCATAATATAATACAATATTAGTATAACGTGTGGTTTCGAATTAATAAACGGCGATGATAAATAATTATCGAAATCAATCATAATTTACAGCTTCAGTGGTACACTAATATTATAATAATATGATTTATGCAATACAAATATCGATTGTCATAATATTATAATACGAATGATGTAGCGGTGGCACACCTAATATAATATTAATATAATATTTCATTGTTTGCACGAGCTAGGCGGGTTTAATTTAATAATTAAATTGTCACTCGTCAATCGTCGTTTTTACATTTTTATCCTACGTGATTTTTCTTGTATGTTTTTTCTGTAATAGAATTACAAACATTAGAATTAAAACAAATTTGCTTTATATGTGACGGGTGTATTTGGCGATAACGATTGTAGTTGGTATATTATATTTAAAACAAATAGTTATACCTACTAAACTAATAAATTATAATACGTGCAATTATATTGATTATAATATTGAAAAATATTAAGTATAAATTTGTATTACACATTGTAATATATTATAATAATTGTATTATTTCATAATAAATTATTGACAACACCAAGTACGAATTAATTGTAAAATCGTCGTTTTTTCATCTTCTTCAATTCGAATGTATATAACGATTTCTTTGGATTTTGGAAGGCATTATTTTTAAAATTAAAATGTTAATATGTATGTATAGACATAAATTAAGAACTGTACGTTAAGTTTGACCGTGTTTTCAAAAATGCACTTAAGATGATTACACAGACGAGGTCTGCAACTCTACAAGAAAATATTCCATAACTGTATGTATATGTATGTCTATACAGTATAAAGCTATACCAATATGAAAACTTGCCTTTACTCGAAATTATGAGATATAAAATTAAAAAAGATCTTATATATTTTAAATTATGTTTAAAATATTTCAATTTACGAATAAATCATTCATTTTTAAAAGTTTATTTAGTTATATTTTATGAATAGTCATTATCTTCCTTCATAAATCTCAGTCTGGTTCTGGTATTATATATTTGAATAATTTTCATTGTAAAAATGTGTTTGTTTTAATTCAGTCCTCGTATAAAATATTGAAATCTTCATTGGACACGAAATTTGAAGCAAACAAAATCTGAAAACTTAAAAACCCATTTTGACTGCATATATTAAACTTTACACGTACCTATGTATCGTATCGGCATCGTCCGTTTACGAACTTAACCTAACTATTTCTTATTAAACCGTTTCCTGTCGTAAAACAATCCAAAGTGACTTGGAAATATTTTACTAACAACCATAATTATAATACATGCATAATATTCCGAAAATTATACTCAAATGTCTATGAGTATATAAAGCTAAAATGGTACATAATATCGATACTGCGTTCTGTCGCTGGCTTGGTCTTATACAGTTGTGCACGTATAAAATTATTATTTTAACTAGTCATAAAAAGAAGCGATTCCTGGGTATATTACATAAATACGTAAACGATAATACCGAGTTAGTTTGTTTTAACTCGTCACGAAATGTTTTTGGACAAAATTATTAAAAAAAATTCTATCAATGATCAATTCTCGTCGTGAAATATTACGTTCTGATAAAATTTATCTCAATAATATAATATAGTTTATCTTGGGCCGTATAGATTTATTATACATTTAAAATATTCATATTTGACGTCTTATCCTCTTATTCAGGATTCCCTAAACTAAAACGTATTATATAGTCACAACCATAATTTTTTATTTTATAGACATTTTATAATATAGGATTCTATTGTAAAAGAATAGCCTTAATAAAAATAAATAAAATAATTTGAGTGTCATTTTTAATAACTCACTTTTCACTGCAGTTAGTGAGTCAGTAAAAACTTGTCCCGCAGACCGTAGTTTGGAGATACTTTTTATAGTTTGTTTTAACTCGTCACGAAATGTTTTTGGACAAAATTATTAAAAAAAATTCTATCAATGATCAATTCTCGTCGTGAAATATTACGTTCTGATAAAATTTATCTCAATAATATAATATAGTTTATCTTGGGCCGTATAGATTTATTATACATTTAAAATATTCATATTTGACGTCTTATCCTCTTATTCAGGATTCCCCAAACTAAAACGTATTATATAGTCACAACCATAATTTTTTATTTTATAGACATTTTATAATATAGGATTCTATTGTAAAAGAATAGCCTTAATAAAAATAAATAAAATAATTTGAGTGTCATTTTTAATAACTCACTTTTCACTGCAGTTAGTGAGTCAGTAAAAACTTGTCCCGCAGACCGTAGTTTGGAGATACTTTTTATAACCCGTTAGAGGAGTCGTATGAAGAACTTTAGTTTAAAATATATTATATTATTAGTATAAATATAGAATAATATTTTAAGCACGTTGAATGAACAGTGTCATCGGCCTCGTCTCATCTATGATCAAACTGAGTGTATGTTCAAATATTAAATTTGGAAATTTGAAAATACCTACATATTTTGAAAAATATATTTTCAAATAGTTGCATCTATTATGGGCGTATAGTATTTAACAAAACTCCTTGGGTGGTATATTGTAAACTTTATTTTTAAAACGAGAACCTCGCTTTGTGAATCATTAAGATGATTTTTTTTTAAATGTTATTTTATTCAAATCGATCCATAAATCAAAACTCAAGTGATTATTAACACATCAAAATTAAAATAAGAAATAATTTTTCAAACAGTTTGAAGCAAAAAAAAATAAGTTTTCAAAAAACCCGTACTCAGGACAAGCATGCTCAAAAAAGTCACTCTGTATAAACATTTAGGTAATATACATATCAGTGAATTGCATTTATCAGTGTTATTATGTCGAGGCGATAATGTCGTGCGAGGACCGGTCGTTGCCGTTTAAAATACACGAATAATTGCGTGACACTCAGATGAGGTCAAACCGTTCCAGGAAACCCGTTCTGTTTGCTCTTCGGGACGAAAAACTATCGTAAACGTTGACCTTCCGTCCGTCAAAAAATCTTTTTCGAAACACTCCTATGCAGTACCAAAAACAAATTCAAATTATATTTTACGCACCGCACGAATGCTGGGTATTATAATATTACGATTTATAAATAATATTACATTATACGTATGCGATCATATGAGTTATGGATACTTATTACCATACTAAATATTTATAATCGATGCTATATTATCTACGTCATAATTTATACTGGCGCGGCAGTCTTTAAATGGTTATCGTCTGTAGTCTGTTAGTCTGTCACAATATTACACATAAGTACTCGTACAGAGTACCTACAGACAGAAAAAAAAATACCAAGTAGAGGTGTATCCGTTTTGATTTTTGTTTCGGTTGTAAAACGGATATCGAAAACTACGCAGGTAGCATTAGGTAAACAAATCAAATAAGCGCATCGTTGAAATATCCGATTTTAATCATTTCAAAAGTGCATTTAAATTCTCTATAGGCTGACCGTTATCAGTGACACTTGCATTACAATAAAAAATGTGTATTGTTCAGATCAAATGATTATTTATCTGGAAAAAAAATATTATTTTTAAGAAATAAAATAATATTGTCATTTCCTATTGATGTATTGTTAGTGTCTAATACCTATTATATTATATTTTCCCAACTTCCTTTGTGGCGCTGGAACAAAAGATATGTATTTCAAACGCGCGCTATAATATAACATATGTGTGCGAGAGCTGCATCGGTATCCGGGACAGCGCGCGCACACTAATGATTATAATAAGCATTAACTACAAACACTTCCGGCGTGAGTTCTTCGCAGAATTGCCTATATCGAACTCCTTAAAAACGGATTTTAATTTATTGGAAAATAACGCGCGGGTCTATGTCAGGATGAAAAATAATCATGGTATATTATTATTATTTATTTTAATCTAGTAATCGAACACTCTCGGCGTTATCCGCATATCTAATGCGTAGACCTTATACTCTAGTATATGATCACACGTATAGCACGACATATAAAACTTAATATATAATACCGACAACTAGTCGATATCGAATGATATATGCGTACTGAAAAAATCGTTCTTCTCAAATATTTATTTTAATCATTCCGTCGACGGTACGTCGATATGCACACACGCACATATATTATATACCATCTCGCTACCGTTACTTCCATCGTTCGTGACCTCGGTTCGGTCCATGCTGCAGCCGACTTGTACGCCTTCGTATGACCATAATAAATCCATTTGTTTCAAATCTCAGCTTAAAGTTTTGGCGGTTTCTCACAACGACGTATATTTATCGCGGAGATTTTGGGTATTCGACCAGTCTTGTAGTTCTCGTTTCGTTTGTCGAACGCGCGAAAACCATAATCTTACATTTATTGCGGTGGAACTCATCTACCATCTAATAATTAGGTAATGTTGACATTTCCCCCCTCCCAAATTACGGAATTTACCACAGTTTATGTACCAAAGTCACTGATCAGAACTCATATAATACGTATACTTTTACACCTATGACTCTTGGCTCCCGGCACGTCTATATATAATATAACGAATGCGGTCGACGACGATGACCGATCCGCCGACGTTTTCAATGCAACGGTATACCTATAATAATATACATACGTGTAATGGCGCAGGCGGCTGGAAAGAGATGTATTCGATGCTGAAACACTCCCCTCGGCCGTATTCATGCAAAAACTATACTCTATAATGTACTTCAGATCTCCAAAAAACATGTCATCGTCGTACGGTTCAATACATAGGTATATATAGGTAAGTTACTATAATAATATCATAATATTATTACCTGACACGAAAATCGATGGCCGTGCAATGGACATGGTGTACGACCCTCCACTGCAGGTGGATATGTACGTTTAAATAAAATATTTGAACACGCCCTGTCGTATACGGCCTAAAAAATAAAAATCCTGGCCAAAAGGTGGCATATACACTGCGGAAAGTTGGCCACACGCTTATAATAACACCGGCGGCGGACGTAATTTTTTTATTTTGTCGGTTGTACCTATACTGTAAACGGTGCAGTACACGTGTGCGAATAATTTTTTCGTCCGGTTGCCAACACTCGTGCCAAGGTCATAATGCGTTTATCTCTCGGGCTACACACGAATGCCAAAACAACAACAACAACTCGACACACGCGCAAGCACGCAAATTTTATACGCATCACGCACACAATAATATACAATGTAATATACCTATATTAATCCTATATTAATATATACCTATATTATCCTCAAACCGCTGATGGCTGTTTTCAACTCGAACGTGTTCAGCGTAAATTCTTATGCTATATGAAGCATAAATTGAATGTTAACTGCCCCCCTCATGATTATATACTCCTCTACTCCATCTCATCAACTTATCTTCCTTAGCTGACCGTCGTCGCTCCCGTGCTCTTGCTTTTCTTAATAAAATCTTATCGGGATCTGTTGACTCCCCTTCACTCCTTGCTCTAATTAACTTTAAAGTTCCTGTTAAGTGCACCCGCAACACACATACTTTTTTTATTCCGCATTGTCCTACAAATTATTCGCAAAACGAGCCAATAAACCGTATGATGAAATTAGCCAATGAGGACCCGTCATTTCTTCCATAGTATTATACTATTATCTTTTATTTTGTTTTTATATATAACTCGTGTAAGCATGTATCGATGTACCACACTTAAAATTAGTATGTAATTTCTGTCAACATTACACCTTACATATCTGTACCATGGGCTCACGCCCGTTTATAATTAATAAATAATAATAAATTAATAAATAAATTAATGTCAGAAATCAGCGGTTGCGTAATCAAACGCTTGTCCGGTGTATTATTGGATGAATATAGATTTCGCGGAGGAATTATTTTTTTTATTATTTGTTTTTACATAACGCGTCAAGCTCGAGACTAGACGGGCCGTGTTTTTTATTGGAGTCAAGTCTAAATCTATATAATATTATATCCTGCATGCATTGTGTGCAAAAACAAAACTGCAGTCGATGAATTGCAGACGAAAAAATAAAAAATAGGAGAAGTAACAATGTAGGAGGTAATCGCTTAATTGTTGTGTAAAAGTTTAGATTCGATTGCATACTGTATATTATTATATATCTATCGTCAATGAGCGATGGGCGCTGTAATGGCTGCGTTAGATTATTTAAATTCGATGTAATAAATCATTGTGTACGATAAAAAAAAACGATTCTGAGCGAAGACGGTCCAACTTTTTTCAGGTGACCAATAAGCTATAGGTACATATAGGTTACCAAACAATTTTATTTTAACAAATTATTGTATATTTTGTTTTCTTCTCTTCGTCGTTCCCGATTATTCTAAAAGTTACTGGAAATTTTAAACTTTGACCTCCCAAAAGTACCAACTAGATTTAATTCACTGCCAGAAACCTTTACCGGATAAGTGTTATAATGAATATGTTCAATAAATCATTTTTGCTCTACTAGAAGTGCCTCACCAAAAACAAAATAAAAAAAATCAAACACAAGTCGCCGTAATAACAATATACATGTTTACCGCCATACTCGGAATCTAAGAAATGAGTTTATTTATAATCAAATTTACCGAATGTAAAGTGCGTGATGAATACAAAATTACGTATATATTCGGTTGTTATAATTTACTTGTATTATATTTGTAGCGTTACACCAAAACAGAAATCAAAATGTCACGCGCACACTGCACTGACTATTAAGTATAAATGTATTATATTATATCAACGTTAATAATATATTGTAATTTGTAATAGTCTTGCCGGCGTGTCAGCGTGTGCGATTTGCCGACGTCCAACGAAATAATAATATGACGGCGGCGGACCGCGCCTATATTATATTGTACAATAATAATAATATTATATCTGTTTCAGCGCACGGCACATTCCGAGCCCACACTTAACAGACTCGTGTATGTGTGTGCCCCCTCCTCTCATGTTGACTATGATGATGAAAATAATAATCTACACATAATATACGATATATTTGCGTCAGGGCCATCGTCGTCGCTGTCCGCTGCCGTTGCACTTGATATTAGGAAAAAATTAACGTTGCCGAATTATAAACTTCGAGCATATTATCATAAAAACTTCAAAGCCTCGACGTTTATTCGACCTAATAAGTATTACTAATGACCGAGCTTTACACATGAAAACAACGGGTTTTAAAGCAGTGTATAGTGGCCCTAATTCTTATTATCTTGACTTTAGAGAGAGAACGAAGGTTTGCGTTAATCCGCACTAATTAAACACGATTGGTTTTGCGATAGACATTTTCCCTGAAGTCCTGTTTATTGTTAATTAATAAATAATAATAAAAAAAATTATTTCAAATATTTTTTTTTATTATTTTATTTTTTCGACATTTTTATCGTTTACCATTGTATTTATACTCGCACATATAATACTCACTGGCGCAAATCACGTTTAAATTTAAATATTAAGACACTAAAGTACAAGACTTGCTCGTCTTTAAGTTCGGACAAATAAAAAAATATAAGTTCAATATTTGAATGCAGCTGTAGTTAATTCAGCACATCTGCAAAGTATTACGGTTTTAAGAATAGTATTTTAGATTTTTAGGGTTCTCTCCATACAGACCATTTACGCGTAGTCTGAAATGTTTTTCTTGCATAAATTATGGTAGTATCATTTCACTGCATCGTCGCACCAAAGGCATTTTTCAATTGGAGTGGGTAATTGTATACATTTTTTTTAACACGATGTGATTATGATACACGTATGACTTATCTTATCGGCAATCCAACAGTTGATTAGTTCGATTTCCATGTCCTATTTTGGTTTGCTATTATTCATTTTAAACGAATTATATGTGAATATTTTAAATTATGATTGAACTACCATAGAAGTACCAAATCTTAACAAAAGAACAAACAATTTCAAGAAGAAATTATTATTATAATTTCGAGTACAGTAAGCATTTTTCCAGATACATATAGTTAATTTAAAAACCTGCAGTCAACGATTTTATTTCTGTGTACCGTGGTCTGCTATGAATTTATATATATGTAGTTAAGTGTCTCATATCGGTGTGTTTTTCATCGACTGTACATCACATTTATAAATACCTAAATTCTCTGCACACTCATCCGCATTACATTTAAACCTTAGGTACAACTTTCATAATTATTATGACAGGAAATTAGTGTATTTCAAAACATTTACGCATGTGCGTATATTATATCAGTTCTGCAAATGGGACTACCTACAGTATGACATATACATAGTATCGGCTTTTAAGCAACTTTTAAATAAGCAAATAATCATTTTTATTCCTACTTCAGCAATACAGTAATCGAAAAAACATTACGTTTCCACCACACTCTCGCACGACGCACGCACATTAAACGCGTTAGAAATAGGTCGAAAATACTTACAATTTATGTTTGAAAAAAAAGTTATCGACCCGAACAAAAACACGTCGAAACATCCCGTATAATGTGTATTTTATATACATATATACATACGTACACGCGTAATATGAGTACATTATAATATATTAAATATAGTATAGGAACTTCCTATATCTTTCGACTTCGCTATTGATGCAACCCACAGCCAATTGTTATAAATTATAATTTTATACATAAATTATTATAATTTTGTGATATTATTATTATTTGTGTTATTATGACGTGTCGTCTGCGACTCATGCGACTCAAGAATCTCAAGTATATCGTTATATAATGACGTGTATGATGGTTTCGATATATTATGCGTTATTTTATAAACACTATTATTATATTATAGAGCAGGTAAGTAAGCTGATAAGCAGCAGTAATATTATGTAGTGATACGTTATTAATTTTATATGTACGTATAATCGACCGTTATCGACCGGACAATGATATGCGATTGACATATACCACTCAACCACTGTAAGAACCTTAATATGTTCCAACATTCCACCGTTAATAATAATAATTATTATATTTATCTGAATAAACGCATTTTTCATTCACCACAATGTGGTATATATGCACAGTATAGTTTAATATTATATCATAGATATATAAGTCCCACAGTACTGCACATTTTTTTTTCTTGTGGGCAAATAGTCAAACTTGCAAACGGAGTGAGTAGATGGGGAAGAATTTCAAACGTTTTTGGAAGATACAACACACTTTCACATCTATACTTATACTTCACGCCTCAAAATTAAAGGATAATCAAAGTAATAGTTAGGTACCTTTAATAAAGTTCATGAACAAAAAATTAAATTAACATCAAATTTGTTGAGTGGTAATTTTTTCAAAATTTAAATCGCTTGATTGTTTGTACACTAAGAACAGCAACATTGGAGCTACTGTATGATACAACAATATAATAAGCCTATAATAATTGAAAATTGCCCAAATATATATATATATATTAAACCCAGCTGATATTTCCTACACATCCGTTACTATAATGATTTAATTAAAAACGACTATAATCAACAAACTTAATGATAATAACAAAGTTTAGAAACTCAATATTAATAAAGATACATTAAATATTGTGGGTACCTATATATTCATTATTCATACATAAATGCCGTATATTTCATTAGACGTGCTAGAAACTCAAAAAGTGTAGCGTAGAAAACTAATATCGATATTGTACTCGTAAAATATTAAACAATAATTAAGTCAATAAAGTATAAAGTGTACATATATGTACACATCTATTCAGCAAAAATTCGAACAGATAATATTTTCATAAAGATATAACCCTGATGAGGCGATGTATATATAATAATCGATATAATATATATCGAAAATACATATTATTATGCTAGGGATTTTTGCCTCATATACACCTGCCCGTCTACTCCAAAATCCACCAATTTCCTAAAATGTAATACACATATCACTATGCTTGAATAATACGTTACTTGAACTATTAAAATAATATTTATATGAGTTAACACTGTATAATTTCACTGAAAGATTATAAAATTTTTTATAATATTATAGATATTTATTTTTATTTTGAGTTTAGGTGAATCATATACCTATACAATACAATATTCCAAAATCATACTTCAAACTTTTCCATTTTTTTTACTAGTTACAAATAGAATAGATAAAAACACGATAAAATCCCCTACTGTGTACGCTGCAGTATACAAATTGATTTTTGCAGGTCGATAATAATAAACATCTCGTGGTCCCGTAAGATATGCTTTAATAATAATAATAATTATAATTATATGATTGTTTTAATTATTTTAATTTTTTCTCTCTCTTTCTCGTATGCATATACGTACTTACACGTCTTTTGTTTCGTCGAAAAAATTCCATGGTTTGTAATGTGAACGTTTATATAAAAAATATGATATAGAATGTCGCAAGGTACACCGTACACCAGTGCACCACCCGCGAAGAGCGATAAACACAGAGCAGGTATGTGGTATATTATTATTATTGTCATTATAATGCAGCCGAATCGGTTTATTATTATACACGAAGGGGTAGTGAAGCGTTTCGTAATATAGCCACGAAATTCGTTTGCGCACGCCATTATACATAAACATAAGCGCATACACCTATATATGTATTATTATATTGTATGGAACAATGAGTATAGCTATATAAGTACCCTCCGTAGCCTATATTTTACACGAGTTCAGAACAATTATTATGTTTTTTGAGCGGCAGAAAAATATGACCACGGACTAAAAAATGCGTCGATCGATTGATAAGACTTAATACAAAAATACAATTATATACACTTATTTCGTGACCAAACGCGATTTACAATGATATTATACACCTAACGATGGTTTATATATATATGTATAGAGAAAATGTATAATAATTAAACAACACGAATTTTAGGTTATATTTTTAGGTATAAGTGTTTAAATGAGCATATATTATAATATTATATACTAGAATAATGCACTATTTACCGGTCGTATAAACAGCGGAAGAGTCAGAAAGTGAACGGCGAACAAAAGTTTTTTATCGATAAACTATTTTTCTATTATCATCGGTGGCAACGGCCAATACCTATTATATATAATATTATTATAAGTTTATAACTGTATTTATTGTAAAACCAAAAAAATATGTAAATATTAAACTCGATTGTTTTTAAATTTCTATGTGCACGTTACCTAATCGTTTCCTAAAAGAGTTTAAATACCTATATATATATCACGTCCATAACATAACTTATATTCTATACAAGCATGGTTATTAACATAAATTAATTTCAATACGTTCCTTATGCGATTATCTTATAAATGTATTCATATTAAATCGTGTCGTTATTATTATCATAATAAAGCTATTGTAATTCGTTTTGCTAAAAATATTCAAATTGTTTGTTCGTATTATGACTCGTTCGACCGAGTTATCGTTAAAGACTCTCAGTATAATGATATACTATAAAGGTAGGAGGTACTTCTAAGTTCTAACTATACGAAATGTGATTATAAACAAACGTAGCGGTACCTGTATTATTATGACAGAATTCATCATCGACTTTATCGGTCAATCGTCGTGCACAGCCGGCGGTCATAAACTCAAAGGATTTTAACACAGATAAAAAATATACCAAATACAATGGTAGGTAAAATATAACATAGCGTTCAGCGTATAAAGGAAATGTATTAACTTCCTGTGTGTGTGTATATCGAAGCAAAAATATCGGAGAACCCTATCGATATTATTAATTATTATAATTGGTGGGTCTTATATAATTATTTTTTGTACAGTTAACTGTAAAATTATAAACATCTACAGAAATGCTATTAAAAGAATAAGATTAAAATATAATATTTTTCATTTTATTACCTAATATCCAAGAACGCTTGATTTAAACATTCTAAACGAAAACAAATATAAAAGATTTTAAAATTTACAATTATTTAAGTCATATTTAATACATACATAATTGCATCATCTATAATTAATGTACATACACAAAGTTAACATTTACAAATTTATAATACAACTGCAATTTTCCATATTACTTAGATTTGAGTTAAAAATGAATAACAGTAAAATGCTACCTATAAATGATAATAATCTATGTAATAATGGATAATTTGAAATTTATTTTTATGCCGGCCCTTTAATGTTTATAAGAATTTTTTAAGTACAAACCAACTGTTTAAATAAAAATTGTTAATGGTTTAAAACTTCACAGAGAGCCTACACTAACTTAGGTTAACACATTTAAACTTAAGTGTTTGGTCGTATTTTAGTTTACTTTAAAATAATTTAGTACAAGTAAAATCCATTATTCGAACATGCACATACCAGATTCTAATAAAATAATAATAATGACTACATAATTTATCAAAAAAATAGATTAAACGAATTTTGGAAGTGATATAAGAAAATTATAATTTTCGTTAAATAATTTGATTCTCCCTCATTTTTCACCTGTTAACTTCCTCGTGCGCGCACATGTATATATTTATAATATATATGTTTAGGTGTATTTAAAACTATACACACTCGCACAGAATTAAATAGATTGCCGAATTGCATGTTACGCACGTTCATTATAACGTATAATATTCGAAAAAATTATACAAAATCAATTATTCTTTGCCATGTATAACCAGTATAAGTACTATGCAATACAACGGGTGGAACCATTTTCCTCAAAACTTTTTTTTAATTAAAATTTAAAATTATGCCTGTTTTACTCCAAACATAAAAATTAATTTAATCAAAAATTAATGATATAATATATGTATAGCCGTTATCAGTGCTATAAATTAGTAAAATTACATAATAGTTCGAAAACTAAATATAAAATATCACAACAACAGCAACAAAAATGTTGTATTTTATTTTGTTCGTATTAAATAATATATAGTATGACAAAAAAGTATTTTCATTTTCTTATTGGAGTAAACGGTTATACCTGCCTGAATACATAATCGAAAAAATCAATGCTTATGTAATCATTGATTACCTCGGAAGGGAGGTGACTACCAATATACTCTTCGCAATCGACGCAACGGGGTTGGTAAACACCTATAAATATATATATATACACATATATCGACAGACATAGTATCGCTATTGCTAATATTACTAAACACTGCATATATACATGTATAATAGATATACCAATACATATTAACGTTAGCCGGCCCGAGTGTGCTCTCGAATTCTCGAGTGATGTAGTAAATATTTATAATGGTTAACCAATTTGTTTTCAAGCTTTGTAGAAATACGCGAGTGAATCAACAAGGAGCTTATCATATTATTATTTACTTGCCTGCTCTACACACACGGGTTTTGTTTGATCCTTTGGCCACAAAACGAATCACGTGATGCTTACAAAAAACACAATATTACAAACGCTGTATACTGTTAATATAGGTACATGTAAATGAATATGTATAATATGTATATGGAAATATGTAATTTTGAGTATCAAAAGTGTGGTTTTGAAAACAAAATCGTACCTATACCAAACGGAAAACATTATAGCCAGTTTTCTTATATTCTATACAGTGTTATTATATATCCATATTTATATCGTCGAATAAAATATATTTTGCGAATATATACATGTACAATATAATATATGCCCACCGCGGTTGTAACATTACCATATTTTATAATTATTTGTAAACCGTATGACGGTCCGTTCCGAATATAATATATTATAAGTACTCGACTACAGACTATAATATTTCATCTGTTTTATATTTTATGTGTGCATAACCTCGTATTTTCTAACCCTAAAAATACTATATTATTCGAAAAAATTATCATCTGCTCAATAATTCACAGTATAAATAAAATACAGAGAAAATATTATTTTACGAATTATTATGAGTTCACCACGGAACACTCCTGAATGACATATTACATATTTTGTGGAAAATCTAAGTATTTGAATACGTAGCATTTAGGATTTAAGTATATACTTAAATATTCCAAAAATTAGAATCTAGACGAATGCATAATATTAAAGGATTTAAAATGGGAATGAACGTGTCTGGTGAATCATGTCATAGTATGCGAAAATATATAACACTTGGTCGTAAATACCATTCGACTACCCCGCCTATGCTTAAAAGTTACACAATATACATATATATTATATATATATATATATATATTATATGCTGAGAACAGTGGTGCATATTCTGTTATGTATATTATTATAATTTGTAAGTCGTAACGTATGCGCGCGCACGAGTCTCGACGACGAAAAATAAGCGGTCGATAGAGCGTTCGCAGCAGTGCGCGCGTGTAGGTATATAATAATAATAATAATAATAATATAATATATACGCGCTATGACTGTAATATACATTAACACTGCACACACACTCAAGGTCCAAACAATTTGTACGTCCAATTGAGTGTTAATTGAAAAAAGCCAACTGGGTCAGCAGCAACCGTCGAATATAAGCCGCCGTCGCCGGATTATCGGGAAATAGGCGGCGTTGCCGGAGGGGTGGGGAGAGCTCATTACGACTTCCGAGAGGCCTAAAACCTTACAGTGACATCAATATTGTACAAACGCCCGTGTGTGCGTATGTATGTGTGTGTGTGTATGTGTCTGTGTGTGTGTGTGTGGACACGTTGCGCAGCGCACAATGTGAAAAAAGTTCCGACCCACACGTCAGCACGACACAACTGCGACGACGACGAGCTATATTTAAATAGGTGAATTCTCGTCGTGCGTGTGTGACTAATACCTGCGTACGTAATTGTACGCAACGTTTGTCAAAAGTTTATAACACAAACGCCTATATGACGGTTATGATGGAGTTTGTTTGGTGCGGGTTTTTCGCTTTATAGTTTTCTCGCAGGGGTCGCAGCACTTGTCGGTATAGGGCGTGCCGCGTGATTAACGCGATTTTCCCCGAGTCTCGTCGATGCCCGCGCCAACGCGTGTTCCCTTTCGACACGAACGTTTTGAATTCATCGTCGTACGCGTTACATATTACGCGTGCACGCGTACGAGTTCTTAGTCGTCGGTTTTGGGGTAGTACTGAGCGTGCACACCGGCTCTAGCTGTAGCGAATTCGTGATTTTACGAGGAAGGCGATCTTATATAACCACCCGTGCAGTCTACGACTAAAAGAAAATATTTTCACATATTCGTGTTGCTCCAAGTCGAAACCTAGTCCATGAGATGTCCAATTCGCGTAACTCTTTATCGACTCGAGTCGTTATAAACTTATAACAACCATGATATTCAGTATAAAAACAAAAGAAAAATCGGTTTTCGGTTTTGTATATATTTTATCATCCGAATGTAATTTAATCGATGATGAGAGCTATCTTCTTTCCGCGACATAAAAATAAAAATGTATAAACAAACATCAGTTATTAATAAATATACGAGTATATGTGATCAAAAATGTATAGAGATTGATATATTGTGACGATGTGCAACGATAACGAAAACATTAACTCAAAAATAATGGTTCCTGGAAAATGTATATTTCTTAATTCTATAAACAGCATTTTAAGTTTGGCTACAACATCCGTAAAAAATAGTTTGGCGGGTGTGAATAATTATAATCTGAATTTAAACTTTTAAATTCGAGTATAAAAAATATTTTTACCTCATCACATATTCAAATATTTGCTCACAGCAAGAATGTTTAATTTAATACAATATTATAATGTGATGAACTTTATGCTTTTGACAAGCTATTTCAAAATTCGTCCCCTACTGTTATTGATTGACGCCTCGCGTGTATGCTTAATATATATGATGTATATAATATAGGCATCATGGGTTTTGTAATTAATGTTAATGTGTTTACTATAATATTAAGATCGCATATTCGCATACCAACCCCACGAAATTCTTCTCAAACACATCAGTGCCTGTGAGCATTGTACGTAATCTGAGTAGGTACACTATAGTGCAACTCGTACGTGCCGCGATAGTTCCAAAAGTCTACACTGCGGGTTCATGGACGATACGTAAGTCTGAATTGATTTGCTGGTTGTCGAGGTATTTCTAAATCAGAACAATTATTATTTTTGTACACATTTTTTAAGAATGATTCGTTCGTGTCATAAAACATTAAATAATTATAACCCATGACGTAAATAATGATGATGGGTTCTATTATTATTATCGTTTTTGTTATTATTGCCACGTCTTACGTAGGTATACGTATGCATATATAGATGGTATATAAACCGAATCGGTGTTGTTTCGATGATGTACGGCTTTCCTCACTTTTTCTTTCCGTTTTTGCCCATTCCGTCTATACGATACCGTAGGAGATCAATCAGCGAGTGCCCCGTACCGTAACCGTTGCCGCCCAAGTATACAGATAAATAATATATTTTTTTATACCCAATCGCGGACGAATAATAGTGGCACTGCGGTAGAGTGTAGCTATATGAGTTGTAATACTGCATTATTATAGTATAGATATATACTGTATTACAATGTTATACTAGCGCGGGCTGTATATCTCCCGTCGACTCATTCCAGTCCACTGGAGGATTCGTCCCAATGACCCAAGGGCCACCCTCAATTTACCCATTGAAATGAGCAATCTATAATTTAAAATACGATGCCGAAGTTAATATATACAAAACCTTTTAATACAATATAAAGATATACATTATACACTATATATATAGATACACTACATTACGTATGCAGTTACCTCTACTATGAAGTATTTTAAAATCGTTTCCATGATTACCGTTCAAATTCTTTGACTACTGCACTGACCCACGATCCAATAACCTTCCGGGAAATCAACCCCAAACGTGCGTTAGTGCGTTCGAGACTTTTCGTAACCTCAATTAATCAAATATAAATACAATTTAAATTTCAGAATTTAAATACTGTAAACATACAACACATACTTACGCTTAAAATATTTGAAATCTTTAGCATAATAGTACATAATATTATATTATACAGTATTGTGTTATTAATGATACTCATTAAACTCATTATACCCTCATCGAGCAGAATAACGCTGAGTTTTCCCACGAACATATTTTCTACTCGTACGCTAATGGCCATAATCACGTGCATATATCACTCGTAAAAATTTGACATACCAGCGAACACTCAACGTCCAAATGCTCTTCCCCTCCCTCATAAAAAATATTTTTGTTTTAGCCGTACACTCCATTCTCTCGACGTTGTATTCCTCAAATCCTTAATATGTCTCATCTTTCGTCGTTTGTTTTCACTTGGTGTCAGAATATTGTGGAAACCTTCTCAGCCGCGTGAAATATAAAAAAAATTCAACAACAATACGGTACATCAGTATAGTATTCGCATTATTAATTATTACCTTTTAATGAATATCATAGATAACGTTTTCAAATATTTGTGTATTATTATATTATTAACAGCACATTTTAACAGAAATCGGATACAACGACGGTAACGGCGACGGTCGTTTAAGCCACCACGTCCTGTTGACTGTATTATAATATATGTATAAGTGAAAACAATTAGTTCGGTGAATTCGAAGACAACGTGGCTTTACAATGCGCAATTATAACATTTCCTGTTTGGACATTGTTCACGGACGATCTATCCAACCGCAATGGCCGAATTATTTATTATGGGAACGTAATATATTATTATCTTAATAATATATATAATGCGAATAGTTTCGAATTTCGGCGGCGCGTTTTCTTGGCACTATGTAGGTACACGCGTACTTTATACGCCATGTACATTGATTTATATACGCTTACCTTAAGGCCTATACATTTGGAATTTAATTATCTTCGCTCGTGTATCTGTTTTGGCGTAAATACATAACCTTTTGCTGGCAACATCGGTGAATATCCTACACGTACACTAAACTTATGCAAAATTAAAACGTCACCAATGGCCAAGTTTTCATTTATAGAGCTGTCGGGATGCTATAATCAACAGACTAAGAGTCAGACACACGGATCCGCCGAATGACAGATTTTGGATGATTAGATGGCACAAAATTGTGGGAAAATCCTCTCCGTCATAAAAATATTTTAGTTCATTGCTGAAAATATGGAGACATTGAAGAAAACCAAATAACTCCGTACAATAATATCTACTGTAAACGAAGATCCGGACGAACAAAATGTATCAAGCTATACATTAATCATGGTTACTTAAGACATTCAAAATTGTACAACACTGTCAAATGAATTCATTTAACCTGAAATTGAGAGTTTTATTTCTCTATTTAGTTTGTATACTAATAGCTACACGATCCAATGTAATATTTGCAGCTGCAACCTTAAAACCAATAATGAAGAAAACCCCGTATTACTTATGTATATATGTTGACATAATCCTATATAGCACCTACAGTTGTATTCGGATATAATAACATTCTCAAAATTCCACAGCACGCGATTCGAAAGGTCATTGGCCTGATGTAAACATTCACTTGTAAATAGACACATCTTGGATTTTGATTTGCTTTTTTTCGAAACCTGCTGAAATCACTCGCGGTTTGCACCGAGTAAGCCACTATAAAACACTCAAGACTAACAGAGTTTATATAACTGCACTCCAGTCTCCGGTACTACAAGGATAGAAACAAAAAATAATAGGTATGCACTTTTTTAACGATCTTAGTTTTTCTAACATAGTTCGATCTAGTTCGCAGTTTATTACATTATACGTAATCTTTACGAAATACATCATACTCGTACGATAAAATATTAATAATAATATATACCTATAATTACATGAAATGCCAGAACTCACACTACAATATTGTATATAATATTATGTCTAATATTTATAAATGAAACAATCTGCTAATGCGTTCTCTTGAAGTACATTATACAGATAAGCGTATCTACCTATATGTAGAACTAGGTTATCCAAATATTTGTTTGCACTACATTTCAAATAAATAGTCATGTATATTTTATAACGCACATCGTAACACTGCGTGTGTTATATTACATATGTATCTATGATGGAAATATGTGCAGATTATAGACTATATATATATATATATATATATATATATGCACTATATATTATTGTTCCACGAGTACCTATCAGATATATAGAGGTAGGTATAGCTACAGCCGAATCAGGAGTACTTTCAGGCGATTATTAGAGTAAAATTGTTGATATACATTATATAGGTATATAAATAACAAAATTTAATGCTTTGATAAAATAACTACTAAATCACTAAAATATATTATTAAATTGATAGTTAATCCAGTAGTTTATATGTATAACTTAAGTAAACAACAAAGTATTTTTCCTGATTATTTTAAGGTTACAGTGATTAAACCTTTTTTAAAATGTGAGGATCGTAAAAATATGAATAATTATAGGTCATTTTCCTTACTGATAAATTTTTCAAAAATTCTAGAGAAAATAATCAAAATTAGGTTAATAACTTTTTTGAAAGAAAATCAACTGTTATCTAAAAATTAATTCGGCTTTAGACCTGGCATAGATACTGAAGACGCACTCTATAGTACGACACAGTTTATATATAATGAACTAGACAAAGGTAGTAAAATAATAGCTATATATTCCAGGATTTAACTTAAGCTTTTGATACCGTTATTAATAAAATTCTATTACAAGTATTACCTAGTTTTAGAATAAATGACTTCAGTCAAAATTGGTTTCATATGGTTACCTTATTAATAGAAATCAAAGATTTAAAATAAATAATATTATAGGACGAGAAAGTTTTATTGAATAGATTGTTCCTCAAGACAGTTTCCTGGGTCCTATTTTATTTATATTATACATTAACTATAGGTATGTGACCTAAATTTAGATGTTCAAGAAGTTTCGTACGCTGATGATACATGTTTACTTTTCACTGATAAGTCGTGAGAAGAAGTTCATTCAAAAGCTAAAATTAGTATGAATGAAGTTCATAAATGCCTTTGTGACAGAAATCTAATACTAAATAATGACAAAACAATGTTCATGCGACTTTTTTTATAAATAAGACTTTCGTCAGCGTCAATTCAATAATAATAAATAACTTCAATAACAGCAAAATATGCAACGTCATACTTGTAATAAAATATAAAAGTTTCTAGAATATGATATTTAGGTATTATTTTTGATAACAACTTAGGATGGCATCTACATTTGCATAATATAGTAGGAAAGTTACGAGCTACAATTTATAAATATATTAAACTCAAAAACTTGATACTTAAACAACTATTCGTATGTTTTATTTTGCCTTGTATATCAATCAATTTATCAATATGGTTTATTAGTATGGGGTAGCCTAGGTGATGGAATTTTAAAATTATTGCAAGTTAATCAAAACAATATAGTACGAACCTGTCTAAATATGAATACTTCAGAAGAATCGACTAGACGAAACTATTTACATTTGGGTGTATTACCATTTATCAATTAGATTACTTTACAACAAAATTGTAGTTATGTTCGTTTTTAAAGGTTTAATAAAAAAAAAACAAGTATTTCTGTTAATGAAAACAAAAGAGAAAATAGATTCTATATTGATTTTGATATGCAAAAAAAACTTTTAGTCAGTCATTTGTTGATTATTTAGGGCCTACTTATTTCAATTTAATGCCTTATGATTATAAAAAAATAAATACATTTACATCATAGTAGTGTTAAAATAATTGTTTATAATTGGTTATTCTTAGAATTAATTTAAATATGAATTGTTAATATTACCTACTTCCTTTTGTTTGTTAACTTTATATTATTATATATAGATGATAACTTGAATTTTTTTTATTTTTATATTTACTCATGTATTCGTTTGTTTATTAAATTAAATTTAATTAAATTTAAAAATGTTTAAATATATACTCTCAATCCCTATCACAAGCTATGTTTAAAAAAGATTTATAATTATAAAATTGTATTATTTGTTTCTATATTGTTAATTTATGATGATTATAAATAAAATAAAAATGCCTACGGACAACGATAGTGTAAACACTCGATCTAATATCAAAGTAAAACGCCTAATATCTGTATATTTAGTATTTAAATAATAAATATTGTTAAACATAAATATATATATGTAATACTCTATACTTATTAACACATTTATAACTATTCAGTATCTATAATACAAATCAAGTATGATTTTGTAAATTATTGCCAAAATTCGGAAAGGTTTCCAAATCCCAAAACCGAATAGTTATAAATAATGTAATACTTAAACTTACAAAAAACTAGTTGGGTACAACAATAAAATCAATAATTCTTTGCTTGCACGTGCCACATTAATATTTTATTGGTCCAATTGATTTTTTTGTTATAATTTACACGATAACTTTCACACAGACTTTGACATCAGAACAAAGGTCTGAACTGGCTAAGCCACGTCAAGGTCGGATATGGACAAATTGCGTGATCAACCACGGGGCTCCAAGATCCGATGACGTGCCACAGCTTAGAACATATATCATCCGTATCTACAGTCAGTAAGGGATTTCTTGTTAAGCAGTGAGAGGGAGGCTTCAGCCGGCTCTAAAAGAAGAAGAATTGGATACATGAAGTCCAGATTTACGGGCTTAAGACGGGTGGCAAAAAGACATATGATACTGATGTTCAGTAATTTTAAAACAAAAATGAACATTTTTTACTTTTAATAATGACAATATGACAACAATTAAAACCTCTGTAGCACCATAACGTTATTTTATAATTTTTTTTTTAAGTAACCGACGCATAATTTAAGTATACATGTATATAATTTACGACGAATCGCCTTCGAACACGATTTCGTATTGTTTGGTCGTCAACACGTGGTCAAATAAATGAAAATTAACGATGTTTTATAATATCTAATGAAATTAAATGTCTGAATAAACCGTCTTTAGTGTAATATTGCGTGTATACTAGTACTACCATCATATTTACTTTTTAGGTTTCTCTGCACTAAACAATCAAACGTATTAAATAAAAGCAAACATAACTTAATATAATATAACGAACAATGATTTGTCATACAAACGGAAGAACAATGATCTCGTTCGGATGTTCGTATCAAATAACGTCTAAATTCCAAGATATGAGCGAACGACGTTCAAAGTCCATCTTCGATGGTCACAATACTTATTTAAGAAAAGAGTACTTATTTAATTAGTACATAATTATATTATTGCACCTAAAATGCTAGAGGTGTAAAATTCACAGTTAAATTATAAATTACAAATAAAATAATCGTTGACACCCATTTGTACAGAGTAGTACGTATCTTTATCTTATATAAATATTTTAAATTAAAAACTATATAATTTAGTATATCATACTGTGTGGTTACACGGTAGTTGGAGGTAATGATAAAATTATTAAGTACAAAATTGTAAGCGAATAAGGTTATTATCATTAATTAGTACCTACTAATCATTTTATTCAGGTATAAAATGAAAATGTTGTCAATTTAATGCAATTCTCATAATTAATGAGATATTTATTTTCGAAAATTTAACGAGTTATACTTTCATCCAGTAAAATTTACTACTTTATCGTATTGCTGCTTTGTAAAATTTACCGAACTCGCACATCACTGTACATAATAACACCTATATGTACCTACAAGTATATAATTTATTGTAAATCGTCTGCCGGCGGCATAGTATATAATATTCTAAGTCTACAATGTAGGTACCTACGTATTATTATAATAATATATACGCATTATAATATTATATTCTCGTCTCCACTTGTACACGAGTAGCTTGACTTTTTTTTTTTTTTTTACTGCAATTTTTATTAAGATAAAAAATAAAAAAACGTTTGCTTGCATAGAAATTCTTGGCACCTCTTCCGCGCCGTCTACCCAGACACATTAACCTATTATGTCGCGGATACAGCAATATAAAAATATGTATACGTGCCTATATGTGATGTATATTCGTACATGGTGTGCACACTGTATAATATCATAAAGTATATATAAAGTCACTTCGTCAGATGCTGTACAAGTTGTCGGGACAGAGGGAGGAGAATAACGAGCGTTTCCAACGTTGCGTATATGTATAGACATATACGGGAAGGTCCATTTAACGTAAGACACTCGTTATTTTGAAAAACGCATTTGAAAATATTTCTTTTACATAATTATTTTAAGTCGTTACAAGAAAATCAATAATTTTTCTTAAGTTTTTCCCACTTTTAAATAACAACATACTTTTTAATTTCATACTCCGGAGTCGAATATTCGAAGTATTTCGATCTATCAAAATCAATTTTCTGGCAAGTATAGTCTAACAGTTATAAGTATTTTTAGTATAGATGACTATAGCGATGTAGTGGATCAACATTATGTGCAAGTACCCTCTGCTATACCACTCCGATCCGCTAAAAAAAAATAAAGTTTATATATATACGCGTATATGCATCACATATATATAACATTAATTTGGATGGGTGAGATAAAAATAATTTAAGTGCTAAATTATTTTGATGTGCTCGTGAGAGGTTTCTGTATCAATTGGACTTTGGATATGACAATACAGGTATAAAATATACTTAGTGAAATGGCAAAAATCAGGTATACCTTCATAATAAATACTGCACAGTCTTTGCAGAACTTTGTCCTTATTAGTCGACATTGCAGTTGTATAGGAACACTAGGAAATATGATGTATTAATACAACGTGATACCACTTCCCATCATCGTTTGTAAAAAATTCAAACAACACAATCTGAGTATACAACCACAATATTATGGGACATGCGCTGATTTACTGACCTACACTGCGTATATTTGCGCAATGCCTGTAAATACCTGTACAGCGATATCAATCAACACTTGTTACAGATTTCTGTATAAATCAACACCATTTATAGTAAACCTATCAATATGCGACAATTGTAAGATTATTGTTATACAAACATTGATCAATAAATATTCGAACTAGTTTGTAAATAATTTGATCGTATTTGGTAATTTATTAGCTGTATAAAAACTGCGTTTGATGTGTTATACACCATTAAATAAACAGTTCTATCGTGTAACAAAAAGGGGGTTACATTATTTTTAAGATTGGGTATGGTGTGAAATGGGACAGAAAGATGTGCAGGATTTTACCAGGAACACCATAGTGGTCTTCTGGTCACCTAAAGTTCCCAAATGTTTTACAACAGTACGATCGTACGAATACAGTCCATTTTGAAAAAAGTTACATTTTAGCAAATTCATCATCATAATATACACAGAAATTGGAGATGACCATTTATTTCTCACAAATAAACAATTTTAATATATTCATATCCAACAATTACATTAAAAGATACTACCTAATGTTCTCAACTATATATTTGAGTATTTGATAATAACATTGAAATAGGTAAAATTTTTAAAACTAAAAAATACTGTGTACTGCAACATGATATCATAATCGAGTATTTCAAATGGTGTGAATAGCCAAAAGTTCAAAAGTGATGCACCGTCAGAGAACCTAGCTATGCCCTTTAAATCATTATACTATTATGGTAAATATGATAAATATTATTTTTTTTTTTTAACATATTATATGAAGATGAAAAAAAATTCCTAACAATTCGATTTTGGACCAATCCACTCGCAGGTATGGTGTTAATTTGGTGATTTCGGGTTGAAATATTATATTGTAAAAACAATCTGCATATAATATTAATAAACGTGCGGTTCGACAACGTATAGGACTTGAGTGTCTGTATCAGAAAGTCCGGGACCCATCTGCCCTGCAATTAGATTTTTGACTGTTTTAACCGTGTATGTTAGTTGTGGAAGACGGACCCGAGATACCAAGGTAAAATACAAAAATGCTCGTTGTCGGGGACGCAAATAGGTTGAGTGACTCCAGTACGCCATTTATATTTCTTGTTTTCCGGACGCGAGATATTTTATTTTTGTCACACAAAAGCTTCCAGGAAGCCGTATTATCCATTCATGTCGTTCATTTAATTGTATGATATACACAAACCGGAAGTTTTATATTCAGGTTTTTTATCGAGGAAGAAGAAAAAACGCTTCCACTGCTCTGGTCATATTATAAACTGCTGCCAAGCGGAAAAAATATGATGTCCGGCCGAGAAAACATAGCCGCCGCCGCCAAATGACAATAATCCGTGACGCAAAATTTAAATATAAATTATTACACAATACACATTATATCTATATACGAGATCGTTGTGTCCGTGGACGTGATGAACAGCATCAACACGTTTTCTAGAAGCACACATATACCTAGCTATACCGCTATTATACTTACTATAACAAATATTAAATAACTGCCGTAAGTAATAGAATATATTATTATAATAGCGCACTCTTTTTAAAAATGAAATACGTTTAAAATAATACAATATATTATAGTTTATACTATATAATATGTTACGCACAAATATGATACTGCAGCTTTCGACTTTTTTCTACCTTTTCATGTATACACCACATGCAGCAGATTGATCCATGATGTGATCATGTCCGACTTGCACATGAGCGATATACGCCACCACAACTCAATTGCACTTAAACCGAAATCAGCTGGTACCGTATCCACTCCGCCGCAAGCGGTGATAATCCAAACAGGCATCTATATTTGCCGTCCATTTCACAAATTGGTCGAATTTTTAAACTCTTCAGAACTAAACACTCAAACCCAACTTTCAACAACTTTACTAAATTTAAAAAAAAATCATCTGACATGTATGATGTATCATAATGCCAAGTAATCATATTGCAGAGGTACCAGCATTATACAAAACCTATATTTCATTTGTTTTATCGACTCTATTAAGACGACAAAAAAAGATAAACGTAGCAATATATTATGAAATTCATGATTAGAACGCTGAAGATAAGAAAAAAAAGTTAAAATATAAAAACATAACCATATTATGGTGAAATATTGGTAGGTAGCTCTGTTCCTCACGACCTTTGCCACCGCTACTTCCAACGGCCTACATCATCAATAATGATAATAGGTACATAATTAATAATATTATACATATATATATAACTAAATGCTTTATAACCGTTTCAGAGTGAGCATTAACTATATATATATAGCCATATTGGTATATTTTATATCAGCAGCTCTTAAACTTTTGTGGAACACGGACTGAGGGTTCCGAAAAGGCATTCGAAAAAAAGTTGATACCCCCTTATCAACTCTCTTTTGAATACTCTTTCGCGTTATGTGTCCAGGCCAAAACCAGCGATTGAGCTCACGCGAACCACCTACACGAGTGTCACGGACCCCCCCCCCAGAAGGGCGCGGACCACAGCTTAAGAACCACTGGTTTATATTATTATTTATAATTCATGGATTACTACTACAGAATGTTACATGAGGTATTGCTCGACATAATGTTGGGTAGACAAATATTTCGACATCGCTTATTGTTATTATACTATTATCCGAACCCTTTCCAGCTGCATATATTACATAAGCGTAAATGTGTGTGTGTGTGTGTGTGTGTGTGTGTGTGTGTGTATGTGCCCGACAAAGATTTAAAGGGTAGAATTATTGCGCAATAAGAGCAGACGAAACGGTGTAAAAAAAAATATCAGATACTAGTTTTATAAATATTATGTAATTTTATAAATTACAGCGATTAAAAATCGCGTGTATATTGCAGGCATAAAACATAATATTCGTAACAAATTGTGTAAGAAAGTTCACTGTGTTTCCCCGGTCTCCCGTGAGTTAAAAAACGACATGACCTTCCGTATTAGCAGGTATAATGCACCTTATTGTTCTTGATATCGATTCGGATTAAATTAAAAATATCCCATAGATATAGTTTATTAGTTTGTACTCTATATCGGATAGGTAATACAATTCAATCATATTTATACATGGACTATATAGATATTCGATATAACCTATATATATATATATATATATATTATTACCTACTTGATATGCACGAGGATTGCATTCAATGAAATGATACGAATTAAAAATCTACACTTAATGAATATTATATTTCTTCAAATGAGCATTGATACATTACAATATATTATTTTGTATAGTAACTATAAATACGCGAATGTTCGTCTGTGTGTATAGGGGAAAAAGTTCCAATCATTTCGCGTTGGTAATTTTTAAATATTTACGTATATGTATTCTGGATTGGAAATTAAGAAGATAGATAAACTGTTAAATTTTTAAAATACATACCAATATTTTATACCAACTATCTATTGAATATCTTGTTGATTTACGCGCAAAACTTCACTGGTGGATTGTATTTAAATCATCGGATGTAAAAAACGGCGTTAATATTATGTACCAAACTAAATAATCAATTATTCGTTGTAAATCTCAACGGTGACCAGGGTTATAGAAGAAATAAGTACTCGCATACCGTTATCATTATAATTATGGGTAAGTCAAGTCCGAAAAATGTATAAATTACCTTTTAAACATGCAAAGTTTTTCGAAACAAAACATCCGATATTTTGCACCTGACTAGTAGCTATTTCTTAGGTCATCTATACGCCACGATGTGACAAATTATTTTGGGGATATGTTCAAGAAACTGCAGTTTACCATCATTATCAATAACCGCACAGAAGAACTAAAAAATGATCGCGATTACAACGACTATGAGAATTGAGTTCTGACTAGATGTTTTTCATGTGACCTGCAAGGAAAGCCGTTCTGAACAAGTGCCATCGAACAGATTTGAAATATTATTATTTTATATAATGAATCGTGTCTATTACATTACTCTAAACCTAAAAACTAAAAACATATTTTAATCATTTTAAAACGGATGAAACGTTTTGAATAACCCCGTGTAGTGCATTAGCGTTACACGTTTAATATAAGCAAACAGTTCGATTACCAATTAAATCGATGAAAATTATTATTAAATCGGGCCCGATTCAAAGACAACCGGTAGGCGCGAGAACTTTTGGGAAAATATTACTATAAATATTATCGTTTGGCAAACGCGCGCTCGGCGACAATAGTGATGGTGCGCGCAATTTACTTGCATATTATACATAGCATAATATCTGATATACATCATACACACAACGTATAAGGACTTACATAATGTACCGCGTGTCACTAATCATAACTGTACATTATTCGTTATAAATCGTATATACGTTAACTTGTCAAATGTCACACACGCGAGCTCATACAAAATATATGAATATAAATAACCACCCCATCGCCTCACTACAGGAGATTTGAACTACTAGTGCGATCTCGTACGCACGCCTCCCCCCCCCACCCGATATATCAAAGGGTCACGCGTATTATTATCAAAAGAGATTATGTACATGTATATTATATATGTATTACGATATGCCCTTAAACATTTCGGCAAAGGCCTCTGACGGCGGCGGCGCAATCAAACGATTGTTGCGCGTGTTTTATGAAATTCGCAATGATGGTTGCCGACTGACGGGAAAACGCGTTTGCAGCGTACATACGTAGGTACCGCGCGTATAATAAGTCGTATTATTATTATATTAAAACTAGTGATGGGTCGAACTGTTCGAATCTCAAACCGAACCGAACCGAACGCTTGATGTTCGGTTCGGTTCGAAATTCGAACTCAGCATGAAAAAAATTCGAGCCGAACTATCAAACATCTTTTACTGTTCGAAAATCGAACTTGAAAATATTTTTCAAACCAGACTTACTGGCCACGATAGTTCAAAGACCAAATATTTGTATAATTCTTCAAAAGTTATTTTTTTTAAAATAAAAATTGATAATCATTATTTATAAATAATTTGACTATTAGGGATAGAAAGTTATAAGCTGTAACGGGCACTTTATGTACCATTTATAATAATAAAGATAAAAAGTATTAAGTTCGAGTTCGAGTTCGACTTAAAATGATTCTGCAAGGTTTGGTAGAAAATTTGAAGGTTCGGTTCGGTTCGAGTTCTAAAAAATAATTTAAAGTTCGGTTCAAGTTCGGTTCGATTTAAAAAATCAGGGTTCGACCCATCACTAATTAAAACGCAATGCGATATTCCGCTACATCGCCAGACGGGCCCCGAGCGGCGGCTGCGGCGATGTAGAAATATGCACGCGCGATGCAACAGGAAGACTCGCCACCGTCGTTGTGATGTCATTCGAGTGGCATATAGTTTTAAAATAATAATATTATTTACAATTAAGTACAATTAGGTACAATCGCGCGTGCCTCTCGCGAATGAGACGCACACGATGAGTATATTCGCATGTAGTGTACGACGTGTACGGGCGGCGTACCTGCACGTCTGTGCGAATATGTCATAAGTACACACGATTACTATAATATTATAATATATGCGTATAAAATGTATGACGATACTGTACGGCCGTGTAGGTTAGGCACAGGCGCGTGCGCGCGCATCGCATAGGGTGAATACCTAGTGAAAAAATAACACAGAAACGACGGTCGCGACCGTGCGGCCTACCTACCTATATATTTATGCCTACATAATATTCATAATAATATTGTTATTATGTAACGCATGTGTCGTAATACTATGATATATTATTATAATATATAGGTGTGTGTGTATAGTGATAATCACGCGCGTAATAATATAACGGGCGAGTAAAAAAAACACATAGGTACGCTTTTGCGCGTAAAGAGCGGCCAAAGTGCGACTCGCGTCGTCAAGAAAAACATTTATGAAAAAAACTTCGACGAGCGCCTATATACCTACGCTCTCAGTATTAGAATATATTATCATGTTTTCTTCGTTTATTGTTCTTTAGTTTCATATTTTTGAAAGTATACCCCTTTAAATCGTGTTATTCGCAATATAACATGTATAATATATAATACGGTCTACTCTACTACAGTGTAATTATAATATAAGACTTTGAAAATGGCAAGTTTACCGTATACCTTTGTACAAAATATAATGCACACTGTACCTATTATGTATAGTATAGAGCAGGGGGCGGCCAAACGGTCGATCGCAAACGATTTTAAAGTCGATCGTGTTAGAATTCATTTTTAGGCTACGCACACGAATATTAATCATGGTGGTTAGATTTTTTATGGAAGTCGATCCTCAAAGGTCAAGTATAATGTTAGTAGATCGCGGTTAAAAAAAGTTTGGCCACCCCTGGTATAGAGCATACAGCACAGCTAACCAGTTGTTTTTAAACACGAACTGCACTCATTTATTTCGACGGATTTTTGTCGAAAAAAAAAATTAATTTTTTGTTTTGATTTGATTTGCAATTGTAACCATAACAAAATAAATTGATATTTTTGAAAAAATCTAATATTTTGATTTTATTAAATCAATTTACATTTATACAACTTCGTCGTAGGTAACTCGAAACAGAATACTTTTCCTAAAACAAAACACATATAAATATCGATAATATCTTATAAACATTTTTTATTAATAAATAATAATTTGTGGATAATATCTACGATGAGTAGAATTCCACTACAGAACATCAATAGCCAATAAGTACTTTTTATTGAGGCCCTGATAAATTAAAAATAAAAATAAATATTTCTTCAATACGGTATTTGAAATGTGTATTACGTTGTTTAACAAAGAACAATTTCAATGCTTCGGATCACAAAACGAAAAATAAAACCGACGATGAAAAAAAACTGAAAGTTGTTCGTTTTATATGATTGTTTATTATTTAGATTGCCTGTACATCTCAGGATATATACCCCCGCCAGTGGGTTATATATATATATGACCAGAGATTGTAAACGTTGAACATGACAAAAAACCACTGTAATTTTTAAACGTAATTAAAACGAAAGCTGTAATTAAAATGCCATAAAACAAAAATGTAATGAAAAACAATATAATAATATATAATAGAATATTATTAAACAAAAAATAACGTAAAACTGTATAATTAAAACCATTATATATTTCAGTATCGTAAAAATAAAATTTATTTTTCCATTACCAACGCATAATATTTATTATACTCGCATAATTCACGGGAAGAAGAATCCGACTTACTAAGCTATTTAAAAAATGACAAATAATATAATCTTGAGCCCCTCAAGAGGTATTTTTGATAATTTAATTTTTCAGGTTAAATGTAATAAATCCAAAACATTTTAACTATAAATACTCAAAATATAGCCATAAACACTGCAAACGTTGTAAGTATAACATTTTAATTCTAAATAACGTAACATGAATTTTATTTCAAACGAAAGCCCAGGATAATAGGTACCTATATCCTGCATAAGCCACAATATTATGTATTCTATTTTATAACAGTAAAGGCCCAAGTCCAATAAGACCATGGTAATAAACTAATAAGTAATAAATAATTAATAAACAATATAACTTATACCTGATAATTTAAAAAGACGTGCTGAGGGAGAAGCGTACAATAAAAATAGTTGGTAGAGGAAAAGGGAACATGGAAAGTAAAATTGCAGGTTCTTGACGAGGGAGAACTCTAAAATTATAATAATGTGGAAAATCAATGTATGTAGGAAAATCAACCTCATCTTTCAAAATAAATTTATTTTTAAATTTAAATTAACGTCTATTGTGCCGTGTTCGTTCTGAAAACTCGATTGAAATTCACTAATAATAATCTTATGATTAATAAAACGATTTTGACGACTAAAGCTAATCGAGGAATTTTAATTGCAATTTCAAAATCATATTTAATCTTATACTGAGATCATTAAATAATTTATATAATTATATTATTAAATTATACCATTATATCACTAAAATCAATCTGTCGCTATTGTAAAACATTATTGAACAATAATTTTCAATAAAACCTAATACAATTTATCACTATAACATATAGAAGTGTACATACGAACACTAAGGTTACTCGGGGACCCACCTTCCTTTGGGCTGCAGCCACTGGGTTATCATATTATTTTAAGAGTATATTATTGTAATATATAGTTTTATAATGTGCATGTTGCGTATTCATATAAATATATTAATATATATATAATATACATGTTAGGACGGACGTACGTCACGTACCATATTATAATATTATATATTATTATATTTTATTACATGCAACACGGTCGGAGGAGACGCGCGCGACGTTGCAAAATAACGATAATGACGAACAGCGGTTGCCGTTGTGCGAGTGCGCTGTAGACCTAAATATCACATACTAATAAGTATATATTATATATATAATATATATATATTATAAGCCATGACACGGGAGGAAAAAAACGCACACACGCGCACACTTCTGCCGCATCCAAGGACACATTTGGGAATGGGTTGCGTAATATTATATTATTATTATTATTATTATTATTATTATTATTATTATTATGTTAATTACGCGCGCACAACAAGAGGAGCCGTCGACGATCGTCGCAATAATACGCAAATACGCTATACGTCCGACAATAAACAATACAATATTATTATAATATTATATATACACATCACAACGCGCTTTAGTGTATCCAACTTGTTAAGTATTATAAGTATTATCGTCGACTAATAAATGGTATTATACATGTGTGGGTACATATCGCGCGTGGTGCGTGCGTGTACATGTTATATATCAATGATATTGATATGTTTGCGTCGCCATCGTCACACGAAAATCTCTAGTTATATACAGTATTATTGTTTATTAGTTTTCTTGTTATTTTTTAAGGCTTAAAAATAATGTTCATACAACACACACGTAATACTATTATTTTGTTGTACGGCAAAGTATATATATATATATATATATATATAATATAATACATCATCGCGTACGACTTTATATTGTTATATATACGAGGATCGGATGTCACACCGTTGCATGTGCACATATCTTATTTCCCACTTTATTATTTCGAAAAACGATGCCCGTGATAATTTATCGTCACGGGATAAAAACAAACTAATAATAATAAAATGTAATTTTGACCTTATATTCCTTGTATCGAAAATGACCTGTGCTCTGCGCTCCGGCTGTCTATGAAAAACCCGCAAAAGTGCAGTTGCAGTGAATATTTAGGGCAGGTCGGGAGGAGAAATCATCAAAAGTCAATCGAAACGACTGCACTATATTTCCCTGCAACATATCTGCATATCTTCCATCGTAAAATATCCCCCGCGCCTACTTTGGGCATATATCAGGTACATATACATATTATAGATTATAATTTATAATACTATATATACGCATTACCCGCGTTATTAATATTACGCGCGGCATATATATAGGTACACTCAATATTATATTGTTATTGTCGTGATTCGCGATGTGCCTGTATACACTGAACTAGTTCATAATATTATTAGGCTGGTACCTATATAATATGTATACTTGCATATTATTATCATTATTGTATATGAGTTGGCAGACCTGCTGCAGCCTCCTGCGACATCGCGGATAAGCGCGGCGACTAATAAAAGCGGAAGGGTTAAACAGTTTTCTGTTTTCGTTTAAAAAACACTCGACCGGACCATATTATACATATAAATTATAATAAAAAAAAATATTTATATACTCAGTCGCGGCGGCGCGGGGCGAAAAATAAAACCGGTTACGTCGGACGTATATATATATATAATATTATATAGGTAAGTATATATATATATATATGTATATATGCATGTGCATGTGCATGTTATATACCCGCCACCAATAACAATACGAGACGGCGCGCTCGGGTATATATATGCACGTATACGTTGCCTCTGTTCCTTATTTCCATTCCCTCCCCCTCGCACACGCAGCCGCCTAGGTGGTTTTAATATATTTTTTTCGTCGAACCGAAATCTGCTGCACCGGCTGCGGACCGCGAAGAGGACTGCCGACGAGGAGGAGGTGGTGGCGAACGGTTTTAACCGTGAACAAGGACCGGTAGAGGGGTCGCAGAGCAACAGACGGACTCCGAAAATTTAATGGTGGAAAAATAATAATATTGTATATATAAGCAATTTGTGTAATATTATATATTACTATATTAGGTATATACGTGGACGCTGTGCAAAGCTCTCTTCGTGCCATTATTATTAACATATTATAACAAACGTAGCTGTATATACTCGTACGTATATTATATATTATACAGTACGCACAGTGGCCTATAAACCGCACCATGTGGGTGAGTGGCGGTAGGGGGTATTCGAACCCTCTTGGATTTTTTCACTATACAAAAAGTGAATACTTTTTTTCACAAGACATGTATTTTTTAATACGAAAAGGGGACCCGTTGCGGAAATGTATTATATGCGTAAGCCACTGTTCCTTATGTATTATGTAGTATATACACAGAATATATAGTACAAAACGATTACAATGGCGACGTGCCACTGCAGACGCGGATTCTCGACGACCATTCGTTTCCGCTACGGCACTTGGTAATATTTTGAAAACGTCGTGTGTACGAAAATATTTAAACCGCTGCGGCGTACGGGTGACTTTTGTAATGGTTTATCGATATACCAATGATAATGCGTAGAAGAGTTCTTGTTATTATCAAAAATCCCCGACGCACGTGCTAAACCCGAATTGTTCGATTTAGAGACGAAAAACGTATAGACTATATAATGTCTAACACCATCTGCATTCTCGGTAACAAATAGATGTTCGTTGAATAATCGCGTGAAATGAAAATTGTCTTTCAAGATCGAAAAAATGTTTTAACATAATAACGCGTATTACGTATTCCTATAACCTATAACTTCTGAAAACATTGGCAGTCGAGAAGATTATAAGATTTGAATGTCACGTATAGGTAATATGGGATATTTTTATGTTTAGAGTTTTTATCATACAAATGATAAGTCACATCACAGACATGGAAGAATTTAAAAATAGAGATAATCAGACGAAAATTCCCGTGCATATAGGTAGTAGGTATATACAATATATAGATATAGATATATATTAGAGCACTTTTCCCACAAAACACTATATACATTCATCCATATCCTGTCAATACCTCCAATAGTTCAATATAAAATCAGCCGTGTATGAGTGCGCTTATGCAGAAAGATTTTCACAAACGTTCATTCCGCTACAAAGACATCAAAACCTCGTCATTTTACCAATTTCACACGGAATAACGGCGATTATTATAATTGTGTTTGTGTTTTGCTTCGAAAACAGATGCTGACTAGTATATAATATATAGGACATAGGTATATATAAATAATTTGCCAGTCGCCGGCAACGGATAGTGTGTTAGAGAAGGGAAAGAGGGAACACGACTTTATTATAAAATTACCGTACCCGTACCGGAAAAAACGTTCATGTCGCCCCTCGTATTGGTCATTTAAAATGTAAGAACCTGCAGCGACGACCGTAGGAGGATGCGCGTATTTGACGGGAAATCCATTCGCATTTTGTTTAATAAAAAATATGGTGCACGGACTAATAACTCCCCCTAGTGCATAATACATTACACAATAGGTAGGTATATACACAATATGCGCATTGCAAATTATCCGTCCACGATACGTGTTGCAGTCGCGTGAAACAAATACGCCTATAATTCATATAGTTAATAAATATGTATATTTTCTTCACGATAATTAGTATTTTAATTATTAACTTGATAAATATTTTATACGTATTTATACATATAACTATATTTGTATGCTTACTGTGAACACCTGTGTATATAATACGTGCATAAATGCAGACTATATTATATACTACGCAGTATAGATACATATAAGCAGTATACATCGTGCATATACATGCTGCAGATGCAATATATGTGCATTATGATGCATAAGATACAGATATCTCACTATAATTAATAATCATACCAATATTTTACGCGCTCGCGAAACGAAGAAATATATTGCCAAAAATCTGAAGAATCGTAACAGCCGTTGAAAGCTCCCCCTCCCCAGCATCCTGTATACGTACCTGAAAATATTAAAAGTGCAGTGCGGCGCAGATAGAATGATATTTTCGGTTTTATTATCATACTTATGTTATCATCAACATCAATATAGATAACCGTGAATGTACAAATCGAATAACGAAACGTAGTCGCGTGTCTGCCAGTAACAAATAACGGAATGAAAAATAAAACCGGTAAAAAGACATAGGTTTATCGGGCATTTGATTTATTTTTCGTTTACAGACGACCCGCTATAGCCAATATAATAAACTACATAATGCGTACCTATTTATATATACCTACGATATTAACGTGAGAATTTACCGCATATACATATTATGCATATAGCTAGTGTCGTCCATGTTCGATTTTTTTTATTTATTTATTATTCGCATCGTCTGCATACCGGTAGTTGTATAGTTATGACGGAACAATATTTATCGGTGCGCCAAAATAATAACAACGTATCAAGTAAACAATAATATATATATGTTATGGTCGTATAAGTAGTATAATATATGCAATACGTACAGTTAAGTGTACATACTTATCCTGTTTTAATTTCTTTATTATATGCATGCGCAATGCGTATATTCTTGTTAATCGTTACGAATATGATCTTGAACTGGATCGGTAGGTATGGCATTATATTATACAAGAACGGTTGCAAGGTGTTGTTTTTCCACATTTCAATGTCAACGTTTTATTTGTTTTTATTTATTTTTTTTTTTTAGACACACGTATTAAATTTCATGACTCGACTTTATATAATATTATTGTGAACACGAGAATATCGACATTTTATATACAATGATAACTACAGTGTACCTATAATCTATATATATATATATATATATGCATAGAATGTAAATTGTAGGTATATATAGTAAATAATAATTTATTTACAACAATGAATGAGTAATATTTACAGATATATTATTATCACGAAAACGACTTTACCGTCGCCGCCCACCATATATCTGTAACTGTATAGCAATATATCAAACTTAATAAACGAAACGATACACATAATATATCATTTTATGATCGGTTTGTTCGTGTATTCTATAATATACTATTCTAGTCCAATAGTCCATATAAGCATACAATATATTATATTATATGAGTATATCAAATTCGGATTGTTAAAAAATGTACATTGAAAATTAAAGATAACTTTATTATTTCTCCGACAATCTTATGTCACATAATAAGTATATAAGACTAGCATACACATTTATAGAATTTAACTTTTTTTTTGTTAATCACCGCTGCAATGTTTTTATGTAAGTACCTACATGAAGTTAACATTTAAAAATCAATATAAACTAAGTATTATGATTTACATAATATAAATACATTATACACAAACACAGTACAAACAATATGTTTGACAATAAAGGTAATACAAATAGCATTTTAAACGCATAACCTTGAATTTGATTCATTTTTTTTCTTACTGTGCAGTGGCATTACATTTTTTAACCATTTTTATCATCAAAAACATTTTTTTAACTTTCAACCCTCTTTATTCAGTTAGAATTTAGATTAAATTATTTTCTCACTTTAAAAAACTTTGAATTAAAATGTAAAAAAATAAGAATTACCTTAAAAATTGACTATATGAGAGAAAAAAGTTGAAGTTTATAATAAAATACGGTAAATTAAAATTTATTTTAAATGGAATAGTGTCCGATGCGTGAAATGAACTTTATGTATTAAAAAACTGTACTAGCTGCTCTACAGTTTTAAAATAAAAAAAAGCATTTATTGCTTTACAAACAGCTAGCCCATCAATTAACTATTATATTATACTTATGTATATAATCTGCAATATTATATCATATTTATTTATATATATAATAAAATCACGTAACATATACTAGGTAATATCTATATTATTTGCACTCACCTGATATTTTAAAAGTCCAAACAAAATCGCACATCATAAATTCTAATCATGTTATAACACATTATATTATATGCAAGTAAACAAGATATATGTTATTACTGCAGGTCGGTCGTGTATTTTGCCCCAAACCAACGCGATTCGTATAGTATAAATCCAGTGTGTGGTGCGGTAAAATGGCGTCTATATATTTATATATATATAAACAGAAATTCAACCGAAAAAAACGCAACCGGAATTTTGTAGCGATTAGACATTATTCCTCTGAGGTATTTTCGCAACGAAAATATTATATATAATATATTATATGTGTGTGTGTAGTGTATATATATACGATCAATAGCACAAGTCTTACAGCCTACAGTATGATAGAATTTACCAGTGTAATATTATTATCACGGATCCAGGTAGGTATATTATCCAGGTATATTTTTCATATTCAGTTAGTGTGTAACTCTATTTCTTTTATATATATATAGAGATAGAGAGAGAGAAAGAGAGTGAGAAACCCACTAATAATAAGTATTTACTCGAGCACCAAAAGCTCGCAAATATAAAAAAAAATCTCTTAGTAGGTATATAATTTTTATTATCTGTGAATCGTTTAATCGATAGGTATATTATATTCGTGAGATGATATAACACTTCGATTAAACATACTAAATAACAACTATTATTTAACAATAATATAGCCTATAGGTATATAATATCATATACGACACGCTTACATTATTGCGACAATATAATAATGTAGAAAAGACGAGTACAAGTGGTTGTTCGTTAAGTATATACAGTTCATATTATGTTCAACTGTCGTACATAAATATAAATATTATACTCGTGTATATTATATAGGTATGTACGTGTTTACATCTACGGGATGTCTCACAACGATTGTTCGCATCAACTATAGAATATAAGCTATATAGAGTAATGTTATAATATAATAATATAAGCCCATCTCTTATAGTGGAAATAATAATACCTATTATATTGAGCTTAGTCGAACTTGTATTAGCGTGGAACTAATTTAATCGTTGAAATTTTAACGCACGATGTTTAAATAAACCATTTTAATAAGATTTTGCAGATTTTTTTTTTATGAAACACTAAAACAAAATTAATTTTTAATACGTAATGGGGCGAACTATAGGGTATAATATAATAATAATTATTATGAGAGTCAATAATTATATGACTCTCTCTAAAATATAGTTACGATTTGATACGCGATGGTATTTCATAATAAATACTACTACACATAGTACTATACTCTTGTACATGTGTAATATATAATTGTCCGAGATAAAAAATGTCGACTGCAAATGCGCGTCGACGAGGCAGTCACCCTATATATCCTTTGCACAATGTATAATATTTTTACGTATATTATGTACGGCATGCTGTAAAGGTCGACACGGCAGCGCATTGACAACGTGTCTCGCAACGTACACGGCAAGGCAAAGGGAGTCGTGAAGGACGTGGTCACTTATTATAGATATGTAGTGTATACGCGCGTGTGGGATGCGCGCGACCTGCAGCAGATGAATGACAAATGACAATGTATATAAATAAGTAAGTATAACGAAGTGACAGCGGCGGCAATAACGGTTCGACAACATCATATTATTAAAATATTGTAGATACACATGTATATGTATATATTATTTTAGCTGCACGCGTTTAGGTATACACAACGGATAATGCACAATAATTTAAACACATATTATATTCGTGTTATTACGTATATATTGTAGATACTTATTGGCTGATTTAGTTATATAGTATACTCGCCCGGTGATTTCGACGATCATCAGTAATGTCCGTGTCACAATGATGGCGATGGCGGGTATTTCGCGCGAGAATCGTTTACTTATATTTATTAAATATCACAATATATGCATTATAACAAGAGGTAAACTAAAAGATTATTACTTATTTTAAATACACGTGCAACATGTATATGCTATCGGACGATAAAATATTGTAATCGTCCGAGACAAATCGGAAATATTTTCGTTAATATTGTATATCTTTATAGATAAATCTAAAGCACACTATATAGACACTTTATGTAAGAGTATACATTATACATTATTTTTAAAGTACCTCCGTACATACAGATAAATAATACATGAACTCACGATAATTTGTAATACGATTTGTGTATATATTATTATATAGGTTGAGTACCTGTAAGCTATTAAACGGTTTATGAATAACGATAATATTTAATTTGTAAGCTCATCTGCATAACGCATAATATGCTTTATATTTTTACAAACAAAACACAATAACGTTAAAATTATAAAAATATTAATGTATGTGTATATAATATAATATGTATGAATATAAACCGCTTTTTATACGAACAATTTAAACTTTTAAAGGCGCAGGCTCTTATTTATTAATACCTATTTGTTCGACCTTCGTGTAAATACATCACTGCAGTTAAAACAGCAAACAGTAAATGAAAACAGCACGCGTCAGCACTTAATAATAAAAATATTTCTTTATAGTTGAAATGAGATTGATGATGGGTGATGATTTACGACACGCCGGCCTTGGATATATATTCACACCTGATTCTCTGCGTGAATTGAAAATTGAAATTATAAAACATAATCTATAGCATATTATTATAATATATTATACTGTAACGACAAAATGTGGGTAAAAACTATACCAACGACGTTACAACTTTGATGTCGTATAAATATAATGTCTAATGATGTAAACATAGTGACTATAAATACGTAGGCAGTCATTGACAGGGAAAGGGGTCTTCCGGGCACTTAGCTCTGAGAAATTTAAACGATAGCCCTCCCCCCTCTCAAATGAAATCCTACGTAGTACGTATAATATTCACGGGACTGTGGGCTATATAAATATAGTAATCGAAGTGCAAGCCCATCACTTTACTTTGGATAATGATGTTATAGCCCACCCGAAAATTCTACCAAATGTCCGACTATATAAGTTTAATAGCATGAAGTAATAATATATATAGTAAGTATCATTATAGCTATTAGCCAAAACAAATAATATATATGTTTATCTGGTTACATCAACTATGGCCAGCTGTTAAATTATATTTTTTTAAGTTATAGATCTTATAAATATATAAGCAAAAAAAATTTGGTGGTAGGTATACTCGTAACTTATAAGATAACGTGAAAAAACTCCATTTCTGTTTCATAATACGATACATCACAGTCTCTCGGATTTTTTTAGCAGAATGTCTGGCAAAATGAGGCGTTTTTTAGGGACTGGCCACCAGGCGATGTAATAAAACAAATTAATTACAATATTAAAATCCAAAAACAACCTATACTGCGCTGCGGTAAACAATTAATTTGATAATTCGATGACATGCTCAAAAATTGTAAACACATATTCATCATCGCAGATCAACTATATAATTATTTTTACTTAAATACGTTTTATATCACATAAGTCTTAATACGATTGGGTTAAAAGTTTACCTTCAACATTTAAAAACACAATAAGTGAGTGTAGACGACTCGAGAGAGTACCAGTTGTACGAGTACGTGGTTATAGTGAATGAAGGGTGCTCTTTCCGGCACGGTGCAAAATAATATTATACTATAATTTATTATTGTTATATAACCGTTATCAGTATAAATCATTTCAAGCAATGACATAAATATCTATATCATCTGATTTAACACCACCATCAATTACGATACCTATAGCAACACTAAATTATATTAAACAAACGAACTGAATTCGAAAAAATATGTGTGTAGGATATTATAATTGTTTTCTCCGGCAATACGAAGTAAAGTCATAGTTTTTATCTTGCCATATTTTATCGCAACTTTTTCTAAAACTTTATGACGGAAATCTCTATGCCGTATATATGCGTAGTATAATAAAGTAATAGGCACATTTATACGAAATTGCATTCGACATTTGCATACCTTTATACTATAAGTCAGAGGTTCCTTGTAAACTTTTATTACGGCCATGGCACTACCATTAAAAAATAGACTCTACTCCAATTTTTAAACTATATTTACTGAATAAACATTATATATAAGTCAGAAAAATCATCACAAAGTCACATAACAATATTACATTTGACTTAAAAAAAAACAACAATTCAAAAACAAAACGTATTTATATTGCATGTACAAATATTTTTAAAAGTCGTATGGTATGAACAGAATTGGGTAAGTTAGGTTTTTTACCCTTTTATACGTATAACTATATACGTTCCGTACGGAACACATTTTAGGAACCGCAGCTATAAAAGTTATAACAAATATATGAAATATTGCACCGAAATCTAGCAGTATACTTAAATAAAAATCCTCAATCATTACAGCTGCAGTACAATATATTATATTATTATATATATATGGGCTTGTTTAAAAATATATATTATATAGGTATATAATATATACGTGACAGAAACACGGACAACCCGTTCGGTTTGATTCTAAGTTAATTAGTCGCTGCGATTCTTAAACATCGTTTTCGTCTATATGTATAATAATAATACACCATCCTGCAAGCACAATACCACACTCGCGGTAGTAATTTATTATAATACATATATATATATATATATAAACATAGCTAAACGCGCGTGCGGTATGCGTTTCTCGTTTTGACACTCGCGATTGATCAAGAACAGCACTTCGTACAACACATATCGTATTTTATTGTAATATATTATACTGCTGACTACACGGTATATATAAACAATATATATATTTAAATAATGTCTAAATATATAAAAAAATAAAATATCAGAAACTCACACGTGTTTAACGATTAATGTTTTTTCGAGCAACGCAACAGAAATAACCGTACAAAAACAATAAACGGTGTACATTTATATATATATATAATACATAGATTATATTGAGTGGTCGACAACTAAACAGTGTCCCGCGTTGTGAGAAAAAATACATTTCAGCTGTAGAGCCGACGAGGGGAAACAATATAGGTTGGTGCAATAATATTTATAGCGGAGACTGTATAACATATATATATTTACACATCATATTTTTTTCATATTATTTTTTAAGTTTTTAAAATGTTTGAATTACCTACAACGTATAATGTACCTACATATATTTTAAAAATTTTACATTGGTTTAAATCATTTACACTTTATAGTATAAACCTTGAAATCGTGCGTGTTAGTTATACCTATGCCAAATTAAAATAAAGTTTCAGTTGATAACTCAACAATCTAGTCTCCAGTCTCCATGCACACGCAATCATAATTATTTCATCCTTCTGTACTTATGCCAAATTGTATGTGAATTACCTATCCGTATCAAACACCTCGTTCAATTGAACAAACGAACAAAAATCGAACGATGAATTTTGAATGACCACATATAATACCTAATACATCAATATTATACATATACGCGTTGAGTATGTATGTCATCCATACTGCAATATTGTCTTGAATGTTTTTGAAAACGTCATTCATATACACATCATCGCCGTTTCAATCGTGAATCCATCTCGATAATGCATAATAGTATATCATACGAAAATACTTTACAAACGTAATTATAGATATTTGGAACGATACTATTCTATATCACTGTAGACGCATAATATAATATACAAACTAGGTATATATTTATACAATAATATGGAGTATGTTTATATAATATATGTATAAACATGTATCGAAAACAGTTTTATAGTATACATCTGGGCAATATGCGTATATGACAGTATTGGCGTATAGCAAGAGACTTAGGAGGGGAGATTTGGTATTTTTATATTATTATTATATATGTGCGTACGAGGGGAGAGACATTTATTAAATTCAATGAGATTGATGTAGCCATGTAGGTATATGTGTTTTAATTTTGTAAAAAAAAACTCTATTCTTATAAAGTCTATTCTGCAACTATATATCAATATGTAGATCAATATCTACCCTAAACCATATACCTCATCCTAATATATCAATCTGTATATACATATATACCAAAGCAACAGTTTGGTTCAGTTATTCTCAGTTTTGAACGAGTTTTCTTATATTTGAAGAACAATATATAATAACTAATAAAGTACTTGAAATATAATAGATACTATTATTATTACTTACCCATCTGTTTGACCGATATTGCTGTGTTTCTTGCCTAATTGTTTAGTCCTGCAAAAATTACGACACTTGCAGCTACCGGAAATACTGTAGGTACCTACCTATAAAGTCTGCAGTATACCTACATACAATATGGTGTAATTAGTAAAGTATTAACAACTATAAATTCAATTTAGATACAAACTGCAGTGTTTGGCCCGTCAAAAAATACAGATAACATATTATAATTTAATAACACGCGTAGGTACGCGTATATATATATATATATATAAATAGGTATATATAAAGGACGCTGCGCTCATCTCGATTTGTATATATATTATACATGCATATTGCCGTATGGTTAATTTTAATGAATTATAATTTTCATTTAAATCAATATTATACTTATTATTATAGGTAATTTTGAAAAAAATCACAATAATTTCTATTAATTATACACCGATAATATCATACGAATGCATATATAATATATATAATATGAATTACAGATGGTTCAAATATACTGTACTTAATATAAAGTATTTACGTCGATTTTTACATTGTATTATAACAGATATTGTCTTTACGTCCAATACCGTTGTAACCAGACGTTTTGTACATATAATATACCTATACAAATAAAAATTATAGGGAATTTTACCGAGACCTTGAAATTAATATCGTTTTACCCGATATGTCGCCGTTACGACCGGCGTGTTGTTATTATATATAGACGATACCGGCCTGTCGGACGATACAGTAATAGGCATAGGTGTATAATATATAATAACACAAGTACATTTTATACAGAAAATATTAAACATACTCATTGTTATTCACGTGTATAAATATATAAATATATTATATTTACAGGTATATATAAGGAACAGTCGTACACGCCCATTTCGATTGTGATAGGCTTTATATATCGTATAAATATACATATAAATATATAAATACATATGTGCGAGTATATTTTGGGTGTCTGTCTGTATGTGTGTGTGTGTGTATATATAAAACATACTATTTATATTATATGCGTGTATATATGCGTGACGCCGCCATATTGGATTTTGGCCCCTGTGTATGCGTACACCGGCACCAGGGCCAGACTAATCGCTATATCACCCTATTTATGTGTGTGTGTGTGTGTGTGTGTGTGTATAAGTAGCATGTCCACCACGAAACTCGCATCCCCTTCACCGCACTCTATAATCCTCTCGTAGGATGTCCCCCGCCCCTACTCCTGCACAATACACTATAACATTACAGGAATATATTTTATACAGCAACAATATCTTATATACCTACTATATATATATTATATTTATTATGTGACGTATACGTATACTCGGCTTGATTTACTGCATATCATCACTATACTGATACATATGATACATATATAAATGATCAAATCGCCAAAGTACTTGAGTGTTTTAAGGTTAGGTAATAGGTATACCTAATACCTATACCAGATTTAATATAGCTATTATTATTAAACCATTAATGTCTACAAATATCTATGTACCTATATGTAAATATGTTTAGGTATATATTATTATACTCACATTTATTATATATTATTATTTTGAAATTTGTCAATAAGTTCAAGTTATACATGAAATTATTGAATATTTATTTATTTACTTTTTACTTTTTTTAGTGGCAACAAATGTTTTTCAATTCACTTTAATAAACAAAATATTCTGTGTATAAAAAAAACTGAATTTCAAATAAGTATATATAATTAATTAGATATAACTGATATAAGTATTAAATAACTTTTACATTATGCATATTGCATATCACAGCGGTACAGTATAAATGCAAGTATTCCATTCATCTGAAATTTAAATACTTATAAATTATACCTACATAGGTATGACGTGTTCAAAATTCAATTTTTGTATGACAAAATGCTTCAAACAATGTTCTGCTTCAGAACAAGAAATTGAAAAGATGGTGCTATTCAAAAAAGCAAAACTTTAAAAAAAATTATAATGACAAATACGTTTTTTTTTTAAATGTCATGATTGATATATATATGCACGATTATAACCTCTTCCTTAATAATACATACATTATATAGTTTTATTTTTCACCACATATATTACATCATGTGGTTGGTAACCCTTATAAACGAATTACACCGTGTAATTCTACATAGGTACATTCAAGTATATTATATCATGGCGGTATGGCACTATATATACATATATACAACAGTTATAAGTCGACTTTTTAAAAATCAAAAACCTCTATCCAAAATGTTGTTACCATATTGAATATATATATATATCTATATAAGGATAAAATTATATTATGTTAATCTCTTATTATTTCTGCAACACAGCCAAATTTACGGATCTAAATAAACTCCATTAAACTAAACTATAGTGAAGTAAGTATATATATATATATATACATATTTCATATTGCATAAACATATTATTTAGACCCGACGTCAAAGAAAAAAATTATAACCGTTCGCCGACTTCAAACAGCTAGGTTAAAATCATATAATTATTACATATATAAATACCACTATATATAATATAAAAATGTAAAATAAATATGTAATTATGATGGTAAGTACATACACATTATGACGTACTTAAACATAATATGAGTTATGACTATACATATAATAAATGCCTCTTTCGTAAGAGCGCATTATTTTCCGAAAACTCAGTATTTTAGAGGCGTATATATAAAATGATTATAAAACTATTGTTTAAATATATAATCTATCTTTAGATTTAAATATAATTACTATTATAATATAATTATGTTATGGTAACTGGTCGGTCGTTCATGAAACGACGATGACGGGTATATACCTATATGTATAGTTCTTCCCAACTACTGTCAAACATATCATTATTTATACATATTTAGGAAGTCGGTACGTACCTATACATAACTAAAAAATACTTCATACCTATAAGGAATTCCAAACATTATTATTATTATTATTATTCTAGAGCACCGTGATGATGAAACAAATTAAAAACTGCAGTAATTTGGCAGCTTATTCTAAAGTATATATATAATAATAATATATATATTATATATAGGTACCTATAGATATAATAAAGTATGTTATATAATAAGTAGTTTATTAATAATAATATAATATACTGAATATAATATATTATAATATATATTATTCATATTTAAAAATATAATCAATTCATTTTAAAGTGAATAGAGAAAGATACAACTTATATAAAGTTCACATAAAATAGATTAGAAATTAAAATATCTGGACATTCATAAATTCATATTATAAAAATACAATATGAGGAATACTACCTATTCCAAAATCAACCTACAAAGTGAAAAATATTTTTGAAAAATCCAAAAACTTTGTTTTATTAACATATCTAAATTATTTTTCTAAATAGTCTCCGTTTATAACTTTAAATCTATACATTTTTGGTAATGTGGGACGAGCTTTTGTATACCCACCTTAAAAAATGGCACCGCCAGTGCGATGAAGCATTGATTCACACCGTTCATAAGTTTCTTATTATAATTCCAAAATATTGAGATGCAATGGACGATTTCAATTTTGGGAAAAGGTAATAATCACTTAGTCCCAAATCAGGACTGTAGGGAAAATGATAAAAAATATCTAAATTGAACTCCTGACACTCCTGTACTAAAGTTTTTGTAAACGTTCGAGAAATGCTTTTCCTCAATTGATACGTTGGGTCTTGTGATGGACATCTGTAAGCTGATTTGGGACCCAACGGACATAGAACTTGTGGTAACCAAAGTTTTCAAACACTGATTTCGACATGCAGAAACACGTTACCGAAGTGCACGTATATAATGAATTATAACACATTGGAGGTTGATTTTGGAATAGCTCTAGCTTGTATATTATTCATCATCATCTATGTGTAGTTTTAAACATATCAATCTACAGATATATACTTGATTTATAATTTTGTGTAATTGATTCTTTTGTACCTATATTGAAATATTTCTACCTGCCTTACTATATTAATGGTCACCAGCTAATTATTCAATATATATTATATATAGTCGTGATATTAAAAAGTTCGAAAACCACTAATATAAACGACTATAAAATTAGTGTATAACTCCAAAAATAGTTTATACACTTACTTAATAGACAACTATTTTACTAACTAACTTATTTAAAAGCTATTTAATAATTTAAGTAAATAAATTATCGAGTACCTATTATTGGTATTATATTATAATATAATAATCTTTAACTATTTGGAATAACGATATTTCTCTTTCAAATGCCAGATTAATTATTCTATTAATTATTTTAGGTTTTTAAACATAACAATTATACAGAGAACGTAATGAAAATTACATTAGTATAACACTTCAAAAGTTCAAAAAATGAATATTCTATTTTCTATATGTAGGCAGCTGGTAGGGGTAAAGTTAATAATATGCGTATATTCAGTATGTTCAATATATCTAATTATAATTGTTATTCTTATTATATATAGGTACCATTAACTTTATACTGTTGTAATTATAAGTGGAACATTTGGATAATTAATTATTTACCCATGTACAATAAACAAGCGATAATAAATAATATTTCTCATCATTAAATACTAATTATGATAATCAATGATAACAATAATACAGTAAGTTAAGGTATTTTACAAATTGTAAAAACCATACAATTTTGTATATATTTCAAAAACTATTATTATAAAATATCATATACAGACATTGAGACATGTATATTCACTTTACTCACGTATTATCATTATATAATTATATATAGTAACATAAAATTTTAAACAGTTCATAATTCACAAAGGATATACCTTTTAGGTATTGCTTATTATATAGATACTTCTAATATTTTACAATGAAACTGAATTAGGTACCCTAATGTCCCTAATTCAGTACGTATTGCCATTTAAATAATAATATTGATATCCGATAAAAACTTATTGTTATTATAAATATGTATAATGTATATACAAAATATAGGTATAAAAGGTTATTCATCTATTCATCAAAAATGTATGCATACTCTGGTATGTGGACCGACTAATTAAATCCATTATCATGAACCTATTACTATATACTCTCAGTACACAAAGTAAAATCATTGAAAAACTATTTGTTTATGATAAGATTTGGATACAACATTTTCAAAAGTCATCTGTTGTTACACAAATACTCTTTAAAATTTAAATGGTATAAAAACTCTAAGCATTCGAAAATATAGACTATTATCAAGTTCTAAAAAACAGAAATTAAAATATTAATTCATTATTATTAAAGAAACAAATTAGAGGAGGTATACTTTAAGTGAATCATACTATATTTAATAGTGCATATATAGTATAATATAATATATGCACAGTATATTATATATATTATGCAATCAATTTATTATATTTTATTTCTACATTTACATAATTTGTTATACACGATCGTATAAGAATAAAACCAAGTGGGATAGTTTTTAGAATCATCGGATCTCCAGCAGAAAATAGTGAGATTATAAATATTATTTATATAATAGATGTTTTTTTTTAAATCATACGGATATACCCAATAATTATTCATCATCGTTAAAAATTTAATTTCAAAAAACATATAAATATCAGTTTTATTTCCCACGCATCTTGGAACTTTTTCTAACAAGCGTAGGTATATGTATATTTTAACATAATATTCTAACCTACCTATAGCTATACATATACATCATCACGTTTCTATATATTAATGATATTATTAGTTATTACGATTCATCACACCTATATCTACTATATATATATTTTAATTATATGCACTTCTCATCTTACTGATGATATTCGCAATGGCATAGCACACTATATAATATCTATACATACAATATTGTGTAATAAATATATATTTTTTTCAACATTTTAATGACGTTAAAGATACAAGTTTACGTAACAATTTCATTAAGCAACTAGCGTGAATGTATGTTTGTAGATACTTAAGTTTATAGGTATATCCGTATATATACGAACGAAGCGTTATATAATCCTTTGATGAGTATGTTATTATGTATAATGTATATCTACTGGTGCAAAAGAGGAGTATATAGGAAGTATAACAAACTAATTAATATATAGGACGTCGTGGGAGTCAATTGGATTCAAGGAACCGGGCTAAATTGAAACCATTCAAGTGTTATTAAATTATTACGTACACTATACATATATATACATATAGGTACTATATATATTATATTATATATGAATACGTCCATATTGTGCGTGTTTTGGGCTCGACTATAATGTTTCTACTATAACACACATGATATAATATGTATATTTTGTGTTATATAAATTAAGATATAAATTTGTCTAAAAACTTGCACCTATATAAATTATAGTTAATAATATATTATATAATGTTATTATGTGTATATTCACGATTATTTCAAGACCATACCTTTTACGATGCTATAAATAGTTGTACTACCTATTTAATATATCATGAATGAATAATAATTATAAAATTAACCAGGAACTGTATTATTTAATATTTATTTTTGTAAATTATAGGTATACACTATACAGGTTAACATTTTTGGTAATGATATTTTTGGATATTATAAATAATGTATAAAAACGAGAGAATATAAATACTCGTAGTAAATTCGTGTCACAGTAGGATAATTATGAATTATACCTAGGATTTATAGGTATTTTATATAAATGGAAAAAACAAATTGTAATGATCCATTTTTAATTGGAATATTATAAGCAGATTTTATATATTTTTATATAATTGTTGATTTTTCAAATTACAATAGGTATCTATATATCCAATGCCTTATAGCAATTTAACGAATTTTAAATCTATATTAAAATTATAAATACTTCTATACTGCAACAATTATAATTAGCAGTAATATACATGTACATAGGTTAATATATTTATAAAAATATATATCTATTTGATTTGTACATAACATACATGTACCTAAAAAATAATTTGTGCCAAGTAACCTATTATCAGGTATAGTAGTCATATATATTATATATAGGAGAACCAATTACAAACATTTTTAATAACTATATATATTCCTTTGTGGTAACTATATATAAATTGAAGACGGATGTTATAATTATTAAACAATTAAATTATTAAATAGCTATTTATCATTTGTGTCATAGTAGATAAATATACATAGGTATACTAATAATGTATCGTGGTTATCATTAAACATACGAAGTTATAATGAATACTAGCACAATAACTTATTTAATTATATATATAGATATAATGGGTATTCAAAAAAAGAATAATTATTTTTGAATCATATATATAGGTATATTAAATTGAAATATACAATTATATAGGTACTATATAGGTACATCAAAGACACTTAAAATCTATAAATTGTTCTTTTATTTAAAACGAAAAACTTACACATATTATTGTATACACACAAATATAATATAATATAGTTGAAGTCCAACTCGAACATCCAAGGTATACTATAGAAGCCAACGTAGACGTTTTCGGAGGGTAAATAGGAGAGAGAAAAAGACTGACTAATAAAACACATATACAGCCAAAGCCTGTTAACTCTCTCCGACGCATGCCCTTCCGATTTATATATGCAGTCTTCTTGTCTGATCGCTAATATGCGATGATTTGTAAATGTATATACACACATAATATATATTACAAAACCGTTGTTTTACATTTAATTTTCGAAAAGTACTTATAATGATACTTCAGTCGATCGAAATGTTTCGAGGACCCCGTGCCAACGTCGATTTATTATACTATAAATTATCGCACGTATATTATTATCGCGTACATAATATATTACGATTCACACGCACGTATATATAAAAACGCGAATAATGTATACAATATACAAATAATATCAAATGAATCGTCACAATTCGCAAATTAAAATACATCTAGACAGCGAGAGAGCGAAATATTTACAATACAATATAATACAATACCGCTGGCCAAACGAACCATCACTATACTACATATAATAACATAATACGACGCGTACAATATCATGACGCCGACCGCGACACCAACGAAAGCCGCCCCCACCTTCTCCTCTTCGCGTACAGTCGTGAACGGTGGAAAGATTAGGTGGGGGGGTTAACGAGCGAGAATGGAATGCGAAATAAAAATGGCGTCATTCGACATAGAATGTATGCGAACGTAAATTATATAAATATATATATATATATATATGAGGTCACGCGCGGAAACATGGCGGGATACGTGTATATATACATATATAATATATATAATATACGCGTATACGGCGGGCGGAAAGGGAAGTGGTCGTATGAGGACCACAGTCGAAAGGATGAAAAAAAATTTGTTAACGACGAAAGTCTCCTTGCCCGTTGCAAACGCGCGCGCGCAACATTATATACATATTTCTAACTGACGTTTTTTTTTTTTATTCTTATTTCATTATATTTTGCCGAGCGCATAAAATTATTATTATGAAACGAGACTCGGTGACCTCGCGCCAATTCCCCTACCACTATAATATTAATATACATGTAAAATGCGCCTATTACACGACGGCGATGAAATTTCATTAATATTAATATTTTTTCACTCTTTAATTGCGCAGCGCATTCCCGTTACTCGCCGCGCCCACGACGATAAACATCACACGAGCACCTGCTGCAAAACATACCTACACACCTAATCCCACAATGACGAAGAATTTATAATATGATATAAAATGTACCTATTATTCGACGACATATAATATTTTTTTAAGTGTTAATTCGTAGTTATTATAAATATCTATTGTTGGTAAAAAAATAACATAAAACCTATAATATCAAAGGTATGATACAAATATGATATTATATACAATTAAACTTAATAAAAATAGAAAAAAAATTACAAATACATTAAATATTATTATATAATAGTAAAAAAAATATATATATAGCCACCTGTACATATATGCGTATTATACATCTTATGCGCAATATACCTATAATAATATAGGTACCGTGCAGTCACTTGAATCATTGAATGCAAAAATGGTGAGAAAAAAATCTCGTCATCACAAGTCTTCTTGTTAAATAAATTGATCACATTTATACATATTAAAAATAAAAGGAAAAAAGATAAAGTTAGAAAAAAAAATCGCACAACAAAATTTACAAAACAAATTGCGCAAAAAAATAAATACAAAAAAATGAAAATAAAATATTATGGTAATAAAAATTAAATAATTTAAAAATATAATATTATTATTGTACAGCGAATTGAAACATTAGAAAAAAAAAATAATGACTGACATGAAGTTAGGAAAAAATAATATGTGTGAAATAATAAATTAGCGAAAACGGCGGAGAGAAGAACGTACAGCGCGATTGAGAGAACTGAAGCGAATATCGCGTAGTCGTCGACGTCGAACGGCCGGGTCCCGGGCGAGCGCTATTCGCACGGTCGTGCGCGCGCGCGGTGGCGGCGGCCATGTTTGATGCGCTGCCATTGGCCCGGACCGCCGCCGCGCGAAGCCGAACACACATCGATCTCGCGTAACTCCCCCCCTCTCCACGCCGTACACCAATAACGATGACACCCGAACCCACCACCCAACATACACGCACGATTTGCGGGTGTGCGCGCGCGGCGTTTGGCCTACGCGCCGCCACACTCGCTCCACTGCACGAGGACGGGAGAAATGCGTGCGCGAACAAGCAGAACCCATACGGCGGGGGAGGTGGAGGGGAGACCGACGCTTCGTTTCTGTTTTCCTCTTCAAACCGCCGCGGCAACGTCGCAAACACGACAGCGGCAAGCGTAATATATTATTATATGTATACACGCGACGAAAAAATACCTCTTTCCTTTCACTCCTTTTTCGTGAACGCTCCCTCACCACCTTCGCGCAAACTCCTCGGCTCGCGAAACCCGTCCAACCGCACGCCGCCCGTACACAACATGTAACCAATACTATACATATATATATATCGTATATCATAAACCGTCGACCTCGCTGCGTGCCACTGCTTTACGACGACGTTCGTTCGGTATAAACAAAATTCTGCGAGAACACCACTTGCCGCCACCTCATCCTCATCGTGACTTCCCGCAGCACAGCGCGAGAGCTTATAAAAACGTCCATGCGCGCCGCACCTGTGAACACCTACACACATATACACACACATGCGCGCGCACATAAAACTGAATACCGCCGCCGTTCGCGACGACCAAAAAAAGAAACTTGCGTCGCAAAAATAATAATTATACTTGTTCGCCCCCACTGTGGTAGAGGTTATTAGGCTGGTACTAAATGTCTATATATTATTAAACACATCAGGCCTATTCCGACCGAAAATATATGCTAAACAAAACTGCAACATTACCGGTCGTATACACGTAATAAAGTTCGTTATGATGTCATATAGTAATATATGTGCGACGTGTGTTACTACGATAGAGGTCTGCAGGTCATCATAGTAATATGTGTAGGTATGTATAAAGACTAGCTTAGCGCAGATCTCAACGATTAACAGTATAATTATACGGTTAGGTAAACATTGTTAATATGCACACAACCTACATAACTACACATATACTATAAAAGGCCAAAGCTAATTATGAAACAGCAATATATAACACGTCCACATTTGCAGCATTGTTCGCGATTAAAAACAACTAAAAATACAACGCGTTTTAGAGACGACATGAAGTTAGATTAAATTATTTTTGTTGTATGAAAATATAATCACACGTAATACAATCAATACTTTTCTGTACCTAATTAGTAATACATATATAAAATATAGGACAAATACATAGGAAATTATCTGAAGCAACACGTACAGTAATGTGATTGTAATAATTACTTGAGCATACAACAAGTATTATTATAAATTACTTAATAATATAATATGATATAGTGAATTGATGAAAAATCATAGAAGAATTCATCCTATAGATGTACCTGTATAATAAACTGTTCCGACGTAAATAATGATTTGAATTTAAACTGACCAGTGTATTATTTCACCCTTTGAAGTGATTATTATATATACATTAATTAATTAATTATTAGATTAGTCATTATCACTAACCATTAACATAATTAGGTATTCGTAGTTAATAATTTATTTCATTATATCAAACAATAAACACGCAACAATAATAACAAGTTTATGTATTATATTATTATACATAGTAATTGTTACTAGTCAAACACAATTTATATAATAAGAAAAATAATGCGGCGCGACAGTGAACAGTTTGACCCATCGCATTCGACGATGACGACGGTATAATGATAAATAATCATAATTGGCGGGCAATGACGTAAAAAATGCATACACGCGCAACAATGATTGAAACAGGAGCAATTAAATGAATAGACTCCTCGACGACGATAACAAACTTGTATTATAGTAATATAATGAATTATAATAAAACACAATCGTAACTATCGTAAAAGACTATCCGTCCCATAACATACGTGTTAATATTAAATTGGAAGGATGTAGAATTATGGTTAATAATTATTATGGGCGTTACATATGCCTATGACGTTTCGTCGCCTGGTCTGTAAAAAAAAAAAACCCAAAAACGTACAAATACCAAGGCGAGGTCGACTTTCTCACCTAAACGGCCAACACATAGTATAATAGTTACAATATTGTTGCGCAAGTACTACTTATCTGTGTTGAGCGTGAAACGAAGTCGACGGCGGACACTTGCGATGGACATCGTGTCACGTACAAGTCGTATAACATAACGTGTTGTTGTATCGCGGGTACTATTACGATATCGACGGACGCGAATTATACGTTTCGACTTTTGACCGGTTGTTGCTGCTGTCGGTAGTGCGCGCATGCGCCGCGCCAACGTCCAAGTAAGTACCTTCGTGCTCGGTACGGCGATCGGAGAAAAACGGAAAGTGACGAGGGTGGGGAGGAAAATCGTCGGGAAACGGTCGACGGAACGGAAAACAAACCATTGCAGGCGGCGGACATCGGCGGGCCGGGCGAGATCGGACCGACGGACGGTCATCGCCGCGACCTTGTTCCAAGTGAGCGCATCGCTCCGCGCACACAACGGGCACATGACCGCCGCCGCTGAGAAACGACGGTTGATAACGATTGAACGACTGACCGCGGCATCTGGTACACGTGCCGAGGTCACTGAACCGCTGCGGGCACGTCACACTAGAGGTCGCCGGTGTTCCCGTCGCCACGTTGCGCTTCCACAATAATTCCACGTCCCGCAGCGCGCGCGAATCGATAAAATATATTCCATTGTAAATTATGACGCGGAGGTGGCGCCGCCGCCGCCGAAAATGCGCGTCGGTTTTGCGATGGAATGTTTTCGGCCAACGGGACCGAATACGACGCGAAAACTGACTTGTGCGAGTGGATAAGACGTGTAGGGATGCAACAAGTATACGGCCGTCATCACGGCGACACACGTATTATCGTTGTCGTGACAACGTCAATATTAATATTTTAAGCGATAGAATTTGTCGTGACTCTGTCGGCCAACGAATAATAAATTATAATATTGTAACGACGTGCCGGCGATGTTGATCGGCGCCTGTGATCGCGACAAACGGCGAGGGAGTGGAAGAGGGACAGAAATGCATATTATTATTATTATTATTATCATCGTCGAAGCGATTGGGGTCAATGGGCGAACGCGGTGGCATTGGATTTAGGGTGCGTTCACCAGGCGTGCGCGCGTGAACCGCTCTCGTTCCACGGTAACGGTTTTTAACTGAAAGACATTTTAAAAAATAGCACCTAGTCGCTCGACACTTAACTCACCTATCGATAGGAGTTGAACTTTCCGTTGGGTCCGTCTTCGAATGGTATGCAATAACGACGATCGCAATATCACTGCTATCGTTATTTCCGTTTTAATTTTACCCGGAGAGTGGTGACGGGTCTTTTCAACGAAACGTTTGAGACCAACTGAAGCGATTCCATGAGCTGCAGGAACGGTTGTGATGGCGTTATCGTTCGAAACGACAACACTGGATGAGAACCACACCACAAATATTGTAGGCGCGTGACGGACGTGACGAGCGTTGGGCGCCCGTTGTGAAAATGTAACGGTGGCGCGTCGTTAGGCCATTGGCTAGATGCCGAGGCCCGCCGTTCCGTTCCGTTACGGCGGCCGCCGCGACGATAGCGCCCTCCGGCGGTCGGCCGGCGAATTAGGAATCAGTTGAGCCAGTGCGGCCAACGCAACGACCGTCTCTGCGCGGTTATTTGCTCCGACGCGCCACCATTCAATATAGTAAGGCCGTTTTGAATTCACCGCACAAACCACTCGAGTTATTACTTATTGTACCCGTAGTCTTCCACCTGCTCTCACCGATAATAAAAAATAATAATAATGCATCTTTTGGGTCGATCGGCTTACAAAAGCGCACGCATTCTTCACGCCATTGTACCCGCGGAATAATATACTCACGTGCATATTATAATATAGGTACCTATACGAACTACGCCACCGAATACCTGCGACACTTATACCTACCTGCAGCCAGTCGGTGTGTTCGCTTCGTTTATTGATTGAAAATATTTTGTACGACCCCATCCGGAGCACCATGTCCAGAGTCTTATTCCAGCTACAGGCGGTATCGACGATAAAATATACAACAAAATACATTAAACACACTGCGAAGCGCGTGACAAAATATACAGACTTTAAAAATCGTCCACTTATTTTCGATTATATAATAAGAGATTAATGGTAGTCGATTTGAACATAATCTCTACAGTTGTAACCTCCTAAAAATCTCCAAATCGCGTGACACTATATATAAAAAGTTTTAGCTTATTGCCAGCCCAACAAACTACGTTTTCATTTTTGTGTCTCGACTATAGTGTAGTGAAATGCAGTAAAGTATCCCAACGTAAAAATACTGCTAATTAAAGATTTGATTTTTTTTCTACAATAACAAGTAACAACAAAATAAAACACAATAATTGTATAATAAAGCCGATTTCAAAATATGAAGATTTTTATATTTATCTATAATCTCTATACCTTTTCGATAGAAAATCTGGATCTTTATAATATAATAAACAAATTAGTAATTCGTATAATATGTATACATTTGTGGCGTGGTGCAAAATTACTGATATCAAAAAATTTTTTTTTTCTATTTTCTATTTATGAAATTAATATATAACCACATAATTTTATACCTAACTAAAAACTACTTATAGTACTTGTAAACAAAATAAACATTAGCCCTACTTGCATCAAAATATATAGATATATTATGTATATTTTTTTTTTTTTTGATTGATTGATTTTAAAATGTATTTATTTTTACAAAATACACTTCATTAATATCTGCTCCTTTATTAAGTCGTAGCTTGTGTTGGAGTAGAGGGTGTATAAATATGTTTAATGTTATAGGTATAAACAAATTTAATAATATTGTATAACATGAATATTAATATTTAATTGCTATATTCAACATTGAAATGACTTTTCAACGGCGTGTTTATGTACCTGAATATGACTGGCTGGCTGTAAATTTAAATTTAAAAAAAACATATTTAATATTTAACTATATTGTATAAAATTTAGTATTTTAATGGCAGATCACTTATACTTTAGTAACCGTATTATATTAACCTATACATTAAAATATATCTTTAACACAAAATACAAAATTTAAAAAAGACTATAATCTATATATCTTATTAGAAGAATATAATATCACTATAATATATAACACATTATGTATAATTTGCAAATAAATTACAATGAAAATTTAAAACGCATTTTTTTTCAATGTACCTATTGCAGATTTTTAAAATCACTGTTATAATAATATTAATTGTTTAATTGTTTATTTGTTTTCGTACTCACGTTTTAATATAAAAAATTATCTTTATTTGTATAATTCTGATATTGTGAATCCAAAGTACAACATGCATCCGATTTAGAACGATTACCTATAGGTACATCTATGTTAAATATTATTAAATTTCAAATTATGTATATGTTTTGATTTTTATAAATGTACACGAAAATAATAAAGCAAAAAAACTGTTGTTGTGTAAAATTGAAATATTATGTCCATAGAAAAGACAATTTTTCTTAAAAAAAGTTGATACCCAAGTATAAAAATGATGAACCACATTAATAAAACACTAGTGTTATCTTGATGAATAATAAGCGATATTTTATACTCATATTATCGAAATAATAATATTCAAAAATAATAGTGTATAGATACCTGTGTATATTTGCATTGGAATTTGACTGTAAAAAATAGATAAATAAAACGAATTAAAAATTCTTTGCACTACCGTTCCTGTATAATGCCTTTAACGTTTAACAAAATCGAAATACGAAAAATAAAGTGAGATGGTATAATATTTCTGTGAATCCACGAGGTATATATGCTTCGACCTAACCTATACTGCGCCGCAGTTTATATAATATATTTTACAAAGCATATTTTTTTTTATGGAGTACTTTTTTTTTAAAATATAAATATTAATTGTAAACTTCAAAATCTAGAATAAAAATAATAAACAGAAACTTGTTTTTACATTACGCAAAACCCGATGATCTTTGTCTATGTTTAATGTTTATATCTTGTATATATCGAAGTCTTGTACTTCAAGTTTGCACTGATGTAATTAATAATTAATAGAGCACTAGTACCTACATCACTTTGCAGTTAGTATGACATCGGATATAATATTTCACAAAATGTTAAAATGGAACAATAGAGTCCAACGAAACATGCGTAAATTTCACAATCAAATATGTAATAAACACGTGTAGCGTGAAGGCGCAAAGGGTTTAAGAAAACACATTGTAGATGTATATTATTACATCTGTCGACTGTTTTGTTTCTCAGTGGAATCTCCAACATCGGTTGATGTGAGATACATATTGAACAGCGCGTTAGCGCCAATCATGTAATATAAAATACCTAATACCTATATGTGTCATGCACCCATGTCATATATGATATCAAAATATATTTTTTTCGTGATATGCACAACAAGACACAAAAATACAAACTCAATAAAATAATAATAATAATAATAACAATCAAACTGACAACAAAATATGTACAAGAAATGACACACAAATAAAATACTCGTGAATTACTCCTAACTATTGCGCACATTATAAATATACAGATAAATATACACAATAATATATCAGCTAATTGGAATAATGGTTATATATTATTATTCTGTACAATAATTATTGTATTATACTAATATAACAGCTAGTATGACTGTTTTTAAAAAAAATAATAATAAAAATTTCACCGTCTTTATTGAATAGAAAATGTATATTTTTGTTATTTAATTAGTTCTTGAATGACGTAAAGTGTAAAACAGTTTATTTATAGGATAATATTTCAAGTATGAAATATACAGACATACAGTAAAGTAAAATGGTTTTTATTATTAACTATATGTCTATATGTCTATATGAATATTGAATACAATTCAATTTAAATTCAAGTCAAAAAAGGCTTTATTTTATTCTATAAACGAGTAAATATTAAATATAATTTGTAAAAATATAGTGAATATACTGTAATATTACATAAATAATATTTATGCATATATAGAATAATATAATATACAATATTGAGTATTGATATAATGATATACTAAAATACTAATAATGATACATATAATCATTAATCATTTATTACGATCGTATCATTTTCAACTTTCAAGCTTATTCATTTTAAAATACATCAAACATTTTAAAAGGTCGAATAAATGTTAATACATATTACATATACCTCTATATATATAAATATATATTTAACAATTTAGTGATTTATAATTATTCTTTATTGAGATAAATATTTATTATTATTTATAATATTAAAATAATGTTTACAAATCATTTTTTTTGCAGATGTATTGACGAATTATTTTAATGATTGCAATAAATTGTATGGTAAATTTTTTATGAATTTTATTCACCCCATTATAAACTGTATTGAATGTTCAATCCACAAATGAACTACGTATGTCTATATAGGTATAATAGCATGGGATATAATGTTATTAAAAGTTTGGAACGCTTGTCCAATTCAAACAGATGTACCTACGTATAAAAACCCCTCTTCATTGTATATTATTAAACGTATATACATACAATGTATATAAACATTATAAACCAATATATAAATTCATCGCTCCGTTAGCAATAAAAAAATAATGCCTTTTTATGATCATATATGTCAGGGATGGGCAACTCAAAGTTACTATAGGGCCAATTTTTAGAAATTTAAAATATAGCGGGCCAGAGTATAGAAAGCAAAAAAAAAAAAAAGGGTCATTCAAAATATACATTTTTAATAGTATTTATTTTTGTTTAGAATGAAATAGAGTATACCTAATGCAATTTGAAAGATGTAGCGCGGGCCAGATAAAAAAGGCTCGCGGGCCACCAGTTGCCCACCCCTGATATATGTCATAGGCATATAACATCGTTTAATATAGTAAATCTTGTGTCGTATAAGTACATATCACCCATAAAACTTCAGGTATGAAAATATGAGACATATAATCCATGATGAAATCATAATCATTACATTATAAAAGATTTTGAAAAAGAACCTGTATGTATATTATATATAAAAACCATATGATATAGTCATAATACAGCCCACCGGAATATATATACATAAATAAATATATAATTTATTTATTTAATTATATACCTAAGTATTTTTAAATTAAATAATTATTTATACATATAAATCATATACAGTATGATCAATCACTGCGTTCTAAACTAAAAATGATACTGAGTAAAAATATAGTTTAAAACTAGTGAAAAATTGCGTGTGTTTGGTCTAAATTTCTTCGCCGTTTTGTTTAGTTGTTTTTATTTCTATAGAGCTCCCAAATAAATTTTATTTTCTACTTATAAATATAGGTCCCAAGTGGGAACACTTAACTTTCTTAATTTTTACTGTTCTTTAACTTAAAAATATTAATTCTCGACAGCTGAAAAATTACAAATACCTACTTACTTCAAATTGTGTTTTAAAATTACTTTTATACCCAACATTGAATATTAATTGAACACTGTTCAAAGTGTAGTAAAAGCGCTCATACACTCATATTTCTAAATTATTTCACAAATAGGTCTTTAGATTATTATTTATTTTAAATGTTTTGGTAATTCTCAAAAAATCGCAGCAAAAGTTTAAAAAAATGTAAGAATAAGTGCCCCTTGTGTGTTATTTTTAGCAAAATCTTGATCATAATCTATATAATTTCCTTTCAATTTTAACATAAAATACATATAATTGCATTATATGAACAAAGCTCTCGTGACCCATTGCAGTATTAATGATTTTTATAACGGTTTAAACTATTAAAAACCTTTTAAAATCAAATTATCTATAAATAAATTATTCTATTTTACTCTCTGTGTATAGTCAATGTTATAATAATAATTAAATAATATTTATCAAGTAAAATGATTATCATAATATAGGTATTATGCGAATTAAAAAATATATTATTTAACAATAACAATTCAAAACTGAAGAGTAAATGTAGAAGAAAACTTTATTGGAATTATCTCTGTTTAAAGGTTTGAAGAATAAGAGTTCTATAAATAATATTTATATTTAGAGTTTAGAGTTTGAATGAAATATATTGGTACAAAACAAATTTCGCTTCCGTCAACATATTTTGTTCTAGTGTTCTATTAAATTATAAAAACAACTGATATAGGCATATTAAATATTATTATTATTATTATTTAACCTGTAAATTTTACGATTTTTTTAATATTCATTAAAGATATAATAATAAAATAATTATTTTACCTTAAAATACTATTCTTTATTATGTACTATATTATTTATTCATACAGAAATATAAAAAATATGTATATTACGAGTATATAAAAATAATAAATCAACATAATAATGTTTAGTTATTTTTGAATAAATTAAGGGTTATTTATATGAAACTACTGAAATGGAAAATAATACGAGATAAAGAAAATAATTCAATGTTTTATTATATTTCTACCAACATAGTAGGTAGAAACACAGAATAGATTATGGATATATAGAATTACAAATAAGATGTTCGTCGAAAAATAATCATCGGATTCAATATAGTTATACTATATACACCATACTACTTGTAAACACTCTAAAAACCCTTATAACCGTTTCATAATAATACAGTATAGACATTAGATACTTATAAGTTACAAGTTATTTGAGCCAATGAGTTCAAAAAAGTTAAATTATTCGTAAGGAAAAAAAATATTATAAACTAATTTTAAAGAAATATAATATTGTGTAGTTATAGCTAGGTTTATTTAAGTAAGTATAGTATATATTATATACATATAATATTAATCTGAGAACGAAAAATAGTCTTTAAAACAATAGCTATAACAACTCGTTCTACCATCTTAACGTGTCATTTAATTAATTTGAAAGTATTTTAATCTGTGTTTCAATATTAAGAACATAAATAAACTAATATTATATTACTATAATAGTAATAACTAATAAGTCTATAACAAACCCTAATAGCACGGCGATTCTTTTAATAGTAAACACTCATTATTTGGAAAAGTATTAACTTTTTGAAAAAAGTAAAGTAAAAAAAGTGTAGTATTTAAAAACGTTAATAATAGGTACTTTTTGAGATATAATAAGCATCTTATGTTAAAATAATTGTCCTATATATATAAACGCACGTACTCTCTCTGCAGTAAAATAACATAATCATGAACAGTGAACTTACAGCTGAATTATGATTTCAAATTTATAAAGTAATATTTAAAGACAAATATTATAGTTGTGTGATACGCCTCAGGCTTAAAACGATTTAGGATATTGTTCAGTCAACATAATTATCATAGAATAACACCAAAGACTTGCGGCAATTGCTCGTTTATTATATTACGCTTAAATTCGTATATAACAGATCGTTAATATATGCATATATGTCTCTTAAAGTCTTAATAACGTATTCATGAAATATGAGTAAGTTAATTATTACGTTAATTATATACGATTTTTATGTTACGTTTTATACTGTTATATGGATTGAAAAATGAATCAATCAATAAGAGTCAATATGAAAATTAATAAACAATAATACTTTATTATATTATACTAAGTACTAACTCAAAGTCTAACTAAACAGTGCTACAGAAATTTATTTTGTATATATAACATCTTATAAGGTATAATTAATTACTAAATCGACTAAATTTTAAAGTAAATATTTTTAACTACTTGAAACTCTCAGAACATTAATTGCTCTGTTGTAAATAATCCCATAATGGTTACATATACAATATGTTTATTAGTCTATTAAACAATAAATACGTTGCAAAATTCCTCATTTTAATCACAAAAACGAATCATTCTAAACTTTTAAAACAAAAATTGGTTTTTTACTTATAAGAATATAACTCTAAGCTTTATAAATTGCTTACAAATACTTAATGTATCTTGTATAGATTGATTATGTTAGTATGATAGTTTTCAGACTTATTTTGTATATACCTATTGATATTTGATGATTAATCATTAATCTATTTTACAGTATTTACACATAATATATATATATAATATATTAATTGATTTTTATATATGAGAAAAGGTCACTGTTATGGATATGTATTTATAAAACAGCTAATTAATGATGTGCATACTTGATTTACGTGCAGTATTTACTTAGACCGTATCCGCTGTATTTATTTTTAACAGAAAACGTAGAACAAAGGCCTCAATACCTATATAGCTTCGTGTCCTCGTCTTTACAACAAAAACATTGAAAATTAGGTTAACGGTCTATTGTTTGTTTTTACATCGTCACTTATAGCTTATTATCGTTTTTTTTAACGCGAGTAACGACTAACGAGTAACAACCATAACGTTTTTTTATTTTGTTCAAACATATAATTTCCGCAATCGGTTTTGCCTGATACTTTGTGTAGACATATAGACATTGTTTTAACAGCAGTATGATATGTTATTTTTTGCCTTTTTGGTCAGTATACATTCTCAAAACATACATAAACTTATTTTATAATAATCACACTCTAAATCATTTTCGTATTTGATCAGTATATAGAAGATTATAAATATTAGTGTTATATGTACTATATGTTTATTGTTTATATGCATGTTTGACGTATAGTTATGAAATTTGCATTATTTTTAAATTAAAAATAATATGAAACAAAACAAAAATGATCAAAAAAGCTAAATTTATAGTATTTCCACTGTGTTATTGTTTCACTATGGGTGGAGATTTAAAATTATAACACATGTCTGTCGACAAATCGCTAAATGATCTACTTAATAAATTAAATCCTGTAGTATATAATATTGAGTGACATACGTCCGGTTTTTTCAACATCGATACATATCGGAAACAGATAAGTGATGATGGACTAAAATGGTGACTTGTGATTATTTTATATATTTGTGTAGGTACAGTATAAAATAATTATAAATACCTAATCATATAAGACATACCAGATGTTTTTTTTATCAAGAACAAATCATCATTTCAAAAACTTACCCCACAAAATGTGGTACACCTCTTGACTCATCTGAATTAAAGTAAAAACTCATTGATCAAAAACTATTACTACAAAATTTGATTTTTACTCGCTGAAATAATCCGAACAACATTCTGTTTCGGAATATGTAATTTTAAATGTGTGTTATTATACAAAAAGTAAAAAAAACTTAAGCTGTAATTATGACCATAAAAAATAGTAATAATAAAATTGGTTTTTTTATTACTTTCAATTATGTGAGAAAAATATTTTCAGAAACGACTATAGTTTTTGAAATAATGATTAACCTTTATTATACATACTAATTCAGAATTGTATTGTTAACTGATGTCACAAATGACCACGATATTACACAAAACGTAACATATTAATAAATTGAAAAAATTGCAATGGCCTCATGATTTTATAAAAATTAAATGTTAAAAACTGATAAATATCGTAGTTTTAAGTTATAATACATTTTGCTCCGTTCGAGCCAATTATACGTAGGTACGTATACAGCCACGTAGTTTTTAAACTTTATACCTAGTTAGTAGTTCTTAGGTTTCAGAGTATTAACTACGTACGGAATGTTGCATTAACATTTGTATTTCTTACTAAGCATTTTACAAAAAAAATTTAAAATTATATTCAATAATATATTAATTTTAGTATATAATTATAATATGAATAATATATATATATATATATATATAATATTATTTCTATGTGCATATATGCACAATGGTCAATGTTCACAAAAGGTATAGGTTGAGTAGGTACTGAATTATAATATTTTGTTATTTGTACATCGTATTACTTTATGTATACATATTATATATTAGGTACCCACCATTAATACTTTACGATCGTCCAACTGAAAAAGCACTGACGTGTATGTTAATTAAGCCATACCTATTTAAAACATACACACATATGATAATTATACAAGTAAGTTAAATAAAGTTTTAAAGATATATGGAATTTACAACATTTTTTATAGATATATATAATGTATATTCAATAGTAACATATTAAATAGGTACTACTACTGAGTGATTGTTTTAATAATAAATACTCACTATTTTAAAAATGTAAATGTTTTTGAAAAATTTATTATTACATAATTTAATTATTATAAGGGACTTTCTTTATATATCACCTATCTATATCTTAAAATGAATAGATTTCTAGTAGCATATTGTTTTGTGTACTAGCTGTCTAGTCTGTTCTATATAGTTGAATAAGGATTGATAATATATAGTCTCGGGTCTCCATATACCAAAAGATATACCTATATTACTTAAAGCGAATTTATCATATCCAGAACAGGTTATGTCTTAATCCTCGTTTTTACACTTAGGATTAAATACCCCAATCATAATAAATTATGTCTCGATATCTCAGCTGCTAAGTTAATAATTTTAGAGAATTTACAGAGCATAAAGTCTAGGGCCTTAACGAAAATAACTAGTTATTAATGTATAATATTTAATTGAAACACAATTAAAGCAAAGATGTACCAGGTAATTGACTGATATGTTGTAGATCTACAAATTTATATTAAATTGGCCCTTTGTTCAAAGTTATGAAGAGCTTGAAAAAATACTGGTAATCTGCTTCGGAATATAAAATTAAAAATGTAAGATTCTATACAAAAAAAAAAAAAATCATAAGATAGGGCTGGTGGTATTTTAAATTTTGATACCGATATCCGGTATTTGTATACTACCGGTATTTATATGGCATTACCGGTTACGCGGTATTTTCGGTAATTATATTATATTATATAATTCATTGTTAGTAATGACCTGTGGTTACCAATACTATTATTTTGAATGCTGCACGCTCAATATTAAAACTTATCGTCTAAAAATAAACATAATATATAAAAATGGATTGGTATTTAAATACCATCACAAATCCTTCAGTATTCAAATAGAATTAAACACGTCCGAAACATTATTTAAAGAGAGTATTTGATTTTAATTTAAATTTTATATCGAAATTCATAATTAAATCTACTGTTTTATATACATACACACTCCACCAATGTCAATTTTACGTATTTCCCGCGGGTATATTTGTATACGGCAGAGATCGATGATATCACCGAGTTTTACTTTACTGGACTCTGGACTTTGTAACCATGGTTACCCTTAGCAACCAGTCAGATTTGGTAGTGTACTACGTTTCAGAATGCCGTACATATTATACTTTATACAAATTACTTATATATATAATATAACTTCCAATGCGCAACATAAATCGCAATTATATTTCTGTCATTGTGTTTGTCGATGAATTTATCAAAACCAAACGTAATCTGTTTAAATATTAGTATACGTCGGCATGATGTAAGGAAAAGAGTGGATAAATATTGGATGATATAATCGAATAAATTTAATTTTGTAATAGACATTGTCATTTTTTTTTTTTTTTGAAATTTGATTTTAAGATAAATTATTATTCATTATATTCCTTCTCTAAAAAAGATAATAAAAATAAGCGATAAAAATGACTGCATGATTTTTATAAGATTAATACTTTTGCATTTCATAAAATTATTTTAACTGATTTTTGTTTTTTGTTACTATTAAAAACTTACTTTCAATATTGCAATACCATTTTGTTTGCAATCGATTGAACAAAACAATCGGAGGAGTAAACCCACGATTAAAGATATACTTTAATATATCTTTAGTATATCTTTAATCGTGAGTAAACCATACAGTATATTTGAATATAATACTATTTATATATTAAATTATGTAAATATATAAAAATAACTTCAATATTACAGAATATTTCAATAATTTTGGATTTTGAATGGAGCTTAATAATATGTATTGTAGATCTAATATTTATAATGAGATTTTTAAAAACAGTTTTTGAAGTAAAAAATGTATGTAATTATAACACCATGAGAAATATAGGAATAGGTTTATTAATTATAATTATAAACCTTATTCAAACAATAACTTAGAATACTTAGATTAATTTAAACATTATCAAGAAAATATTGTTAGAACGTTATTTATACATTAAGTCATAATTGTAGTTTAATATTAACAATAAGTTAATATTAAATTTTTACTAATCGTTAGTTTTTTAGATTCTGAACGGAGCGCGGAGTGATGAATGTATTGGTTTTACAATGATGTATGTGTTTTTTATATTTTTCTTTTATTTTTGTGTCTGTCATCACATTTTGGAGTAGTAATAGTGCATTGATTTTGTTTTGAGTACTTTTCAAAAACGTCGGGAAAACCCCTAAAAAAGTAACGGAAAAACGGGAATTTTTACACATAATTATTTTTCGACAAAATCAATTTTTTATTTTGCTGTAACTCAAAAATTAATCATTGTAAATACTTGAAATTTTCACCAAATGCTTAATATATTAGCGTTATATATTTACGATTAAATTTTCAAAATATTTTGATTTTTTTTAAGTTATTTGTAAACAATTGAAATTTTCGATTTTTCAAAAAAATTTTTCTTGAAATACAGATAAAAAAGTTTTACTTTCCAAAAAGTATTTAAAATTTAATACAAGGTTTATTATAAGTTGTACTTATTATAGTAAAAAAAAAAATCAAAAGTCGTTAGTCACAATTTTAGTTTATAAGCATTTATAAAGTTCAAATGTTTACGAAATATGTCTAAATCGCAAAAATTAGTAAAGAATTTTGAAGTTGAAAATTCATAAAATATTTGTAATTTATACTTAAGGTTAAAAAACCCAATACAAGGTTTTCCATAAGTTTTCCTTTAAATAAGTGTAAAAATGAACTCCAATTCAATATAGAAAACATTTTATGAGCATATGAAATTAAATTTTTTACGAGTAATGATATATTATAATTTAAATATAGGTAATAATAATATATAATATATTCTACTAATTATCCTAGGCTGACAAATCTCAGAATCGTTTTTCGTGTACAATGATACCTGGCATTGCATTCAAATTTAACATATGCATTATATAGCGACCTACTCTCCATCTCTACTATACAGCAGAGCGATACCCACACTTGCCCACCTTTTCTTATATTTGATTTAATTTTTATTAATTTGTAACCACTGATAATAAACTTTGGTAATTTAAAATAATATAGGTGTTGGATTGTTTTTTCGTTGCTTTACTTAAAAACCCTATACTGTTTATTAGCTACATATATTTTCAATATCAAACCACACCCAAAACTACATTGTAATTTATGGACCATTAATCGCGTGATAAAATAGTTGAGGTATCTTTTAAAATAGCGTGAATAACAATTATTTTTGTTTAGTAATTCACCTAATATATAATTTACTAAATTTAGATTAATCATTGAATATAAAATAACAATTTATTCTAATATGATCGCCATTATAATATCACTCAAAAATAATAGCAATATAATAACAATAATATAATATTATTTTATAATTATATATTATGCAGAGCATGGGTGCAAATCGTAGGGATGTAACGAGTACTTTTGTATGAACTTTAGAGCTAAGACTACAAATCCCGTAACCGTACATATGTATCCAATAACTCATTGTTATACACTTCGGTTTTTGTCAGAGGATATTTATACGGATAATAAGACATATACATATACATATTTTTAACCATGTAATTTATATGACGTATATAATACATAAAACTCTCCCAATGGCCGCTATTTCAGAGGGTTATTAAAATAAATATAATAGATATGTATATGTATAGTGTATACATGCTAAGCGAATAATTTAACAGTATTTAAGTAGGTACTCATTATTTTGAAAATTAATACCTTTTGTCAAGATTACAAATAACATGTACCATTTTAATATTACATTATTTATTTTCATTTTTTTCAAAATATGAAGACATAAAGAATAATTTTCGAAACATGTTAACATGCAAAATAATGCGTTATATTTTTAATTTAAAATAAATATTATAATATACCGCCATTCTCGAGTTATTATTAATAACAAATTATGTATTCCTTGTATAATTTCAAATAGGTATTCAATAGTTTTCATTCGAAGTTTACAGCGATACTATGTGCTCTGCAAACTCCTAAATCTTAATTTTAGGGGAGTATGCTCATTAATATTCACAGATGACACTTTCTTGCGATATACAGCAGCAACACAGCACAGCGGTATTAATAGGTACACAAATATATTATTATAATATATTTTATATCGCCGTCGATATCGGAAATTAGGTCAACGGGCGCCCAGGGGCGTGTGATACGCGCGGTGCGTATGGGCGTTCGCGTCGGTTGGCGTCATCCGCCGCGGCCGGTCCGCGCCGCGATTTCGGGGTCGCCCAGGCGATTATTGTACCGTTGTTACGCAACCGAGAAATGCGTACACGCACATTACACTATTATTATTATTATTATTTGGTCGGGCGCGGGCTGAATGTGTGTCAAACGCGTATACCTACCCACACACACGCACACGCGTATATGTATATATATATATATATATATATATAAGGTAGGTATATTATATATATATATTTGTGCGTGTGCCGATTTTTTTCTCTTTCTTTCTCTCTCACCCTTTTTCTCTTTCCGTCTCACTCCTTCCGAGGCCGCCTAACGCAATTACCCGACGTTACGATCCATTATACTGTTATAATATTGTTACTATAATATATACACATATACTATAGACCTGCATAGGCCGTAAATATTACCGTCGGGCGGTGATATTATAACGCGTATACCTACGCCGACTGTGCAGTGCGTGTGCAATGTGCATATAACATTTAATAGGTTTTGTGTTTTTCGCGGTGGGCGACCGGAAAGTCCGTTATCGGCGGCCGCGTCGTCGTCCGTTTCCGACCGTAAATGGGTTATTTGAAATATTCGTATAGGCATATTTAGGCATAGGCGTGTATAGAAAATATTTTGCAGACCTACAGGTCGATAGTATAATAATCGTGTTGGTAATTTCTTCACGAAATCATGAACACCTCCACCCCCCCGCCCTAAAAAAGAATCTTCAAAGTTTGTTGCGATTTAATTTAAATTCGTGTATACTGGCCATGCAACGGCCATTCTCCATATTATACGTACACATAGGTAGCCAGTTATAACTTATAAAGGTATAAAATGCACGCCGTATCAGCTATATTATATGTACGGTTCGCGGTCGATCGTACCTATATATAAGCTTAGTGCTTACAACACAATAATACATAGGTAGGTACGTGTATATAATTGTGTAATATAGTGTATAATATTATTTTATTATAGGTTCTTCTGACCTCACACTATTATAATATTATGGATTTATGCTGCTGTATTCTGGTGTGTGTATTTAGTGTGCCTATCTTATACATATTTATGACTCTTTTTCTCTTTTTCCGGCGTGCGTTGTTACAGCACCCGTCCGTCAAACAAAAACCAATAACGATTCATTTTCGATAATAGAATACGATTACCTATACGATAGTAAAAAAAAAATATATAACATGCTTCTTTTTTTCAAATTTTCATAACAATCAAAAAAAGCTGAAAATAAAATACAATTTTGGCGCTTAAAAAAATGTCCACCAATGTGTATAGTATATCATTATGCTGCAATATCGAAAAAAGAAATTGATTCCAAAACTACATAGTCGTCATTGTCCGAAATATAAAAAAAAACGTTCTTTTTATATTTATTATATTTCGAAAGTTGAACGTGCATTACTTACAGCAAAGACACAAATTGGTTAAATCCAATATAACAGATCGATTTCTATAGTAAAGTTCTTGCCAGAACTTTCATTTAAGCTCGTGTTCAAACGTATAAATATTTTGTCCGCGTACTTACAGTATGGCTAGAAGTTATTGCACCACTTTTTGTTCCCCATATGTAATGTAAATTTGTAAACATACTAATCTTCTTTGTTATTTTTAAAGTTTATGCCCTTTGTAAATTACAGTTTACGAATCATAAGTATAAGTAGTCGTGATAAATATAACCGATGTCTTATGTAATATATTATATTATAATAATATATAAAGGAAAATACATGTTTGAATACATACTATACAAACATTTCAACATTTAAATTAACGTAATGTTATATTATAAAAAAGTAAATACTTGATTATATTATACTATGATTCTAATATATAATTGAAATATTTTTCAGAAAACAAATTAATCAAATTACAACTACACCATATGTAAGTTTATCAAACAACTAAAGAGGCACTGTACTACATAGTGCAGGAGTCGGTTGGACCTATATATACATATATATCTACTATGCTATATTTTTTTTAAATTTATTTCAGCATAATTAAATTTTAATATAATAATAATAATAAGAGCTGATATGTATACCAACTACCAACTGACTTAAGCTCGTATCTGGTATACGGAGTTCCAAGATTAATATAATAATAAATTAATCATATTATATAAAATATAAATGTTCTTATATAGTTGAAGAGTTGACTTGATTTTCTAGATAAATATTAAATTATATTACTAATATTAACATAAAAGTTTGCTTAAATATATTTATATTTGCACATATCTATATTTTTATAATTTGATTGATACACACATTTTAATCAAGGTCATTAACTTTATTAATTGTATTGTATTGTTAGTTTTAAGGTCGTTCACCTGGTTCGTCATTACCAAACTTTTTTTATAGTTTTATATTTTTATTTGGTCTTGATAAAAGATAACATTGAAAATAATTAAACAATTCCGTTTTTTATTTCAAATTAGAAAAAAAATGCATTTTCTTCTAAAAATAATATACACATCGGAGTTTTCTCAAAAGAAATCAATTTATGACTGAGTTGGAATGGATGAAATGTGTGGGAAATATGTTACTTGATGTACAGATGGTCATCTTATACCGTGAGGCAAGAGTGTTTTTGTGAAAAAGCTAAATTGAAAAGACCACGACATTCGTTAATGAAATAGTGGATACAATAAATAAAGGGCATTAGGAAAAGATAGATGAACGATGAACGCAGGCAATACTATATATCTTGGTATTGAGGAATTGCGATGTACGTATTCTTGCTACAATATATAATACTAACTACTAATACATAATACATATACCTACTACCTATTAGTATTTAGTATACCTATATTGTATCAGAACATTATTATCGTACATAGAGAATTAGAGCAAATAGCAGATGTTTAAAAATTAAGAATAAATAATTTCAATAATATTTATTAGCCCGATTTTAATTTTTGTTATGTAGTTATTTAATTCAAAGCGTTTTTGGTAAAAGTCAATAAACAAAATTTAAATATTTTTACTCCTGTCACAGAAGCATTTTATTTTTTTTATATCATATGAATATGTAATTTAAATGGCATTTGACTTGGATAAGAACATAACTTTTTCTTATAATATAATTTTTAAACATTAATTCAATTTTTTTATTTACCTATTTAAAAATTAAATGTCAATTTCATCAATGAATTATATTATATAGTTTTCTTATCGTGCACATGTTATTAATAAAACATTAAATAATTTTCATTATGCACATTTTTTTAAACATGTTTTAATAATTAACTGCCACAATAGATTGAGTTATAAAGGATTTTATTGAATTTAAAAAAAATAAATAATGTTTATACCTAGTATATCAGTTGTATACAATCTCCGAGACGTAAATGTTAAATTGTTAAACATTTCAAGCATTTGTTCGTATACAAAAATTTGACTTTGTATCCAGTGTGTCCGATACTAGTAAAAAAATCATAAAAGTTTTTATAGTTTATACAATATACCAACTCATTACTCAGTGCATTACTTTTTCTTCAGGCAGTAAAAGTGCTTCAAAAGTTTCAACTCTCAACATTTACAAGTGGACATACATTTGATACGATGCAATTGTGATTGTGAATTTATGAAGTCATCTTGTTGATGAAATTTCCGAAACAGTTAGTATCTCTGTATAATGAATTTTTTAATTCTATAACTTTTTTGTGGAATAGCATTTTATTGAATTATATGAAATGTTTCAATTTCAAAACGATTTAATTTTATTATTCGATTCTGATTAAAGTGTTTATTATATATAGTTATTGTTTATTATTTATTTTTACTTTCAAAAAACAGTTTTTAGGATATACGAAGAGTAGATCTTAACTCCTTTTATATAATTTCCTATGGTCCTATAGATAGATAGATAAATATTAAATATTTTGAACGTAGATTACCTACAGATCATTTTTCTAATTTCCCGGTTATATTGTCTTATAATAGGATACCTATGGGTATTATATAAACTGCGAAATAACGAACGGTATGAACGTACACAACATTTTTTTCAATAAAACGTCAATCATTTCAGTGTAAACCGCGTGCTCCGTCGAAGCGCGAGTAAAACGAAACGAATTTACCCCAAGGATCCAATACACTGCAAAAACTCAGTGTAATACAATACAATTTTTCTGTATTATAATATATGTTGTTCACAGTCGGTAATTCTATTTTCTTGTTTAGTTATATCTTATAACTTATGAAAGGTTTTTTTAAATGTTCATTCTAAAAACATCGATCTCAAATCTTGTTGCTGTGTAAAATATTCAAATGGGTTGTATAATTTAGAGTATATATTATTTATTATTATATTGTATACTGTAAATATAACTCGATTTGCAACACTTTGTGGAAGATCAAAGACAGCGCTCGGCGGTGGGTTGAAAATCGATAGACGGTTAATTAGAAAATAAACTTTATATAATACAATATTATATATACCTGCCTGTATTATATTGCTGAATAAAATGTATTATATAAATCGTCGAAAACCGTCGAGGCGCGTGTAATAATAATAAGTGATGTAACGCACGGATTGTATACACATTATTCGTCATTGTCGCTCCTAAATAAGGGAAGTTCCGAAGGGCTGACATAATTGCAGGGTGAAGGTTTTTCCCTTTTCTTGTAATATCAAGTCTGAATTACACAATATACAAATATATACGAACGAGGCATAAGCGACGTATACGACTTCGACAGACGACAGAGGAAATAAGTGTTGAAAGCGCCTATACCTAGATATATATACTCAACTTTCTGAAATTACCTATTATTATCGTAATAATAATCGCACGAGCAGCAATTAAGTCGGAAGAAAAAACTTGTGTTCGTTCCGGGTCAACCCTTTAATAATACATGTATAATATTCAGCCTGCCCAGCACGAACTTACCTATATATATATAATATACGAATAATATTATTCGACGTGAAAACTGCGTTGCCGGTCAGGCGTATATATATACCTAGGTGAGTAATAACACGTAGCTATAGGTAATATAACTGCAATTGTACCTATATATATAAATATTCTCGTAATCACACATATACTATATATATATATTATATATATACACAGAGATAAATAGAAGTATTACTAATACTATATCATTTGTATAAATAAAAATATTTTGTTTTAATCTGATATAGTTATTACATTTTTTTATTTAAGATTTTAAATACATATTTTTTTTAATTTGTGTAAACGGATTGTTGGTGCTTTACAGCGTTTACACGTATGATAAATTGCTAACTAATATTTTTATCTCACATGAGAAACTAAAACTTATTGGTCGAGGAACACCGTGTATATGTAGGGCAAGAATAATTCGTCTTTAGAATCCCGGGTGCTAGCGACGTCGAACAATTATGCTTGACCGCGGCACATTTTAGTGACTGCGGCACACCTCCACGATACATCAGGCCCCTAAATAAATTTATATACCTATATTTAAAATGTACGAATACTGCATTATAAAGTAACATAATAGAAAAAAAAAATTTTGAGTCGGCAAACTAGTAGGTCTACCCCCCCCCCATGAATTGTGGTTCGGGACGGCCCCGAGTATTAGTTCATATATGCGTATATCTATATAATATATACGAGTATTAGGTGTGCACACGCGATATCCTATATACTACACACACACACACGCATATATATACGTATTTTATATAGTGTGATGTGTGACGGGGACCAGACCGCAAAAACTTCTGTACACGATCATGTTAATAATATTAATAATATTATTATACGATGCGCACAACAAACAGCGGAAAACTTTTATTGTAGCGATAAATATTTACGGAGGCGCCGTCGCGGCGTCGTCGTCGTCGTCGTCGTTTGCTCGCCCGCGCGACAGCCGCGACGACAGCAACAACAGCAACACCGGCAGAAGCGGCGGCGGCGGCGGCGGCCGATTCGACTCGAACTGGGTCACGGATCAATAAACTGCACGTGCAAGTTTACCCGCGAGTACACTCTCCCCGGCACGCGCCGCCGCGATCGCGGGACATGCAGACGCCGATTCCGCGCATGTACCGTCGGCGCGCGCGCCCGCGCTTTCGCCGCGCGACCGACCCGCTTACCGTCTCGTCCCCTCCCGCGACGCGACCGAAAGTCCGCACACCCCGTCGGTGTTTCTCCGTCGTAATGTTTTACCGCCACCGCAAACTCTTCGTGAGCGCGCGAGCGGCCGACCGCATTCGTCGTGCGAGTGTATAATGTATTATACGAGTGTACATATCATAATATTATTTTATAACTACTATTTATAACTATATATATATATACAATATTGTAATGGGTTGTGTATACGTCGTATATGCGATAGGTAAACGCGCTCCCTATATAATATGGTTAGGTGGCATATTTTAAATTATATATCAATAATAATTATAGGTGTATATGCGTTATTCACACGCCCCGCGCAAATACATCGTATAATAATATATTATATACGACCGCATATCGTAATATTATTATATTGCAATACACGTACATCTTATCAGCGTGACACGTTGTCGTAAAAAACTCGCAGAAGGGGCGTTTGTTATATTGTCGGTTAATATATTATAATACCAGCGTTACCGCTCTTGATACGAAACCGGGTTTCCTCTGACGTGACACGCCGCCCCCCCACATATCAATCGACTTCTCAGGTTTTAGTTTTATAACAGTGACATTCGTATTTGTTGCTTGCAAATATTTGTATTTCCGTATTATAAGTACAACGTTTATGAGCTCGTAACATAATATTATTATATAATACAACACACTTCAAAAGTTCCCCGTGAAGCACGGTCTATTCGATTTTCAAAGGTGATCGAGGGAAGTAGGCGACTTACACGTTTTGAATTTGTGCACATAACATGATTTACGCGCGTTAAGCGACGGCCAGATTTCGAAGAGGTTATCCGTTATATATACTTTAGTGGATAAGTGAAAACGTACTCGAACTTAAAAATTACCAATTTAAACTTATAAATTACTAGTTATAGCCGAACTTGAGTGCAACATTTTAAATTTGGATGTCATGACTACTTCACGGTCATGCACAATATAATGTTCATATTATATAATTATAAGTATAAGCTATACATATTATTGTGCACAAAAACGCGCGGTCATTTCTGGTCAGTTTCCTCGCAAATACAGCTGCAATACATTATTTAATCAAACTTAAGTACTTACTCAAATATTTGGTACATTCAACTAAAATGCATCTAACTTATCGAAACTCGAATGCGGATTTCAATAAATGGGGTTTTTTGAATTTCCCAACAAAATATTGAATTCTGATCAGAATCGTTTTTAATATTCCAATGAATAATGATATACAATATAGACGCCAGACGGTACATAATAGGTATGATTTAAATTTTAAGAATTTTTATCTTACTTTTACGCTTAGATACCTACTTCATTGTAACGTCGTATCTGCAGTTCTATTTTTTGATTTATAAAACGCTGACGTGTTCTTTAAATGATTTGGTCTTTGGTGTATGAATACAAAATTGTTGACAAACAGTTCGTTAATCATACATTTTTAACGTTTAAATATATTTATATGCTACATGTATTCAAAAATCGGAAGGCCGCCGGAAAACAATAAAATTATTACTATATACATGATATTATGTGTACTCTGTAAATACTTAGATAATAAAGTTATTGCATATAGTTCTTGAAACACGATTCAAAACGTTGAAATATTCTACAGTATTATATATACGGAATCGAAAATACGGACTGCAAATAGCTTCGACGACAAAAATTATTATACGAATTATCGGTAAATCTGTTATTGCAACTACGTTCAGTAGCTAATTTCCCCATTAGTAACCAGTTATAACACACGTATAATAATGCAACAAAATGCAATTATTACAGACGATACTATGATATTTCTTCCAATTGACGTTTAATTACTAAAAAAATAGACAAAAGATCTATTTAAATATATAAATAAACACGTCATGTACCACCGTTAACATAATAATAAATGCGTATACCGCGATATTGCACTGAGTATATTATACTAGCATACATACGTACCTACGTGTATAATAATACACACCAAACACGAATACGACATAATATTGCACAGTCATATACACAGCAGTTATGTATTATAGACAGTAATGTTCGTTCGTATATACATTTGAGCTTTAAACTCGCACGCATCGCATTGTTCTATTACATTATTTACGCATATCTATATAGATATAATATAATATAATGCGTGCAGCGTTGTGTATATTATTATATATATTACATTATACTACTTTATATACTGTGGATGGCGGTAGCGGTGCAGGCGACACGTAAAATGAATATAACGATAATATAATATATATATATATATATTTATGTATTGTATGTGTGTGTAAGTGTGTGTAAGTGTGTGATTACGAATCCCGGAGAAATCGGGTCAACCGTAAGGCCGTTTTTATATTTTTCGGGGCCGGTGGGGGAAAATCGACCGACCGGATCGCGTGCGGGGCACGGGGAGGAGAGAGTACCGTCTATTTTCTTTTTGTTCCGATTTACACGCGGCGACGACGTCCTGGAATTCGGATTATCTATACAGTTATTATATTTATGTATTATTATTGTTTTTCACGATATAGACGGAGATATTATATGATATTATAACGACACGACTGTACACGTAATATTACTACATATAGTTCTTCGGAACGTTTTTTTTTATCAATTTTTTTACCGCACTGTCGTACTTCTGTATTATTTGGCGATCGCATGTCATGGTCTGCCCCGTAAACGAATTATTATTTGTTTTGCATTTTTGTTATTTTCACCCGCGCTCATCGCCATAACGCATTTTAGACTGTGTAGTGTGTAGTGATGATGATTAATACTAATGATAACAACGACAATGATGATATATATTATTTGTATTATTTTAGTAATGTGCGCTCCGGTCGTTCACTACACACACACACATATTATATATATATATTATGGCGTGTGCGTATATTTACGAACCGCGTTAGCGTCGGAAGTTTGACCTACATTCAAAGCGTACGACGGATTTCACTATATATGTACAGTATATTATATTATATGAACAATATATTATACATATAGGTAATCTATCGTATATGATAAACTATTGTGTAACATATACATGTGTACTATATATACATGTATATTTATTTACGCCTCCATTGTTTGTATGTATTTACTCTTCATAATATATATATATATGTGTTTGATATTATGAATATATGATGTTACCGGATCGACATCCCGGATATCGCGATGATTTATTATAGGATTGCGAATTTGACTTCTATACGACAGCGATGTATTATTATGGAATACGGGTATACGGCATATTATAGAGTAAAGTGTATACGCACATTGAGAACCCGATGAGTTGCTTGCCGGAAAATGTTTTTTTTTCTTTTTACTCGTGTCGCCTTCGAATAACCTGCAACCCGTAACTTGAGTATTATACATTTGCACAATAACGAGTGGTTTTTCTAAGTTTTTCTATTGAAACATCACATTATTCCACTATAGGTACTTACTACTTACAAAAGGTACATTAACGCGTATAACGTAACTATTATAAGACTATAAAAAAATTGTCGTAAAATGCTTTTAACGAAAAATCATGGAAAATTATATTACTACAATGATACTGTATAAATTGCATCCTACAACATATAAATAATCGCATTGCCATGATTTTAGTTCACGATGACAAAAATACTGTATCATAACAGTAATTTATCTTTTTTCTATGAATAAAATATGAAAAATAAAAATAAATCAATTTACACAAATAAATAACTATTTCCTGTTTTTTAACAAATCCTAATGGTAATATAAATATAGTATTTATATATTGTGAGTATATCATACTAAAAATAAAAAATCAATAAAAAACAATACATTTTTTTCAAATGTTTTGAATTATAACTTATATCTACTTCAACTGTAATTTATTTTCAGGAAGGTAATTCGAGTGATCACAACTATACAATAAGTTAAATTATACGAATATATATTATATATGGGACACACTTTTTATGCAGAACGTGAGCTATAACTTATAAATACATAAAATGGTCCATTCGTATAAAGGGTTCTCCCGGAATTTCCTATAAGAAAGAATCGAACGAAAAAATCACAAAAAAATAGTCTTTGTCCGGTATCAGAATCTTTACACAAGTGTGTATATCATGTACATATAAATCATTTGGACTTAAGCAGTATTTTACTGCTTGAAAATGTAAATTATATTGTTTTACAAACTCGGCACATCCACGAACTCTAAATAAACTGTGATGCTCTCAGCTAACGTATAATACTTTGTCTCTCCCGGAGTTATTTACGGTAAATCTTACCAAAAATCCTCGAAGTCTCAGACTTAATTAAATCTATAGTTTACTTTTTACTTCGTGAAAGGTTTTGATAAAATGTGTAGTTTTTTCCACCTTAACAATGCAGCCTGTTGGGAGATTTAATGAGATTTTTTTTTAACTTTAATTTTGTTTTCGGTTTTATAATTATGTTTTTTCTGCTTTGTTTATTATAAAAGTAAGTAAGTCTTAACTTTTAAATACTTGTTGTAATATAGAAGAGATATAATATTCTTTAAGAAATAAATCTTCAAAAAAAAAATTAATAAAGTACATCCTGGTGTCTGGTGATATTCAATACTTTTCAGTAATAACAATGAAACCCATATCTGGCACACAAAAAAAATGAGAAATCCTTTACATCATTCTTAACTTCAAAAACGCATTACAATGAATTCATTGAAAAATATACTGTGTCAAACTAAAAACAACGTTAAGAGAAAGTTAACGATAGGAACAAAACAAAATATAATAATATAACTAACAATTATACACATTTATAAATATACATAATAATATTATAATGGCTAATTAGTAAAATTAAACTCAACTGTTGAATTGCGCTATATTTTACGTCATTTTACACAATTTGATAATTATATATGTTGAAAAAAATGTATCAATAAATTTATTAATAATATATTAAATCTCGGTTCTATATCATTGACTACCTATTGACAGATACATGATTGAAATTTGAAAGAATTACTCAATGTCATAATAATCAATCTGTATAAAATCTTATAGAGAAATATATTATTTTAATTCATAGTTTTAAAATTTTATATTATTATAAGAAACGTGTTTAACTCAGAATTCCACATAACATCGAAAATAATAATGAACAATAACTCTAAAAAAATAATCCTAAAAATGTCAGAATTTTTATAACAAGGTGCATCATTAAAACTTCAAAAACAATTGAATAGGGATATAAATAAGATAAATCATAGGCGTGCACACGGGGGGTTTCGGGTGTGTCTGGGCACCCCCCGACATGTTATTGGGGCCCTAAAATTTAAGTCCCATAGCATTTATATGGGTCCGTATTTTACCTAATGTTACTAGAATAAAAATGATATTTTTTCTAAAATATGTTGTAAAAAATTGTGTTTTGGCATAAAAAAAAATAATAAAACTTAAAATATTTTAAATTTGCGTGGTAAAACTTATTACGATTATAACAGCTAGATGTTTTTGACTACAAAAGTAAAAATAATAAATAAAATATATTGCAATTATCTTAAAATAGATTTTAGGTCCAACTATCTAATGAAATATTAAATAACTTGGTACTAGTAATAATACTGAAAAAAAAGAAGTAATATATGTATAGTGATATAATTTAAGTAATGTTAATCAGGTATTATAATTTATTAAAATATCTATATGTCTTATTAAGAGAGAGCCTAAATTAAGAAAAGGGCCCGAAAAAATTGTAGGCACCCCCCCAAATTCAAGTCTGCGCACGCCTATGAGATAAATAATTTAAAAACAAACGCCTTGTTTAAAAATGCATCTACAACTGCAAAAGGAAACGAATTTCAACTTCAAAGTAAAAAAGTAAGTTCAATTTATTATCTAATTTTTAATATAATAATTCGGATAAAGTGTTAGGAGAAAAAATAAAAAGTACCAAAAATATTTTAATAATACATTTCTAATGTCTTAGGGCAGCGTTTCTCAACCTATGGTACGCGTACCACTAGTGGTACGCGGAAAGCTCATAGATGGTACGCGAAGAAAATCTCCCTTTATAAAAAAAGAAATTGGAATGAATCATTATTAACATTAAATATTATTTGGTTTGTAAATATTTAATTTAATTTATATTTGTACATTAAATACTTGATTCCCATATTTTGTAATTCCTAATAAAATAAAATTCTATACACGTAACATAAACGTATATATTATAAATAAGTAAAAAAAAATGATCAGGTGGTACGTAAAATTTTTCAAACTTTGTAGGTGGTACGCGAATATAAAAAGGTTGAGAACCGCTGTCTTAGGGAATCACCTTATTAATATTATATAATAAATTATTATATTATATTGTATACCATACGATACATGTATACGTATGTTATAATATGTATAAATTAAACAAAATAATGATCAATGGAAATTAACAATAACAATAACTAATTATTTACTAATTACTAATAATTATACACACATATATTTATATAAAACGAATTATTAATTAACAATATAATACAATTTATCTATTTATTTATTTTATCATTAGTACTGTTATTATAGGCTACTAAGCACTTCTAAAATTATAATGTATATTATAATATACTGTTCGACTGCTGTCGTTTATTGTTAATTCCCCAATTGAGAGTAAATATATTAAACATTTAAACATGATAAAAACATAAACAAATAAGGACAACAAGCTACTTTAGAGGCATATTCATGATGTTTTGTTTAGTAAAACTTTACCTCACTTATTCGATTAACAATAATACATTAAAGCTGCTTCTATTAAAACGTATACATTAAAATATGTATTAATATTTTCGGGCTTCAACGTTAGCTATTAGCAGTACTCAGGGATAATTCTGAATAGAAATCGCATTAATAGGAAAAATATACGGTTATTATAATAATGTGACGTATTATGATTTCAGTTGCATATGCACTTAAAAGCAATATTGTAGTATTCGTTCAATAGTCATTTTATTATTATACGGATCGCTATTCTCTTACAATTGCGCCTACTGTGTAGTGTGTACCAACCGCGTTCCATATCGTAATTAAGCAAACAAAAGAAAAAATATATAATAATTCGTATAAGTATAGGTGCCTATATATTTTGTATTTTATTAATATTAACTTCAATGTGGTTTTTAAAATAAAACAGAAATACTTGGAATTTATTTAAAAAGAAAAAAAACAGATTGTAACTTATAAAGAATTATTTGTCAACGATCATAATTACATAATATCATAATACGTATAATAACATGAATAACTTATGTTTTATTATAGCACTAATTATGACACTAGAAAATATGTGTTTTTATTAATATTGTATTATGAAACTCTTTTAATCGTAGCTACTACGTTTAATATGCTTTTCAAACTACATCATTTTAATATTTTGTTTAATAATATAATATTTATATACAATACTATATAATAAACTATTTAATATGTAATATGACTTATTTTGATATGAAAATAAAACATTATAATTTTAAAGGTACCTAAATTAAATTATAAAAACCAAATCAATCCAATATTGATAAGACAGCATGATTTATACTATGTACCTATAATTAAAAGATACAAATACTCTGCTCTTTCCTGCAGTGAATTACTTTAAATGATTTTACGATAAAACTTTCAAACTTATTTCGATTCTTCACATAGATACGTTATACACTTATACATCGAATGAATGACCTTTTACAATATATTTAGATAGGTACAATGTACCTACACGTGTTTAATAATTTTTCCAATGTATCATCCTATTATGACCATTTTTACTCGTACCTGAAAAAAATGTACCTACTTAACAAATATTTATTCAATATGAAATAGTATTTTTAAAGAATGTATTATATATTGGTATACAGAGCAATCAATTTTTTTAGTTCGTCGATTATTGAATTCATCATTGTTGTAAATAAGTGGACGGACTTAAGTCCCTCAAATTACTCCCCTCCTCTATTCCCCCAAATCAAAACATAGATCCTATAATACTAAGCATATATGTATAGTGTATACCAGGTAATCTATTTAACATATTTTACATTTTTTTAAAGTTATCACTATTTTTTTATCGGTATCATTTTTATTTTTTAATGACAACAACCATTTTTCCAAAAATGACGTTTTGTAACGACTTAAAATTATGTAAAACTGTAAAATATATAATTTCAAAAACGTCAGAGTTCTTCTAAAACAATAATGAGTACCTATCTTATAATTAAATGGATCATCTCGTTCATCGTTTTTATAACATATTAAGGTGGAGGAACTTCAATCCCATAAGCTTATAATATTATTTTTATACAGCTAGTGTATATGCTCATGACTGAAATGGCCATCCGGATACTATCACATTATTGTAACGCGCGTATATACTAGAGTATTGAGCATATAGTAAGCCGTAATATAAGGGTCCCCCTCACCACCGTTCTGTTAGGTCGGGTTGCACGTGCGAGTTCTCAGGAGGATAACCCGGCCCCTAGTGACGAAGTGACGGTGGTGGTGGTGGTGGTGATGGTGGTGGCGGCGGATAGGGAATCGAGCGTAAATGGTGGGACTGAAGAGGAGAAAAGAGGCCTCTCGCGTGCGGGGAACTCCACGTGCACCGAGAGCGGTTCTGTTACGCCATCGCTGCCGCTCGGGATGGCCTCGTTTCGCGCTGACACACTTTTCGCGCGGTTCATAGCTACGGCGGCGTTGTACCTACAACATAAATCCTGTATAATAATTATTATAATATTAAACCAAAAGGATTGCCTACCGTACGGTGATAATATTATATCGTTTTCGATCGGCCGAACAACGTTCGTATGATTATTAATATTCATCATAAATAATGCCAACGACAATATTATGATATATACTGCAGCATATATCTGAGAATATTCAATATATTATTATTGACATTTATTTTGTGCTCGGACGTGCCATTTCCGAAACACGCGTGTAAACAATCGCAGTATCTATAATTGCATATATATATATATATATATTACTAGCTGTAGGTATAAGCCGACTTCGCTCCGGGAAATAAAATGAACAAACATAAAAATATAAAATACAGTACTACATCAATGTGGTTAGCTGATTTTTAGTGTACCTCAATTCATGAGCAAACTGGCGTCAGCGTACCTCGGTTTGTGAACTAATTCGATTGAGATGGGCAATAGTACTGCTATATTTTTGAACGTGGTCCAACTACTCTTTGAAATTTTTGTAATATCCTTAAATTTTCATAATAATCGGCCAAGTAGTTTTTGAGTCTATAACCTACATTCATACATACGGAACAGACATTGCCTTTGGTTGTACATTTAAATAATTGAAAATTAATTAGATATTATTTTTTTTATATCAAATAAATCTCATTGCAAAACGCATAGCAGTTCGGCTAGTCAACAAATTTTTAATTTTTGTAACCAAAACCAATCCCAACATTAAATATTCTAGCAAAAAGATAAAAACAATTATACACCAGTGATTGTATATCAGAAGATATAGCTCTACTCTTCCGATTTGTTTTTGTAAGAATAGAAAAGTATATAGGTAGAAACAATGGTTTTTAGTGAGTTTACTATATGCTAATCTTGATTCTTGGTACATCAAAAATAAGAGAAGACATTTTAGAGTTTGTGAAAGTTAATTAACTGTAGAGTATTGTACAATTTAGTATATATATATAAGCATAAATCTAAAAATAAAAATAAAAATATAAAAGTAAGTATGTATATAATTCTGAACGTTATTTTGTTTGTACTTAAAATATGTAGATATACTAGATAACTTTAATATGACATTGATTTGTACGCTAATTTTGTTGATGCGTTTGCTCCATGGGTACTATTATGGTAGTTTTCAACGTTGTTTCCATAGTAGGTTGTCTTGATATTTGTGAAAAAAATTTATGGTGCATTAAAAAAGTCAAAATTACAATAAAAAAAAAATTAGTTAAAATTATTGTATTAGGCACCTATGTCGTTTATATACCTCCGTTCGCACTATCGCGTTCAACAAACATACAATGGGAATCGGATTAGAACACAAGGATCTCCTCGAGTGTTTCCTGTCATCTCGAACACATCGTATATTGTATTCATTGTGTATAAAGTGTACATGCGTTTATAAACGTATTCAGTTGAAATTCCGGCCGCAATATCCAGGTATAGCCTGTCATTAACGTGTTTAATTGACAAAGTGCAGGAAGCACAGACGGGAAATTACATTAAATTAACATTGTGTATAATATATATTATATATATGTATAAAAGTATATATACACATTACACATTACACACATATACATACAGTTAAAAAAAACCATATACGAAACAATAAGAACCCACTTTTAAACTATACATCAACATAATAATATATAATATTATTATAATATGTTGTACATAGTTAAATCTTGAATTATATTAGACTGGCTATATAGTGACTATATGTATAGGTACGTTAAAATATTTTACTTTAGAATTTTTTACTATCATATCATGACTTATGCGTTCACATCTCATGTGTGATAGAATATTTAATGCTATATATGTAATTCGTTATGAATGTACATCAACGATTTTTATTTTAATTAGCATAAATAAAACGGAGGTGTACAAAATTAATTATAATAATAATGCAATATTGTGTGAAAATATCCAACTACTCAAGCGACTAGTACATAATAATAATATAATATTACAATATTAAATTTATATACACATGACTAAGCGGCAATCCGTATACAAAAATATATTTACATGTATATAGGTTGGTATTTTGTATAAGCTCGTTGAAAAGTTCAACTTACTCAATCTAAATATTATCCTTGTAACGTGCGCAAGTGCTCTACGACTTCAAACTTCTGATGTTATTATTTATATTAAATAATAAATACATACACTAAGTGATCGAGTCAGAACATGATATAGTGGTCCGTGGGGACGTACTTGTGTCATAACTTGTAGTTATGATGCTTCAATACATAATATAATCGAATAACATTTTATAGAAATATAACTTAAAAATATGTTAGATATACGTATATGCGTATATGCATCTCAAATGTTTAATAATTGTCTTTATTATATAATATATTCGTTAAATTAAGTCTAAATTGGACAGACGCTACAGCATTTGTATACATTAATTACAATATTATAACAACACAAAACAATCGACACATCGATATTGGTGTTGAAAACTATTTGTTGAAAATAAACGCATAATACATATACATATATATTGTAAAACCGTTCGTTTTGATAAACAGGTCATCCGCCTGGAAACCAGATTGCTGATGCCAGATTTATAAGTACCTAATTATACGGAGCTGATACCGACAGATTATTAGGAGATGTTACTATGTATATGCTAAGTATATAATAAAGTATATATATAAGGTCGTCCAGATAATGATAATAATCGAAATACGATTCAAAAATATCAAAAATTAATAGTTGCTATTTTTTATTTTTTATAATGATTTAAAGTTTAAACTACTTCATAGATTTAATTCAAATCACGTCCTATAAACACTTAAGTTAACCACGTAATACACTGTCAGACAACTGCATTTATTATAAATAAATGTGCACTAATGCACTATACCTAAAACGTCAGATAATTATACTTCACTATCTTATTAATTCCTCAATTTGGTACGTTCTTTTCATTTTACATATATGAATAATTGTTTTTAATACGGTACATGACTGTCGAAGAATTTAATAATTGCAGCATATTTTTTCTGTTATTAAGTATATTATCCAAATCTAATATGTATAAGTAAGCTAGTATAATACTTCAACTACATATTATAGTAAATAATTTTTTTTTCGTAGTAAGTATACTATTGATTACTTATCAATGATTTAGTATTATAAATTATTATATATTTATGTGTGAATATTTTATTTTTAATAAAAATTTAATCCTGCTCATTAAAACCCAACAAGTGTAGGAAAGTACATATTACTACATATAGTATAAATTATTGTATAATTTAAAAGATAATAATAATTAAAAGTCTTACTAAAGACTAAATTATCTTAATTATAGATAAAAAGATAAAAATCTATTATTGTACCTACTAATATAATTATAAATAAATTTAACAGTATATTTTTTATTAATATATAATACACGAGTAAACATAAACAAAATGAAACAAATATTTGATTGAAAAAACATATTTTTTTTATAACGCATATCTGTGACCAAAATCAATTATTCCATCTGGCCTTTTTTTGTTGCCGACAGATATTTTATTCACAAAAATACTTGTACACTAAGATAACATAATATATAAAAAACTTTTCAAACAAAAAATTTTAAAAGTAATAAAGTACTATAGTTACAATGAACCGATGAATTCAAAAACACAGTTTTTAGCAATCGTGGTTTTTATACTAAGTTTAAAAAAAACATTATTCCACAATAAATAATAAATAACAAAAAGTATATAACATAAAATACTAACTAAATAGTAACTAAAAAAATAAATAATATTTTTTAGTTACGCATAAACGTTTTACGCTTTTCTCAATTTCTTGACATTCCTTTTAATGAAGTCCATGCATTTTTGAAAAATATTTATTATTCGTATTTTACGTATACTTTACATTCTTTAATGGTTTTCCTTAATAATTCATACAGGATACGTTAAAGTAACTGAAAATGTTAACAAAGATTTTCTGAAAAATCCTAAGATAAACCACATATGGCTTGCATTTTACAATCCCAAATAATAGTTAATTTTAATAGTGTACCTTTATTTTTATTTATATATATTAATTTATTTATTAGCTTTGAAGAAATAGTAAATTTATTAATTATTATAGCACAACAATTACAATTTTAGATTCTGAACGGAGTGATAAATGTATTGATTTTACAATGATGTGTGTTTTTTTTTTGTTTTTCTTTTTGTGTCTGTGTACAGTATAACTAGTCGAAATAATGCTTCAATTTCAAACTTTGGGGGTGGTTTCCGATAAGTGGATATCCTTGCAGGTGCATTATAGAGATCAAAAATAAACATTTTCCAACAGTTTTCAAAAAAATCGAGAAAAACAAAAAAAAAGTGACAGAAAAACGGGAATTTTTACGCAAAACCAGTTTTAATTTGTCAAAATCAAATTTTTATTTTGCTATGACTCAAAAACTAATCAATGTAAATACTTGAAATTTTCACCAAATTTTTATATTAGCGTTCTCCATACACAGTTAAATTTTCAAAGAATTTCCAGAAAATCTTGAAAATTTAATACAAGGTTTCTTATAAGTTGTTCTTAAAGTGATAAAAAAAATCGGAAATCGTTAGTCACAATTTTTTTTTATGAGTGCTTAAAGTTCGAATTTATACGAAATATGTCAAAATTGCGAAAATTTGCAAGTAATTATGTGGTTGAAAAATCGTAAAATTTTTTCTTTTATAACTAAGTTTTGAAAATTTGGTACAAGGTTCTCCATACATTTTTCTTCAAATATCTGTAAAAAAAACTCTACCGGATTCAGACAAAAAATTTTTATGAGTGTTTGAAATTTAAATTTTTACAAAACCGCGTTAAATAACGATTTAGCCTCAAACGGTTTTTAATATTTGTTATTATTCAAATAGTATAAGTCATAAATACTTGAAAATTTTACCAGTTATTTAGATTGCCATTTTCTTTACGTGATTTTATTTTCAAAATATTTTGACTTTTTTTGAGCTATTTATAGGCATTTGAAATAATCAATTTTTTTAAATTTTTTTTTTTTATAAATTTAGCTGGGACAAATTACTTGAAAATTTAATTGAAAGGTCCACATAACTTCTTCTAACTCTCATTCAAAAATTATAAAAATACATAGGCACAATTTTTTTTAATTAGCATTTGAAGTTCAAATATTGACAAAAATTCGTCAAAATCATGAATATTTTTCACTGTTTGGTAGTTAAAAATTTATAAATATTTTACTATCAAAAGCTAAGAATTGAAAATTTAATACTATGCTGTCCATAAGTTAAGCATAGAATAATTATAAAAAAGTTTGAGGATTATTCAATTTAAAAAATTTTACTAGTGTATAAAGTTTTAATTTTAATTTGAAATCAAAAATACACGTGTAAAATAACGTTTTACTACTAAATAATTTTCGATTTTTGTTATTTTTAAAAAATTACCAAACGTAGGATCTTGAGACTTTTACTTAAAAGTTTGAATTTGTTTCAAAATAGAATATATGACAATATTTAAATATAATATATCCTAGACTGACAAATCATCTCCGTTCAGAATCGTTTTTCGTATACAATGATATCTATCATTGCATTCAAATTTAACCTACCCTAGTACGAGGTCCACCCCACCCCTTAATGTACAGCAGAACGATACTCACTTATCCGCTTTTTTTTAAAACATGCACTTACTATAAGCCTTACTTTTTTAAAAAACTTTTTACAATTTATTTTTGACTCGGAGTAAGTATCGGACATCTGTAAAACTGATAACAAATCATAAATTTCCTAAAACAATCACATACATTTTTTTTTGTCATAAATTATCATTTAATACTTTCTAATACTTACATTTCTATATTTGCCGTCAATTACTAAAATAACATTCCATGTATGATAAGACTAAAAACTTAATATATAACCGAAATACAATGACTATGAAGTTAAGAGTACCTAAATTTACTAATGTACCTATAACGTATTATATTTTTCATAATTTTAAGATAATAATTGTTAAAACTATCACTTATCACAATGGATTGGGTTAACATGTTTGACCAATTGACCATTTATGGATGAATCGTTATTGCCATTTTAAAGAAGTAGGTACTTGATGTCATGTCTCAAAAATCAAGAAAATTGATAGACTTTTTTTATAAAAGATTATTTATATATATATATATATATGAGACATAAAAAATAATATTTGTTGAGATTTAAAGTACATTAAGTATAGTTACTTTGGAGGGTGTGGAATTTACTAATTCACTGCTAACTTTGTAATCAATTGTTCTATCCTCTTCCATTAAAAAATTCTGTAAAATATGCTACCACTATGCATCCAATATTTATGAGCACTGTCCATTTATCTGTATAATTGTCGAGTAACGTTACAATATATTTATATCGTATACATGTAATGTGTATATTATATGTTTTGAAAATACCTTCATACATATAAATATATAATGCATAAAATTACTTATGCCTATTTTTTAATGTCGATATAATATAATATTTATTGTATTTTTGCATACTTCATAGGTGTAGTCACATCAAACTGTACAAAACCAAAAGGAAACTTTTTATGGTCTAACTCGTCTACAGCGCCGTTGACGTCGTAAAGTTTAAATAGCATAAAACTGATTTTACTACCAAATAAAAATTTGCTAAAAAGCGTCTCAGAAATCGTTAAAATTAATAACACTATAACAGTTAACTTTTAATTGTTATAGCGGTCGGTTGACATCACGTGTATATATAGCTATAGGTATATATAAACAGACCAATAACTGCATGATGTCTCCAGACTTCCCGTATGCAGTTATAGAATTATAGTGTACACTATTTAGCATTAATCTATAACTTTATATAATGAATATGCATCGATAAAATAAAAATTACCCAGCGTGACTTTGACTGGTTGATTTCACTTGTACAGCTTTGGAGTATTATATATATAGGTATACACTGCAGCAGTTCACTATAAGGAATTAATTTATGATTTTAGTTTTTTAATTAGTATCTCTTTTAAATTCTAATAAATACTAACACGATGAATTCATGAGTACGAAACATCCCTTGTTTTAATGTGTAGTGTACGAATTTTAAAAGCGGCACCGATCCATATATAAGCGCGTTGGAACAATAAAAAAATATTATTCTATGCACTCTCGGCAGTCTGCAAGGTATAGGGTATACCATCATAATGTTCTCGTAATAAGATTATTCAATACGTATACGTATCGTACACTTTGTTATATTAATGAAATATAATTGTTACAAATATAATATATTTTGTTATATTGATTGGTTAGCTGGAAGTATATAACTTTCGATAAAAACAAGAGTTCATATACATTTTACTTGAAGGAAACTTCAATAATAACTAGTCCATATGAAATTTAGAAATATACAAGTATAAAGTAATCGGGACCCGCAAATAAGACATATTATGCCTGCGGTTTACGAAATGTATAATGTATATATTGTATTGAAATGTGCTCAGACGTCAGACCCTATTGTATATATGGCGGGAAGCTTAAGATACCATAGCTATCCTTGATCGATTACAAGCTTCACTCAAAAACGTTTTTTCAATTCAGTTTCCGGTCTTCAATATTTATACATTTTTATTCAATATAATATATACATGACAGGGGTTCTTGAACATTTCTGCATTATGGACCCCCCATTGGACCTTTACAATATAAAATTTATAAAATATAGTAGATTTTTAATTTTGATTATTATTTAATATTCGAATGTTTATTTTAAAAAGTATTATTATTACGAGTATATCTTTATACCTTACAAAAATTACACTTTTTTATGAAATTAAATACGCACAAAAATTAATACAAATTATAATAAAATCTACTCTGTAGTAGACCATCGAGTAATTCATCTACTGATCCCTTGAGGGCTTACAAACTACTGGTTAAGAACCCCTGATATATGACATTTATGTACTCATAGTTAGAGGGTATATGGGTGAAATACCACATTTTATAAATTTATTCTGTGACCTTTATTTCGGGCTCAAAAGCTCTTTCAATTTTCTGTTTCAATTTACGTAAATTTCTAAATTCATAACTGGTTTGGGTAGTTCCTATAAATAAAATATATAGGTATATAATATATATATACTAATTCAGACAGTATGGTTTTTTAAAAATGTGACTAATCTGATTGTATCGTCCCATAAAAAAAATGAAGATTAATAATCACGTATCGTAGGTATATCGACTATATAATAAAATAGGAGACGTTGGGACCACTATAGTTAATTTATAATATGTTATGTATACTGCTCTACAGTGTGCAGCACTTATATATTTAATTTTATATTATAGAATGACACGTGGAATATGAGTACTCACACTTAATTTGGATAGATTGTTTTTCTTTAATTATATTTTCACCCGAAAGGTGAACGCCCATATTCGTGTTTGCGCTCCTATTGTTCGATGTAAGTATATCGACTGCAAATACCTAGTGTATGTATATTTATAAATGTAAATATATATATATATATATATATATACTTGTGTATAAACAATATACATAATACATATTATACATATATATATATGTGTGTGTGTGTGTATGCGATGTGTGTAACTGATGAAAGTCACGCAAAAGCTCAAAGCCGAAACGTGAACACCCCATATTATATAAACACTACTCACTAGTTATATCGTGCCCGTACAAACCGTGTGCATAATTATTTACGGTGTAAAATAATATATTACGAACAAATCCATAACCATACTCCTGTGCATGGTATACCTGGATCTGACTATCTGCGCACACTCCAATTAGGGATATTATATATAATACAACTTAATATTGCCATGTATAAAACCCGACGGATCGCGACATCGCGTTGTATGATCGTGATGGCTATTTGTTTTTACATAATTAATTAATACTGAATAAGAAATGTCTAACACATGGAGAGTAATAATTATTTGCCAAGATGATGCTCATCCCGATTTTTGCCTCTTAAAAGATTTATTTATTCAAAGTCTGATTTTTTAAAAGAACAGCATGCATCGATATACCTAAATTAAAATTATTTAATTGAAATTATTTCTGAGCAATGTGTATGCTGTGAGTATATGATTAATTAGTTCGTCGAAAGACCCGTAATTATTAATTGTATTCAAATATTTAGCAGAATTGTATTTATTGTTATTTAATGAATACATATAAGTACTTAGTATTTAAACTAAAATGTATTATTACGCTTCCAATTTTTGAAATATTGAAAATACACATGGTACTAATAACAATGGATTACAGGACGTATACAAATAACCTTATACCAATATCACCAGTTGTACCCTATACTGCAGTACACGGATGTATACGAATTGAATCTATGACATGACACATAATACTGCTACTGCTACTGCTACAATAATTAAACGGACTGTCAATTAATATAATATAATAATATAATGGTTTCCGTCGAAAATGATTAACGATTATCATGGACGCGTTCGTGTATTTTTATTACGCATAACCTATATAGATCGTTACAAAATAATATGTTTCAATAACACCAATATAGGGAGTAGAATTCTTGAGATCAACGTAATAAATATTTTATACATGCGGTGTACAGTTGTAGTTTACCCGCATCAATGCACTGTTGTATACATTGAAAAACAATATTATTAAATTAAAAGTGTAACTAATCATCATAAAATATAAATATAGAAACCGAAGTTGTAATTAAGTCCAATAAAAAATTAAAATATAAAAATATCGTGAGTTCGTAGAACTCGATTTTGAACATTATATATTATGATTAAAATGTAAAGATTGTAAGGTTGTACAATTCCATATTTATTCCGTGTGATTGCCAATTGGGCTATACTTATATCAGACTGCAGCTTTAACTTTTGACACCAAACTTTTGTCAGAAAATAAGATTAGTTATCTGCAACAATAATTTTCCCTATAATCACCTGATATTACAATCGTGATCAAATATTAATAAATAATCTTCACACTCAAAAGCTAACAATTGAATATACTCTTAGATTGTGAGTAGAGTAATGAACAAACGCATTGATATTTGATTTTACAACGATGTGTTTTTTTTTCTGTCTATCATCACTTTTTAGAACAATCAAATTGTTTCAATTTCAAATTTAGGGATAGTTTCTAGTAGAAAATTGGATGTAGTTGGTAATTTGGTATTTTAGGGAGTGAAAAGTAAAAAATTTCTCGTACCTTCCTAAATAATCACGGGGAAAATAAGATATAAAACTGGAACTTTTACACTAAATCGAATTTTTGACCAAATTGAAAAAAGAATAACCGTCCAAAATTGTTTCCACCAAATGTTTATACAATCATTTTCTGTATAATATGTTTAACATATTTTTCAGTTATTTATAACTTTATAAGTGCAGTTGAAATTTCCGTTTGTTTTTTTTTTATAACGAAAATAAAAATCTATGAATGGATAAAAATACTTTAAGATTTAATACAAGATCCTATATACCAAATAAATTATTTTTATATTTATATAAAACATAAAACTATTGAAAATACATAGCTACAATTTGTTATGTACATTTGAAGCCTAAATGTTTACAAAATTCATTAGTCACGAAAATTATTAGTTACAATAAGTGTATTAGTACTGTATTAGTTAACTTGTGTAATAAAAAGTTTCTAAAATCTTCAATTTTTATAGTTAAAAAAATTTAACATAATACTGTTCATAAGTAATTCATATTATGACTAAAAATCTAAAAATATATAAACTCAATTATATTTTATAGACATTTCAGATAATTTAAATTAAATTAGGTATTTTAACGATAAAAAATAATGATTTCAATTATTTTGGTATAATTCAAAAGCATTATTCGTGGGCATTTAACAATTTTAGGTATGTCATAAATTTTACTATACGCAATGAAATTTTCATAACACGTAGATTAATTTTAAGATTTTAACTATTTATACCAAGAACCCATTCAAACATTTTAAACTACAGTTTTATGGTAAAGTGTTATTGACTCAAATGTTAATAACTATTGTTATTGTTTAATAATAATAATAATGTAATCTGACACTTATAAATATTTATAATTGTAATAACTGAATATTAATGATATAATGAATGTCGTGTTTTTGACAAAAATGAATTCAACCTACCGTTTTATTAATAGTAAAATAAATTACTCAATTGGAATAATAAAAAAAACATAATAATTTTAAATTTACTTGGTGATATACGCTGAGAGACTGTGTCCGTTCAGAATCTCGTTTTTTGTTTACAATAACATATCATTGAATTCAAATTTAACACACCCGTTGCAGTGACCTATTCGTGACCCTTTTTAATCCGCTTTTCAAGATAAATTGAATGCAATTTAATCGAAGTATGTATTTGTGGCGTCGCCTGGTGGCAAACATGTGTGACCACTACGCGAAACGTTATTTTACGAACATAGTTTACGTGAAAAATCATCACGTCCGGGACTTTATACCTTCGTTATTTCGGTCTCATCGGTCGTCAGAAGGTCCATCAACACGTGGTCTATAGACGCCGGAAGTAAATCGTTTGGCAATCGTCTCTAACTCAGCGATTCCGGACCACTGGACGGAAGCGGCGCAGCTATTGAGCGTCGTAAATCTTACACTGCCTTTTAACAATAATATTATATATTGATAATAACAATATTGAATTGTTGTCGTTGTCGTTGTTCATTCGATATTATTATTACATATTTTATAGTATTTATATGATATTTGATGTCGATCGGCCGTTCGTCACGACACGCGAACGAAGAACAAAAACCAGACTGGTGTCGAAACGCAAAACGTTTCGCGTCATCCGGCTTGACGTCGGCCGGTAGATAGCGCTGATCGGACGTCCGGCGAACGGTGGCCGGCTACCGAGCACCGTCCGTTGCAGTCGGCCGAGTCGTGCGCGTCGCCGGCCGAACCGCCGTCGGTCCGCGAACGGCAGACCGTCCGCTCGACGGCGGCACGCGTGGCCACTCGACGGCCGCGTAACGCGCACCAAACGCGGCCGCGCTCGGTCGTGGACGCTGCACCGCCCGCGCGCGCGATACCGCGTACAAGTACGGGTGGCCGACGGCGCGCACGGGCACATCCTTGTCCTAGGGGAGCGGCGCGATCTATGATCGTATAGTGAGCCCGCGCTGCTGACACCCGTACGGAATATTGCCCGTGTCCAGCGCCTAGTGCGTTGTGGCACAATTTTTGGACGTCCCTTTACTTTACAAGGGACCAATCTGTTCTATCCGTTCGTCAAATTACCCGGTACGTGTATTTCGTAGTTTTGTTATTCGGACGACGGCGGTGTGGAGCCAAAATGAGGTTTCGAAAGAAATGCGTATTAATAATCATGATTACTCATAGACCTTAATTATATACTCAATACCAAATAATTTTAAAATTAAAATTAGGCCACTGTCGATTTCTTTACGAGAATTGACTCTCCCCCAAAACCGGTATTTTCGAAAAGTATCACGGCCTATTTGTGTAGCGCAATGTTGAAACTTCAAAGTTTTGCTCGGTGATTTTAATCGATTCCGACTCCGTCTAAATGTAGAGTAGGCAATGCGCCCACATCGATCATAAGTTGCCTATACGTTTCACCTTAAAAATGATTTACCCTACTCCAGAATGTATCATATAATGTGATATTGATATTATTAGCAGTAATGTGAAATAGCCGGTTCTGGACAATAGGTAATAGATATAGAAAAAAGTTTTGTTTTGCAGATTTACTCAGTTCATTCTAATCGAACAGATTTTCAATACATTAAACCCACAACAGTATGAAAACGTTTGTGAAACGTGCGTTGGTTACATCAATGTCGAAATTAGAAGTGTGCATTACTGCAGTAACAGAAGGGTAAATACAGGTCCACTAAGTATTAGTATATTTACCAGCCCAAAACCTATTAAAATGGTTTTGAATGGTTTATTAAGAGGACGTTATACCCGCATATGTTGTCTCTGTCTTACTAATGTAGATCATAGCAAATTTGCGTTCAGCAGAACAGATTTTGTGACATTAGTTTTAATATTAGAGCAAATTTACCTATTATCAAATTTAAAGGTATGAATATTATCTAGAAAATGTCATATGCTTTTATTGATATTATCATTTTAAAGTTGTAATATTTTACATAGCTATAACTCACTTTAAAATGATAATATCAATAAAAGCATATGACATTTTCTAGATAATATTCTTACCTTTAAATTTGATAATAGGTAAATTTACTCTAATATTAAAGCTAACGTCACAAAATTTGCTATGATCTACATTAGTAAGACAGAGACAACACATGCGGGTATAACGTCCTCTTAAGCTTAATACTTATAATCTACCAAAATGTAGTTCATGTTATTGTTTTTCACCAGCCAGTCCACCAAGTTATACTCAGTAACTCGTTGGTTCTATCCGTGTCTGTGAGGTACTTAAATCGAATATATTTAATATTTATGCAAAAAAAAATTGAGTATTTAATTTAGATTTCTACAAAACATATTATCATATGGTTATATTTCATATTGGTATTATTTATGTGAAGATTGTTGACCACAATGGAGAGTTTGTAAAGTCCGTCATTTATTATACTTAAAATCAAAATTAAAACAATCTCCTAAAAAATACTGGTTACATATCTGACCAATATAAAATATAAAAAGTAATTTACCAAGTATAATGACCCCTTTTTATCCTTTAGTAATGTGATATTCAAATTCTGATTTTTTGGTTTTTTGACTATACCCATTTTCTTAAATAATGAGATTTTTTTATGTGCTATTTACGGAATGTCTTGTGGCGAATGATAACCACCATTTTTTAATGTGAATTGCTGTGCAGATTATTTTAATCACGTCGTAATAGTTATAGTACTATTGAACTCGTTCTCAGCCATATTACTAATATTACACAAAACTACAAAAGACTATATTTTTTCATCATGTTTCAAAGTGTTTTGATTAAAAAAACAATTATTCTTACAACCGAAGGCCAAATTGTGAGACCATACGGGACACTGAATAGTAACACAAAAACAGTCCACAAAAATAGTATGGTATATATTTTCATAGAATTTAATATTGCTCAGCTGCAGTTCGCTGTCTCATATACGGTCTTAATAACACGACCTACGCAAATTTCCACACAGTGTGTCAGTGTTAAATTTAAATTTTACCGCACCTCTGTTTATTATATTTTTTTTTGCGTACATGATAATACATATTAAGTTAAAAATATAAATACAAAATATAGATTCGTATTGTTCCTACTTTGGAGATGATTGCCGTGAATAAAAATTACTTATATCGGTACAATATTATGTAGTTTAATATTAATTTACAAATGTAATACAGGTGTATATATATATTAAACATTAAGCACATTTAAATTGTTTCGCTAATTACTGCAGTTTATACATATATATATATATATATCATTAAGATTTAAGATGAATAAATTTGATAAAAACTACGACAAGATACTCCGTTTATGATGTTAAGTTTGATTAATAGGTATGCATATTATATAAATTCTAGATCTTGTAATGAATTAAAATTTGTTAAAGAGACATCAGTGCACTATTTGTTTTTTTTTCAGATCTCTAACCTACGTGCAAGATGCAACACAATAGATTTGTGTTCAAGGTAACGAACTTTGTGCTATATTTTTCAAATTGAAGAAAATTAACTTATCATACAATACTTAATTTAAGTTAACAACATAGTATACGGTATATATGAGCATTTTTAAATCTACTCATACTTCCATAAAAATCTAAGTATTGTAAGAAAAAATTAAAAAAGATAATGTAAAAACATGTTCTTAACTTAAATTGTATAATAGGCCTATTCACTCTTATATAGCTAATAAAGTAATAACACAATAAGATTGATTCTGCTAAACGTAAATTTCTTAGGTTAAGTTTCTTATTGCATATGAGCAAGAGGGATACAACCAGATACCTATTATACGCTGACTACCTCTTTTTAAAAGATATTCTCGGTTTGCAGGTTTATCACAAGCACTTATTCAGGATCAATTTTTGGAGAGGGGGGTGGATAAATATTTTTAATGTATAAACTTTAGTTGTATAATTATACATAAAATCCGTAGTTATAACTATTCTAAACTATATAGTTTTTGTTTTTACTTTAAAAATGTCTGGAAGGAATGAACCCACCTTCTGTATACAGTTTTGGTTTATCATGTTATTCAATTTATAAGATAATAAAATATACGTAATAATAACAAAAATAATATGTGTAATCAATTTAAGGCTAATGAATATGCATATTTTTCAAAAATAATGTAACACAGTATTATTACTATAATATCTATATAAGTAATAATGAGCTGTAAAGAAATATGTATGTGTTTGATAATATCAGGAGAAAAATTAGTAATCATAAGTAAAATATCATTGCATTTTGAATTGTCACTCTTCTTCGTTCATAAGAACAATTTTTTTCTTGTATAAATAGTATGTAAAACAGAGCATTTTATTTTACATAATATACCTACAACATATGCTTATAAGAAGATAAAAATACATACTGCAGAAAAAAATGTGCGTTGTATTAAAGTTTATTACTCGTATTTTTTCAATATTCTTTCATCGGCAGTTTTTTTTAATAATAATTATTATGATATTTTTGACTTCTAAGTCAAACTATAGCCCTAAGTCAATAGAAAGTATACATTTGTTGAATATCGTACATTAGAGTATTAAAGCAATTAACATACATTTGTTATAGAAACTTACATTAACTTTAAACTTAACGACTGGTTTCAATATCGCACGGTAGCACGGTAGAAATTATAAATTATGTTATTCATCCGCTTGCTAACCTCTATATAAATTAGGTCCAGGGTATAATATCACATGTCCGCATAAGTACAATAACTGAATTTATTGTAATACGAGTATAATCCATTATACGCCAATATAATATATCATATATATTATTATACTACAGTGTCGGTGTGGAGATGAAAAATTTGAAAATTCGAGATCGCGACGCATTATTGTCTTGTTACACATCATCATAATATTAACATTAACAATGTCGTCGAATCCGGCAAAACGTATATAAGTATATATTTATCATTTAAGGTCCCGTGGGCTTGCGCCTTATTTACGGATAGCTAAATGATATATTAAGATTTAAGAGCCCCCCTACACACTCGATGACCTTCGTATGGTATATATTATTGATGACGCGCGGAAGTAATAATATTTTTCTTTTAAAAAACATTGCACCACCGTGTTATTTTAAGGCGAAAACCTGGTATTACAACAATAACTGGTATTTATAAACAGCTGATCCGCGAACAGACATAATCCCGGCGCGTAAAGCCGAATCGATGTCCGATGACAAAAAGATCGCGCGCAAGTTGGCAGACGCCAAACGTCTAGAAATAGACCGATGTGTTAGCCGCGGCAGTTAGGTTTTTGTGTTTGCGCGCATTCCAACCGTATAAAGCCTTTGAATACAACAGGTAGTGCCGCCGAGTCGTCTACAGCTTTGAACGAACGCTGCAAAATCTTAACCGCTGAAACATGACGAAAACCACTGAAGAAGCTGGATACGATCTCGTCCAAGTATGTTTCTACCATTAACTAGTCAATATACATTATTATTATCATAATCATCATCATTATCATCGGGAATACGATTTATTTATATATATATATATAAGTATATGGATTGACCTTTCATTTTTATTTTCAAAACATTTTTGTACGTTCCTATAAAAACGACTATATTATTATTGTCAGTGCACCCAGAAACCGTTAAGAATAATATTTTGTTATACAAATAAAACATCAATTTACCAACTTATCATTTTTGTGAAAAAGTAACAAACTGTGTTTAGTCATATAACAAAATAAAATATAATTTATGTATCATTGCTAATGAAAAGAAAAAGAAAATTAAAATGCACTCTTAAAACTTCGAAACATTTAAAGGAAAAAGAGCAATGAAATAACATCACTATATATTTTAAAACTACAATAAAAGACGCTGGACACGTATATTATTCTCTCTCCGTACGAAAAATTAATGCATTTCTTTTTCTCTCCAATTGGCATAAAAATTGTATTCAATTCTTTGAAACAATATAATATTATTTTATTATATTAATTTTGTTGGATTATGGTAAAACTACTAATAAACAAAGTTCAAATCCTATAAAATTGTTATAGCTTCTACAAACCATTCTAGAATATACATATTAACATATATAGATGCTTATGTCATAAAAGAAAAATTATCCACAAAATTGATTTATGCGTTGCTATAATTCCGATTTCCAAATATAAAATTGTATATTGTTTATTTTTGCATATTTTTCATGTTTTATTCAATTTTTTTTTAATAATATGCATCAAATATATTTTACGGTATACTTTGATTGAATAAAAATAGTAAGAAAAAATATTATATCAATAGAATGAGAAGCAAAAATACCAAAATTGAAATACATTATAAATCGTTGTTTTGATTCAATTTCACTTTTTTATTTATTTATTATTATTATTTTACATAAATACATTTTTAATTGTAATACATCATGATAATAAATTTATATATATTTTTTAATAAATCAGTTTACTAATAGACAATACAGTTTAATGTTAGATAAAAATTCAAGTTATTCAACTGCTCGAAATTAAATCTTGTATCATGTATATTTAATTAATTTAAATAGGTAAACTGTATATATTATGTAAATAAAGAAAATTAATATTAAAATGTATATGAAATCAAGAATTTAGTTTACATAATACATTATGTATTTATTTTTTGTAGGCTTTACTCAAGTTTCATGATGGCACTCATGGTGCACGTGAACGCATGGTTCATAAACCTGGTTGGAAAATGCTTTTTATGATGCTGAAATATTTAAACTGCTACCCGGAATTGAGTAAGTGAGCCAAAATATATACTACATGACTCGTAGGAATATTAAACGTAAAAAAATATTCCTAAAAATAGCTGTTTAAACTTGAAAAAATTTAAACACTTATATTTTTAGTAATATTTTTTTCATATCATGACATTCTATTGTTTATGATATATATGGGATAATAAAAATATATTGTTTTACCTATCATAATATATCTTCAATTGATGTCCTTATAATATTAATTGATTTTAAAATTATTATGATAACCAAACGGCTAAACAATATTATAACAAATAATCAAATATTATACTCGTATTTTACAATTGTTTATACATGTACGCAAACATAGAAATGCAGAAATAATACAATAAAGTGTTTTGTATTTTTAAGAAATGATAAATAATTCACACAAACAATATGAATTATTATTATAATTTATAATAAACTTTCATTGTTGCTGGAAATATTCAATTTAATGAATAGTATTTTTATTTTATTTTTTAAAATAAACGAATAAAATAAACATTAATGATTTATTTTAACACACCTTGTTTTTGAACGAAAACGTGGGAAATAACATGAAGGCTAAAATCACAATATATGATATAACTAAAATATATGTTTACTCTAGTTGTACAATTTTAATTGAACGTACATTTTAATAGACATCTTGAATTTTAACTCAAATTATCCTATACTTTAATTAATTTTAACTAAAAATATATTTTGATTATGCAATATTATAATTCATAACAATTGAATAATGTCAAGTATAAGTAACCATGTATTTGTGCTATAACAATAAAAAATCACTGTAGTTATTATCGTAATATTAAACTGCAATCATGCTATAATATTATAGTCCTCATTTATCAATTATCTTATGTGAACATTAGATTTTACTAATAACACACTAATAGCAATGTCTAAAACTCAAAAGTATGTTGGGTTCCTGTGACCTCCCCCCTTGGCTGTGATGCATTTTAACATGTAATATATTTTAAATCGTACACTTCTGCTTTCCATAATAAATATTTATTCAAACTACCCTATGTTATGCTACTTAACCACTTTCAAATCATTATTTTTTTTCTTCTTTTAACTTGTTATGATTATTAACTAATTACTAATCCCCCGTACATGGTATAATCACTATTCCTTGATAAAATTATTTATTTAAGTTAAATTTCTATTTATGAAGAAACAATAAAAGTGCACAAATTATTTATTCAAATCTGTGTGGTTATGTGAATTTAAATAACACTTAAATGTTTAAATATTGTTTCACAGCTTCAATGCCGTATCAGTTGACTCCGATTGTATTGCACGTACCACCTGAATACCATCAAATTGTCCTGAAGAATCCTATGATCATTAGAAGACGTCATGTAGAATTATTACCTATCAAATATGGCTATCGAGAATTTTGGAAGACTCATATAAACCGTTCAAGGGCATTGCCTTATCAATATTTACTATGGGAAGGCGGTTTTGTGCTGATTGTATTTTGTTTTTACGCAATTGGTTAGTAAATTAAATTACGATAAATTTAGAAATTCGCTTAGTTTAAATGCCGAAGTAAAGTATAAATATTTTTTTATTGAAATACTAATTACAGGCGATAATGTCATACGTGTAGTAAATATCACAATACATTTTTCAAAAAAAGACGTACAACCTGAGCCTTTATGCTATCAAGATAAGCTCATGCTGGAAGAGGTGAACTAAATCATATTAATACTATACTTAATTGTACTTTAAAAATGAATAATATAAATATAAATTATGTTTTTTTAGTGTTATCCACTGGATACGTTCAATCCCGGATTTGCGTTACCCAAACCAATATCAATTAACACAAACAGGTAACTTAAGTAAAATATTTTATGGCTTTTGTGAATTTATATGCCAAAAATAAAATATGATTTTGATGCAATATTATAAATTACCCATAATAAAGGTGGACAATTTTGCGAGAGTTAAAAGAATCTAGTGACAAAAAAGGCAATGAAATGTTCTTGCTATCACTGTCGCCTTTAATGGACGAATTATCTGACCAAATTCTAATGGATACAAGACGTAAAATGTTAGAGCTATTGGAAGAAGCTATGAGCTGGAAAAGAAACTTTGATCGTTAGAACGCCGTTCCAATCGTGTACTTTGTTATAATTTAAAAATGTAGGTACATGAAAACATCATATTTATTAGTTATTTCACTTATTTGTTATTATAATACTGTACCTATACTACCTACACTATTACTTATTAGAACCTATGAGTAATGAGTAAGTACTAAGTTTATATAAATATTTATAAAATATTCCCGTTATATTTGATTGCTTATATTGACCTCATAGAAATATAATTATTATTATTATTAATTATTTGTATATAAATAACGTTAATATGTATTGTAAAAGTTATATATTTTATAAAATGATATTATATTCTTTTTTAATACATTTGTATTCTGTAGTATTATAAGTATATTATTGTCTAATTGTCTAACTATTGTTTATTTAAATGCCTATATTATAAATTATAATCCGTTTAGACGTTATATAGTAATAGCTAAGACAATATCAAGTTGCCAGGGTTATTACAAGTCGACTAGAGATTAATGTCTTATTTATTACCATATCTTTTACCTGTATACATTTGCACAAATTTAGTGTGTTACTCGTAATAGACATTATATGATTATATGTATTCTCATTATGTTTTTTATTGTCTAACGCACTAATATTAAAACGAAATGTATCAAATTATGAAAAAAAAAATGTTCGTGTAACTAACGGATAGGTACATATCCTAACCTAACGGTACATATATTGCGTCAAGATATATTCATTCGTAGTGAGCATAATATTATTAAAAGTTTTAAAAAATGGAGAATTTCAAGCAACTTTTTACACGAGTTCGCTGGTATCATGATTAACCATCTCATCACATGCATAGGAGACGTGACGATATCTACATTCTATATTTATATATGTATCCTTGTGCTTATATACCTCCGTTTGTGTACTATAAAAAATATATATTATTTTACAAAAAGTTTCGTATAATGTTTACAAGTATTCCACAGTAATATTCACGATCAATAAACACGTCCGGCGTACATATGCAACACAATATGTCAATATGTACAACCCAATAAAATGTTTGTCAGACATCTGTCTGTTGAAAATAACCACTCTGGAATTGTTATGTAGGATCCTACTACATTCAAATTTCTCATTTATTGTATAGGCACTAAATAATTTAAGCATTTAGTAGATCACGTACCTGCTGACCTCTTCACATGTGACTTAAAGAAACTACACTTTGAAATAAATCAAGATTAAAAAATATAAGAGATATGCCTACATGGAATTATATGAAAATGTATTTTTGTGTTCAAAACCAAACATTTATATGATATGTCCTGGGGACAGTGGTTGTCCAATGATTTTCAAAGGATTCCTATATAATGGATGCGAGTTACAGATATAATTTTAAAGAAAAAAAAAGGTACAGACATCGGCTGTCTCAACATTTAGATTATATAAACATCTATTATAGTATATGCTTACAGAAAATGGATACCATTAGGTAATACCACACTATAATTTATACATTACTATAGATGTATTATGTTAGTATATTATACATCAAGAATGTTTTATTTTTATTTTTTAATAATGAAGGCAATTATGCTGTATTTTCCATAATATCCATCATCACTTGCATTTTTTATAATATAGTTAATTTTGACATGAATTTCGAGATTCATTGTACTTTATAAAAATTTAATACCTTATAAGATTAATTTGTATAGGTACATACATTTTCAGAAATGTATATATTTCTAAAAAGACACTATTTTATCTTATAAGACATAAATAAACAAGTGGTGTATTTAATGTGTTATCTTTTTTAATTTAAAAAATTATTTTTTTTATAAATTATATAGAGCTCAAAAGAACAAATTTACAATAATATAATAATATGAATCTATCTACCACTTTAAGCAAGCTTGTGATGATGGTAAAGAGTTACAAAATCTAGTAATTAATATAATAATCGAACAATATAATAGTTCCTATAAATAAAAATAAAAAAGACATTGTTAAAGTTTCAGTACATAACAAAATGAATCAATATACATAAATACTAGTCTATTAGAGTAACTAACCAGCGTTATAACAATCAGTTTTTGAGATTTGACTTTTTAAGATTCCTGGAGTTAGTGTATGTACTTATTTTAATATTAATTGGCAATGAGTTGAAATACGAAGGACCGAGATAATTAACAAATTTATGTCCGAAAGATTATTTAGAATAAGGTATTTTAGCATCATATGCTCTATTTTGTGTTACTTGTATACTTTATAAACTTATTAATATGATATGTGATGTGTATATCGTTTTAAGGAACACAAGTATAATTTATTGTACATTAGTAATCTATAAAGAATTAAAAAACAAAAAAATATTTTGATGTTTCCCTTATAAGTACCTGCAGTATACACAGATTAGTATAATTAATAACAGAAACTAAATGTTTATGTCGACTAACATTATTATTTATTAATGTAATATTAATTAACTGTCAATATTTTAATGCAAATTTTTATTTATCAACCATTTACAGATAGATATTTTAAATTATATTACAATAATACATGTAAATATGTAATACACTACTTCCATAAAAAATAATAATTGGATTTCTTTTTCTCCCCGACTGGCGACTGATAATACAATTCAATTCAATTTTGATTCCCCGATGCGAATAGCACGTATAATAAGAATAACATACTATAACGAATTTCTGTATAACAACTACATTGTTGTTACAATACCCTGCAGTCGGAGGTCCGGAATTTCCGCCAGGTGTATGTGAAAAGGTAGAATACTCTAAAACGGATAACAGAATATTCAGAATGCAATAAATGTAGGTACGAGAGTAAACTAAACAGGTCACATTGATATTACGCATAAAATAATACTTAAAAGTATCCATACCAAACCAATAACATATTTTCTTTATTTTTACTTTATTTGTCGAATATTTTAATATATCAATACGTGTAGATACTCAAATACCAAATAACAGATCGGTTATCTATATATTTTAAACTGTAACATATTTGTATTAGTTATTTTCAGTTAGTAGTTTAGTACCTATCTCTAAGTTACCTAGTAATTTTATAAACATAAAATGTTCTTGTTATTTTAATGTTTATTTATTTCATCATAATATATCAATTATTTATTTAACGTTGATCTTAGGAACAAACATATAATTATTTAGCGATTGGATATATTTAAATATATTATATTATGTTTAGACGTTAGTGTTTTGTCTATAATGGTGGCTAAAATAAAATTAAGTTGCCAGGGTTATTAAAAGTCAACTAGAGATCTTATTTATGACCATATGTTTTAACTGTACAAGTGTACTACACACATTTAGCGAGTCATAATATATTATGATTAAAATTATTCTCGTTTTGTTTTTATTATTTAACGTGGTGAAATTGGAAGGAAATGTTTCGAATTATGAAAACAAAGGTCTTATAGCCAATGGACAAATATATGACGTCGATAAATATCCGTTCGTAGTGATTATAGTAATAAAAATCTTCTTAAATTCCATTGCGGCAAAGGCTGTTTGCACGGGTTCGTTAATATCCCAGTGGTTCGTGTTGACCGCTGCACATTGTACCGAAAACATAACAATATCTGACATAAATGTATTCTCATTTTTATACTTGCATACGATAAATAAAACAAAAAAAATATTTCTATGAAAAGTTCCTTAACGATTACAGATATTCCGCGGTAATAGCCATCAACAAATTCAGCACATATATCAACACAATATGTATAATCCATTAACGTTTAGAGCAGACATCTGTTTGTTAAAAGTAAGCATTCTGTGATATTATAGTTTGTAATTATAATAATTATATTATATTATATTAAAATATTATTGTAATATAATGACGTGTGTAGGCGTGTAACTAGTCATATTTGCTCTCAAAAGTCCAAGGTCTTTTCAACATAAATATCATATCTATAATAATATAATTTATATATATACATTATATAACTACCTACATTATTTTCGCCAAAATTAACATAGGTAAAGGTCAAAGGGTATAATACGCAATAAGAAAATAATATTGAATTTTTAGATAATAATAAGTATTTAGATATTTTATTTTTGTAACATAATTATTAACGTCCCTATCCAAAAAATACAATAATAATAATTGCATATAGTTTAGATAATGCATTTATGCCTATAAAAGATGTAATACATAGTATGCATATAACTACGAGATAATATATGTACTTAAATTTACTTACTACTTATATTATAATTTTAATCTATTTATACATTTATTTAACCTATTTTTTCTTTTTAAAGATTTTTTTCTGAGTATTGATTATGATTTATTACGCAAATTTATGTGTTTTTTGTTTTGTTTCCAATAATACGAATTAAATTATTATATAGTATATATTTAAACAGTTATACTTGGGATTTAGCTACGAAAACCGTTCAAGAACGTCGACCATTATATAAGCGTATCTGGCCATCCGGACGATTTTTCTGACGGCAAAAGCTTGGATTGTGTAGTTATCGGGTTCGGAATTACTGCAGTTACACCGCAACCTGACTTTATAGGATATATGACCAATGCAAATGTCACATACGGTCCTACAGCATGTCAATTGTCCAACAGGTAGGTTAGTATAGGTACTATATAATTTAATCATTTAGCAGATCCTTTACCACCGATCACGACTTATAGAAACTACACGTTGAAATAGATCGAGTATAATAGATACATGGAAAGAATATTTGTGTTCAAAACCAGACATCCATATGGTATGTCCTGGGGACAGCGGTGGCCCAATGATTTGTAATGGATTCTTATATGGAATAGCCAGTCACGGATACAATTTTAAAGAACTAAATAAGGATTTCGAATGTGGCAGTTCCGAAATTCAGACTAGGCATTTATTCGTATATGCTTACAGAAAATGGATAGCTAATATTACAGCAAATACAGGAAACCTATTAATACCACACAATAATTTATATTTTACTACTATTATATTAGTATTATACATTGTGAATGTTTTATAAAATAAAAAAATTATATAATAATATATTATATATTATATGCAATATTACAATAAAAACCATAATAATTTTTCGTGAATTTGTATTACATATTATAAAATATAAAGAATTGTAAAAATGAAAGTATTTCTTGACGTATTTTATTCTTTAGTCTTTACCGCTTAAGTAAATACCAAACAACTTTAACCTATTAACACAAATTAAGTGTATACATCGACTAATAGAGCGAATTTTCTATTTATTTATTATTAATATTGTATACCTAATCATTAGGGTTCGGATTTGAAGGCAAATGCCTTTCTTTTATTAATCATAATAGAAAAATAATTTTTATACAAAAATGTATTTCATTGGATTTTTTTGCCTTTTTACTTATAAATGCCTTTTTGCCTTTTTTTATCTTTTTAACTTATAAATGCTTATTTTGTGTTTAATTTTTCAGTTGATTTTATAATTTTATACACAGCTTGCGTATTATCGCTACAAATGGGTTTTATTATTTGCAATATTTATCGATATCGTCATATCTTACCTAATCTTTTTATACAAATTTATGTAGTTTAGTATTCATGATCATTTTTAATTTGTATTTTTCTCAAAATATGTGCATTTAAAAGTGTTTAAAAATGTTCACTATTTTATTTTGTAGTATATTTATGAATTGCCTTTTTATATAAATTAAATGCCTTTTTTTACATTTTAAATGCTTTTTTTATTGATTATATTGCCTTCAAATCCGAACCCTAATAATCATCATTATTTATTAACTATTTTAAGTTGTATTTATACTTGTATTACAATTTTGTTTTTTTGATAAACAATAATCAAATTTCGATTGATTGATTTTTAAATTATATATCATAGGCGTGCGCAGACTTTGTTCGCAGGGTATGCAGGCATGCAGCTGATAAAATGTGCCCCCCCATATATATAAATACCCCTAAAATAAATGTGCATGACATTATATTATAGGTTACTACTTTACATAAGAAAAAATAGATTTTTCATCTTTTTTGATTTTAAGTAGTTTTTTTTTTTTATTAATGAAAAGTATTTTTTTGTTTTTTTTACAAACATCAAACATGTTTATTTAAATGAAAATGTACATTATACAATATAATTGTTATAATTCAAGCCTTCTCTTTCCTGGTATACTTTAACTATTATATTATTATATTGATTATTATCAGTATTTAGATATCGTCAAATTAAAGAATAGATGTAATCGCTGTCATTTCTTGGGATATATAAATAGTAAATACCTACCGTGCGCACGCCTATGTTATATATATAGAAAAAGCGCACTCTCTTGGAATAAATAATTATATCTACAGAAAATTAGTTAAACAGTTTATAATATAAGAGATCGCGTTAGCTGCAAATATACACGCAATTAATTTTCAAAAGTTAGTAATTTTTTAGTTAGGTACCTATATTATGGGCTTAATAATTTTTCAAACATTTCACAAATTGTGTTCATTATACATTTAAAACTAACATTAACATTAACTAACTTTGATTTCATTAAATCATTGAAAAGAAAAAAAATGTTAACACAATAATCAATTAAATACTAACATCTCGTAATTCCTCCACTGGGAGGTTTCTTCATTCTGAGAAACATTTTTTATTCTCGTCCATTTAATTATTGTTTAACTATTATTTAAATAGATTGTAAAATAAATATTAACATAATATACAAATTAACAAATTAGGCACGCAAAAATATTAAAATAATGTAAAACGATAATCGATGTAAGTGTAACCACCAGTCTTTTGTAGGTATAATTGTATAAAATATAAATATATATACATTTTTAGTTTTTACAAATATATATCTTAATGCGCATGAAGGTTCACGACTGTTCCACATGAATGGACGTACTTTAATACTTATAACTGCCTATTACTTTCGAACGCTCATAACAAAGTTAAAAAATACTTTTCTAATTCCGCCACTGTCAAAACCATTTAGATAACGTTACATCCTCATGCGTTGGCACTCGTCTCCGTCTTACACACGTATACAATGGAACATTTGCGTTCAGTAAATAATCAAATTTAAAGGTAAGAATATTTAAAAAGTTTCATTTATATTAAAAATTTTAGCAAGTTATAAGTATTTTAAAATTGTAATATCTTGCATTATTATAAATTATATAAATCATAAGTCACTTTCAATAAAATAAATATACAATAAATGAATAATCAGACAAATGCTTCTGAATTTATTTACGACTACAGTATTTAAGTTGTAACATATAGCTAAACTATTTTGCATACATAGGTGGATATTTTCTTTGTTTTTTTAAGAGGAGGGCCCCAAAGTATAATGTGATTCCCGATTACTATTTACATGGTCCCTGGATGTAGTTACACCTTACACACAATTTCATTTGGAAGTTATTGTAATTTTTCAGGGGTATTAAGCCCCTCACCCGTTCTCCCACGATGTCTACATAATATAAATAATGAATATAAGTAATATGTCCTATACAAAATACAGCAGTTAAATTTATTAATCGATAGTGGAGACAGTCCGTAGAATAGACTTATCTAATAACATTAAACATATTATTATACATTATATTTTATATCTGCAGTCAATAATTAATAAGTACCTATATCTATACTAAAATTTAAAAAACTATTCTATAGATAATTTTTTTTAGTTAGCAGTTATATATTATTCATGTAATAGTTATTTATATACCTATATCAAAGCGCAGCTCAATGAGTATTATTATACAATTATATAACCATATATATAGCCATATTGGTATCCACTAGCCAGGTATATAGATAAAGCTTAAAAAAATCACTATAAATATATGTTTTTTAGGTCCTGAGCAGAGCAATGTATTGATTTTACAATTATTATGTTTTTTTTTGTGATACACAATAAGTATAGTTTGTAAAATGCTTCGATTTTCAAATTTAAGAGTAGTCTAGAAAATTAGATATAATTTGTACTTAAGAGAGATAAAACATTATGGTACTTTCTTATAATCATGAAAAACAAACAAAAATTAAGGAAAAACGAGAAACTTTATGCTATAAATTAGATTTTGACGAAATAATTTATTTCTTTAATTTATTTTAATTCGAAAACGAATAACCACAGAAACTTGAAATTTTCACCAAGTAGTTATATTATCATTTGATATAATATAATGTATGGTAAATAGTTTGACTTTTTTAGCTATTTATAGATTATAGACAATAATTAAGATTTTCGATTATTTTTTTTTATATATAAATGCCAATAAGAAATTTATGAATAGATAAAAATGCTTGAAAAATGAAACAATTTTCCTATAATAAGTGGTTCATTTCCCAATTAAAAAACACCGTAATAATTTATAGGCATCATATTTTTTTATAAGCAATTAAATTTAGGATTTTGACAAAATTCGTAAAAATCTCAAAAGAAAAAAATACATGTTATTTTGTAGTTAAAAATACATAAAACAATATTTATTTATACATTAGATTTGAAAATTAAATATTCAAGGTTCTTTATAAGTTTTTCAATCTATATGAAAAAAATTTTTATCTTAGAGTCAAATTAATTTTTATAAGCATTTGAGTTCAAATTTTTTCAACAGATATTCACTCGTATAATAACTATTTCTATCCATACGATATTGGTTTTTCGTTTTCATTAAAAAACAAATAACTGTAGATACTTGAAATTCATACAAAACGTTTTCATTGTATAAAAAGATTATCAATTTTAAGTAAAATAAATGGCTAGGTATATCAAAATAAAACATATTACGAAATATACTTTATGATATTGATAAGGCATTAAACGGCATTATACGGTTTCCCTTAAAATTATTATTCGTATCCAATAATATAACATTGAATTCAAATTTTAACACACCCATATTAGTAACCCACTCGACACCTAATTTACAGCGGAGCGGTAACAACTTGCATACCTTTTTTCATAATACTAGTACAATTATTGGTAATTGGTATGATCACATCTATAACAATATTTAGTGTGATTCCGAAGAAAACAAAACTTTTATTATATTCCTAAAAAAAATTATTATTATTATTCGTTAAAAACAAACTTAGCTAATACTAAGTAACCTTCGTAAAATTAACGAGTAATATTACTATGGTTAAATGCAAACTATAATTTATTGAACAACGAAAACTTTACATTATGAACTATGGTCGTATATAATTCTATACACAATTGATACGTCTTGATATGCTATACTGCTATAATATTATAGTTTTATAATAGTACCTATTTGTATAATATTGAATATAACATATGTACTATAATATTAATGATAAGTGATAACCAACAAACCCAAATTCACGTAACTTTCTGATATTTATAAAATACTAAAAGCAGATTAAAATTAACTTTAACTATTTTTATTATTATTGTTAATAATAACAATTTATATTTTATAGCATTAGCTAGAATAGATTTTGCAAGTTGCAACTAATCTAATAATAACATTAGTAATACCTTCGGGAGGCCCCTGATATAAATGTTTCTGATAAATTGTCATACAGATAACGAACGATATAGATAACTAAAAAAGCTTTTTTAGATTTTATCAGAAAAAGTAGAAAAATATTTTATCAAAACGTGTTATAATAGCCAAGTAAATTACCTAATACCTATTGCGTGCTGTAGACAAGTTGTCTACACACTATACATTCACACTACCACACTTGAAATTTGAAATGTGTTTGTTTTCTTGCAATAACACAGAGCTTAGGTGTTTTTATTGACTGCTGTTATATCATCTACGTAATTACTCTAGTTGTGTGATTTTTGAACGTTATGCAATCAGTGGAGAGTGAAGACAAAGTATAACAATTTCCAATGAAATATAATAAAAACATAAATCATTTCTGAGAGAGAGACAAACTGATAGAATATTATCTAATAGCAAGTTATTTCGATTTATATTATAATAATAATAAATAATAATGTATTATAATATAATGAATATACTCGTAATCGTCTTCTATCGACTATCGAGACAGTAAATTGCAAACGACATCAGGAAAATGCGAGAGAACAGTAATTGTTTGATCTTTAACCTTCGAAGTTCAGAGTTTCAGACCCCCTTCGGCGGTGGCCTGGTTAGTGGGTTTGCGATATCCAGAATAGTGGGTAACCGTGGGTCCTCCTCGGCGTGGGTACTATCCGAAAATCGTTTACAAGTTTTGGACCTGTTGTGTTCTAGACGGGCCTTTGCGGGACGTAAACGTAGTATATCATCACGTTTATTGCTTTGGACGACGAGACGTCGAAAGGGGTGGCGATCGGGGGCGACAATGTTTTGGAGATCCCCAAGGTCGGTGGTAACGGACGGAGGAGTGTCCGTACCTCACAAAACGTCTGCAGCGGTGGCGGCGTCGCCGGAGTATAACATAGACGACAGACGTTGCCGATTTGTGCGACCGGTAGGGAACACGCCGGCTCGTCCGACGGAGGGGAACCTTGGTGTGGGGGCGATGGGGACGTGTGATTCGGGTACAGTTGCGGGGCGGAGAGGACAGGGTCGGCGGGCTCCGCGTGCAGAGGTACCGGGCGGCCGGGTCGTCGGATGACGCGGCGCCCGCGCCGTAGGCCGCGCCTCCCCGACCGCGCGCCGGTGCGACGTTGTTATCGCGGCGGCCGCCGACCCGCCTCCCCCGGCCCTCGAGACGCACAAGCCGCCAACCGCGAGCGCCGCACCGCCCGGTTCCGTTGGTCGTTGGCCGCGCGGTTGCCGCTTGTTGTCGCCCGCCGTCGTGCCGCAGCGCTCGCGCACCCGGCAGACACCGCCGCCGCTGAACACCGACGATAACGACGTATACGCATCGCGCCTCGTACATAACGACGAAGCCGTCGTCCGAAACGGTCCGGGTGGCGCTTTCGCTTCGCCACTGTAGTGTGTCGCCGCCGCCACCGGCTCACCGCCCCGCGCCGCCGTCGTTCGTTACTCTCTTTTTTTTTTTTTTTATTATTATTACTATTACTACTATTATTATTATTATTTCGTCCGCCGCCGCCACCGCCCTACCAACCTACTCGCCGTCGTCGCTGCGACGTTGCGTTGTTTCGCCATGACCGTGCTGTGAACCGACGAGGAAACCGGCAACATGAGCGCGTACAAAAAACGTTACAAGACCACCGCAAGTACGTGTCGGCAAAGTCCTAAATCGTTTTTCATTATTAATATTATTGCTATTATTACTATTATTATTATTATTATTATTATTATTATTATTTAATATCTAATATTATCGTATTATTAATTATTTTTATAATATTTTTGCTGCTGCTGATTTTTTTTTTTTTTTTTGATATATATTTTTTGGATTTCCCGTTCGTCTTTTTTTCGTCCCGCCGCGTACCTACGCCTCCTTCGGTGGTGACGCGCAACCAAATCTCTTTCCCGGTGCCGATCCGGTTGTCCGGACGACTTTCTTCGACGACGCACATAATACTGTTGTTGGTTTCCATAATATTATGTAGCTCTATTCTATTGTAGGCGTATTCTGCGTCGCCAGCTGTACCGGTGATCACGTGTTTCCCATCTGTTTTTTCGGCAAAAACCGGCTTATTCCCATTATTATGTGTCGAATTCTCTCCGTTCGTCTATACATAATATAATGCCTATCATTTTATTGTTATTTGTTGTTAATATATTTATATCGAATTGCAATAAGATATTTTTGTATAATATACGAATTTCTCCGAACCACAGATATCGTCGTCCCGCAGTGTTCCCGAAACCAACTACCTTTTAGTAACTAATTTGATAAATCTTAAAATAAGGGCTCCTATCTCCACTGAATTGTGATTTGCTTTGTTATGTCGGTGTTAACGTCGTATACTCAAAAACAAAATATGTTCACGATGACAAAATAAGTAAAATAACAATCATCGTTCCATAGTTAGAAAAATAATATAGAGAAAAAAATTTGGTTTGGTATTCACGAGTAATGAATGAATTTCATTTTTCAAATGTCTTCATTTTTTTTTTAGAAAATCGTTCAATTGATGGTTGAACAATTTTTTTTTTGGTTTGAGGATTTTATTTTTAAAACGGAACTCATGCAATCAATAGATTTATACAGATATACATGTTTAAACATATTATTTTGAGCTGAAATTCATAAAAATTGTTCATTGTCATCCTGGAAATAATTTAAAATTGCTTCTGAATAATTATTTTAACCTTGAGTTATGAAGTATTTCAGTATTTGTACCATGAAACATTATATTTGTCCGGCATAACGGTAAAATATATAATATAGTATACACCATTCAATATATGTATTGATACTATTAATACTCGGTAGTCTGTAGGTAAAAAAAACTGGACTAAATTACAAATAACTCCTTGTGGGTTTGTTGATAATTTAAGACGTACAATTTGATTAAAATATTCTATTATTAGTCTAATTTATAATCTATAATTTATAAATTTATATATATTTAATAATCTAAATTATTCTATTACTATCCAAATAGTCAATAACATGAATTTTAAAACATTACATTTACATACTAAAATATATTATCACGATCAAAAAATTAATGTAGAATTTAGGCCTTTTTTATATTATTAATGCTGCGCGTAATGAAAGAAAAACTTTATTAAATGATTTTTTTATTAGCAATTTTTGTAGGGAAGTAGAAAATCTAAACAGCCTTATGTAACCTTTTGATTGGAAATCTTTCATGGGCTTAGATACATAGAATCAAATATTTACTTGTCTAGTTCTTAGAAAATGTTGAAAAACTATAAACTTATCAATTTAAATAAATTATGAGTGGTTTTAACTAGATCATGATAATTTTTGAAAACCAGAAAAGTATAATATAATCATTATTATATTATGTAATGATTAAATAGTTTATAAGCAATTCTCGTGTTTAAATATTTATACTATAACTAGTTTCTACCTATCAAAATTAAATAAATATATATATATATATATTATTATAATATAGTACCTACTTATGAATAATAATAATTCTATCTACCGATCTTATGTTACAATTTGTATATATTCAGTTATTTCAACTTAGATTTTTCCCTGGAATTTAATTCAATTAATTATCTGATGAAATTATAAATAAATTACTTAAATCGTTTAATAATAATAAGTATCCGTAGTTTTTAAACTATATAATATAATAAATATAAAATGTTTTGTTGAAAATTTAAAAGCAAACGAGTAGTGTAATATATTTTTTATATTGATTAACTTCGGAATTCTTAGAAATTAGTAATCAAACATTAGCAAATACTAATTAAGTATGAGTACATAAAATATTAAAATTAAAAACACTATAATTAGAATATGGGTACTGCTATATGAATAACAGAAGTTCGGGAAAAGTATGAAATAAAAATAGATTTCTTTGTAAAATGTCGTAATTATAGTTTGGATAACTGCTCTAATTTCGTCATAAGCTAACGGCTACAACCACACAGAATAAATACCAATAACTATAATATTATAAAATAGTATAATAATTTTTTTTTTTAAATAATATAATTTATTGAACGTCATTTTATGAGAAATTTAATTTAAGCCCAAGTTTACTTTGGTGATCTATTTTTCCAACGTATTTAGAATATTAGATTACTTTTAAAATACATTGATTAATTTAATATAAAATTAATCCTTGATAAACTATAATCGCATTAAAATCGAATTCAATAACCTCTGATAAAGTAAGTAGGTATTTTAAATTAAATTTTTCCATACTAATTACGCAATAAGTGTAATTTTGTGTAGGTACCTTTAATACTTAGTTTATGAATAAACATTAGTCTCTAATTAAAATTTCAAAGTAAAATATTCATCAATTGTAACTTAATATAACTTAACTAACTTTTATTTTTGTTTTAAATAAAGATAAATTAACCACGCATTACAAAATCTTTAATGAGTCTTATGTAAGACAAGTATATAACTGAGAAATGTGTATACCAATTAAATTTAATTTTTGTGCCGATAAATAGAACAAATAAAAAAAAAATCGATATCTTAAATATTAAAATAGTAGATAGTAAGAAGTTTAATCTAATTTAATTACATTCGTTTAAAATTACGTAATTTAAAGATCATTATCAAATTCAAAATAATTTAGCCCCACCAATGGAAAATACACACAAAATATATTAAAATAAAAAGTATTCAATATTCTAAGTATATAATGTACATTTTATTATATTATTATATCAATGAGACAATGAACACTAAAAAATAATCAATACAATAAATAATTAAACTATATTTTTAAATTTTTTTTCACATTAATAAATATTTAATAAGTATAATAATAATATTTCCTATAAACATAACTTAAAAACGTAATATAATAAATATAATAAATATATGTTTTACAAAAAAAGTTACTCGAATCCTAGAGAAATATTGTAAGAAATTATGTCTATTATGTTTTAATTGGTATTGATTAAAAATTGAATACGTGAATCTAGATTATCTGCTTATAATTATGTAATCATGCTATGGAAAATATACGAATACATGTGATAAATATAATATTATATTATACCAATATAAATTTTCAATAATACGTCATAACTCATAATATTAGGAAATTGTTTTCATGTAATCATGTATTAATAAGTGTATCTAAATTAGCATTTTTCAGTTTAATATATTTCTTCTAAATCTCATTTAGTTTTTGTAAATGAAATATCTAGAAAAATGATATTCATTTTTTAATTATCATTAATTAAAATTCTAGAGCAATAAATTTTTCTTTGCTAATTTTGTTAGTTTGTTATCAATTCATTTTTATATACCTACGCACATATTATATATATTACATAATATTATAATACTTTTTTTGTGTATCATTTTATAGGTATAAAAATTGTATTTTAAATTTTAATGTTATAAGTCATTCATATTATTTATTATATATGTATGTATTTATTTATTTATTTATATATACCAAGATGGTTTAAAACATAGACATCATAAATATTGTTTATCTTTGCGTTTTTCACTTTCAATGATGTCATTCAACTCTGACATAGTATCTTTAAGAGTTATTTATGTAATTTTCAAAATAACTGGGACAAGTACTCATCAAAGCATGCCTGCTAAACAAGCCCTGCGTATAAATGTAATGTATTGAACGCTATTCCGGAATATACTTCTTATACAAATACAATATATCGGCGTCCGGCGAATGACGATATCTAATTATAACTATCAATTTTTTTAAACAATACACTTATGTATTTTATGTATTAAACGATTTCCACAGTTTAAAATGTCATTTTACCGTGTGATCGACCTGGATTTTTTTTAACCAGTCAATGGATAATATTTCGATCAAAATTGTCCAATCAAAGTAATCCTCTAATTATTTGTATGTTTGGTTAAAAAATTCTACTAGAAAAGAAAATTGTTATTACTCACAAATTTTAGGGGATTTTTATCATGTGTTTTTGGGACTTTGATTATCTCATTTTGCTTGTAACAATCTTGTTATTATAATTAAGTTACAATTATAAAATATACTATTTAGACCAGTGGTTTTCAAACTGTTATTATACATGGCACACCGTACACTTCAAAAAATTTTCACGGCACACTGACCTTTTTTATAGATGAACAAAATTGTTTTGAATTAATTATTATTATATATACATTTAATAAGAAATGTGAGATTGATGGGCTAACAAATATTTTTAATTCTTGGACGAATACCCGCATTTTCTTATATCACAATTCAATGCAATCGGTAATTTATGGAAAAACTGCGGCACACGGACACGGCACACTTAGTGGATACTTGCGGCACACTGGTGTGCCGCAGCACCCAGTTTGAAAACCACTGATTTAAACTATTTAAAAAAGTTTTCTAAAAAAAAAAAAAAATACATAAATAAATAAATAAACCATTTGCGGTCTTGCTGATTTGGCCACTTGGGGTGTTTTTACTTAACTAAATTTGAGAGTATGTTGTTGACCCTTCTTTTGATATATTGTAAACGTTTCATACATCCTAAGATCGAAGGTCATCGTCTTGTTTCGTAATTTCATTCAAATAGTTAAGTTAGTTTTCATTCCTTTTTTTTTTATTAAATTACCATACTCACGACCAGTGCAAAATATTAAATAATTTGTTTCCTTTGACCATTGAACTTTTTTTTTACATATAATCTAAACAAATTCTATTATCAACTATTCAATTAAGATATGATACTTAATTGTTGTAACTATGTTTCTTAATTTATTCTAGATTAGTAATAATTTAAAATGTATAGGTACATCAACAAATAAAAATAAAAATTATATTTTTTTTAAAACGTTGATATCAGTATAGGTATATCACTATATTTTATTTTTTTATATAACATAAAGTTCTCGAACCGATATACAAATAATGTTGTATTAAAAAATGACCACACATATAGGGAGAGACGGAAAAGCGGGGCTGAACCGTATTAGAGACTATAATATTATGATAGTTTTATGATCTAAAATAGTTGAAATATGATCAGTGATACATTATACCCTTCATAAAAAATGTTTAATAACATAAATTACTATTAATAAATTCATTTTTTTATAAAATAATCATGACTTTATAATTTACCTATTATATACAAGCGTCATGGGCATTCTCGCGCAGAAGGAAGGGGGATATAGAGTAGAGATTTATTTTAGGTACTTATTCATAGTGATTTTCATGTTTAACTGATATTTATATATTTTTGAACTTTTTATAATTCCATATACGTTTTTGCACCACAATAGATGACTTTAAATTAGCAGTAATTAAGTAAAAAGTATATTAAAATTATATTATTAAATACCTAATCAGTACTTGTACGTCATTTTAAACTATTCAGTAATATAAACATAAAATAAGTATTCAAAAGGTCAATAATTATAATAACCTTATATAAATAAATGGGTACTTGCCATCTAATAAATAAAAAGATTTGGAACAGTATTAATGATTATACCTATAATAATATTATGAACTTGTAAAAAATTTAAATTATCTAATATATATATTATATGCATGAAAATATAATAGATATGTCAGGGCTTGAAACCAATATTGAATACCGATTTTGAATACTGGTTAAAATCGTTAAAAACCGAAATCAAAATCGGAAAAAAAATGTGTCGGTTTCAAGTCCTGAAATATATGATGAATTGACAAATGAGTTACTGACGTTACATCGTATCTGGTATCTAAGTTACTAATACATCCGATTAATCTGATCAATATCTTGTATCAACACATTATCGTGCTCAAATTATCGTTCGACAACAATTATTAAATTTGGCAACGTTGAAAAAAAAAATCAAAAATCGAGCGTTGTCAATCGTGTTACCAAAAATTCTGTTCTCAATCGTATTTTACACGTTTTATTAAATGTTATACTATAATATTAATTATTCCTTTTGACTTATTTGTACTTTATACCCCACTATCTAATCAAATTACAGGTAACTCATTATGAACATACAAAATGTAAGTACTTACTTAATAGTCAGTCGAAAAGATATTTTCATTATAATAATTTATAATTAAAATAATTGTATAAGTACTAAGTAGCCAAGTAGGAAGTTTATTATATTATTGATGTGAAATATAAGTGAATAATAAACTGCATACATTTTTAACTTTTTAAGTGAATTTAAATAAGGTTTCTAATGTTAATGTTTATTTTAATGTTTTATCACTTATCGAGAAACGACGAAAAAAAAAAACTTTTATGATACCTCTATCACCACAGAATAGATTAAATCTATTCTGTGCTATTATTCTACAAAACAAATAGTGATGGAGATAAGAAATATAAACAAAATATTAAAACGTCAGTTCATATTTTTATTTTTTTTTATTAACTTATACGAAGGCATTAAACTCATTTATATTTATTGTTGATTGATTGCATTTGTTTTTATAACGTACATGATAAAATAGTATATCTTCATAAACACTTATATTATGATGACGCATGATCGTATTTAGAGAGCGAACTGAGCGAAGCAACTACAGGCTATTTCCCCGGGTAGCTATTTTTTTTTTTAATATTCTTTATTTTATTCATATTCTCATAACTATTGATTTATTTCTTACAGTTAATTTGCCATAAAATTAATTACATTTTATCATATGTCTTAGAACATCAATATTAGTTGTTGCCACTGGGCGGAAAATTCCTAAATACGGTACTAATATAGTAATATAATATAGGTACTAGGTAGAAATATGCCTATTTACTTTTTAGTTTTTACCAATCACATCAATTTTGTTTTTAAATAATTAAAAATACGATTTTAGAATATTGCTGATATTAGTTCAAGGATATTTTTATTTTTATTTTTTTAAATATCGTTTAAATCATAAACTAGTATATTTTTATGTAGGTAATAGGATTTTTTTAATATACTAAAATAATACGTTCTAAATACTTCATGTCGAAAATATTAAAGTAATGTATAAAATAAAATGTATTATTATATTAACCTTGAAATGTAATTTACATTTAAAACTATTAAATGTAGTCATAAATTCTTTTATTCTTGAAGTTTCGTGCATTTTAAAAATGTATTTTATTAAACTAAGATTTATAGATCTAGGACTTAACATTTACCTATGTATTATACTTGTCATGTGGGTTAGACTATCAATCGAATTGCGTATTTGAATGCCTACATTCTTCATCATCTACATTATCTCCGTCTTATGTATAAATGTACAACCTATACCAAATTTACGTTTAGCAGAATTAATATTGTGATGTTAAGTTTAAAATTAAAGTAAATTGACTTATTATAAAATTTATAGGTAAGCATATTAAATGTTCTCTTGTTGGGTTTTTCGTTATTTTAGTTTAAAAGCGAGTAATAAATAAATAAAATATTAAAATTTAAAAATGCTCAACCATCAAGAGCTCAAAAATAATATTCTTACTTTCAAGGTTGATTTTTTGTAGTATTAAAACTAACAACACTAATCTCCTACTTCTCCTCAATCAAATTCATCGTAGCCCCAGATCTTCTCATCATGATGATATCGCACTACCATGGTATATACCTGTAGTATTTAAGTAGCCTTTAAATTATCATATTATTATGTACATCGTTATACTTCTATATTATCTTTATGTAATTTATCTTGACAACAATGGCTACTGTTGCGGTCGCTGGTTTATTAAAATAATAAACTGCAGATAATATAAAATGGATTTTGTTGAAAACAAATTTTCAATGTTAGGTATATACGTATTTAAGATGAGTAAACACATGCAAGTCTTATTATTAAGTGACTATATCGTGTTAATGATACAACTTCTGTAGTAACCCTAACTAGTAACTAGCATACTAATATAATATACATTATACAAACGTAGAAATCGTGTAAAAGCTTAAAAAGTATGTTGACTAATATTTAACATAACATGTACTTATTTTTTTATATTATTACATAATACCATCATATTATTACCACGGCAATACAACGTTGGGACCTATTGCAGTCTATATTCATTTTATACACTTCATGTCGTCACTAAATTTGTTTATTGGACTAATCTAATAAACCTTCGAAGAACACTTCATAATTTAACTGGCACTTGATTGTTTTAATTTAAACACAATTAGTTTTTTTTCTATATTATGTTAAAATATTATTTATACTGTACATTTATAAATTATATTATACACTATATTTTCACATGTACATGCGTCTGCCAACTTCCGTTGTCATAGTTACCTCTTACCTATCTACCAAATGCCATTATGGATTTTATAAAAATATTATTTGACTGTATATTTTGGCATAGGTATCTTCTTGAATATATAACGTCATAAATATATTGATTGTTTGAAAATTTTAAACCTACCATTTTATTTTATAATATATATTTTTTTTTAGATAGCTGCACTCATACACGCACTGTTGTATTTTAACTATACGGTCCGCTTTAAAAATAAAAATTTGAATATAACACATTTAATTTAGCAATTTATCATACATTTGTGATTATATTTTATTTTAAATTTATGTATTATAATAAATATGCATAGTGTAGGTGCATATCATTATTTAGTATGTGCTTGTCACTTGTGTGCTTTTGTAGTTTTTAGAAAAGCTGTTCATAATATATCCATTCATTGAGTTACTTTTTTTTTTTGTACTGTAATGAGTACACATTAGTTGTTAACAATTTAATAATATGAAATATCTTATTATTGAAAAATTAAAAAAACAATAATTTACCTCTAGTTACTTAAAATCAATTTAAATATTTTTCTTTTTCGTTTCATTGGGTATTGGTTCCAATGTCTGTAAGTGTACAGGTTTACAATTATTTATTAAATAACTGTAGATTGTGGTAATGTTTATCTGTGTAGATTACCGTGGTTCTGGTCTTTTAAGCCATATTCATAACTTGCTGTGTCGTGTTGAGTTTAATATTATATTTTATTTTTATACCTACGTTATTATAACGTGTTTCTACGTATATATTGAATATATAGAATATTATACTAAACGTGTTAATGGTAATTTTCAATCCTACACATAAAGTGATAAATTTATATTGATCCTCTTTCCAAACCTTGAATTTATTTAAATTTGTTTAAAATAGCCCACGTATAAACAAAAATGTATACCGTTTATATTTTTTTTTCAATATATTAAAATAGAAAAAATAAGTATACTATACACATGTGCATGTTGAGTCATATTTGCAGTGCACAAACATTGCAAAGAGAAATTCGTTTTGAAAATTTGCAATGAATGATGAATCATTGGAAGTATGCGATTTTTTTTTTATGAAATTTAAATTGTTCTATAGTGCATGACGATGTATATATTTCAGGTTACACATTGGGAATTTAATAATTATATTTAATTTTATTCGCATTTGAACAATTATTTTGTAATTTGTATTTTATAATAATTCATAGTGTATTATGAATTATGATTAGGATATACATATGTATATCATCTATTTTTAATATGTATATCGGTAATTATGATAACAAATTATTACATTATAATAGAACGTACCTAGACATAAATGCAAATTTTATTTTCAGGGTATAATAATGTTAATTTTTTTGTATGACTTTCACAGCAGTCGTACTTCAATACTGTTATGAGTAGAAAATATGAATGTAAATTTAAAGAATGAAATTGATTTAAAATATATTATAAAAGATAAATAATTTTTTTTTTTTTGCTTTACGCGCCATTTAGGCGCTTCGCAGCTTCTACCAAAGTTCTCGATCTTCTGCATCCACAATACTTGCTCCATTGCTTAATCTCTTCAGGTTGTCTTTTACTCGGTCCAACCACCGTTGTCTTGGCCTTCCTACAGGTCGTTTTTTATTTGGTTTGTTGATGAGTACCTGTTTCATCAATTTACCCTCTGCACGCCAAACATGGCCAGCCCACTCTAACCTTTTCGACCTTAGAAAATCTTTTAAATTGGCTGTATTAAACAGACTGTTTAAGTCAGTGTTTTTCTTCGCTCGTATACACCAGTATTGGGGTTTAATATAGGCCCATATATTTTCCTAAGTATTTTCCTTTCGAAAGTCAACAGTTTATTATCGTCACCCTGCGTCGTGGACCATGTCTCACATCCATACATGACAATGGGGCGCAAGTAGGCAATGTATAGTTTTTTCTTTGTGTCTCTAGATAGCAGTTTCGATGTGAACATTTTTCTCATTGCATGGTATCCACGGTTTGCTGCACTTATCCTGGACTTAATCTCGTTATGCATATTATTTTTATGATTTATTTTAGCGCCTAAGTACTTAAAATTTTCGATTTGCTCAAAAGAGAAATGATCAATGCTCACATTTTGTAACGGAGTAGGTCGTCTACTCATTAGCATATAAAAGATAAACAATACTGCAATGATATTTTAAGATAAAATAAATTAGTGGCATATTATAAATTGTGATAGATCTGCGACTGAGCACTCTTGGTATGCGAAATGGGTTTACATAAAATATTGTTATCAATGCACTGATGATTATTAATAAGCACTAAGCAGATTATCTTATGATGTTGCAATTATTTTATTTTATTTTCATCACACTTATTTGAATTTGACTACAACAATTATTTTGGTATTTATATTAAAAGGCTAAAATAAATTTTGGTTTTCGTAAATTTAAATGTTATATAATAATACATAATAAAATATGTAATATATGATTATTACAATTTACAATACAATACTTAACAGTTAACTTAGTAGTTAGTTCCTACTTTATACTTAAATAGTTGCACAGTATAGTCAGTATAAGACGTGTTATAATCTTAAAATATGTTAAGTAATTGTTTTGAATTTCATTATTCGTAAATTAAATAATTAAAACACTTTTTGTTTAATGTTTGATGTTTTATCTGAAATGTGGAATTATTGAATTTTTTTTTTTTGCTTTATATAGTGAAGTATCTCTTTTTTAAAATTATTTTAGATTCTGGACGGAGCGATTAATATATTGATTTTACAATAATATGTGCTGTGTTTTTTGTGACCATGTACGCGATAATTAAGAGGGCGTCACACCCGCATGTGTTGTCTCCGTCTTACAAGTACGTAACATAACAAATTTACACTCAGCAGATCACGTTTTGCTCCGTTAGTTTAAAAATTAGAGTGAATCGACCTATTATGAAATTTGATGGTAAGATAATTATCTGTATTTTTATGTTGGTTTTTCACGATTATTAAATTTTTAATTAACTGACGGAGTTAAACGTGATCTGCTGAGCGTAAATTTGTTATGTTACCCGAATTGTTACGTACTTGTAAGACAGAGACAACATATGCGGGAGTGACGCTCTCTTAATCGATGTATAAAATGCTTCAATTTTTACTTTGAAGGTGATTTTGAATACCAAATATTGGATTTAGTATTCTAGTTGGACTTTAAAGAATTAAAAATTAAAAATTCTCGGTACTTCTTTTTTATTAAAAATTTTTATTTTGTGTTAAAACATCAGACTTTAAAAATGTTAAACTTAAAACATTAATAATTTTTTATGTGTTTTCGATATTTTTTAAATCTCCGAGAAAATTTTTTCCTATCAACATTTCTAGAAGCAAAATATTTTAAAATTTCAAATGTTTCAAATAATAAAAAATATCTAACATTAGTCATTACTAGGGCCCGGATTTATATGCTCTAAAAACCTAAGAAATATGCACTATAAAATATGCATTTATGCTCTTATTTTATAGAAATATACCCTATAAAATAAAAAATATGCAAAAAATCGATTACAATTTTTTTTTATTTTTATTATTTTTATATTATGTTTAAATAAATTATACTATATTTACAAACACGACGAAACAAACACGATTAATGTATGATTCACTAAAATTTACTCAATAACAGATTACTACTTGTCCCGATATGTCTCAGATAAAATAATAAAACGACTTCCTCAAATTACATGGATTATAAATATAACTATAAATACGTTATTTTAATACAAATATCCAAAATATTACATATTATGCATTTAAAAACCGTATATATGCAAAAAAAAATCGTAAATTACAGAAATATGCAGTACATGTCAAAAAATGACAAAATATGCAAAAATATGCAAAATAAAATTTTATATTTCGGACCTATTGATTACAAATCAAACTTGTAGTTTACCTAGCTATTTTTTGGACTATTCAGAAAAAACATGCAAATGCATATAAATCCGGGCCCTAGTCATTACCAATACATTCACCGTTTCGCCTAAAAACTAAAATTCTTATATTTCCATAATGGTTTTTCATTTTTACAATAGTGATGAATGGTGATAATGGTTTATCTACTGTATCTACTGGTAGATTGGTAGATATGATAAACTATAAATCATATGATGCTGTATCATTTATATTATTTAGAATTAGTGTGAATTGTTATAGTCTCTCTCAATGTTGAATTAAATATTTGTTAATTCTATCAGAATGGAAAATATAACAATAAATTATAATAAAAGTATAAATTTAAAATAATTTCTACCACTTTTATAAATTTTATTATTTTATCTGGCTGATAGTATATATGTTTTAAACATTTTTAAAATAATAAATTATAGTATAAAAAATAATATGTTTAGGCATACGTTATTTATTATTATATGATATTTTAACTTATTTTAATAGTTTCCTTTGTTAAAATTATTAAAGATTTCCATTTAAATTAATTGCATTATAAAAAAATTATATTTCTACCGTTAACAACGTTGTGTAAATACGTTGTTACCTATAATTCTGATTCGTAAAAATTATATTATAATTATTAATTACAAATAAATCATAAACGTAACCTGAATGGTCGGTTATAAATTACCATTCTATCTTTCGAGTAAAATAAAATATTTAGTAATGACTAATGATCTTAAATTTCCTAATTCTTTAATAATCATGAATCATAATTAGAATTTGGCTCTTTAATTTGGTCTAATAAATATTCTACTTACTCAAACGAGCTTAATAATATTCAGTATAAATTTCTGAAAAGAGTATTTTATATACTTATTACTCATGGTACTATATCCAGGGAATCTTTCCTATTGGTTCAAAACTCTTTAGATATTGACTTCCTTAACATCAGGCGTGATTTAATTGATATAATGTTTGTGTATGATATTTTAAATAATAATATAAACTGCCCAGCTATCTTAAATTTAATTGGATTTAGAATCCCTATAGTAGATATACACGTAATTCTGATTTGTTCCATACACCTAATTTTAATACAAATAGTGAAAAAAAAATTCATTTTTTTCAAGAGCCATTATTAATGCCAATAGAATCTCCGCAGTCTTGGATTTTTTCGTTTTGTCTCGTCAAGTATTCAAAGCTAAAACTTTGTTATTTTTAAATCATTGTGCCTAAATATTTATTTTATAGTTTTATTTTATGTACTAAAATTTTGTCTTTATATTTCTTACTATTTTTACATACTTATTTTTACTTATTATACCTTATACTTAACTTGTCTTTTGTTTTCATGTGCCAATTCATATATAATGTTTTTCTTTCTTTGTTAAAAGGCTTTGGCCCGTTGATTTTTTATAAATAAAATAAATAATCTTTATATCGTCATAATATTATGAACTAGAAATTATTATTGATAGAAGTTCAAATTCATTGTACAGATTTGTATTTAATAAAATACTAAAATAAATTCCTATATACTTAAATATTTTATCTGCTAAAAATTATGTATTATGTTTCTAAGGAAGTTTAAGTTGAAAGCTCATAATTTTGAATATTGCATATAAATAATGAAAAGCCGGAAATCGGGAAATGATGCCAAAGACCGAACTACCGGAGTGTTATATAATAGTGACGTTGTAGTTGTTATTATATTATGCATCTAAACGTGACAATAAATCATTGCATTCAATTATAACGAGTGATTTTGACGCGTTTTTTTATTTTATTGCATTCTTATATGAAGATTATTAATCATAAACATAATTATACTGGATAAAATTAAAAAATCATATGAAAATACAATTTCCAATTCTACAGCTATACAATAGCGTTTTTGCCATAGCAAGTATGCCCGTAGAAATCTTTTCCACGAAATGAAACCTATCACACAAAAGAGCATAATATATATTATCCAATATTTAAGACCTCCCCAAACCCATCCGCTGTCCCGCTGGGCTTTACGCAATCCATCGATACCGCGGCGGATCTTCTGTATCAAATGGGGAAGCTCTTTCGAGGAACAGTGAACACTCTACACTTTGGCCACCCATAATTCATTAAGTTTGGTCTTACGTGACGGGTTGAAAGAAAAAAATGTTGGTTCGTAAATTTCGCCGCCCACTTGAAAAACCAAAGAAACGCCGAAGGCCGAACAGTCGATGCGCTTACGCACTAATATAGCAGCAGCTACCTACTACTACTACTACTACGATACTTTAGTCAGTATATGGTTACTATTGCTGGCGTATAGATGATGTTAGGATAACGCGACGGTGAACGTCGTCGAGTGTTATTCGTACAGGTATAATACAATATAGTTGTAGACGTTGCCGCCGCAGCCGCCGACCTTGAACGCCAAACTCGACACGGCGTACGATCGGCGGCTCTGCAGCGCAAGCGGACCACGAGGAGACGCGCTCGACGGTCGCCACTCGCCAGTGTCGGCGAACGCGTCCGGGTACAACCATCAGCCTATTACTACAACGATTGTGCGTCGTCCGCGAGTCGTCGCCGTGTAGTTTTCGCCTCTCCGGGAACACAACAACTGAACAACAGTACAACACCAGTCACAGCCGCATTGCTCCGAACTCTTCTGAAACGCCGTCCGGAGGTCCGTCTCGCGTTTTTCGTCGAGTTTTGAGCATTTCAAAATCCAGTGTCCGGGCCTAACCCCCCCGCCCGCCGATGCGACAGAATGACAACGGGTCGCGTTCGTGTCGCCGCCGCGGCTGAGGTCAGAACTCGAGATTTTTCTCTTTTATTGTACACAATAATATAATAACAATGATTATAATACGATTTCGACGTTTGCATCGTGCCTGCCGATGCTTTTGTTGTCCGCTCCCCCCCCCCTTCCCCAACCCCTCGGTCGGTGCATTTTTTCTTTTCACATGGTTAAAGGCGTGCGCGTTTTGAAAACGGTCTCGAAACGGATTCACTCGCACACAGCACACACATGCTGGCACACAAAAGAGCTGATGTTTACGCGGCGCGTTGTACGCCAGCGGGTGGTAGTGGTTGCATGCGGTGCTCGGCGCGGGTTCAACCCGGGGGTGGGGGCAGAATATTTCGATTTGTCAAGGCGACGTTGTCACGTTTCCCAACCGCCTTTTGTGCGCGTACAATGGTCGAGCGGCGTATACAGCGTGATCGTCTAATCCGACGACAACATTTTTATCGTGGTTTTGGTTTTTATTGTCTTTATTATTCGTCCTTTCTTCACCCGTTCCACGCTAACGTCGTCGACGAAACCGATGATAATATTGTGTATTTTTTTTCAATCGGTCGCTCGTTGTAGTATGCGTCGTGACGAGTTACACGGATATAAAATATGATATAATCCTTGATATAATAATGTACGATTATATTAAATTATATAGCACAGTTTTATAATGTATTCGTGGGCCAGGAGCGGGAAAATGTCTGCGCGATACAACTCGGGTCATCCCGAAAACTTGGGCTGGCACTCTGGCACTACGACCGCTCTGTGTGTCTGATACACTATCATCATTCCGCATTCGTCACATTTAAAACGTCGTAGTATTATTATGTAACATACCCTGTCCAACACTTCACAATAATACCTATAACCGATTGTCGGTTTCCATATCCCCTGCCGAGTGCCGGTAGCACCATACGCGTCTTCAGTCGCCTACGGTCGACAATAATTAATTGTGTCCCTTATTTTTGCCCTGATTTCTGGACCGTGTCTTGTCGGCCCAGAAATCGATTACGTTCAGTTATTTATCAGCACATTTCGCCACCAAGACGACGGTCATCATGAGGTCTGTGAATCCGGCGAAGCGCAGTGCGAGACTTGTGGGAAAACGGCAGCCCGCTGTAAGCGTTGCATTAGGAGGAGGTTATACGACGGACTGCAGAGAAAGCCGCTGGTTGAGAAACGAACGGGGTTAGCGCGCTTGTAATCGTTTTTCTTGTCCATCATAAATAATAATTATATTTGTGAAGCGTAGGTAGTGTTGGGCATCGATGTTTGAACATTTTCAATTCCAAAAATCACAAAAATTTGTCATTGTATTTGTCTGTACATATCGATTCTAATTTCTAACTAATTGAAATAACTCCAAATACGAAACGAATGTCATTGTGTTCATCATGACATAGTAGTATGAACGTTGCGAACTTTGCCTGAAATATCCAAATCGATTTAAATTAGTATATACATGGTACATAAATAATAACATCATATTGTTTGGAAACACGAAACTTGCCGACTATTGTCAGTATCCCCACTTAGTAGTCACTATAGGATTTGGTTTTTAGTGCATATGGCATCCGTAATAATATAGAAGGTATTATAGTACTATAAAATAATCTTACGAACTTAACAACTCTACTAACTACCTTTTCTTGAAAACTATTATTTATTACTTATTTTTTTTTTGTCTTATGCGTAAACGATTGAACGCTATAGGTATTCAATAATAGGCGTTTCAACATTAGTTACCATCCATAATCAGGAACTTTGAATAATTTTTCAGGATCTATAAACCTACAATCATTTAACATATTTTACAGTAAAATGCAATTTGTAAAAACATTTACAAAATAAATAAAACTTCACAAGTATGCGAGTATTTATTATTAGATATATATTTTTTTTATTAATAATCATTGGGTTAAATAAAAGTATGTCGTTATTGAGTTATTAGCTTATGACTATATTGATTGATAAGATTAATTCATTTATATTAATTTTTAACATTGGTTCCGACAATTTTAAATTTATGATTAATTAAATAATATGTTTGAAACATATTTTTAGTTTCCATCGAATTTTATGTTAATATATATTATACCAAAATTTTTGTCACGTTTGTTTATATTTTATACAAAATAACAATGCAATTCACTCGGATTGTAATTTTCGTTTAGTTCGCATTGTTTTGTAGTTTTGTTTATAATAATATATCGGGCACAAGTTTTATAGTTGACCTACATCGTAGGTACAAAGTAGGTAGGCAGCAACTTAGTTCCACCTTTATTTTTAATTGATATTTTATGGTAATGATAATTTCTGCAATAAGGATTTATAAATTGTACAATAAAAAAAAAAAGAATAATAAGAATAAACTGTGTTATGTAATCTAGTTGTGACTTGAAAAATATATTTTTCTTATACATAAATGCAATTTGAAATTAAATAATTTACTTTTAAGTTTCAATATAATAGATTTTTATTTTTATTTATGACTATCTATTATTTGCTTATTAAAGTATTACATATAGATGGTTCCTTTTTGAGATAGGTATTTTGAATGAAACAATTATATTGTACATTTTTACTCTTGATTTTATTATTATTTTTAGATTTAAATAATTTTTATCTTCTAATTAGTACCTAATTCCTAGAAAAATATGTCTTGGAATATAATTTGAATATTTTTGTCCACACTTGCTTGTGTTTACCTAAATTAATGTAACATTTTGTAGTAAAATTATTATTTTTATGAGTATTTGATTGGTCTCAGTAGGTATATCATTAATTTCTTATCAAATTAGTGTGCTTTTGTTTTATCAAATTGCTTGATTTAGTATTTCATTATTCAATATTTATCAGTGTCTTTGTAGAAAAAATATTGACTAGGTTCCTACTAAAAATATTTTATTGTAAATCAATTTAATATTTTGATTTTTAATTTTTGGTGAATACCGAGTTGTTAATGTAATATATTGTGTAATGTAAATAATTATTAAAAAAATATTGAATATTTTTTCTAATTTTGTAGCTACCTATTGTTATTAATAGTTTTTTTTATTTTTTTGTTTTATTTTAGATGCTGCGAATAGTGATAAACAACAACATGCATCACCTAGAGTAACACTAAGACTTACCAACACGGGTAATAATCAATTTAAGAGTTCGTCTGCTCGACAGGATGAGAAGAACAAGAAAATAGCTGAGGAACAGAACGCCAGCATGACGAATGATACGTAAGTATTATACAAAAAATAATACATTTTTTGTTTTTGTCAAACACAACATATTAGATAATAAATCTTTTAATTTATAGAAAAACTGTTGAGACTGAAGAAAAACCAGATACACCCAGTCAGTCGATTTCTCAATCAACTGCAAATGTATCGACTAGTGCGCCAGCAGAGAGTACATCAGCTAGTACTTCTAAAGAAACTGAATCCAAAGATGGTGACTCAGTTGAAGCAACAGATAATGTAAATAGCTCATTAAATGAATCAACTGCAAAGCCATCAAAAGAAGCAGATAATTTAAAACGGCCTCTAGTTGAAGAAGACGAAGAAGTTAAACCAAAAAAACGCAAAGAAGATAGCCAAAGTTCTAAAGGTGACAAACTTATTTTGAATTTAATTATAATTTAATAAGTCACTTTCTATGTTAATGGTTACTATCAATTGGTTTAAAATGATACTTTAATATTCAACTATTAATCTTTCAAAATGATCAAACAATATTTTGTTAAATTTAAAATCAGTAAATTTCTTATAGTTATTAGAACTTAAAGATTTGCTATTGCAAAATAAACTGAATATGATTATAGTTGGTATCAAACTATAAAATTACTAAAAATTTGTATTACGATTAGTTAATCAATAGTTAATCATATACTTATATGTTTAAACCTAAAATGTTATAACTTATAAGTCATACCTAATAATTTATTTTAAATTAAATTAAATGTTATTCTATGCTATATTGATAGATATTTAGACGTATCAGACTATTTGTTTATATATATACCGTGTGTCCCCGAAAACAGGGTACACTTTATTACTCATTAGCCTTTAAATATTTTTCAATTCTGTTTGTGGGACGTTAAACTAGACAAATGAATCATAATTTCTTATGATTTACAATTGTTTTAACTCGTATAGTTTGCGCATGCGCAACACAACTTCATTTTTTTTTAATGGCAACCCCTATTTTTAATACCATTTTTGAATTAATCAATTTTTTTCAAGCATTTTTGATGTATCAACATGTATTTTAAACCCAAAATTGGTGAAGTTAGGGCTAGGTATAATTTTGAAAAAAATATATTAAATTAAATTTTTTTTTTAGATAATGTATTTTTTCATTCTAAATATCATTTGATACTTAATACGTTTATTATTAGTAACAAATTATTTACTATCTTTAAATTATTTAACGAAAAAATACGTTATAGCTAAAAAAAAATGTAATTTAATACATTTTTTCAAAGTTATACCTAGCTCTGACTTCGCTAGTTTTGGGTTTAGAATACATGTTGATACATCAAAAATGCTTGAAAAAAATTGATTAATTCGAAAATGATATTAAAAATAGTGGTTGCCATTTAAAAGAAAATGAAGTTATGTTGCGCATGCGCAAACTACATAAGTTAAAAAAATTGTAAGTCATAGGAATTTATGACCCATTTGTGACAGTTTAACGTCCCGCAAACAGAATTGAAAAATATTAAAAGGGTAATGAATGATAAAGTGTACCCTGTTTTCTGGGACACACGGTATATATGTATATATATAAACGGCTATAGAAAACATAATGAAAAATTCCATTAAGTTTTTCAAAAATTATATCAATTTAGTTTTTTTTTATTAAAATGCACCCTTGCATATTAATCATGTACAAATTAAACAATTATAGATATTTTTAGTTTTAGAAAAAAAGCAAATGCAAATATGATCTTTAGTTAGTAGTTTATAATAATATATTTTTCATACTATAAAATATTATACTTTGAGTATAAAATAGTAATTAAAATTAAAATAATGAAGTATATAGTATTTATTGATCTGTAAAATATATTAAGAAATCTTAGAAGATATTTCAGGTAGAAATATTTATGTATATTTATTTAATTATTTATAATATTAATCATATAATATATAGTTTATTATATTATTGTTGTATTTAATTGATCTATTGATTTTATCCAAAACTAAAAAGACAGTGATAATTTAATTTAACACACCCTACTTTATTAGATGAAAAGTAAAAAAAAAATATTAAATATTTCATTTTTTTAGGTAAAAATGAAGCTTCTAGTCCTAAACCTGATAGTGATGAGGACAAATCTGGTGGTTCTGGACCTTCTAATGCTGACAGTCCTGGAGGTGGCCCCAAAGTACCCCCATTAAAAATTGTGATACCTACTACTGATGCCGATACGGGTACAAGAACAAATGGCAAAAATGGTAATCGATCACATCATCATACAGCATTACCGTATGTAGTGCCATCTGAAGAGTCACCACCGGCATCTAATCAGCCTAACTCACCTAAGTCTCCGCAAAAAGCAACTTCTGATACAATAGCTGTTGAAGAGCAAAAGTCTCCTCAAACTAGAGTATTACGGTCGTCTAACAGATGCGGCAGTAACAGTAGTGGTGCACCAAGTCGTGGTACTTCTCCAATTGTTCCCGATGAACAGTTGGCTCAAACTGCATCACCAGCTGCTGTGACAGTAGATGTAGGATCAGGTAACCCTTCGCCGTCTGCTACTCGTTCAGAACAAACTGAAAATGTATCGGTCAACGTTTCTGGAGATGACAAACAGGCAACTACTACTGCTGCAGCTACTGCGACTACAACGTCTGAATCTACTGCAACTGCTGAATTGTCAGGTATGGAACTTCATCCTAGACGACGCAAATTGAAAGCTAGTCGCACTGAATCCGAAACTAGTGATACTTCATCTGCTGCCAATGTTACTACTGTAGAAACTAATCCGTCCGGCACAACCAGTGAACCTGCTCCAGTTACCAATTGCTATCAGATGTTTTTAAACATTAGAAAACAAGTAAATTGGTTAAATAATAATATATTAAATTGCTGTTTTTATTTATATATGTTATTATTATACTATATTTATTTTTTGTAGATTGATAAGAGACGTAAGAATTTGTTTCCTGTGCAACCAAAACCACCATCTGGATTTAAAGACTATCTAATGAACAGATGCACCTATGTTTTGGCTGGTAATTCTAATAGCCGTGTAGTAAATACACAAACCCCATCACCAGCCAATTTACATGAACAGTTGAAAAAGCTGTTTGTTGAACAGGAAAAGGAGAGACAAAGACTTCGTGTACAGGTTTGTTCAGTTGGCCTAAAAAGAAATAACATTTATATAATAACACTACCATGATTTTATAATTTGTTTAGCACATAGTAGAAAAAGAAAAATTGGTGTTGAGTGTTGAACAAGAGATACTCAGGGTTCATGGACGTGCAGCTCGTGCATTAGCTAATCAGCTTTTACCATTTTCTGTATGTACTATACTCAAGGATGATGAAGTATATAACATTATGACACCTGAGCAAGAAGAAGAGAAAGACAGACATGCAAGATCCCGTTACAATGGTCGTCTTTTTTTGTCATGGCTACAAGATGTAGATGACAAATGGGAAAAAATTAAGGTAATAATTTCATAAATTATAACTATTTTTAAACAAATATTTAAATATTTTATGATCATTACAGGAATCAATGTTACTGAGACATCACAATGAGGCAGAGAGTTTACATGCTGTACAAAAAATGGACTGGGGATGGAAGTTAAAAGAACTACAGTTATGTACTTATAGTTCAGAACCCAACATTGATGAAGAGCATGTACCAATGGTTTTAGTCAGCGACGATTTCGATCTCTTGCCCGCCTAGTTTTGTTATTCATTAACATATCGGTACAATGTCGACGGTCGAGTGATGGTTATTTATTCGACTAAGCTTTAGTTGAGATTATTATTGTTATGGATAAATATTTTACTTGACAATTTCCAAATGTTTGTCATTTGTATTCGTGCCATTTTATCAATAATATTTTAATAACAATATCGTGTGTTTGGCCAAGTATTGTTTGTTACATCTTTCTTTTATTATAAATTTATAATTTCTTGACGAATACTATTATGGTGATAATAAATGTTTTTCCAAACCAACTGTTTACTTTTATTTATTTATATATTTTTTTGACACTAGATAATTATTTTAACAATAAACATTCATTATTTTGGAAAATGTAACAGATGCTCTAATATTTTTTTTTCTATGTTAAGAGAAACACAACTAGATACTGTTTATCTCGATGATCATGGTTAGGTTATGACATGACATTTGTGTTAGTTAATTTCAATAATTTCGCAGTTATTCACTCATAACTCATTTGGGAACTAACTAATATTTTTTACTTTTAAATTTTAGATTCTGAACGAAGTGATGAATGTATTGATTTTACTATGATGTGTGTTTTTTTGTGTCTGACGACAACATTTGGAGCAGTAATAATGCTCCGATTTTTGACTTCAGCCCCTCTTTGAATAGGAAAATTCATCTAGTTGGACTTTGGGGGGGTCAAAAGTAAAATTTTCAAATAGTTTTCAAAAAAATCGAGTAAAACAAAAAAAAAATGACAGAAAAATGGCAATTTTACGAAAAACCACTTTTCGACAAAATCGATTTTTTGATTATTAATAAACAGATACTATAAAGTAACCATAGTAACATATAAAAACTATACTATTTGTTTCAAAATAGAATATATGACAATATTTAAATATAATATATCCTAAACTGACAAATCATCTTCGTTCAGAATCGTTTTTCGTATACAATGATACCTATCATTGCATTCAAATTTAATCTACCCTAGTCCGAAGTCCACCCCACCCCCTAATATATAGCAGAGCGATACCCACTTACCCGCTTTTTATGTTTGTTTTTGAATTGTATATACTTGATTTTTAAACATTTGCCTTAAATATATTTTTATTAAAAAGTGTTAAGGTTAAATCAGTGGGAAAATGCACCATAAATATAATGAGACTAAAATCTTTTTTCTAGTCTAAATACCTAAAAGTTTAAAATAAAAAGCTATCTAATATGTATCATGGTTGGTTTATTGATATAATATTGCAATAATGTTATGCTACAATACTACTTTTGCAATTAATTTATGTGTCTTAACAACATTATTTTTACCATAAAATTTATCTTTTTTTCATAAACAAGACAATATACACTTTTTAAGGGATTTAAACTTTAAGATAGCCGTTTTTAATAATATTTTAAGGAAATGTAAATAATAATAAGATTATCCTATGTGAAGCCGTTTTTTTTATAAAACCTCATTATGTAACAAATATTTATATTACTGACATGGGACTACTTTTTAAATACTTTTAATTAGTATTTAATACCTATGGCTATATTTAAGTTTAAACTTTTTAATTCTTCTCAAAATGTCGTAAAAATTACCTATACTAAACCCCTTAATAGCCGGTATGTATTCTTGTCTGTAAATGTAATAAAGTTACAAGTGATCTATGTAAATCACCACAACAGCTGTTGTATTTCTATCACTTTGAATTGTTTTTGAAGACTGGGCCTAGGCCAATATAGTTCGTAGAAACCTGGAGATCGGATAAGTAAGACAGATTAATGATTTTGAACCTTGATAGTGAAGTAATAACTAATAAAGTAATAAATGTTTATTACATTTAACTTATCATACAATTTATATTCTATAAATATTATTCTATTATGCTTCTTAGTTAAAGCCTCTATAGGCTTATATTAGATTTAATATTTACTATTACTGTATGAGAGCGATTGAGTGGAGTAGAGTATTAAAATAAGTAATGAAATATAACCATACATTTTTCAAAATAATTCTTGTTTCTTTTTAGTGAAAGTTTAAAATTAAAATACCATTAAAACGATAAGAGTGTTTATGATTCAATTATATGGTACTTGATGATTCTAATATAAGATTAATTTAACATTAGTAACATAAGAACTAGTTAGGGAATTTCAATTTTGATTTTAATAAACGGTTGATTCTATAAACCAGTGATCACTTTAAGCAGAACTCACTGTTAATATAATAAGTATGTATATTATGAATAATATAGCCATATAGGCCCTTTGAGTCAAGCATCCACCATAGTTGTGTTTAGAACAAATTCACAAATCTTTCTACAGTATTAATTTTACTCAAAATTACAAAAAGAAACAGTTCAAAAAACATAAATAAATATATTCATATATTCATAAAAAAGGCAACATTGGATTTTAAAAACTTACAACTTACTGCAAGGTTCACTAGGTTCAGTTATAGTCATTTGATCCATTGTTCAACATTAATTTTTTCGTAATTTGGTAAATCAGCAGTATGTTTTTGTAGATCAATTCTGTTTTTAATAATTTAATTTCTAGATTAAAATGTGTCCAGGTTTCTAATTATGTCGATTGGTTCTTGATCGAAGCTGATATTTTAAGTAGAAAATAGAAATTAAATTATCTAATGTAATGTAATAAAATTGTCTCATTTTATCTTTTTTTGTGTTATAGTTTAGTTATGTGTGTTTAACTTTTAACTTGAGAAGTCTATTTTTATAGAAATTCTTCTTTATCTAGAAACAGTCAACAAGAATGTCAATTATATTATCATCCCAAAATCTGACAATATTTTTGTACGTATTTTCAAAATTTGAAATATTATTTCTCATTAAATACAATGTAGTTCCATTATAATGAACATAAATAATAACAATTAAAACAAAAAAATTAAAATATATATATCTATAGGTTAGATTAAACCTAGGAAAAAACCTGCAATTTGCTACATCCACACTCTTGTGTCAGCGTCGCCTCGGTAAAAATGTAGATGAAGCATAAAATTTTGCTGCAACAGAATAAGTACAGTACATGTGTAATGTACTATGTACATATCTACTGTCTAATACTCTGTCGTCGCCCGTCAAATATATTATATAACTATATAAGTAATTATTATAATATACTAGCTGATCTTGCATGACGTTGTCTGTAACAGATCAAATTCTTGTGAATTTACCCCTTCCTAATCTTCATTAAATGTAAATTGCACAGATTTTTAACAGTTTTTTAGATTCTGAACGGAGTGATAAATGTATTGATTTTACAATGATGTGTGTTTTTTTTTGTGTCTGTGTACAGCATGTCAGCATAACTAGTCGAAATAATGCTTCAATTTCAAACTTTGGGGGTGGTTTCCGATAAGTGGATATCCTTGGTGCATTATAGAGGTCAAAAGTAAACATTTTCCAACAGTTCAAAAAAATCGAGAAAAACAAAAAAAAAGTGACACAAAAACGGGAATTTTTACGCAAAACTAGTTTTCGACAGAATCGAATTTTTTATTTTGCTATAATTCAAAAACTAATCAATGTAAACACTTGAAATTTTCACCAAATGTTTATATTAGCGTTCTCCATACATAGTTAAATTTTCAAAGAATTTTGACTTTTTTTGAGCTATTTATAGACAATTGAAATTTTTAATTTTTTTTAGTATTTTTTTTTTAAATAACGATAAAATTTTTTTGGTCGGCCAGAAAATCTTGAAAATTTAATACAAGGTTTCTTATAAGTTGTTCTTAAAGTGATAAAAAAAAAATCCGAGATCGTTAGTCACAATTTTTTTTTATAAGTGCTTAAAGTTCGAATTTATACGAAATATGTCAAAATTGCGAAAATTTGCAAGTAATTTTGTGGTTGAAAAATCGTAAAAATTTTTTCTTTTATAACTAAGTTTTGAAAATTTGGTACAAGGTTTTCCGTACATTTTTCTTTAAATATCTGTAAAAAAAACTCTACCGGACTAAGACAAAAAATTTTTTGGAGTATTTGAAATTTAAATTTTTACAAAACGGCGTTAAATAACGGTTTAGCCCCAAACGTTTTTGATATTTGTTGTTATTCAAATAGTATAAGTCGTAAATACTTGAAAATTTTACCAGTTTTTTAGATTGCCATTCACTTTACGTGATTTGATTTTCAAAATATTTTGACTTTTTTTAAGCTATTTATAGGCATTTTAAATAATCAATTTTTTTTTTATTTTTTTTTTATAAATGTTGATAAAAAAAATTTAGCTGGGACAAATTACTTGAAAATTTAATTGAAGGGTCCACATAACTTGTTCTAACTCTCATTCGAAAATTATAAAAATACATA